>JAJJWW010010013.1:0-679965 GCA_023531295.1 Papaver armeniacum
TTTCAAAAAATATAGAGATATGCATAAAGTCAAGATCACTACTTGTAGGTAGTATGCCTTACCATACATGACCAAGAGTATGTATTTCTCCCACTGATCTTGAGGTATATGCATAAATCTGTAATAATTTCATCCAAAACTTGAAACATTTATAGTTTTGTTGAATTTCATATACCATTATGGGAGGATGCTTAAATTTCATATTTTGAAGACTAAAAATTGTCGACTAAAATTTATCATTAATAATGGCTATTTTCACATTTGAGTAATGCAACTCTTAAGTCATACTGAGATACTAATAATACTATGATAATTCTGAATAAGTCTTTCTTTGACACAAGAGAAAAACTTATTTATAATCAATGCATCATTTCAATAAAATCTTTGCATGCAGTCCGGGATTTATATCATTTAGCTATGCTATTACCGTCATGCTAGAGTTGAAAGACCCACTTGCACACAACTGTTTTGTGTCGTTCGTGAAACTAAAAAATATCCCGGACTTGACGTTCAACCATTGATTTTATCTTACATAGCATCAATCCATTAACCAAAATTGTTACTATACACATAATAGTTTGTGAACCAGAAACCGAGTCTTTATCATTCCATATCAAAAAGAAATAAATTCTTGTAAGAAAATTAGTGAAACAACATAAACAACTCTCTTTCAATCTCTTTTGAGACCTTCTTAATGCTAGTAAATGTTGTTATCAGGAAATTTCTTTATTGGCGGTAGTTTTATTATGGAATCCACGTTCAAAACTAACTCCCACTTCCAGTTTTATCTTACTACTCAACACTTTCTTGTTGAATCAATTCGTACATCATCTCCAGTTCACACCTAGGTTGGTTTCGGTTTATTCATTTTTAGTTTGAAGTGAGATTTATCAATTTCACTGTACTAACATTTTGGGGGGTTTGTCTCAATTTTTACAATTGACATGTTTAGGAAAATTGTTACTCACTAAATTGGATGCATTGTTTAGGAAAGTTACTTAGTTCCTTTAGTATCCCTTCGCATACAACCAATCTGGCCAACTCATATGAAGCCAAAGATAGAGTCCACTATCTTAAGTCATTTCACATGCCGTGAAGACTTCTTGCACTCAACTCCTTTTGATCGCCTTCCAAAACAGTAAAAGACTAATCTGTATTTGGTAACTATTTTTTCAATCTCAAGAAGTAAATCAAAGATTTTTTTGTTGAGTAAAACAAAGGCTCTTTAGTTAAATAATATAAATTCCATTGTTCGGTTTATGTCATCCAAGATCTAGATATTATCAACATAATCGCATCTATCTTCACAACTAATCAAAATAAATCTCCAAGGAAAACTATATAGAGATATCCAATATATACGACTAGCTGTAAGTTGTCTATCAAAATAATCAAAGTTAATTCTGATCCCAACCAATCAAGTGTGTGCACGAAATAAATCACAAAGATCAAAAATCAATAAGAAATCTTCTTGTCTTCAAATCTCCAGTCTTCGATGTACCTGCACAAACAACTTGATTTCCTTGTGATCGATCACGCATAGAGCGAAATCCGTTAACAATGGGTGATCACTGGCCTAACGTCATACCTAAAAACAGATCTGAACTTTGTCGATCCTTGGTCTACTTTGAGTGATCTTATGTTAGAAGACAAGGATCCCAAGAATAATAAAACTAGGTGCTCTAGGCTCAACCACCGTTAATTAGTCAATCAAATCAATAATCGTAAAATAAACTAACACTATTGGCCATTTTTTACCTACACAATTATATGGAAACATACGGAAACCATTTTTTTATATTTTTAAATGATTTTATGCGTTAATAATACTCCCTCCGTTCCTCGAAAAAAAAAATATACTTTTCCTTTTAATTTTTGTATCTAAAAAAAGAGATACTTTAATTTATAATAGGATGAACTTCCAAAGCTTCCCAAACTAATGGTAATTAGTGGCAATTGTGGTAATTAAACATTTTATTGAGGGTAGTATTAGAAAAAGGGCCATGATATGTGTTTGGATGTTACGGGTGTCTCCCCCTTCACGGGTGACTGGGAGCGTAATTGTTTTCTTGGTTGGGCAATTAATAACGCGGTTCTCAAAAAAAAGGCCAAGTACATTGAGAAATGTATAAGTCGGAGGTTGGGGTTTAGTGTTCTTGCCTTCACTACCTTAGGCGGGTTAGGGAGTGATACTGTAGAGTTCCTGAAAAGGCTGCAAAATTATATGTCTAGCCATGACGAGAATGTTACTGTTGGAGATTTCCTTTTTCATAGGATAGGTGTTGTTATCCAAAAAAGGATTGGAGCCCAACTTGTTGTCAGGCTTCCATCCAATGCTTGTAAACTCCTTTCTTTTGATGATGATTAATAAATTTAATTTCCACAAAAAAAAAAAAAAAATTCCTTAAGCTCTCTCACATGTTTGCCTTAAAAATTGTGCAAATAGGAAAAGTATCTTTTTTTTTTTTTTTTTTTTTTTTTTTGTATGTATGTATGTATGGACAGAGTATTAATTTAGATAGTATTATTTTGCCATTGTTACCTATAATGATAAGAAGAATATATCTATATTAATGCTAACCGTGTTTTAGATTTTTAAAAGATTTAAAAAATATATATTTATATTAACGTTAATTATAAGATTATATTACACTATATTTGTTAGAAAATCTAAGTTACTGATTTTTTTTACGTATAATAAATCCGAATTAAGATCAACGCCCCGAAATTGTAGACTTTTTAAAAAAAAAAGAAAATGTAAACTCGAGGTAAGAATACAAATACAAAATAAATATTCAGCCGTCCAAAACCACATCTAAAATTAACATCCGGCGGTCATATATAACAAATAATGAGGGTCTTTCTTCGGGTGTGTATCAATCGTGTGGCCAATCTACATAATACGTTGCCACACCAACGCAACATAAAACAACAAGGAGGGTAGGTAGGTATTGACTGTTTGGTTTATGGATATATTACTATATGCAAGTTTAGCACAAGCACTATGGTGGTCTGGTGGTCAGCGTTATAGTCTATTGAGATTCATGTGTCAGGTTCAAACCTCTCTTTTTTGACTAATTTTATTTTATTTTCATTTAATGAGGAAGGGCATTTCAGTAATTTAGGTGTCACTTTTTAGAGGCAGGGCTTTTTGGTAATTTCAATTTAGGTTGTGAGAGTCGGTTTTTAGGGTTACCTTACCTTTGTGAGAGTCAATTTTTAGGGTTGGATATAAATATCTACCGTTTAAGCCTCCACATTCATTTCATTGCAAAACACAAGCGCCGCCACCTTCCTTCAAAAACCAAAATCTCTGAAATGGAAGAGAAATCAAATGAAGAAATCAGTTCAAAAACTAAAATCTCTGAAATGGAAGAGAAATCAGATGAAGAAATCTCCGAGATGGAAGTTGTATCGGTTCCAGATCCATTGTTAGGTGACAGCGAATATCTTCAACAGGTTACTGAATCATCTTCTAGTACTGAATTCAGGATTCTTGAATCCTCAACTGGAAAACTTGCAATTCGTAGATCTTCACCACTTGATCATGAATCTGCATCCGCATCTTCAGTTCAAGTTCCTGATTCTTCAAGAGTAAGAATTCCTGTTGCTTCTGTACTATCAACATCGCAAGAGAACAATCCTTCTTCAGCAGAACAAGGAGGATCGAACGATGAGAATCTTACTAAGTTTCCGAGTCTTCCCGAGTCTTCATTACAGGAATCTCTTCCGGTTACTTCCAGAGTATCAAAATCTGTACCATTAACATCGCCGGAGAACAATCCTTCTTCAGCAGAACAAGGAGGAGGAGATGAATAGGATCTTACTAAGTTTGAAGAGAAGTTGGCGGAGAAACTGCTTGGTCTTCATACATATCTATGTGGAGATAAGGATGTCACAGTTGACAAGGGTTTTATTTTCTCTCCTGAAGGTCTAAAAAGGTTTGAGTCTCTATACAATCCTCCTCCTGAAGAGAAGAAGAAAGAGTGGTTGACAGTCTCTTCGAGCAAACAATTCCATGACCAAATGAGATGCTACGTAAGATTTCAAACTCATCATTATTGTTTTTCTTTTTTTAGCAATGTTTAATCAAATTTCAGAAACTGTGTTTGAGTGATTATGTGTTTTCTATGTGCATGTTATCATGAAATTCCATTACAATACAATACATAAAAGCATTTGGTTATAAGGTTTTGGAAAAGTATTTATCATATCACCAATCACACAATAGTATCATTAATACTTACCATACTTACATGTAGAAAATAGATCTGATCAAATTTTTTAATAATACTTAATATGGGTATCAAGTAAAACAAGAATCCTGTTAATATCCTAGTTATTGAAAGTAATCTGAATTCGTAAGTTTTGGATTGCCTCATACAAATGTTGGTCATCCATGTTGGTCATATGTTGGTCATATCCACAATAACTAAGGGTTTTAAGAGTTCAACAACTTCCAAATTTGTATGATGCATGTGGTCTCTATATTCCGAATTTGGTTCATGACAGTAAAACATCCAAATTACAAAAGAATAAAATAATAATAACCGGAAAGTCCTTTCTTGCAATAAAAATATTACATACCGCAAAGTTTTTATCAATCCTAGGATGTGATACCATCAATTTTTAGAGTCATAATGTTATTGTAGCATACAACTTTGGAAGGTAAACATAGGAGTACTACATACATGATTAGGCTTGTAATTTATCTAAACAAATATCTTTTTTTATCGTCAGACGAAAAGAGATACCGCTTTATTCGTTTGATAAAGTTTAAGGACGGAGATACACCGAGTTAAATCATCAATGGCTTAATTGAATATACTAGTAATATTTATAAGGTAACATTTTTTTCGGAATAATACAATAATACTAAAATCTTATTATGATAAACTTGTTATGCATTTATATTAGTTTAATTTCGGCATTAACAGAGAGTGTCTCGAGATATTTCCGAGGACTATGTACAATAGTACTAAATTCTTATTATGATAAATTTGAAAATTCTCCAATAAATCACGTCGAACTTTCCTGCTGATTTATCCGATAATAGAGAGAGCCTCGAGATATTTCGGATTCCCACTCTTAAGAAACATTTCAGAAGACAAAAAAAAAAATAACACCACATATTACTTTATGACAAAGGAACATATTAATTAAAAGGGAATCAAAAGTATTAACTTGGAGATCAAGCACCGCTTGATTGGATTTCTTGATGGAAGCACGATCCTCTTTATACCTCTTTTGTACATCCATGGAAAATCCCTGTAAAAGATCTATATTGTTAGCAAAACTAACTGAATTATTTTCTTCAAAACTTTGAATGACATGTACGTGCTCACGTCTAAATGTGCATTGATTAGTTTCCCGACTACTTGTGAGTCCGAGTTAGTGTACATTTACCTGCAAAAAAAAAATGTTAAGAGATTCATATGACAACATATCACCGCAAACACTAAGGTTCTCACAACATAAAAATGAATTATGATATTAAAGAAACCTGAATGCCCTAATCTAAGACTTAGTTAAATCGAGTAACACTTTTCCCTTTAGAGAATGTGAACATCCTAAATATCCTATCTCCAATGATGATTGACATCAATTGAGGAGCAGTCATTCGACATGCAATGAATGGAGAAGAATACTCAATCAATATCTTATTAAACTGCGAATTGTGTGTAGCTTTACCGAACTGTAAACTAATTGGAGACCAATCTCCAATTCCTTTTTGGATCATATCAATAATAAGCTATAAATGAGAAACAATACTAATACAATGATATAAAATTAAATAAAATTTGAAAAGAAATGACTAACGTTAAATAAAATTAAGAAATCAGACCTTGGGTAACCATTGATCATGATCAAAACAAATTCTTCAAAATTTGAACATAGCCTCGACTTATTTTGCGAGGTAAGATTTACAGAAATTCTTTTGTTTAGCTTCAGAGGACCACCTCCAAAAATTGAATTTGGTATTTTTTTTAGAAGGGGCGGATTTGGGTGAGCAATAATTTTGCGTATTCTTCCCTCGACTCATCATAATTTCTTGATAATTAAGTTTTCTCGTTTGAAATCCTCATGTTGAAAAACATCTTCATCTTGATAACCTCTATCTTTACGTACATGTCTCAAAAAAAAATCTGAGAAACATTTTGAAATCAAATTCATATAACAACAAAACCAGTAGTTATATTAAAAACACAAACAAATATGATTTTATATTCTTACATATTTTTTAATCTGAGCTAGAAACGTTTAAAGATACCGAGTGTTAACCACTTTAGTTTTTTTGACTCCTGGAGAGGGAGAGAACTTGAACTTAAACTCTTTTAGAGCCTTTGGTGTGAACAAATCTTTGTTAACTTCCACTCCATCAGCTGCACATAAAAAAACATGGAGACTATAAAGTTTCTCGACCAAATTCTTTTTTGAAGGAGTAAGATCATAAGTTGATTGTTCTTCACAACCAAGACCACCAGAACGATCATATTGTTCTTCTTGTTCAATTGATATTAAATACTCAGAAAATAGAGAAGATTAGGAAGAGGTTGTGATTTAGTATCATCTTGAGATATCTATTGTGATAAAGATTCATAAAATTTCTGCATCTTTTGTTATATGTGTAAAAAAAATTTAATCATCAATCGACAACTATATATATTTTGAACTGTAATATCAAATTATTCTTACACAAAGGTAAGATGATTAAGACAGGACCTAATTTAAGTTGGTATTGCTTCTGCAGTAAAGACAGACTTGAGAACGTGGCTAACCTATAACGTTGTTGTTAACAAAAAAAAGAGTGACTTTGACGTTTAACCTAAAAGATTATTTGAAGACAACGGTTCAAGTCAAGAGTTTGGCTCTACGAGTAACAAAACAATAGTTAAATCAAGTTTAACTCAGAGTATGATATGACCATGTTTTTTTTTGACTAGCTAATGCATGATGCATAATTTTGTTGGAACCTCATGCAAATAATGTGGAAATTAATAATACTAGAATATTTTGTGAATGTGAAGAAACCAACAAACATGTTCTATATAAATCCTCAGTAATTAACATGGGAGGTGAAACGGAGTCTAAAAGTGTGTTCTCCTAATTTTATATATGCTAAAAAGCATTATTAGATGTTCACAAAATTAAGTGCATACTGATTCGACATTGAGGTGATGCATGAGGAAAGTGAATTGAGTTCACTTGTTGAAAATGAAATGGTCGAACAAAAGATAAAGTCGATGCATCTTTCAATATTTGCCAATGTGTTACCATAAAAGGAACATGTTCTTGAAATTTCGATGGTGCTGATGTTTTTGGCTTATAATTATTTGAAAGTTGGAAGGAAAAAACTAGTTCAAGATTGTTTACGGTTTTATTGTACATCTTTCAACTTTGTAATGAGTTTTTGCTTCTGGTAAAATTCATTTGAACAAAGAACTATTAAAGTATTTTTGTGGTTCAACTTTTTCATAAGTAACTACAAAGACATATATTATAATATTTATAACTCTCGTAACAACAAAATTACTTGAACGGTTTGAACTAATGTCCTATTAATATATTTGGAGGCTACAAGCATGACTAACATAATTCAAAATATAGATACAAGCATATGGGTAAAACATATTAGTCATTGGGGATGGTTTTTTGTTGATGAATCGCCCAATATGGTCAACTCCAGTTGTACTAGAAGATCAGTCATTATATGTACATCACATATTCATATGCATTTACCAAGTTGTTTTCCCTCTTAAATTATTATCACGATCCAAGTAGAATATGAGTCGAAATCATTGGTCTCTTCAATTACGCTACTTTACAAAACATGCACTTCTTCTCCTTTTCTAATTTTGACACAAGTTAGTATATTTTTTTTTCGAAATGAAAATGTTTATATTAAAGATTTTTTTTGAAATAAATATAAAAACAAGAGTCATTCTGTGACACCCCATATCATAAACCTGCTTAGCTAATATGATTACAACCTAATTGAAGAGTCAATTCCATATTGACGATTCTAAGAATCATAATTATATAATGTGAACTAAAACCAACTTGAATTCAACACTTTGATATTTATAAGATAAGAACTCTCAAATGATATTCATATATTAGTATGTTGTTTTACTATAAAGAAAAGAATACACATATATAGAAGATACGTAAATGTAACATGGTTCGGTACGCTTTAAATTAAGAAAACAGATATCTTCACGTGCACCATTTCTTCTGGTAACTAAAACTGAAGTGGAAAGGCGTGACCACATCATCCCATAAGGGTGCTCAATGAAAACATATAACTCTCAAGTAATCACTAACATGCTTCACAGTTCTAAAATATTATAAATTGAAAGAAACAAGAAGAAACTAATCATTCATCTATTTATGCATCATGAAGCAGGTGTCACTCTAACCTCGCCAAACTCATTCGAGAAGACGACGCGAGAGAAGCCCTAATCAATAATAATAACATCATCCACATAGAGTGCCCATACAAACCATGATTCAGAATATTACCATCAAGATCAGAAAGTTATACAAACAAGTATAATATGCACACGAGTGATTTCCCCAAAATAAAATAGTATATATAATAGCGAAACGGGGAAGAAGCCGCCATACTACTTAAATTAGTTAATACTATCGAAACGGGGAAAAAGCCTCCCTACTAAGTAATATTAAAACGGGGAAGAAGCCGCCATACTTAACTTAGCAAGGAGCCGTGGGGAATCACAGACACTCCTTGCGGGGAAATCATACAACGCATATTACACACACATCAAGAAACATACAATATTTCAACAGATGGTAAATGCACAGAAACATGTCCAGAAGTAACAAAGACTGATCATGCTCGCAAATAGAACGTATTAATGATTACAAGAAGGTTACGGAGTTCCCACCTGATTTGATGACAAGCCATGCCTACCTCGAGATCCGTGATTCACTGGTTCATCCTTTGAATCGATCGTTGTTAATAAAGATTAACTGTTAAGCACACAATCATTATATTCATTTAAACAATAGGCTAATACAATGTTCACAACATAACTTCGTACAAGTCTCCAATTATAGACTAAGTCAAATAACTAATGGTTCTAGTTTCAACAATGTTTCTATAACCTGATAATAAGTAATTTTGGTATAAAACAATATCCGTTTACCCAAATAGGGTCAAGTTGGGAGCCATCGGAAAGCCCTCTAATTACCCTACAACTTTGCAGAAGGAACCGGAAGCTAATTCGGACCAGAAGTGGTCCAAAAACCTAATATAAGAATTCTGGCCCTAACCCTAGCCCGCAGTTTGGTCCAACCCGGCGCCAACCGGCCAAAAAAACCCGCGAACCAACCCTGTCGGTCCGCTAATCAACCCGCTAACCCTAACCCATGAACTGGTCTGACTCGATACGAGTCAGACGGGTCATCTGAGTCAATCTTCTGACTCGGTCATCTTCTTCACCCTTATCTGAAAATCTACCAAGTGTTTGGAACACTGAAACAACACAAATGGTCAACTTCTGAAACCTCTAGATTAATCAATTCTAATTTAAAATAATACATTAAGGTCTCCTTGGAATCTTGGGACGATTTTCTACAACGTTTCCCTACTGAAGATTTCCAAATTCTTACTCTAACCTATATAGACATGCTCAAACATATTGATCATCGTGACTGATTACACCTGGGTTTTGCTGCGTCGACTAGTTTTCCAACATCGATATATTTTTCGTTATTCATTCAAAAAGAACATAATTTATATCAATAAAATCACCTCTCGGCGTACTATAATTTCCTATTATAGAACTAAGTCTAATTATGTCTCTAAGGTACCTAGAAATGTCTCTACATATAGGCCAGTGACACAAAACCCATGCATGAAATAATGAATTTCCAAAAGATATCATATGATAGATCCTAAGATATTTTTTATATCAAACACAAACCCATAACATCCAAAACATACTAAAATCACGTAAAGGGTTTACCTTAATTGTTTAGATAAGTTCCTCCTAATGATCTCCATCAACAACTCATCCATTAACATCATCCCCATTCAAAGTAAAACATCATGAACATTTTCTCCCCTTCTTCCTCTATCACCCATAAAGAATTAGCTCCCATTCTAACAATTTATTCATCTCTAGTATCTCTTCTCATCTTACTAAAGATCTCCATGTCTCAAATTATCAAGAACACTATATATGTAGTTTCTTCTTCTAACAACTTAACAAACACTACTCTCTTTCTTTTAGGTTTTTTTATCAAGGAATACAACGCCTCTTCACTATTAATCTTTTCGAATCCTTTCATCCATTTAAGTGAATAATCTCTTCTTTGTTCCTAACACTAAGGCCTCTTCCTATGCACATGCCAAAACATGGTATTTGGCATATATGCACCCACTATGGGTATGCCAAACTGCCAAACTCATATGCCAATATGTTATTCCTGGCGTATAGGCATACGCGACAGAGTTTCCAGCGAGCGATAGAGTCTTCGTCGCTCGATGGTCAAATGATCGTTCGATGGTCATTCGGTCGACAGCGACAGTCAAGCTATCGCTCGGTACTATGATAATCGCTCGTCAGATCTTCATCCAACGGCTCATATTTCCCCCTACCGGATTTCAACCAATTCCAACCCAACTTCAAATTCATTTCACCATGGATAGTGCATAACCGAAGTGGATTTGACTACAGAGGAAATAACATGGATCATGATAGCGTATTTCCACATACCTACTCAAGGTGAATTTTTAATGAAATGTAAATCTGGTTTCAATCTGAATAATAATTTAAAAGATAGTTTCCATTAATCTAAAAAAAACAAAATTACATTTCAAATTTCAACTAAAAGAAAACATTTTAACTACTCATTTCCTTGTCCGTTTCCTCCGGACCAAAGATCCAATTACTGCATTTTCGGATCCATAGAGTTGTTCAACAAACTAGTTAAGGTGCCGGTTTGAGACCGACTTGGTGGTTGAGTCTCATTGAGAATCACCATAACCTTGATAAGCAATGGGAGTACGGGGTATGGGAACATTATACAAATCTTGAAATGCGTGTGGTTGATATTGTTCTTTGGAATGGTTGAAATCTTTGATGAGGTTGAGGCAATTGGGGTATCAGATTCGTTTGCCTAACTACTTCCATGTTCACACCACCACCTGGAGTCAGTATGTCAGTTGGCAAATGACTAAACATACGTGTAGGAGTTGTATCCATGCCAATGTTTTCTTCAACACCATGTACTGCTTGACTTTCTAACACCATGTTTGGAGTTGAACTTTCTGGTACCTCCTCCATATGACGACGTCTCAATCTTCTTCCACCACTTTGCTGACTTCCACCACTTTGCTGACTTCCACCACCTTGCTGACTTCCACGACTTTGCTGACCTCGACGACTTTGCTGACTTTGACGGGTCTGCTGACTTCCACTAGGACTCAATCCTCCACCAGCTCCAAAACCGGGACTCAATCCTCTACCAGCTCCAACACTGGGACTCATGTCATACATCATGCTTTCCCTCAATCTTTGCATCTGTTCCAAGTGCATATTCTGAAATCCATGAAGAAGAGCATCATAATTGTTACATCGGGTCTGATACTCCAACTCGTAGCATTGACCCCGAGGTATGGATAAGTCCGAGTAGGTGCACTAGAAACAATTGGATAAGTAACAATCTCTCCGGATGTCTTTGGATATAGTCTTTACTTCCCAAGAAAATGGTGGCATGTATGACGATGAACTTTGAGAAGGATATGCAAATACGTCACCCGTCTCTCGGTGGAGGTTGGGAAGGAAGAAATTCATTGTCAAGTGGCAACCTACCTAAAGCTGGGAAATCCATCCGACCTAAACTTTGCGGTTGCATGGAAATATTTGGCTTGAAAATAGTATTAAACCAAGATAGGTACTCATTTCTGTCCATCGGCTCCCGGATCAATGCATCAGCTTCTTGCCAATGATGACCTTCTCTTATCAATTTGAAGTAATCGTCTGCTGAAACATCTGTACTGGGATAAGGGTTGACAGCTATCACCGATCTCCCTTGCAACAGAAGAAGCTGTCTTTCACCATAATACCAAACACCCTTCTCAGAAATAGGGCTGTATAACACCATCCTTTTAAGGCTTAACTCTACCATTGTCTGACCTAGTTCTTCTTGGAACTCAGGTACTGCTTCATATGGCCGTGAGATAAGGTTATGGCTTGTTCTACTCAACTGCTGAATCTTATGAACAATAGCAGTATGTTGACCATCTTCAATCTGCAGGTTCCCAATTCTAGAATCATACTTTCGTATGATCGGAAATACATTCGTATAATTCTTAAGACAAGGTTAGAAACACGGAAATATGTATACCACCAATACTGAAAATAATAACATTCAGCAGGTTAATAACTTTTCCATATAAAAATGACAAATAAATACATAATGTGAAAAAGATTGGTTCTTACCTCCAGAACTCCCCAGAAAGCATTAAAACTATCTTCACACGTCGAATTATCACTTAGGGCAATGTAAATCTCTGATAAAATCGCAGTCCCCCAATCATATGTTGGTGCTTGCTCTAAATCTTCTAATGCTTCGAGAAACCCAATTAACACTCTTTGAGCTAGCATTTGGAAATGGACATTGGCCCGGTGTCCACAATACAAACAGACGTTCTAGCTCCTCAAAATGGTCGGGGATCAAATATTGATTACCGGCTTCCCTATTTTCATTCATTCTTCTGAGATAATTTGGAAAAAACTTTTCAACCCGGACACCTTCAACCCATACGCTTTTAATTGTCTATGTGTAGGATTTCCTCCTAATTCATTTGAGTATAAAGGAAGTCTTTCTTTCCATCTATCTTCTGATACCCACTTTAGTCTATTAAATGGAATTAAGTTCCCTTGGCATGGAATTCCGGTTAACATGTATAAATCTATCGGTGTAACTCCTATTAACAATAATTATTCATAATTAGAATTTGTTGATTTTTATGAAACAAAACACATAATCTAAAAATTAAATAACTAGAAAAGGCCCGACTTACCGCATTCAAAGTCCTTGAAAAAGAACGTGTTTGTAGTCTTCCACCATCGTTCTAATATAACTTGAACACCTTGAGTCCTGTGGTTTCTAGGTTGTATTTGATATAGATGTCGCCAAGGATATCTTCTCACTCTCTCTTGAACAGCACCAGGAAGTAATTCAAAAATTCTACGTAACTCAGTCCATCCACCTCTTAGATGTATGGCGTTACATCGCCCCTCATTATCAGAAAGGTGATTAGAGAATACACCTTCACCGGCTACTAGTCTAACATTATTAAACTCATAATTTGTATCCACAACAAAACTTACTCCACTTGCTCGGGGTACTAGTAGATGCTTCCCTTTTTTGTTTCTTTTTTTTCTCTCCATATCTGTTTAAGATAATCGTTTCAGAACAAAAGTTTAAAGAAAATCAGTGGTTTTCAGAAGGTTTTCAGAAGAAGAAGAATTGAGAAGAGTTTAGAAGAGGTGGGAGTATAGTTGTGGTATTTATAGGCGCGGAAACTCGAACGGTGGCGATATTGATTATATCGGCAAATGATATAGTGAATTTCGAAGCGATATTGACAATATCGCCCGGCGATAAAGACTTTATCGCTGGAGATATTGTCAATATCGCCGCTAGGGAGTCGATCGCTCAGCGGTTTCCCCATAGTGGCGCAAATGGTTTGGCATGCCACCTGGCATGCCAAACACCATTTTTTTGGCATGTGCATAGGAAGAGGCCTAAAGCACCTTCTTAAGTTAAAAGAGAGGATAACTCTCAAATCAAAAATATCTCTTTTATTTTAATATTAATTAGCTTACATAATTAGTTATTAAATCTAAACATAATTATATACTCCCTCCGTTTCTGGAAAAGAGATACTTTTACTTTTTCAATTTGTTTTTTTTTTTAGGCTAAAATGAAAAAGTGAAAGTATCTCTTTCCCCAAAAACAGAAGCAGTATTAATTAATACTCCACTAGGTTGAGTCATTATCTCTTACTATTGCTACTTCATCTGGATTACTAAGGGATGACCTTTTGACTAACCATAGGTACAATAAAGGTGCGGTCAAAGTCAACGGGTCAAGGTTGACCAAACTTGGACTTTTTAAATTTCTGAGTTCGATATCTTCTGCGTTCGGTGTCTGACTTGCGC
Organism: Papaver armeniacum; assembly: GCA_023531295.1. Classification (NCBI taxonomy): domain Eukaryota; kingdom Viridiplantae; phylum Streptophyta; class Magnoliopsida; order Ranunculales; family Papaveraceae; genus Papaver; species Papaver armeniacum. The sequence goes on from JAJJWW010010013.1 coordinate 14,202, forward strand.
GGTCATGTATTCCATTTCGCGTAATTTTTCGAGATCTACCCAACGGTAATATTTTAATATTATTATTGGATAATTTTTTATTAATTTTTTTTTTATTCATATTTAAGTAATTGGGTATTTAGCGGCTAAATTGTCTCTTGACTGGTCTAATAGCGTTGACGAGCTTACGAATCCTTACACACTCGTACAAGCGCAACACTCCAATGACGAGTGACACAAGTCCATGAAACATTACATATGTAGCATTTTCCCTAGTTATGTAAAATTTGACTACTACCTATAAAGTTCAGAGTATTCATATCACAAGTCCACATGACCATTGATTGCTTGATGAGAATTATGATTTCAGCAACCTCTTTATGACATCCACCAAAAACTTTGTTATTTCTATATCCTTCCGTACATTCTATATTTTCCCATAGTGTATACTCCAACGATTGGTACAATTTTCATTTAAAATATTCTCAATAACTAAAATCAAAGTCTAATATCTTGTTTTTCAGGTTGAAGAGCATTACTCTCTTCAAGAATATTTCAGGCGGAGCTATGTTAAGTTGTGGGTGGCGATGGTATTTCAGAAAGTTCCTATTATAATAAGTAATTTTGGCCCCATATTTCTTCTAAGTTGTAGCTAGCGATCCCTCCAAGCTCACAACAAATCCTAAGGAGATATTCCCTTTAGCAACATGCATCCTAATTTTTCTTAAAATTTTCACAGTCTTCTTATTATTTACAGTGTAATTCGGTAAAAAGACTTAAAAACGCTAGGTGTTTATCTCGATAAGTGTATTAGGCAATTATGTAAAAATTCTAATTCCTAAACAACATGCTATATAGAAACTGATGAAAAAAACTGGAAATCTCTTGCGCCAGGATTAAGTAACAAAACTTGGGGGTCTCGCAGCAAAACTAAGCGATTTTTGACGATCTCACCACAACAGAAAGATCATTTTCTTCCATGCTTAATATCAAAACCCATACCGGTAACAAAATCAATAATTATTTTTTAAATGGTTCTTTAGTAAAGAAGTGTTACATTTTTCGTTTATTTTTTTATTTTATTTTACTGTTGCAAGTCGATTTGTAAATGGCCCCTATTTGAGCCCTGCTTGTTTTTTCATGATTGACACTACCTGACTCTTACAAACTCCGGGCTTTGATAAAGTACAAAAAGTTAGTATATGCAAAACTTTTCCGGGCAGTACTTCTTAAGCAAACAATATTTCTTTTCTCAATAATTCTTGACAGACCGTTTCAAAAACGACCCCAAAACTGTATCCCATGTGGCGGTCGAAAAGTAATAAAATGCGTCTGAACTAGGGCTATCAATGGGTACCCATTACCCGGAACCGGAACCGGACTCGTTAGATTCGGGTCCGGTTCTGGGTCCTAAAGTTGGACCCATTAGCAACTTAGGACCCGACGGGTAATTACCCGATTGGACCCGAATGTTAACGGGTCCAAACGGGTAATACCCGTCGGGTACCCGCGGGTAATGGGTACCCGGTTAAGTATCTTTTTATTCATCTTTTTAGAAAAATCTTAGGTATTTTGTTAGTTTCGGCTTTGATTTTTTTTCCATTTTTCATTTTTTTCTTACATTTAATCTTTATTTAGTACATTAATAAAGAAATAAGAATAAATTTTTATAAAAATAATTTAGATTTTAGTTAAAAAGGGAAAAAAATTAAGTTTTTAAGATTTTCTTTATAGTTTTTTTAATACCCAACGGGTACCCGGAACCGACGGTACCCGGGACTTTAAACAGAACCGGACCCGGACCCGGAACCGTTAAGAACCGGACCCGACCTTTATAAGTAGGGTCCGGGTCCGGGTCCGGGTCCGGTGATACCCGGGAGGACCCGGACCCATTGACAGCCCTAGTCTGAACTCTGTCAGCCCTTCTGAAACCTTGTCTTCCTTAAAAATGACCGTTGATTTATTTACTTTTTTCTAGATAATTTACATCCATTGATTCAAAATATGGATAAATCTTCTTCGGATCTCGAACACCAGTGTAAATAAATCAATGGTCATTTTTAAGGCAGACAAGGTTTCAAAAGGTCTGACAGAGTTCATAGGCGTTTCATTACTTTTCGACTGCAACCCACGTAGGATATGGTTTTGGGGTCGTTTTTGAAACAGTCTGTCAAGAATCATTTTTTTTTTTTTTTTTTTTTTTTTTTTTTTTTTTTTTGTCGTTAAAACCCCCACGCCATCCTGCCACATCATCCTAACATGTCAGCCACCACGTCATCCATAACATACCCCACCTGTTTGTAAACGAATACGTGGAATAAGCCATAAAGCATTTATTTTTCATTTTCGCTTTTAATAGCCATTTTTATTCTCCATTTCTCATTTGCTTTCCACCAGAGAGAGTCAGAGTGGGGGAGTGAAATATACTTCAAATAGTAGTGCTCAACTTCTCACTCAATCATCAACTTCATTTCATCAATTAATCTCTCATTTTCAGTCTTATTCCGGTAACATTCCGGCCAAATCTACTTCATTTCTGTCAACTGATGAAACCCTGAGCTCATTTTCACAAAAATGAGCAAGTGGGTCAATTCTTTTGTACCAGTTGTTACTAATACTTTTCGAGTAAATTTTTGATGGAGGCGTTTTATGATGGGGGCATGGGGACAAATCATGTCTTGACACGTATTTTTGTTTTAACAAATTCTGTTACCAAAAATATAACGGATAATATCCAGTATTATCACCAATTAAGATATCCAGTATTTTCACCAAAAATATACTTATTTTATATATTTGGGAACAAAATTTGATGGAATCAATCTATAGCAAAGACATGTGTCTTTATCCCCATGCCCCCATCAAATATTTTTCCATCATCTGGATATTGGGAATCTTATGGTTTCGGGTTAATTAGATTTTGTTGGGTTTTTTCTTAGATTCAGGGTTCATAAAGCTCTCATAGTGTTTTAGGATGATTTTTGTAGAGCGTAGACTGCTTGATTTAAGTTCACGACAGGAAATGCATTTCTTACCCATATTCATGTTGTTATAGGTACCCATACAAATGAGTTTCAAGAACTGTGAGTACTTTTAATTTGCTAAGAACACGCTTACAGGTGAGATTCCTAAGAATTTGAGTACTTGTTCCACACTAGCTGCTGTTAATTTTATCTGACATTGGGGTTTTTAGTGGTTTGGTAATCTTGAACTTGTCAAAGAACTCTCTGGATGGAGTTATTCCAATGAGTGTGGGTGAGCTGAAGAAGGTTGGTATTCTTGATTTCAGGAATAATCAACTTAATTGTAACCTTCCTTCTGAAATCGGAGGTGCAGTTGCTTTGAGGCTGGAGAAGAATTCCTTGTCCAGGAAAATCCCTTCCCACATCAAAAAATGTTCATTTGAATCATTTCTTACCACCCTGTAAGTTCTCTCCCTTACTGTCAATATGCTTATCAGTTACTGCCATTTAGTTCAAACAAGCCTACGGAATCAGACTATATTTCTTTGTATATGTCTTTGCTGATTTTCTATTTCTTGGGGTCGATAGGATCTTGTCACAGAACAAACTGTAGACTGACAGGAACCTTGCCTAAGCAGCTTGCCAATTTTCTTCACCTCCTCTCATTCAACATCTCCCACAATCAAGTCCAAGGCGCACTACCTGCTGGTGGATTTATCAGAACCATTTCCCTTTCCTCTGTGTCGGTAGTCCTTCCCTGTGTGGCTCTAAAATTGACCTCTATTGCCCTGCTGTCCTTCCAAAACCCATTGTTTATACTCTTCTTCTGACTCGGTTTTGTCCCCAAACATGGGTCATAAAAAGATCATTGTGAGCATTTCCGCGTTAATTGCAATTGGTGCAGCTGTTGTCATTGGCCTTGGCATAGTCGCTGTCACAGTTCTAAATATCCACGCTCGATACACATCATCTCGTTCAGTTTACTCCCTCGCATTATCAGGAGGCGATGACTACAGCCCTTCTCCCACTACTGATGCCAATACTGGCAAGCTTGTCATGTTCTCAAGTTACCCAGACTTCCGTGCTCAATAAGGATTGTGAGCTTGGGTATGGAGGGTTCGGAGCTGTTTACAGGATCGTCCTCTGGGAAGGAAGCCCAGTTGCCATCTAGAAGCTAACTGTTTCAATCCTTGTGAAGTCCCAAGAAGATTTTGAGAGGAAAATCAAGAAGCTGGAAAAAATCCGTCATGAAAATCTTGTGGCACTTGAAAGGTATTACTGGACTCCCTCATTGCAACTTCTCATTTCTGAGTTTGTCTCTGGAGAAGTCTGTATAAGCAGCTTCACAAAGGACCAGGAGGAAACGTTCTGTCATGATGGCACAGCAAAGAGTTTGGCACATTTGCGCCAGCTGGACATAATCCACTACAATCTGAAATCTAGCAATGTCTAATAGACAGCAATAGCAAGCCAAAAGTGGAGATTTTGGGTTCGCGAGATTTCTGCCAATGCTAGATCATGATGTTCACAATGCAGTAAAAAGGGTATGATCCCAGGGTCCTGCTATTTTCTCATTTGTTGGAGCTATGAGATTTCTTGAATATCAGTGAATGAGAAACCTTGCTGCTATGGGACATGGACCGAATGGGTGCATATTAACTCCAAGGATAGATCCCTCCAGATTCTTCTTGGTGTTGGAGGCATATTCTGGTCCAGAGGGATGTTTCTAGTTGGCTTTATGAAATTTGTTCAGAGGGTTTTATAACTCTAAAGATTACTTTTTTCTGTTCAATTTTTTTAGCATACCCCAAATGGGTGGTGCAGAGTTCAAAAATATCTACAGATACTACAATGATTCTATGACTGATTTCCTGCACCTACATATTATGAAACAAACAGAAATTGTATGACATGACAACATTTAATCAAATGCTAAGAAAATTGCTCTGTTAGTCTAGAAATGTCTAACAAGCAATTACTGCAACCAGTCTGTGTAGCTTTACCTCCCACTTGTGCCTGGATAGAGAGAACAATATTACTGAACCAAAATTCTTTATACATGTTTTCGCAGAAAAGTTCATTATCAAATCTCAACCTGCGCGGGTCATCACCCTTTTGAGGAAAAGAAACTAGCTTTCAAGATATTCATTAAAACATACACATGAAAGTTCATCCAAGGTCCTACCCTAGGTTCTCCTAATAAAGCATGCCCGTAACTTAAAACTACTAAATTACCGAGATAAGTGTGTAGTGTACTAATTAAAACAAAGATAAAAGACATCTGAACCTCTGTAGATATACACAAATGCCGAACATGGACAGTCTTCTCGCTTCAAATCTAACTTGAAAACATCAGCATCAACTCCTTCCACTCCTTCTGGTATGAAGGTTTCCAGAGAAAGGAAGTTCTCCTCGTGACAGTGCAGCTGATAATCCATGTTGGAGCAATAAATATCATCAGCACCAGAAATAAAGACGTGCCGCGGTTCTTTCTTCTTAGCATGAATGATGTTATTCTCTTTACTATTTTTACTGGGCAGTACAAGCTGAAGTTTTCCAGAACGCAAGTTGTAAACTTGAAAGTAATTCCCATTGAACCAGTATAGTAACAATCGACCTGAGAAACTGAAGACGCGAATAGGATGTGTAGTTGTACTGCTGAAGCAAAAACAGCAGGGCAGGTGGCCCATGTCCCTTAACCATGTGGGAGTAGAATTTAAACGGACATCAATAATCTCCTCCTTGACCCACACTTGCCTGACTTTATCCTTCAATATGTACAAATGAACTTTACAACAACAGCAGCAACTACTACTACCCTGATGATCACCACAGCAACGATGAGAATACTCACTTCCATTCCCCGACTTCTTTTCGATACGTGCAACACAAGGAGATCCCTTGAACTCCAGAAGATGAGGATAATCAACAAGTAAGTGCGTCTGCTGCTCGTCAGTTGTACTTTTCGCAGGTAGCTGTATAAACTGAAACTTCTCATCATGGAGATTGAACGACAGTAGCATCTCCATCTCATTACTATTATCATCTTCGATATCGTTAGATCCTGCTCCCCCCAAAGTTGCTATTATCTTCCACACCAAACATCCACTGCTGCTGCTGGTACTACCAGTGGCGCAGAAGATGGCTGATTTGTCACTACCCGTGGGCGCTCTAATCTTTATAACAGGACGACCACCATGACCTAATACGGGCTTGCTTGTAGCAGTGACATCTCTCCATGATTTAGTTCCCAATGTAAATACCACGAAGTTAAGCTCCTTTTGAGCAGTACGAAAAACACTTACTAACTTGTACTCGTTTGCTGAGGAATTGAACCCAAATCCGTGACAGATGATGTGGGAATTTGGGGTGCGAATCCCAACTTTGACTGGATAAAAGATGTAGACAAGGTCTCTCCTCCTGTTTGGGTCCAAAATTACGTAACCAGTTGTGTAGTTACCCACCTGTGCCATACAAGGTAGACCGTTGCAGTAACCAACCAGTTCCCATATATCAGGATGAGAAAGACAACCTCGAAACTTGTCAAACCTTAGCACATTGTTATGAGAGTGATCTGCAGTAGTAGTAAATTTGAAAAAGTAACAGGCATAACTAGCATCACCAGTCTGGGTAAAAAACCCAACCCTTACATTTAAAAGACTAAGGATAACATTGGGCTGTTTCTGCGATTGAAGGAAATGAGAATAAGTTAAGCGTTTATGATCATTATGAATCGAGTTATACCAGAGTTTAGATACCAGAACAGACTTTAGCAGCGTCGGGACTGGAAGCTTGGTTAATATTTCATCCACAATCAAATCATGAGGAAGGTAGTTCTCTCTTCTATATGGTCTTTTCTTCGTCTCCAGCACTGTTGAAGTAATTGTATCACCACAATCTTTTCTTTTCTTCGTCTCCATCGATGTTGTCGTATTTGTTGTATCGCTGCAATCTCCTCTTTTATATGCTCTTTTCTCCTCTGTCTCCATCACTGTGCTAGTATTGGTGGTTATACGATCACCAGAAGCAATTCGGTGGGATTGAATCGTCGACATAACTTAATGATATTATACAAATAAGTTATTGATGGAGGAGGTAGCTGCTAGTAGTTGGCTCCTACAGGGAATGTAATTTGATAATTTATAATGAATGCAACACAAATTGATATTCAAATTCAAAGCAGCTCAACATGGAGGTGAAACTGATACCAAAAATTAATAAAAAGGAAAATCTGAGATTGGAATCCGAGTCTACCTGGGAATTGGAAACCAGCTGAAGAAAGGAAATTTCCCCAAAATTAATTTGGTTAATCTCCTTCAACTCATATCGAAAATGTCCAGTTTTCTTCTCACCATGTAATACAGACCCAAACCCTCCATTACCACCAACATGATGAAATTGTGATAAAGGTGTCATCTTTATTAGGGATTGGAGCTTAGGATTAGAGGGTTCAGAATCCGCCATACTTGATCAAGTGATTGTGACAAAAACCCCTTCACAAATCGAAAAGAATTTCGATGAAAATTAGAAAACTTTAAGAAGAACTTACTGAAGAGAATTGTGGAGAAAAAAGAGAATTAGAGAAAAAAAATTCTAGGCTTCTGTGGGGAATTTCTCTAACTTGGTTTCCTTAAGTGATGATGATTAAATCTGTGTTCATGGGGGTTCAAAAATAACAACATCTCAATTTAATGTAGATTTTCATTTGAGCAGCAGAGAAATTTTGGGTTTTGGGGGATGTTATCCAAGGGAAGAAGAAAAGGATATGGTTCCGCCGGCTCAAGGTTTATAACATCAACTCGGGTTCCAATGGTTTCATGTGGGACCCACTGTTTAAGCATGGGGATAGGGATGTCAATGGATAACCGAATGTTCGATATCCGTCGTCCGATTCCGTCCCTATCTTTAGGATATTATCCGAAATTCGGATAACGAATATCGGATACGGATACGAATATCTTATCGGATATTCTTACCTTAACGAAACGGATACGGAAAAGGCATTATCTTATAGGATAATATCCGATATCCGTTAAAGAATGTATATGCAAAAAATTTTTATTTTATTTTTTATTTTTTTGAGTAATATATGTAGTTGTTAGCTTGGTAGTATGTGAAGAGTGGCAGAAATAAAAATATTATGGAAGAAAACAAACACAACTAGTTTATTGCTTGTGAGAAAAGCGGAGAATTTTTCATTATTGATGGAGAAGATTTGAGTTTTGTTTAAATCTAATTTAATATAATAATTTTATAGTTAAATATGTGCAGTTGATCAAGGTATTTGGTTTTGTTTAGTCGAATTCCTTAGGGTTCAATTGTTTTTTTTTTTTTTTTTTTGTACTTTATGAAATTAGAGAAAGACTAAAAAAGAACTTAAATTATTTTTATTATAATAAATTACTATCGGATATTACCGTTAATTATCGGATAACCGACATTATTATCAGAACGGATAACGAAAATATTTTTGAATATCCTTCGGATATTATCGAATATCCGGTAATCTTATCGGTAACTGATATGGTAGAGGCCATATCCGTTTCGATAGCAACAGTTGCCAGGCCTACGTGGGGATTCACCCAAACTCGTTCATTCTCCTTCATGCCAAGAGTTGTTAAGGTACATGGCAGTGCTCAACTGGTCTAAGATTAGCACCATGTTGAACAGCCTTGTAACTACTGAAAATCCAGTAGTACACCCAAGTAAGAAACGAAACAGATCTAAGACATTATAAGAGTTTGGATCAGAAATTCTTTATTAATTAACCACCCCAAGTAGTAAAAATACAGGTCCTTGAATACAAGGAAACCCTAATCTCACACTCTAAGCAAAGCTCTCCCCTCTCCAAAGAATCCGACCCCCCATACATTTCCCAAGGGCCCCTATTTATAGACCAATCAACCCTAATGGGGTACAGCTCATTTTACTTCGTCAGATTCTCGCGGTGATGCTTTATACTTGGCCCAGATCATTTTCCATAAAGTTTTCTCCTTTATTTCGCTGACAACTTTGGGGTTTTTTTCGGGACATCTGTCTCTTTTCTTGTTCCATAATCTAATGACTTCGCGAGTTATCTTTCCAGCCAAGTAACCTTATTTCGCCTATCTTTACTTCGTGATAGGTATCTTGCCGGGTACTCTAATTGATCCTTCGTGTTTTAGATTCCTTATGCGAGTTACTTCGTTTTAGGATGCCTCCTCTTCGTGCTTTGCGCTATTAATCAGTAGCGTGACAATTCTGACATTTGATTTGACAAGTCATTGACGGGGATCTTTGAGTGATATTCTCTTAGACCTATTTCGTGCCTTCCTGTGTGACCACGTGGAGAGCGTATTTTGTGTACCTACATTTTGCCTTTTCTTATTCTGTTCGAGCCATACGAGAATAGACTAAGAACCGCTCGAAATTCCTTGGCTGCCACGTTCTCCACTCTCCGGTTTCCCCGCGACCACGTTCTTTTGGTAACTTAGGTCATTGTCGGTTAGGATTCCTCGAACGTGCCGTCTACCTGTTATGCCGGTCAACTTCTTCGTACTATAAGTATCCAGTTTGACCCTAATTTGGGTTTCTTCTTCTCTCTCCCCTGCTCTACATTCGAGTTGATGTTTTCCTTGTTCCTCCTTCTGTCATTGTTGTCTCTTCTCTTTACCACCTTTCTTCTTATCATCATGGCTCCAAAGAAGGTATCGACCTCTACTCTTCTCAAAACTTATGAGGAATTCCAAGCAGATTTCCAGAAGATGGGCTTAACCTTAACCCCTGCTGTTGATTCTTCCATGAGTCCTCCCATTATTGCGACTCAAGACATGGAGCTGAACTATAGGTGGATTCATTACGACACTTGGTCTGCAGACAAGATGATTGTCACCGTCAGCCAGTTAAGAGCACGGTTGTCCTTTCCCCTCCACAATACTTTTAACCCTGTTTTCCTCGAAATTTTGAATAATCTCCAGTATGGGGTTTTGACATTTCAGTAATGCAATCCGAATCTCCAACGAGTTTGTGATTCGCTTAGAAAACGACACTTCACAAGTTCCGTCAGTGGCTGAGGAGTTCGACTCTCGTGATTACAACGTGGAATCTTTTGTGGCCAACTATTCTGATAGGTTTACGAGCACGAGGAAACACCAGGAGTGGGTTATTGAGCTTATCCGAAACACCGTCTCCGCTCCAACCAAAGCTCTCATATTAGATGTGGATCCCCTCAATCCCAAGCGTGGTGACCATCTCCTCCTTTCTTGTGAATATGATTGGACGATGTTTCCTTTGGTGGTAGGGGGCCCTTTCATCTAGGGTGTTGACAAAAAGGGGATACCTCGCCAGGGTCCTCTTTCCGAACAATATTATCTCGCTGGCTGTGATCCCTGGAAGCTTCGGTGGTCCGTGCCAACTGAGGTATTGTTTCATCCTTTAAGCTCTTGTCACATCCTGGGTTCAACTTTGTTCTCATGCCCCTTTTTCCTTTATTTAGTTCGTGATGCCTGCTGATGGCCTTCTCAAAGCGTGTAAGGAAGGGGATGTTACTGCTGAATCTCCTACTTCCAAGCAGGTAGCCACCTCGCCCACTAATTTCTTTTCTACGTGATAACCTTAGATTCTAACCTTTTATTTTTTGTAGGTGTTGATGGTGGTTTTAAACAAGGGGTAAAATCGTAAAACCCCATGACCTAGTGTTACCCGCAACACATTAACTAAGAGCATTTAACTCAGGTGTAAATAATTAATAGGGGTATTTTTTCAAAATACCAGATTAGGGTTTTCGACACAGAACCCTAATTCCAAAACCAAGCCGCACACTGAGCACCATGGCAACAATGCCAAACCAAGCCGCACACTGTGCACCATGGCGACAATGCCAAACCAAGCCGCACACTGCGCACCACGGCAACGACGCCAAAAATCAAGCCGCACACTGCGCACCATGGCAACAATGCCAAACCAAGCCGCACACTGCGCACCACGGCAACGACGCCAAAAACCAAGCCGCACACTGTGCACCATGGCAGCGACGCCAAAACCAAACTACATATCACACTCATTGGCAACCATGCCAAACTAAGCCGCTATGCCATTGACACATGCCAAATATAGCGCCCTGGGCTTGCAAAACGTGCAACTAGGTCAACCTGGCCGTACGTGCCATTGGCACATGCCAACACGTACCACAATCCATATTTCCAAGCCGCTATGCCATTGGCGCTGGTAGCTTTTTCCTACCAAGGCCACGGCCTAACGGCCACGCATGCCATTGGCACATGCCAACACGCTCGCTGGTAGCCTTCATCACCTAGCCGTGGCCCTAATGCGTATTTGGTAGCCTAACTTGCAAGCCGCGCAACCTAGGCCAATTCAACCGTACGCGCCATTGGCACATGCCAAAGCCCACGCTGGTAGCCTAGTTTGCAAACCATGCAACCTACCACCAAGGCATTCCGCGCATGCCATTGGCACATGCCACACACACCACTAGCAGCTCTGGCATTGCCACTTACACTCAACGTACAACCTACCACCAAGGCATTCCGCACATGCCAATGACACATGCCACACGTGCCACTAGCAGCGCCACTTGCACTCAAGGTGCAACCAACACTCGAGATATCAACACAAATTGGGGGATGCTTTCCAGGGTTTTGGTTTGGCGGTCACAGCTTGCAGCGTACACTACGGTCACATTAAGAAAGCGTGAAAAGGAATAAAGCGGTCAAATTAATGAGGAAATAATGGTGAAAACGTTTTCACCCATTAACACCATGCGGTTACCACCTCCTCCCATTATTTCACCCTTTACTCTCTTCCTTCATGAGGCCAGGGTACGTTTAAATCTCGACTTGTATAAATAGGTCTTACCTATTTCCACCAGACAACAAGTCTCGGTCAGGAGAAAAATACTACACTCAGAAAAGGCAACTTTGCAAGCTCTCCAAAAAGCTTCCATCTCTTGCAAGCTTCCGAAGCTTTCACTTTCTGATACAAGTCGAGACACTACTCTCCCGCAGTATTCTGGTCTCAACACCTTTCTTTGCTTCCCTCCCCAAATCAACCCTTCTCCTCCACTTTGTGACCGAAGCAAGTCACGGAACGGCCATTTCTTGGTTTAGGTTGGACTTGTGCAGATTGATCTCTCGAATCTACAAAGTGCTCACGTGCAGCACATTTGTTTAGGGTTTGAACCGGTTTCTCACTCACCTACCGAATTTACCGAAATCGGCGAAACGATTTTTACCCATAAACAATTGGCGACCACGGCGGGAGGATTGATCTATCGGCTACAATGTCGATTGTCGATCTCGTTCTTCGACCCGGATATTAAGATGGTAGGGGAAGACGACTCAATCCGACTCAATCGCGGACGCCCCAATTAACAGTTGTAAAACTACACCTGAAAACTGGGGACTCGTTGAAGATGCTACCAGCAATTGGGGACTTGCGACTCGGTCCGACTCAACTGCCAGACAACCCGGTTATCAGTTGTTAAAACTATACCAGAAAACTGGAGACTCGCTGAAGACGCTACCAGCAATTGGGGACTAACTGGCGATGCTACCAGCAAAGCCGCCTTTTACACGGAGAGGGGCGTGTTCACAAAACCTATGAAGTGAGTAAATTTAGACTGCACAAGATATACGATCTATTTTTAGGTTCTTAGTAAAACCGTCATACTACTGAGTCTTGTGCCTATTGCTAGCACACACTTTCATAAAAGCAATATTCCTTTCCCAAAACATAATCGAGTCATATTATCAAAACCATTAATCCCACAAATAATCCAATACCCTAAAAAGCTACCAGCTGCCTATCAAAGGTCAAGTTTTGAACTAGACATCCAATATGTCTTTCAAAAAAAAAAAAAAAAAAAAAAAGAACCTAAATGAAAGTTTAGCAGAGAAACGTTCAAGGAAAATCATCCAACAGAAGTTTGCTCTTCTTGGAGAAAGTCAACTTTGCATCTTCAAGAGCCGCTCTCTTCATAGTCAACATCTTGGAAAGCTCTTCGAGTTCCACCTCCTGTCGTGCAATCTCCTCGGCGGAAAGGCTTTCGATTGCCGCATATTTCAACTTTTGGATCTCAGCAAGGCCTTCGACAAACCACGAAGTGTTGAACTCCTTTTCTACGCATCGCGATGGTGCTCCCAGTCGGCAATAACGTCTTCAAAAACGGTGTGTCCAGTCACCTCACGCATATCCTCGATGGAAGATAAAGCCTCTTCCACACGCTTAACCAGTGCAAATCGACTAGTGACTTTCTTGGTTGTGGCCATATGTCCGTACTTCTCCCAGATTCTGGTGTACAACGCCTCGTGCTTAGCCGGCACGCTGAAGCCGCCAACCAGCACATGACCTGGATAAGGAACTGACCGGTTGTCAGCCGACACAAATATAATTTACACTTTCTTACTACTCAAAATATAAATATAGCAAGGGCAATAAAGGATCGATCCCACAGAGAGGTCTAGGTTGTCAAATTGTTTCGGTTCCCTATAAATAACACCGGTAGTTCTGTGATTGTTATATACTAAAATAAAATAAAAGCAAAACAATAAAAAGTAAACACGCAAATCGAGGATGAAAAAGTATTGGTCATGGATTCCGTTTTCATTCACAAACATGTTTTCAACACAATAACTAGAATTGATATTTTAATCTCAACTTTTATCAAAGACCCTAGAATACCTTGATCGCAAGAATATCCCGCTAATCTCCTCTTGTCATCAACAAACACATTAAAAGATGCGAATATGAATTCTATCTAAAGGAACAACCTAACGTGTAAAAGCACTAATCAAGTTTAATTCCCTAGATGCATTAAGTTCTATGAAATCAGGCCAATCAAAGCAATCGAACGTGGAAAGCGCACTAATCCGATTTAACAAAGGTTATGACTCACATGTGACTACTAGGATGTATCACTACAAGCAATAATCACAATTATGCTACTTGTAATCAGGAATCTATCACTTTTGCATATAATAAATCCTAATCTAGCAAGAGAGATGAAAACAAACTCAATCGATTCGCGACTCGACTCAATAGCATTCAACTCATGTAACAATATTGATGGTGAATCATAAACGATAATATGAGAGAAAACTAATTTATTGCACAAAAACTTATGTTTGGAAATCCAATTAATCCATAACCAAAAGAAACTCTAGCTCATATTCATGGAGTTCATAACAAGAAGAAAGAGAAAAGACTTCATGGTGTAAAACCCTAGAACAACAAAGTAGAGGCCAAAAAGATAATAGATAAAAGATAATAAAAAGATATTAAAAGATAATCATAAAAGATATAGAATTCCTCTTTTTATAGATTTTCCTCCCTTCCAAAACTAGGTCTAATCTTCAAAGTCCACTAGATAGAAGTCCTCCAAGCCCATGTGTGAGAAAAACCCATGTAGAAAATTATGTACAAAAATCGTCGCCGGAAAACTGGGATTATGGCTGGAACTTGGCCGGAAAAGTCGACGGAAAGTAGCTCAGGTGACCGGTAAAGTCAACCCGGTCACCGGTTCAGCGAGTCAACTCGGTCGGGTCAACGGGTCGGCTCGGTCGGACTGAGTCAAACCGAAGTCAGTCCGAGTTAAGGTAAGTCGGTTAGCCAAGTCTGAGTCAGAGGCTGAGTGAAAGTCTAACTAGCCTGACTGGGCTTACTTGTCAGGCCATTGCACAGGCCAGAACAGTGTGCTGCACAATCATTGTGCATCAGCTGGGAAAATCCTTGCCATGATGGCTCCTGTCGTACTTGACTTCCACAAATGTTTGCATTTGCACTATCCATTGCATTACATTGCTCATTTGTAATTCCATTTCAATTGTTCATGGTTGCGCCAACAAAGACAAACTGCGTACTGCAACTCCTTCCATTATTGTCCAAACATGAGCTCAAACACCCACCGCAACTCCCATGTATGACTCAAGCGCGCAACACGTCGGATGCATCAATTTTTCTCGGACGGTTTCTTGGCTCCCGCTGTGGTGATTGCAAACCACAGCTCCATTTATCCAAAGACAACCGCTCCGCAATGTTGCTCATACATTCTTTGACCCTAAATTCCATCACCAGTCAAACCCATAACAATCACCATTGTCGATTCTTCTGCCTCGGCTCATTGCCAACACCATGAGCCATTGCTTCTCAGCTGCAGCAAAACACCACTGCAACTCAAACATTCATTTAAATCCTGCCTCAAAGCTGAGCTCATCTTTCCCTGTAATGCAGTCTTCTCAACTCCTACATCAGAACCAATTCAACACCTGAAGTTCTCCACTTCCATTTTGCATCACCCATTTTGCTCTTTCTGCTCTAGCTTCATGGGTTGCTTCCAACTCAACTACAACCCATGACCAATTCTTACACTTTGTCCTCATGATGGCACCAAATATAGCTTCTCAAAGAGCAAGACCGCAATTCGGTTCCACTATCATCAACCACACTCTCAACCTCAATTTCATCAAACCACCGAACTCGAATCGCGACTTTGCAATCCTTGCCAACCCCAACTTCATATTCTTCTCAGCATCTCAAGCCAAAAACTGCACCATCTCAGAATCCTTGATCTGCACCTTCAATTCCCATATTTGAGCCAATTTCTTCTCACTGATTCACGGCTTCAGAACTGCACCAATACCATTGCCAGCCTGAGCTGCTTCATTTGTTGTCTTGCAGCAGCACACGATCTCAAGCACAAAGCAAATACCCATTCCACAAGTTCAGTTCAAGCTCATACTTGCTCCCAAATTCGAGTTCCCTGCAAGTATTTGATCATTCAACACAAACCCACTTCACAACTCAATCTTTTCCACCGTTAATCGACAAGTATCTTCACCTTCATCACCAGAATCAATCTCAGCTTCAAACCCTGATTCCCTTGTTCTAACTCGGACCCATCTTTTCATTTCATGGTAGCATCATCGCAATCCATCTTCTCAGGTATTGATTATACCACAGCAGCATCGATTCATTCTGCTTCTGCTCAAACAAACCCTAAATTCATCCTTCTTGAATCCATTTCTTCATTCTCTCAAACTCGAACAATTGCCCATTACATTCACTACCAAATCAAAGCTGTAACTACCACCAATTCCATTTTGTTCCTAATTTTAGAAACCATAGCTCATTCTCAGACCCTAATTCCTCTTGTTCTTCAATATAACTCAAGCTACAGATTCAGCTTTCATCTTCAACAATGAACAATAGTTTCTCGATCTCAATCAGCATCATCTCATCGATCTTAGACAGCATCGACTCCATTCCCTCATCTTTCTCGTTCCTCTGAAAATTGATGGAGCTGCCATCGACCCCATTCTTTCTATTTTTCTTTCAGGTACAAATGATTGAGAGTGAAGAAAAACTCTCGATTTAAGGTTGGACTGTTACTCACACCCAGTAACAAGTGATAAGGGATACCCTGAATGACAACCCCTTAACCTTGGCTCCACTGTGTTTAGTACCCCTCCGAATAGAGTTGCCCCTTAACCTTGACTGGGCTCCAGATAGTGTTCGCCCATGAAATGACAATTTTGCCCTTTTTCTCAAATTGGGTGATTTCTCCATCTTTTCGTCCGTGCGACTCCAGAGTACCTAATAACTCAAAAACACGCGTAAAGTACATAATTCACCAGAAAAAATAGCAAAGAAAGCGTAACTACTAGATAGTAAATTAGGTGTTTTAGACACCTATCAGATTCCCCCACACTTAGACTTTGCTAGTCCTCGAGCAAATCAAACAAAACAATTTAAAAGATACATACAACTCCGTGTCGTCGAGGCTACGGTCACTTTTAGCATAAATAACAAGCCTTTAAACCACTAGGTGTCCCTAGTGGACGAGTTATAGTCTCGTGAGGGTTTACTAGAGATATACCCACAAAACCTATTTTTCCAACTTACTAGTTCTCCGTAATGATAGTATCCAACGCGCTAAGAAGACATAGAGATTCTGCAGACTATTCATAAGAAGTTAGACACATAAATGAACACAATCTCATTCTTAAAAGTTGAGAGAGAGATAACCATCCCTTCTCGACAAAAATTCGGGTTCGGAGTGATCAAAAGTCTCGACTCTGCCTCACAAGAAAGGGTTTTATGATATTGCTCTCAATAATAAACAACTTTTTAAGGGTCACACATGTGTCCAGGTAGGAATGAAGAGAGAATCCTGAGACACGTTGAATGGTAGGAAGGTAAAAACCCTCCGAATTATTTTGAAAACCCACATCTTTTATAATTTTGAAAACCCATTTTTCTGACGATCTCTTCGAAAGGAAATCAACCACTTAACGAAGGTGGGAATATGCTTACTTACCTCGTTATCCGTTTGGCGTGCAGCTAGCACCACTCTCACAACATCCATAGAAACGTCTTCGGTCTTCTATCGGTGTCTTCATCTTCGTCTTCGATCTTCAACTCTTGATGATAACTCTTGAAATTCGTAGAATCTTGACAATATGATTCTTTCCCTTAATTCCTTGTCGCTTGAAACTTCATTATAGATATTCCTTCTTTCCATTGGCTTTATTGAAAGAATACAAAAATAAAAACAAAGGCCATGGTGTAAGTACTTTACCACTTGATTCTTCACAACTTGTATGTCTTGATATCATAAACTTCTCGAACTCTCATCCTTGATAATTTCGCTCTTATACAATAGTCTTCAACTTATAAAAATTCTGCTCCTTGTCTTGTTGCTTTACTCAAATCGAAATCTGCCCATTTCTCGTATTGTTGCTTGTAAACCCCGAACGTCTTCAACTTTCCTTCGAATTTGTGATGCTCCTCTTGTTGATGATGATGGTGTTTCTATGGACCTGTTGGTGTAGAGAGAGATAAGGTGGATGGTGCTAACTGCGAACAAGATTACAAGTGGTATGTAAGTTAGCAATTCGATGTCACCAACATGGTTGATAAAAATAGCACTCAAGAGATCAAAATAGTGCTTCTAGTGGTGGGAGGTTGGGCAGCTCACCATTCTGCCCGGAATTTACGTACGGTGACACACACTCTAAAAGCACAAATTTAGACAGGTACAAAGAATTGAAGGTTGGTGCCTCACATTATGTAACTTGGGTAGTCTCCACTATAGGGGATTACTGCTCTAATACCGAATTCAGTCTGCACCTTATTTGCCACTGGCATGGTTAAATCCAACTTTAACTCTCATACAATAAAGAAACCCGATCATGTTCTCTGTCATCTCTAAGTTCAGTCACTCTTATGAGATTCTCGATGTAATCTTAGCGACATGTATACTATGTGACTCTAAACTAACTACAAGTTGGAGTTTTTATTCACTATTTTACACAAAAGTTGAAAAATTTGAAAAATTTACAACGCAAATGTTTAACCACTCCCCCACACTTAAACTTTACATTGTCCTCAATGTAAATTGAATCGTCCAAAGAAAGTCAAGGTGGGAAATCATATAAAAATATGCGATAAGAAAAAGCTAAAAACAAGAAAAGAAAAATTAAAAGATAAGAGATACAAAACCTATGGGTTGCCTCCCATGTAGCGCTTGGTTTAAAGTCGTCAGCCCGACTATATCCTTGCAAGATTCATTCCCCATATACTAACAATCGTAAAAGTTGAGGATTCTTCCATAGAACCTGTTTTGCAAATACTAGATTCACACAAATATTAGTACAATAAAGCAAAAGTGAAGCTATGAACCGATAAAAGCTTCCCCCACACTTATTCTTGTCCACACTTGGAAGTGTATAAAGAATATAGAAGTCGGGTACTTCCACGGTTTCTTGTTCCAAAACCTGCATAGTATGAGAATCAAGTATCTCTAATGGAGGAAAACGAGAAACAAAGTCATCCAACAATATTCTCGAAGCACATACATTCAAACCAATAAGAGGTAAAGGAGAAGAAATAATAGGCAATGGGTTAGATAAACCTTGCAAAATCTCTTGTATTACGGAATCCTCTTCATCCTTGAAAAACTCAAGTTAATTGTTCACCTCTTGTATATCATGGTCCTCTATCAAACCTTGCAACCATTCTTCGTCCGTTTCTGCCTTAACCAAAGTCCCGACATAAACATCATCATTACAATCATTTGCAAGCTCAATTGGGTCTTCCACAATATTGGTCAAATCGATCACATTCTCAACATACTCCTCTTTGTTGTAAGGCACATACTCTTTTGCGGATCCAAATTTTATTATAAGAAACTTTTTTAGAACACTTGAAAATGCATCATCCTCAAGCTCCACCCTTTGAATAGGCTCTTGATCATTATTAAGATCAATGCTCGAGTAATCTACACAAGTGTCGACATATTCCTCTTCATTTTCATCTTGATCCCAAAAAGACTCCTCGGAGATGTCACCATGAGTTGTTTCAAGCAATGTATCATAATCACCGTCACTATCATAGTCAACATAAGATGGGTCCTCGCTGAATTTAGTGTTGCTAATCTCGAACTCATCCTTTTGAATAGGTGAATGATCATTATTAAGATCAAGAGTTGAGTTAACTACACAATTATCAACGAAAGTGCCCAAGGATTGGCCTTTTTCAACATTAGCATCAATCAAATATTCATCACAAACCACATGCATATTAGAATTATCCATATCTTCCTTGTATTGATCAATACCTCTTCGCAAGCTAGCAATACCTTCACGAAGTTCTTGGAGTTGCTCGTTTGTAGTCTCTTTAGCTTTTTGAAATTCCTCTTGTAAAAAGTTGGAAACTTTGTCTATAAAATTAGAGACTTTTTGTTCACGAGCATAAGAATCCTCCCATCCTTGTGGTTGTTCCCCGCCATAAGGTTGTTGAGGAAAACCATAAGGTTCCATGGAATATTGGTCATAACCAATGAATTGGTTTTGATTATACCCCTGGAATTGGTAGTTTTCGTATTGTTGAGGTTGTTGAAAACCGTATCCATCCATGTAGTATGCTCCTTCCATGAGAAACAAGCACCTGAAATAAAATTCTCAAACCAAGGTTAAAACCCAGAAAATAAGAAAAAGTAAAACACAACTAAAAACAAAAATAAGAACCCAAAAACAATTGACAACCGCTGCCTCCCCGACAACGACGCCAAAATTTGACCGGTTGTCAGCCGACACAAATATAATTTACACTTTCTTACTACTCAAAATATAAATATAGCAAGGGCAAGAAAGGATCGATCCCACAGAGAGGTCTAGGTTGTCAAATTGTTTCGGTTCCCTATAAATAACACCGGTAGTTTTGTGATTGTTATATACTAAAATAAAATAAAAGCAAAACAATAAAAAGTAAACACGCAAATCGAGGATGAAAAAGTATTGGTCATGGATTTCGTTTTCATTCACAAACATGTTTGCAACACAATAACTAGAATTGATATTTTAATCTCAACTTTTATCAAAGACCCTAGAATACCTTGATCGCAAGAATATCCCGCTAATCTCCTCTTGTCATCAACAAACACATTAAAAGATGCGAATATGAATTCTATCTAAAGGAACAACCTAACGTGTAAAAGCACTAATCAAGTTTAATTCCCTAGATGCATTAAGTTCTATGAAATCAGGCCAATCAAAGCAATCGAACGTGGAAAGCGCACTAATCCGATTTAACAAAGGTTATGACTCACATGTGACTACTAGGATGTATCACTACAAGCAATAATCACAATTATGCTACTTGTAATCAGGAATCTATCACTTTTGCGTATAATAAATCCTAATCTAGCAAGAGAGATGAAAACAAACTCAATCGATTTGCGACTCGACTCAATAGCATTCAACTCATGTAACAATATTGATGGTGAATCATAAACGATAATATGAGAGAAAACTAATTTATTGCACAAAAACTTATGTTTGGAAATCCAATTAATCCATAACCAAAAGAAACTCTAGCTCATATTCATGGAGTTCATAACAAGAAGAAAGAGAAAAGACTTCATGGTGTAAAACCCTAGAACAACAAAGTAGAGGCCAAAAAGATAATAGATAAAAGATAATAAAAAGATATTAAAAGATAATCATAAAAGATATAGAATTCCTCTTTTTATAGCTTTTCCTCCCTTCCAAAACTAGGTCTAATCTTCAAAGTCCACTAGATAGAAGTCCTCCAAGCCCATGTGTGAGAAAAACCCATGTTAGAAGATTATGTCAAAAAATCGTCGCCGGAAAACTGGGATTATGGCTGGAACTTGGCCGGAAAAGTCGACGGAAAGTAGCTCAGGTGACCGGTAAAGTCAACCCGGTCACCGGTTCAGCGAGTCAACTCGGTCGGGTCAACGGGTCAGCTCGGTCAGACCGAGTCAAACCGAGTCAGGTCTGAGTTAAGGTAAGTCAGTTAGCCAAATCTGAGTCAGAGGCTGAGTGAAAGTCTAACTAGCCTGACTGGGCTTACTTGTTAGGCCATTGCACAGGCCAGAACAGTGTGCTGCACAATCATTGTGCATTAGCTGGGAAAATCCTTGCCATGATGGCTCCCTGTACTGCAGCTTCCACAAATCAGCTGCATTTGCACTATCCATTGCATTACATTGCTCAGCTGTAATTCCATTTCAATTCTGTTCATGGTTGCGCCAACAGCAAACTGCAGCTGCAACTCCTTCCATTATTGTCCCAGCATGAGCTCAAACACCACTGCAACTCCCATGTACAGCTCAACTGCAACACGTCAGATGCATCAATTCTTCTCGGACGGTTTCTTGGCTCCTGCAACAGCTGATTGCAAACCACAGCTCCATTTATCCAGCACAACCGCTCCTGCAACTGCTCATACATTCTTTGACCCTAAATTCCATCACCGTCAAACCCATAACAATCACCATTGTCAGATTCTTCCCTGCCTCGGCTCATTGCCAACCATGAGCCATTGCTTCTCAGCTGCAGCAAAACACCACTGCAACTCAAACATTCATTTAAATCCTGCCTCAAAGCTGAGCTCATCTTTCCCTGTAATGCAGTCTTCTCAACTCCTACACTGTAACCAATTCAACACCAACAGTTCTCCACTTCCAGCTGCATCAGCCCATTTTTCTCTTCTCTGCTCTAGCTTCATCAGTTGCTTCCAACTCAACTGCAACCCACAGCCAATTCTTACACTGTCCTCATGCTGGCACCAAATATAGCTTCTCAGTAGCAGCACTGCAATTCAGTTCCACTATCATCAACCACACTCTCAACCTCAATTTCATCAAACCCTGAACCTGAACTGCCAGCTTTGCAATCCTTGCCAACCCCAACTTCATATTCTTCTCAGCATCTCAAGCCAAAAACTGCACCATCTCAGGCTCCTTGATCTGCACCTTCACTTCCCATATTTGAGCCAATTTCTTCTCACTGATTCACGGCTTCAGAATTGCACCAATACCATTGCCAGCCTGAGCTGCTTCATTTGTTGTCTTGCAGCAGCACAAGATCTCAAGCACAAAGCAAATACCCATTCCACAAGTTCAGTTCAAGCTCATACTTGCTCCCTAATTCGAGTTCCCTGCAAGTATGTGATCATTCAACACAAACCCACTTCACAACTCAATATTTTCCACCGTTAATCGACTAGTATCTTCACCTTCATCACCAGAATCAATCTCAGCTTCAAAACCTGATTCCCTTGTTCTAACTCGGACCCATCTTTTCATTTCATGGTAGCATCATCGCAATCCATCTTCTCAGGTATTGATTAGACCACAGCAGCATCGATTCATTCTGCTTCTGCGCAAACAAACCCTAAATTCATCCTTCTTGAATCCATTTCTTCATTCTCTCAAACTCGAACAATTGCCCATTACATTCACTACCAAATCAAAGTTGTAACTACCACCAATTCCATTTTGTTCCTAATTTCAGAAACCATAGCTCATTCTCAGACCCTAATTTCTCTTGTTCTTCAATATAACTCAAGCTACAGATTCAGCTTTCATCTTCAACAATGAACAATAGTTTCTCGATCTCAATCAGCATCATCTCATCGATCTTAGACAGCATCGACTTCATTCCCTCATCTTTCTCGTTCCTCTGAAAATTGATGGAGCTGCCATCGACCCCATTCTTTCTATTTTTATTTCAGGTACAAATGATTGAGAGTGAAGAAAAACTCTCGATTTAAGGTTGGACTGTTACTCACACCCAGTGACAAGTGATAAGGGATACCCTGAATGACAACCCCTTAACCTTGGCTCCACTGTGTTTAGTACCCCTCCGAATAGAGTTGCCCCTTAACCTTGACTGGGCTCCAGATAGTGTTCACCCATGAAATGACAATTTTGCCATTTTTCTCAAATTGGGTGATTTCTCCATCTTTTCGTCCGTGCGACTCCAGAGTACCTAATAACTCAAAAACACGCGTAAAGTACATAATTCACCAGAAAAAAATAGCAAAGAAAGCGTAACTACTAGATAGTAAATTAGGTGTTTTAGACACCTATCAGGAACCAAGTACGGAGGATCAAAAATGGCGCCTGCACCTGGCCTCACGACTCGCAAAGGGTCTTCTTCCATGTCTACGGCAGCAACCATCAGAGAATCATCCGCCGTTTGAGCCACATCTGTGCCCGGCAATTGGCTAACGCCCATCTCCAAGTCACCAGCGGTGGTCACCAAAGGCAAGTTTTCGCGTGCCTCTACCCCAGAATCATCCTCCGAATCGGATTCCTCCTGCGAACTTGAGTTAGACATTTTTCAAAAGAAAAAACAGAAGAGGAAAGAAAAGAAGCTCGAAACTCACCGAACCCATTCCCGAAAAAGAACCAGTGCTACCAGAGGAATCACTCTCACTTGTCGAACTTTCTTCTTTCTCTGACTCATCATCGCTATGATAAGGCTCAGTGCTACTGGAATTCTTTGAAGAAATTGCTGTCTCCTGGAAACGTGCAAGGGCAGCGAAAGCATTAACACTACCGAAGCCCTGGAGGAAACAAGACACATGTATTCAGCAGAAATTCACGTGTTTTGAGACAAACCAATGAAGAGGCGACACATACCTGGTTATTGGAAGAACTGAAAGATACGAGAGCTACGGGAGAATCTTTTGAAACTGTCTGGAACCCGCCAAAGCCACGATTCTTCGTTCTCCGTTCCTTGGCTCAGGGACTTTCCGAGCCGCTAGGAAACTTTCGCTTGAGATCTCTCAACATTGGATACTTCTTCAAAACTGCTGGGGAAGGTTTACAACGAACGTTCTCCACCACGTTATTCACAAAATCTTGAATCATAATAAACTCGTCGCGCCAGAACTCATTATAGCCGAAGGTCGTCGAAGTTACTCTCCCCGTTTGAAAGAAGGGAAGGCGGATACCCGGCTCAAGGGCACTGGCATTAAGGGCGGCACGCAATGAATCCTTAGGGATCACCGGCTGGTAAGCAAGAGGCACCCTTGATCGAAACCCATGTGACGAGCAAGACACGGTCAATATTTAAGCAGCTATCGGAAAGACCCCATGAAGAAAGACGGCATATAACCTAGGACATGCAGCTTTGAATAAACAAGTTTTCACCAACGCTCAAATCGCCATCAGAAGACAAAGACAAGATCGGAGCAGAAGCAAAGGTGTCAATTTGAGTCACCGACCTATGGACCGGCTCCCACGGGCGAAAACTGATTTCATATGACTTGTCAAGAAGACTAACCAAGCTCATGCCAACCTTTGGACGCCTGTTCACCCATCGAAGAATTCGGGAACCCCCCCAACTCGCGGGAATCGAAGGCATCGGTTTCGGAGCATACTTCTCAAAGTGCTCCCATAGCCAGACTTGCAGAAAAGCAACATGCACATATGAATTCACTTTCATGAAACCATTCGAAACTCGCATGTTCGCAACTAGGTGATCCAGATGCACATACAGGGAACCGAGGAATAGCTTGCCAATGGGAAGAACTTCACCTTTTGCTAACTTCACAGCAATCGCTAGCAACTCTGGTCTTATTTCCTTCTTGCCAGAACCGTCATCAAAAATGTCTCTAGACAACCGAGAGAGCCAAAAATGCTGCAACATGAAGATCATCGTTCGCTCCATTCGGGTTCCACTCGTCCGGAAACCATTGAGACATCCACCAGCTATAAAAGCACCTTTCATCCTCTTTCCGGAAAGAATCCTTCGACTTCACAAAGTGGAGTCTTTTCGAGCGTAATCTCTCAACTTAGCGGCAAGGTCATCCCGCATCTTCACCTCATTTTCTTTAAAAATTGGATTTTAAGATTCCCGATTCTAGGAAGATTCAAAGAAGAGAGCCACACTCTCCAAGGAGAAAGTTATCTCACCCCATCGACATATGATTGTATGGGTGTCCGAACACCATCTGGAGATGAAAGCAACCAAGCCCGGGATGTCCTTCCTAACTGGAGGTTTATCAAGCTCGACGACATCAATAATCTGCGCTCGAGTCAGGTTGGTGTTTATGTGCTCCTTACTCACCATGAACTCAACCCATCTATCAAAAGAACGCAATGTGCTTTGACACATCCTGAAATCAATGTTGGAAGAGGAATATACCCCTTTATGAAGACAGAACCGTATGGTGTTCTCTGGGCGAACCGAACGTGTCTTCTTTTCATCTTCACCACCGGTTAACAAAATTGGCACGAAACCTGGGTGATTTTTCCGAGCAGAGACAGGGTTTTTGGCGGAGAATTCATCATCCGTGTTTGGTTTGGAATTATGGACATCCTTTGATGAGGCGAAATTTTGTTCAGGTAACATCTTGTCGGATCTCTTAATAACAACTTAGTAACAAGATACCTGCACACAAAAAAAAAAAAAAAATTATCTCCCTGACACATAACCGCGCCCAACAAAAGGAAAACCCGAAATAAAAAAAAAAAAAAAGAGGAGGGCGTATTCTCTACGGGTTCAAAACTACACGTGCAGTATTTTCTTCGGGTTCAAGACTATATACGCAGTATTTTCTTCGGGTTCAAGACTATATACGCAGTATTTTCTTCGGGTTCAAGACTATATACGCGGTATTTTATACGAGTTCAAGTGTGTCTACAATTATCCTTCTTCGGGTTCAAAACTGCATGCGCAGTATTTCTTTCAGGACCGAAAAATCATATATACAATATTTCCTGCGGGTTCGAAGTCATATGGAGCATATATACAATATTCTTCTTCGGAATTCATGTACGGTATTCTCTACGGGTTCAAGACTGCACACGCAAATATTTTTTCTTGTGGTTCAAAATTATATACGCGGTATTTTATACGGGCTCAAGTGCGTCTGCAGTAACCTTCTTCGGGTTCAAAATAATATATGGAGCACTTTCCTACGGGTTCGAATAATATTTCCCTTGGTTGCATACATACAATATTTTCTACAAGAGACACGTCAGGAAATTATATGCGCAAAGAAAAACGCCTACTCTTAGGGTTTACACCTACATAAAAAGGGAAGTACCGGAAGACATACCTGGAAGCTGGTTTTTCTTTATGACTCTGACGTTGGTAGGAAAGGATGAAAAGATGAAAGTGCAAGATGGGAGAAAGGGACTTTATATATATAGGCGTGAAGATTCTGAAATAGGGAAGGATTTCCCTTTACCAAAATCGTGCGTGTAAGAAGCGGGCCCACAAGGGCGCCCAACTTCCCAACGTCGCCCAAGTTGCACCGGCCCCACCAATTGCACCGACTCCCCAATGACTGCCCAAGCCACGCCTGCAAGCACGCACACCTTGCGCCGGTCCCACCAGCCAGCACGCTCAGTTTCCCAAGTCACGCCTGCAAGCAAGCACAGCTCCCACACCTTGCGCCGGTCCCACCATCTAGCACACTCAGTTTCCCAACTCACGCCAACTTCCCAACGTCGCCCAAGCTGCACCGGCCCCACCAATTGTGCCAGCCTCCCGATTTGTGCAAAACTACCAGAGGCAAGGATTCCAAATCCTATTTATAAAAAGTCAGACGAGCCTCCTCAATTCTCTTTACGGTTTGCTATTGATAATTTGTCACCATCTTATGCTTACCTCGCAACAAAGCCCCTGTTCCGAGCTAAGAAGGGGACTTAATGTTGATGGTGGTTTTTAAACAAGGGGTAAAATCGTAAAACCCCATGGCCTAGTGTTACCCGCAACACATTAACTAAGAGCATTTAACTCAGGTGTAAATAATTAATAGGGGAATTTTTTTCAAAATACCAGATTAGGGTTTTCGACACAGAACCCTAATTCCAAAACCAAGCCGCACACTGCGCACCATGGCAACAATGCCAAACCAAGCCGCACACTGCGCACCATGAAAAAATGCCAAACCAAGCCGCACACTGCACACCATGGCAACAATGCCAAACCAAGCCGCACACTGCGCACCATGGCAACAATGCCAAACCAAGCCACACACTGCGCACCATGGCAACAATGCCAAACCAAGCCGCACAAAACCAAGCCGCACACTGCGCACCACGGCAACAATGCCAAACCAATCCGCACACTGCGCACCACGGAAACGACGCCAAAAACCAAGCCGCACACTGCGCACCATGGCAACAATGCCAAACCAAGCCGCACACTGCGCACCATGGCAACAATGCCAAACCAAGCCGCACACCGCGCACCATGGCGACAATGCCAAACCAAGCCGCACATCGCGCACCATGGCGACAATGCCAAACCAAGCCGCACATCGCGCACCATGGCGACAATGCCAAACCAAGCCGCACACACCGCGCACCACGCAACGACGCCAAAACCAAGCCGCACACCGCGCACCATGGCAATGACGCCAAAACCAAACTATATATCGCACTCATTGGCAACCATGCCAAACTAAGCTGCTATGCCATTGTCACATGCCAAATATAGCGCCCTAGGCTTGCAAAACGTGCAACTAGGTCAACCTGCCCGTACGTGCCATTGGCACATGCCAACACGTACCACAAGCCATATTTCCAAGCCGCTATGACATTGGCACATGCCAAATATAACGCCCTAGGCTTACAAACCATGCAACCTAGGCCAAGTCGGCCACGCATGCCATTGGCACATGCCAACATGCTCACTGGTAGCTTTTCCTACCAAGGCCACGACCCTAACGGCCACGCATGCCATTGGCACATGCCAACATGCTCGCTGGTAGCTTTTCCTACCAAGGCCACGGCCTAACGGCCACGCATGCCATTGGCACATGCCAACATGCTTTTTGGTAGCTTTTCCTACCAAGGTCACGGCCCTAAACGCCACGCATGCCATTGGCACATGCCAACATGCTCATTTGGTAGCTTTTCCTACCAAGGCCACGGCCCTAACGGCCACGCATGCCATTGGCACATGCCAACATGCTCGCTGGTAGCTTTTCCTACCAAGGCCACGGCCCTAACGACCACGCATGCCATTGGCACATGCCAACATGCTCGCTGGTAGCCTTTTCCTACCAAGGCCACGGCCCTAACGGCCACGCATGCCATTGGCACATGCCAACATGCTCGCTGGTAGCTTTTTCCTACCAAGGCCACGGCCCTAACGGCCACGCATGCCATTGGCACATGCCAACACGCTCGCTGGTAGCCTTCATCACCTAGACGTGGCCCTAATGCGCGCTGGTAGCCTAACTTGCAAGCCGCGCAACCTAGGCCAATTCAACCGTACACGCCATTGGCACATGCCAAAGCCCACGTTGGTAGCCTAGTTTGCAAACCATGCAACCTACCACCAAGGCATTCCGCACATGTCATTGGCACATGCCACACACACCACTAGCAGCTCTGGCATTGCCACTTACACTCAACGTACAACCTACCACCAAGGCATTCCGCACATGCCAATGGCACATGCCACACGCGCCACTAGAAGCGCCACTTGCACTTAAGGTGCAACCAACACTCGAGATATCAACACAAACTGGGGGATGCTTTCCAGGGTTTTGGTTTGGCGGTCACATCTTGCATCGTACACTACACTCACATTAAGAAAGCGTGAAAAGGAATAAAGTGGTCAAATAAATGAGGAAATAATGGTGAAAACGTTTTCACCCATTAACACCATGCGGTTACCACCTCCTCCCATTATTTCACCCTTTACTCTCTTCCTTCATGAGGCCAGGGTACGTTTAAATCTCGACTTGTATAAATAGGTCTTACCTATTTCCACCAGACAACAAGTCTCGGTCGGAGAAAATACTACACTCGGAAAAGGCAACTTTGCAAGCTCTCCAAAAGCTTCCATCTCTTGCAAGCTTCCGAAGCTTTCACTTTCGATACAAGTCGAGACACTACTCTCCTGCACTATTCGGTCTCAACACCTTTCTTTGCTTCCATCCCCAAATCAACCCTTCTCATCCACTTTGTGACCGAAGCAAGTCTGGAACGGCCATTTCTTGGTTTAGGCCGGACTTGTACAGATTGATATCTCGAATCTACAAAGTGCTCACGTGCAGCACATTTGTTTAGGGTTTGAACCAGTTTCTCACTCACCTACCGAATTTATCGAAATCGGCAGAAACGATTTTTACCCATAAACAGTAGGATAATACTCTCCTTGTTAAGTAACCCGCTTCTGAGTTAGCTAAGGGACGAAAAAGGCGTGATCATCCTACTCCGCCTCCTCCTCCTATTCAGGTATTTAACTTCGTCCAAATTGTCACCTTGTATACTTCGTCCCTTTCATCTATCGATTGTATTGAACTTGTTATTTCGCAGACTGATGCCTTACATGCTCCACCTTCTGGCGAGCCCAATAGGCGGCGTAGGGTTTTGGATTTTACGAGCTTAACTGCGGTCAGGAGAACTGTTGCTTCTCCAAGTCATCCTACTCCTCCCAAGCATCAATCTTCCAAGCCTCGTACAACTATTTATTCTAAAGTCGCTGACTCTCCTATTCCTCCTCATTTGGGCGAGCATCCTGAGAAATCTGTGGCAAAACCCCCTTCTTGTGAAAAGGGGAAGCAAGTGGCTTCTTCCGTGATGTCTAACTCCATCTATAATCCATATATGAAGTTCCTTCAAGATATATATAACAAGGCTCATTAAGATCCTGCTACGAGGTCTCGTGCGCTTGAATCTTTGGTGACTTTCAGTGCTGACAAATTTCTTTCTCAAGATTCGTCCGTGTTATTGAATGTTTCTATGAATTTGACTCTCCAACAACATTGCTCTTTAATGAACCTGGTGAGCTCTGCATACCTTTTCAACTACATCTTTATAGTATTTCGTGGTTCACTCCTAAGTTCTTCCTCGTCAATTCGCAGGAAGTCAACCATCATATGGCTAGCTTACTGGAGGCTAGACTGGTTCGCGAGAAGATGAAGAAGGATGATGCTCATATCAAAGCCCTGACGAAGGAGCTCAAGGATGAGAGGGAGTATTCCAGCAAACAAGAGAAGAAAGTAGAGAAGCTTCAGAGTAAGTTACCTCTCATTGCAAATTCATTCCTTGCATTTGCTTTTACTTTTGTTATTTTCTTATTTTGTATTTCGTCTAGCTCGATGCATGCAACGCCATATGGATGCTTCCGAAGCGTCCACCTCACTGGAAGATATTCGTGCTGAGAATCTGAACCTCATGACTCAGAATGATTGTTATGTGTCTGAAAACCATATTTTGAATGAGAAGGTCGAGACCCTTTTTTCGCAGGTGGACCGTCTGTCTATCAATTATTCTCGTAATGAGGAGCTAAATCTTCATCTTCATGACGATAATGAGCGCCTTAAGTTAGAACTTCAGCGGGTTAACAATTCCCTTACTACTTCGAGGAATCTTCAATCCTCGTCGTTAGCTGCTTATAAGAGGCTGGAGGAAGATAACGAGCGCATAATTAATAGAAAAAATCAGGTGGTGGTTGATCTTCGTAAATCTTGCAGCAAAGCAGTTGGTTTAAACGAGGAGGTTGATTGTCGGAAGAAAAGGGTGGAATTTCTTCAGGCTCAGCTGGATAATTCCTCACGCTCGAAGTCTGTCAAATCTTCCTCCCAAGTCAAATCTGCAGATCTTCGCAAGAACAAAGGTGGTCTTGTCATTCAACCCAACAAGGATACTTCGAAGTCTAGGCATGGTAAAGGTTGGGACAATGTATATCACGAGCTATACGTTCAACTCCAAGATTCGGATCTAGCAATCTCCCGGCTGGA
Source organism: Papaver armeniacum (assembly GCA_023531295.1). Lineage (NCBI taxonomy): Eukaryota > Viridiplantae > Streptophyta > Magnoliopsida > Ranunculales > Papaveraceae > Papaver > Papaver armeniacum. Next base: position 45,164 of record JAJJWW010010013.1, read on the forward strand.
TCATTTGTATTCCGATATCTAAGAGACTTTGAACACCACTATCTTACAAATGGAAGGTAGCTTTAGGTGTACTGCGAGATGCTATTAGTTATGTCAAATTTCAAGTTTCTGACAAAACCTCGTTTTGTTTTTGTAGAATCCGAAGAGTGTTATAAGAATCAGGTCCTTCACCTTTCCCACGAAAGGGATGAGTCTCGCCGAGAGTTTTCTCGCCTCAAAGGTAAAGTTAAGAATTTGAATGTCGACATCGACGAGATGATTGAAGATGCGGCAACAATAGCGAACTTAGCTCGCAATAATACCCAGAATTACATGGTCCCTCTCTTCAACAATTTCTGCGACGAGCATGGCATTCCTCATCCTACTTTTCCTCTGGAGGTTTTTTCTGACGACGAGTAACCAGTCATCCGCGGAGTTATTTCAGGTGAATAAGAGAGGCTCACTAAAGGTGACGAGGAGCAAAAGATCGATGAGACAAAGGTCGAGGTGGAAGAGTCCAAGGGTGCCTCTTCTTCCACGAGTTTTCCAGGGCAACCTTCGAATCTTGATACATATACTGGTGCTGGTCTTGGTGAGACTGGTGATGACATCCCTGAGATAATAGTTACTGATGGCTTTCCTCTTCAACAACAATCTTAGTTTTTCTCCTTCCACATTTTAGTCTCATCTTTAACTATTTTGGAAACAATTTCTCTCTCTGGGCGCTCCCAAGCTTGGGGGGCAAAACACCTTGACTCCCTTGATTGTTTTTGAGTAATACTTTGGTTGATTTTCATATTAATATTATGATTTTCCATTTCTCCGAGTATGTAATTTCCGAGGGAATACTCAAAAGAATAACAAAAAATACTCAAAAGAATAACAAAATTTAAAGTATATACTTGCCTCTTATTCTTTTGTGTATTTCCGAGGTATGAGATGAAGGGTTAATATTTTTCTATTTTGAATTCGCACAAGCTTTGAACCTTGCTACTTGCCTACCTACGTGTTCTTATTTTAAGTTCCCGTCTATGCCTTTCGCGTCGTCCTCACCCTTTGTCGCTTATCCTTTCTGCATTTCCTTATTTTGCCTGCCCTTATCTTTTTTACATGCTTCATGATAGTTTTGTTTTATATATTGTTCAAGTGTTGCTCATTTGTGTATTACTTTACGAGGTCTTACTATGCCTCCTACTTAAGGTCTTATTGCGCCTCATCCTTTTTGAAGGATCTTAATATCAGGCGCTTATTATTCTTTCAAATAATAATCCATCAACCTCGTCTTAACATTTTCTTTGAACCCCATCTCGCGACAATGCGACGGGCCGAACCATTCCCATGAATGTTAGTCCCATGACATTGCCGTCTTTTTTGGTCACACAGCTCCCTAATCTGGAGGGTGACATCCCTTTATATTCCCCCTGATTTCCCCTTCAAGGAGGTTAACCTTAACATGCATGTTGGTCTCCTCCCATCCAGTTATTACGACATTCAGTTGTTTTCGTGACTTCTTATCCCCTTCGCCGATATGGATTGAGGTTACAAAGTCACACCCTAAGTGAGGTTTCTTTGGGATCAAGTGCATTTGTAGCCAAGACTTTTCATACGGTCATGGCCGGTAACGCTCCAGATGTCCCAGATACCCGCATCTCAACCGAATACGTCGGTGCCTTGGTCATACTTATGCACTCCTTACCGAAGGGCGTCATAAAAGGGTCCCTCAGTGGATAGGTCTTATCATTTCCCATAGCATATTTCTCTGAGAGTTGTTCACGACATGCGTTAGGTCTTGCCTCTTGCATTTTCATGCGAATAGGGTGCATGTCGTGGATTCTTAGCCTTCCTAGGTGAAGGGTTTAAGTTTCCCTAGAAACCATTTATTTCGTGGGTCTGATTTGCATGTTTGGGCAACCACGCCGCAGCATTAATAATGATAATTGATAGGGGGAAAGCCTTTTACTGGAAGGAAAGCTGACTTAGTCTAGGATATTTGACTTCCGGTCAATAATGGGTGGATATAATAAGCTTTCCCCCAATCGATTTTTTTTACTTTTTGAGCTTACTTTCCTGTATTATCCCCTCTCTCTTGCTGTCTTAGTAAGATAGTCATTCAAACTCTACAAAACTTGAATATTATCGATTTTTTTAACTAAACTAATATATATGGTTCTGTTCGATGGGAAAACTAAATAAAGGATATACACCTACGATCATCGACTATCTACTTGTTCATGAATTGCAAAACAACATCCATTACGTACAGTTGGTCGACATAAACAATCTCCTAAAAAAACTTCCAACAGTAGCCGCCACTGTATAAATATAATGCTTAATTAATCAACACAGTAGTTATACTTGGCTCTCTCTAATTAATGACAAGGGAGTGAAAAATCATGTATCATTGTTTGTTTATTTTCCATCTGTCTAGCTAAATGTTATCTTTCTCCGCCGAGAATATGTCTGATATTATGAATATTATATTTTTCTAGTCTCACTAAATAAGCGGAATTCTAATTTCAAAATGCCTTTTGACACACGTACCCTTGTTTATATCGTACGAGGAATTGTATTGAGAAAAAGACAAAGGGTAAAAATAAGAAAAAACATGAAGATTTATGAAAATCAAACAATTTCTTACTCTAAGAGTCTTCAACTTCTCCACCTTTATAATAAGGACGGAGGGAGGATAATTCTTCAGTGTGCATTGTGCACTATCTGTTGATCAATTGTAATTTGACCTTTGAGATCAACCACAAGTATTTAAGCCAAGGATCACAAAACTTACATGGGTAAGTAAATCAAGCCTTGATAATCAGCAACAAAACCAAAAAGACAACAAGCATGCCCTAATTATTATATCATAAATCATCAAGATTAGGTACGAACACATCATTCCGTTACTTGTAGGTACAGAAAATATCTTCACCACGCGTAGGTCTACGAAGAGACGAAATCAATGGTTAGATCCCGTCAGAAGATATTATTACCAAATATCGAGATAAAGTATTTTTTAAGATGCTCGATAGGTCAACTGACAAAATAGTACAATGTAACTTTGTGAAAATAGATGTTACGAAGTAGCAATGACAAAATAAGGATTAAAAAAAGGTGAATTGCGAATTAATAACAACAAAGTAAATAAAGGACCCAACGAAGAACCTGATTCTCCTAGTTCAACGAGAAAGGAATATCGAAGAGAAGAGATGAGACTTCAACCGAATAAATTGTTTATCAAGAAATAAGGACAGTTGTATAGACAAGAGGCTTGAGTTACCACCAAAATAGTAGTAACATTTGTAATGAAAATTGAAGTAGCGAAGTAAAAGGTGAAATCACGTGAACTGTGTGAATATTAGTGAAGTAAGTATGTGCTGTATTCCACTTCACTGAATGCCTATAAAAGGAATCCTTAGGGAATTGTAAGTGGGATTGAGTAATTTTGTATGGTGAGGGTAGTGTTGTGAGAGTTTTTCCTTAGCTTTCATATTAGGGTTTGGGCTGTAAACTTAAGAAAACATTAATAAAATCATCAATAAACTTTCATTTCGTCTTTGATTTTAGTACAATTTCTTAGATTAGTTTTTATTTAGATAATCTGGGTGTGCTGTAGGATTTTCTACAGTTACATTTTGGCGCCAGAAACAGGGAGTGAGAAAGGGGGTTCACCCCACCTGAAATCTTCAAATAAAATTCTGACATTTGCATGTTCCTGCGATGCGAAAGATCACTGTGTTAATGAATATAGCAAAATGTTTATATAATGCTATGTCACGTCTTGAAAGGGCAACTAAAAAGGGAAAATCTATTATTGCAGCCATATCCAGTTATATGGCACAAATGTGAGCGGAATTAAGATCTTATTAAAGTTTATTTTGAACTACTACCGTAAAAGAATTACCAAATCCTTTGCTTCAAAAAAAAAAAAAAAAAAACAAAAACAAATCATTTTACCGAGCTAATTTTAAACTCATTCCATGGAATGTCCAAATCATGAATGAACTGACATTTTGTAATCCATAAAAATCCAACGGACAAATTAACTTTATTCAAACTAGTAAAGTGCACGTGCATTGCACGTGTTGTTTGAGTTGAACATGTACACACAAACACACTGAATATAGCCACGATTTGTTGCATTTTGGTAATAGCACGAAAAGAAATATAGAAACAGGTATTTACACTTTCTAAAAATAGATGTTTAACATTTTCTTATTCCTTCGCAAAAAACCCCACAAAAATCAGTAATTTGCGTCCCTTTGGCTAACAGGTTATCCCGTGTTGCCAAGGTGTTAAGTTTTCCTTGTTATCATGCACCTCACCTTTGTTTACAAGTGTTAATTCCAAATGACCTACTTTGGAAAACTGGCGATAACTCAACCAATAGATTATCCTTTAGTAGTAATTCATAGCGGAACTTTATGAAAGTCTTCCATGTTATTGATTTACAACGATCATATGATCATGTGAATTGAAATTCGAGGTGAAAGGATCAGTATCTACAGCAGCAAAAAAGTTGAAAACTTCTGCAGACTACCTATAATTTCTGGAATAAGGTCACTCTTTTTGTTCTTTAGGGAATGACATTTTATGGGGGAGAGTTCTTATTGAACTTGTGCTTAATTGCTATATATTTAAGGGGAGAAGCGGTTGTGGAACATGTAGGGGTTAACTTGTATCTTAATAAACTCCTTGATGAAGTCACTAAGCTTCGACTCTGTGATATCATCTAAAGTAAAGTTGATATGTTTTCTTTTGTTCAAGAAGTATCTCTATGAAAATTTCATTAGGATCCCACTAGTTTTCGTACCTTTGCCAATTTATATTGACAAAAAGGGGGAGAATTATTTTGTAGTTCACACTACATATACATATGGTTTACGGATCATTATGTAAGGGGGGAGTGGGTTTCATTGTGAGATGAAGTATTGACTAAGGGGGAGTGATACATATCACCGTAGTATTATTGTCAAAGTTGTGATACAATTGAACTTTGATGTAGTGTAATAATACTATAATGGATCTTCAACAAGTACAAGATGAGCACACGTTTAGTTGAAGAACCAAGGAAATCATGCATGTCGGATTCTGGATCTATAATGCTTCTAAAAAGTACAATCCATATGTCAAATGGTTTTGCCACTAAAATTGACAAAGGGGGATATTTTTAGAGCATTGCTCGGTTGAACCCACCAGCATTGTTATGTCAAGTTAGTTGTCAATTTTAGTTATCAAAATGTATTCTTGATTTAGTATACTAAAGATAGTTTCAGAATATATTAGGTCTAAGAAGAGCTATTCTTGAAGGATGAAGACTGAAGACTACAAGAAGACATGAACAAGGACTTCATCAACATAGGTATGTTGTGATTGATTTCATTTGGATTCTTGTTCAATTCTACCATTCTAATCTATCGAAACAAATGCTCACTCTATGGAACAATTCCTATGACGGTTAATGTACATTTATATATATACTCGAGGTTATTTGAGACACGACTTTTGTGACAATAACCTTTATCCCTGGAAATGTTCTCATGTTATAGTGAATGAGATTACGAATTCAATGAGCCAAGAATCACTCAATTCCGAGTTATAACGATGAAGTTATGAGTGATTTATTAAGGTAACAATTATAAGGGTTGTTGTAATTGTTACAGTTCGTTAGTAGGAAACAATCCATGAACTTTTTGTAACGGTTCACGGACTTGAGCCTAATTACGTGACTAGAAGTCTTTTTTAGTCAAGTTGGTGATGTTTCCTTATCTAGGCAAGTTGGCTATTAGTCCAAACCTATTTGATTACCATATTAAAGTATTTGTGATAACTTTTAATTCCTACCATATATTCACATAAATACAATATATGCTAATAATTATTTATTTAAGGTATTTGTAACTTCAGTAAGACTCCCAAAATTAAGAGAGTCTTGGAAAAGGAAAATAGCCTAAACCCTAGCGTAGCTTGCAAGCTAACCTATTCACTATAAATAAAGAGTTTGTGAATGCTACACGTTTTTATCCCCTTTGGAAAATTGGTGTAAGCTTCATAAGGTTGTTTTCCATGTCTTCTGTTCTTCGTGAACAAGAGTGAGATAAAAGTCTTTGTATTAGGGATCACAAAGACGAGTTGGATTTAATCTTTGTGATTGATTATACAACTTGTAATCTAGGTTTTTCACCTCTTGTCTATTCTAAGGTTTTCTCTTCTGTTATAAAACCATTCAAGAGTTGTTGATCATAAACCCTAGGTTTTGATAGATTTCAGTTTTCCTATCGTATATCAACACTTGTTAATCGAAATCGGAAGCTAGAAAGAAAACTTCGATTAAGGTTTCTCGTAAAAATATTTAAGAAGTTTTAAACAACATATCTCTAGATTTATTCTAGTTGTTCTTGTTGTAGAATTATTAGGGTTTTCTTAACTTGGAAATCGATCTTTGGAATCGCCCAAGTTCACTTACGAAAATCAGGTTCACGGACTCCTTATGTGTACGCATACTGATTGTAAGTTAAACCCTAATATACAAGTTTGTTTCGGTATCTCTACTTTTATCTAGTGACCGCTTTCGTATGCGTCAAAAATAATATTACTAGGGTTGTAGAATTATTAGGGTTCTCTTTCAAAAATAAATAAATCTAGTGACCGCTTTCGTATGCGTCAACAATAATATTACTTTCTCACTACTCAAAATATAAAATACATAACTAGTCATAAAACACCAAGGTGAACAAACTTGTGGTACAAAAACTCCACCCATATGTTGAGACTTATAAGAACTCAATTTCCCCCAAAAGTGATACAAAAACCCCAAATTTTTTATAAAGTTTAAATTAGATCATTCATTTTTTTATAATTCCATAACAACCCTCCCGTTGTTTTTCGTTTTCTCCATACGAGACTTATCCTCTCTCTGTATCTCTCTCACACCACCACAGCACTTCCCCTTCCCTTCTTCCTCTACCACCACCAAAGCCCCAATCATCTCCCGATCTTTCACCAACAACCTTTCCTTTTCTTCTTCCTCTACCACCACCACCAGCAGCACCGCCCCTTCTATTGTTCCTCTACCACCACCAACAACTCCTCCCATTCTCTTCATTTTTATAGTCATGTAGAACCTAGGGTTTCGAATCGCTTGAAATAGAAGAAAAAAAGGATATTGGATGATGATCTGCTTGAATCACAATCTCCCAAGGTTAATTCACCAGACATATCTATGATTTTTTATTGACGAAACCAATTTGTTGGTGATATAATAATATCTTTTTTGTTGAAATCAGTTTTGGTTTCATCTAATATATGATTTTTTTTTTCAGATTTTATGTCGATTAAACCAGTCTTGTTTGTGTTATGGTAATTTATGTTGAAACGAGTTTTGGTTGCTTCTAGTTTTGTTTCACTTTTTTTTTTTGTCGACGAAACCAATATTATTGGTGATACGATAATTTTATGTTGAGATGAGCTTTGGTTTCATTTTTCATTTAATTTTTCCGACGAAACGAATATTGTTGGTGATACGATAATTTACATTGAAACGAGTTTTGGTTTCATCTAATTTTATTGCACTTTTTTTTTATAGTTTTTATGGACGAAACCAATCTTGTTGGTGATACGAGAATTTTATGTTTAAACAAATTTTGGTTTCATGTTTCATATTTGTCGACAAAACCAAATTGTAGTTTATTGTTGGAACCAATTTTGGTTTCATCATTTTTTTTTTATTTTGTTGATGAAACCAGTTTGGGTTTAATCAATTTTTAGCCATGGAGATGATGGTATTGGTGGTTGTGGTGCTACTGTGGTGGTGCTGGTTCCGGTGGTGGTCGAAGACAGAGGTGGTGGTCGGTAGCAGCAGAGGTAGGTGTCGGCGGTGGTGGTGGGCGGTCGTGGTGTTGGTAGCGGTGCGGGAGGTGTTGGCAGTGGTGCTGGTTTTGGTCGGTGGCTGGTAAGGGTGGTGGCGCGGTGGCGGTGGCTAGTGGCGGTGGTGATGGTGACAGCGCGGTGGTGGTGGCTGGTGGTGGTGGTGGCGTCGATGCCGTGGTGGTGCAGTGGCGGTGGTGGTGGTGGAACGGTGGTGGTGGTCGACGACGGTTGTGGTGGTGATAGTCGGCGGTGGTGGTGGTTGGCGGCGGCGGTGGTGCAGTGGTGGAGCGATGGCGGTTGTGGTGTTGGTGGTGGTGGTCGGTGGCGGTGGTGGTTGGCGGCGGTGGTGGTCAGTGGTGGTGGGATGGTGGTGCTGGTGCCGGTGGTGCTGGTGCCGGTGGTGTGTTGTTGTTGGTGGTGATATAATATAATAAAAATTAAGGTGGGGTTGATTTTTATTTTTGTTGGGGTGATTTAAATAGAAGGGTAATATAGACAGTTTATGTTAAATGGGGTTTTTGTGAACAATTTGTTTTGTTGTGTTTTGTTTATGTTAAAAATGGAGTTTTTGTGTTTTGTTGGAGTTTTTGTACATGAATAGTGACACCTTTGGGTTATAACTCGCAGAATTGAAGGAAAAATGCAACGCTACAAACTATCTAGTCTGCCTCACATCTGGAAGGGTTAAACTTATCGCCGACACGGTATTTGCGGGATTATACAAGAATATAATAGTTTTTTTATTATACCTACGGAAAAAGGGAATTTGGAACGGTGGCTTGTAATCTCTCAGATAACAAGCATTGAGTTACCTTTAATGTGCCCAACTAAGAGTTGTGGGGAAAGAAACTCTTGGGAATTCTCATTTTGATGGCGGTGTCAACTGTTAATGACACTTATCAGTTACCACAGTAACTAAAACCACTTCCAAGCTCATCTATTTAAATACGTTAGGTGTCTTGCTTAAGCAAAATAAATAGAATTGCGATGAAACATACATGATTCTGGTGAAAACACATTTTCATTATCAAATCTTAGCCTCATTGAAATGTGAGCTTCATCACCCTTTCGAAAAAAGGAAACTAGATTCCAACTTAAAATCATCAGATTAAAGTTCATTGCAGTTTATGATGATTTCACTTGATATGCTCATCAATATAATCTAAGGTCTAATTCTAGATTCTCCTAACAAAGCATGCCAGCAACTCTAAAACTTCACTAACTAAAATAGGAAGCTAATGACGAGTTACCAAGATAAGTTAATTAAAAGAAGGATAAAACACCTCTGAACCTCTGCAGATAGCCACAAATGCTGAACATGGCTTCATATCCAAGTCCATGAAAACATCAGCATCAACTCCTTCCACTCCTTTTGGTATGAAGGTTTCCAGAGAAAGGAAGTTCTCCTCATGACAGTGCAGCTGATAATCCATGTTGGAGCAATAAATATCATCAGCACCAGAAATTAAGACGTGCCGCGGGTCTTTCTTCTTAGCATAAAAGATATTATTCTCTTTACTATTGTTACTGGGCAGTACAAGCTGAAGTTTTCCAGAACGCAAGTCGTAAACTTGAAGATAATTCCCGTCGAACCAGTATAGTAACAATCGACCTGAGAAACTGAAGATGCGAGTAGGAGGTGTAGTAGCACTGCTGAAGCAAAAACAGCAGGGATCTGGTGCCAGGTGGCCCATGTCCCTTATCCATGTGGGAGTAGAATTTAAACGGACATCAATAATCTCCTCCTTGACCCACACTTGCCTGACTTTATCCTTCAATATGTATAAATGAATTTTACAACAACAGCAGCAACTACTACTACCCTGATGATCACCACAGCAACGATGAGAATACTCACTTCCATTCCCTGACTTCTTTTCGATACGTGCAACACAAGGAGATCCCTTGAACTCCAGAAGATGAGGATAATCAACAACTAAGTGCTTCTGCTGCTCGTCAGTTGCACTTTTCGCAGGTAGCTGAATGAACTGAAACTTCTCATCATGAAGATTGAATGACAGTAACATCTCCATCTCATTACTATTATCATCTTGGATATCGTTAGATCCTGCTCCCCCCAAAGTTGCTATTATCTTCCACACCAAACATCCACTGCTGCTGGTACTACCAGTGGCGCAGAAGATGGCTGATTTATCACTACCCATGGGCGCTCTAATCTTTATAATAGGACGACCACCTTGGCCAGATACGGGCTTGCTTGTAGCAGTGACATCTCTCCATGATTTAGTTCCCAATTTAAATACCACGAAGTTAAGCTCCTTCTGAGCAGTACGAAAAACACTTACCAACTTGTACTCATTTGCCGAGGAATTGAACCCAAATCCGTGACAGATGATGTGGGCGTTTGGGGTGCGAATCCCAACTTTGACTGGATAAAAGATGTAGACAAGGTTTCTGCTCCTGTTTGGGTCCAAAATTACGTAACCAGTTGTGTAGTTACCCACTTGTGCCATACAAGGTAGACCATTGCAGTAACCAACCAGTTCCCACATATTAGGATGACCAAGACATCCTAGAAACTTGTCAAACCTTAGAACATTGTTGTGAGAGTAATCTGCAGTAGTAGTAAATTTGAAAAAGTAACAGGCATAATAAGCATCACCAGTCTTACTTACAGAACCATACCTAACATTTGAAAGACTAAGGATAACTTGGGGCTGTTTCTGAGATTGAAGGAAATGAGAATAAGTTAAGCGTTTATGATCATTATGAATGGAGTTATACCAGGCTTTCGATACGAGAACAGACTTTAGCAGCGTCGGGACTGGAAGCCTGGTTAATATTTCTTCCACAATTAAATCATGAGGAAGGTAGTTCTCTCTTCTATATGCTCTTTTCTTCGTCTCCATCGTATTTGTTGTATCGCCGCAATCTCCTCTTTTATATGCTCTTTTCTCCTCTGTCTCCATCGCTGTGCTGGTATTGGTGGTTATACGATCACCAGAACCAATTCGGTTGGATTGAATCGTTGACAAATAAGTTATTGATGGAGGAGGTAGTTGGCTCCTACAGGGAATGTAATTTGATAATTTATAATGAATGCAACACAAATTGATATTCAAATTCAAAGCAGCTCAACATGGAGGTGAAATTGATACCAAAAATTAATAAAAAGGAAAATCTGAGATTGGAATCCGAGTCTACCTGGGAATTGGAAACCAGCTGAAGAAAGGAAATTTCCCCAAAATTAATTTGGTTAATCTCCTTCAACTCATATCGAAAATGTCCAGTTTTCTTCTCACCATGTAATACAGACCCAAACCCTCCATTACCAGCGACCAACACGATGAATTGTGATAAAGGTGTCATCTTTATTAGGGATTGGAGTTTGGGTTTTGATTCTTGGAGATTAGAGGGTTCAGAATCCGCCATAGCTTGATCCAAGTGATTGTGACAAAAACCCCTACAAATCGAAAAGACTTTCGATGAAAATTAGACAACTTTAAGAAGAACTTACTGAAGAGAATTGTGGAGAAAAAAGAGAATTGGAGAAAAAAAAATTCTAGGCTTCTGTGGGGAATTTTTTTAACTTGGTTTCCTTAAGTGATGATGATTAAATCTGTGTTCATGGGGATTGTATTAAATGGGGGTTCAAAAATAACAACATCTCAATTTAATGTAGATTTTCATTTGAGCAGCAGAGAAATTTTGGGTTTTGGGGGATGTTATCCAAGGGAAGAAGAAAAGGATATGGTTCCGCCGGCTCAAGGCTTATAAGTTGTAACATCAACTCGGGTTCCAATGGTTGTTTCCTGTGGGACCCACTGTTTTAAGTGTGGGGATTCACCCAAAGTCTTCCTTGTACTTTCTTTTGGTATCCTTCCTTCATCTTAAGCCTGAAAGTCATGGAAAAGATTTTGAACTAAAACGATCTCGCAGCTCCTTGACCATTGGATGTTTGAGATATGACATCAGCAAATCATGGACTTAACTCCGGTTAGCCACCGATTTTAAATATTAATTTCTGAATCTTTCCTAAATATTTCATGCATCTCTAGATTCCAAATTTCAAATATTTCCTCTAGATTCAAAATTCCAAATATTTCCACCACAAAGTCTTTCTCAGATCTTGTATGACAAGAATTTACAAAGCTCTCTTTGGCAGTAAGATCTAGTCCAATATTAATGGATGAAATCCTCTTCTTAGGCACAAAAAGACGTCCATTTGGGAACTCAATTATCCACGTACTACACACAACTCAATTGTTGTAAAAAACGAAATATATTCATTATACAACCTTATAGAGCATTGCATCTCTTTTACACAACCTGCAAATACGGAGTAGTTCTTTTTTATCTCATATGTGTGGAACCTCCATTACACTGGATGCCGTAGTCATTTGCAGTGTCACCTCATTTTGATTCGAGCCGATAGCATAGACATTCTATTATACCCATTCCAGGCACACACCATTTCATTGTAAGATGATCATATGACAATTTCTTATTCTAGTATTACAAATCGAATAAAACAACTACAGTATGGAGTTTAAATTAAGAGGAACCAAGCCTTTCTTTCGTAAGAATTTCAATAATGGAGAATATGATTACGCCGAGTTCTACTATACATTCAAGGAAAACCTTTCGCCTTCAAACAGTTGGTGTTGCTTTATCTTTTAGGTGTTGTGTACTTATTTATGTTAATGGGTATCAAACTATAAGCATGGCGAAGTAGGAAGTTTTATGAGGAATGATTGGGGTTTCTTTATCTTTTATTTGTTGCACACAACTTTAGCAACTCAGTTACATGCATTAGCAATAGTATTTGGATCGTATGAGATAGGCCATGGTGGATACTGAAATACCTAAAGCCATTCAACATTCCTTATCTTTTACGACGCTGTGAAGAAAGAAAATATGGATATTTCATATTTGGAAAAGATACGACAGTTAGTTAAAAGAATCCGTAGCTAACTGGGGTTAAGTCCCATGATTGGCTGATGTCATATCTCTAACATCCAATGGTCAAGGAGCTGCGAGATTATTTTTGAATTCGCACTGCGAGTTCAAAACTTTTTCCTGAAAGTCTATGTTGGATTTTTGCAGTTCCTTTTCTCACTCCAGAGATATATTTGCTCCTCTTACTTCCCTACCAAGTCCAATGGCACTCTCCTTGTAGTTTCTTGCTCCCATGCAGTACCATGAAAGCAAAGTTAGTGTACAATGATATATCACCATTAGCATTATTGAAGTGGTATTCCATAGTACTAATGCTAATAATGATCCCTAAATTTTACTTATGAGTTCTTATAAGCCTATCAGTTTTGGTATTCCGAACATTTTGATAGATTTTTCAGAATATGCCCCTGGTTAATGAAGTTCAAGTCTCCACATACCTTTTGTTGATGACGTTCCACACGATCCCCTTAGTAGTTCTTAGTCTTCAATCGATGAACGCCGTGAAGTCTAAAGATCAACTACACATTTTATCCCAATCTGAGACTTAGATATAAGTATACTAGAAATCAAGATTTATAGTTTTGGAAACTAAACTTGACAAACAAGCTTGAGATAGCAACACTTGCGAGTTCGACCGAGTAGTGCTCTAACACTTGTCTGAATACTTGATAGCAATGTCTCTCAATAAGACTTGACTGTTGATTTCGTTTCTTTGTAGTATCTTGTGTGGCGAAGACATTTGCTGTATCCACAGTAAATAACAAAATGTTAAGCTCCTTTCGATAATTAAATCAGGAGGAAGGTTCTTCTTTCTTCGGTATGCTCTTTTATTCTTCTCCACCATAGTTGTATTACGACGATGTTTTCTTTTATATGCTCTTTTCTTCTTCATCTCAATCACTTCCATAGTATTGGTGGACATGGTTATATCATCACTGCAACCAATTCGTTGCGGTTGTATGCTCATTGTCATCGCAATTTAATATAAACAATTAGTGAAGCAACCAGCTGCTAGTTGCTTCCTACCGTGAACGTAATGATTATTCTTATTTGATGATGAACATTAAAATAAAAATTAGAATTAGAATACGAGATTACCTGGGATTTGGAAATTTCACCAAAATTATTTAGGTTGTTATATTCTTTTCTCAAAGATCCTACTTAAAGAAAGAATCAAATTCCTTCCCCTCCCTTTCTTCTCTTCTTCGTCTCCTTCTTGTTCTTCTTCTTCTTCTTCTTCTTCTTCTTCTTCTTCTTGTAATTTGATGAATTGTGATAAAGGTGTCATCTTTATTAAGGATTTCAGTTTGGGTTTCATTGTTGATTCTGGGAGATTAGAGGGTTCAAAATCCGCCATTATTTCCTTTCCTGGTCGAAAGTGTTTGTGAGTAAGACCTAAAATCGAAAGACTTTGGATGAAATTAGACAACTTGAAGAAGAACTTACTTAGGATACATTCAGGGTTTGTGGGTCTATCTTCATTTCTTTAGATGATGATGATCAAATCTGTTCATGGGGCTTTTTTTTTCTTCTGAAATTCATTTCAGAAGAAGAAGAAGAGGGGAGCCAAGTGAAGTGGTGATTCAGCCGGTTCGAGACTTATAACAATAACTCGGTTTTCAATAGTTGTTGGGGATCTGGATCGTTTGTAACTCGGGTGTGTGGTTTAAAAACGGTGGAGTTAAAGAATTTAAAACCGGTGGACAAGTGTTTAACCCTGGTGGTGAGAAACCTTGAGATAAACTGGTGGACTAGTAGATACAATACCATTTGGGCAACAAACCTATCAGCTACGAGGCATAATTCTGATGGATTGAAAGCTATTATACATGCCATAAGACGCAAGATCTCCAACATCATGTGAGTACATTGAAAACTTCGAAATAAGATTGGGATACCGTAATGAATACCGCAGAAAAAGAAGCAATGTTTCAAAACCTAGTATCTGACTGGTAAAACCTTCAGATAGTTAAAACCTTTGATGATTTTAACCAAACACTCTCTCATATAGTTAACTCTTCACATTCGTTAAGAAGAACTATTCCAAAGAAATATATTGTTTTGTAAAATTCTCAGGTATCTACCATCAAGATACGAATCTAGAAAGCATGTGTTAGAGCACTGCTCGGTTGAACCCACCAAGCGTTGGTATGTCAAGATTGGTTGTCATATTTAGTTCCAAAACTCGAGTCGCTATTATGTAAACTACAGTCAACTTCGATAGGTTAGGATAGAAATGATAGAAGTATTGTGATCCAGTTACTCACAAAGATCTGAAGATGGATTGAAGACAACAAAGACATTATCCTTCAGCTTGAGGTTAGTAAATATGACTTTACTTGTTCCATATCTATCTTGTGTCTTTCAAGTTGTGTATATTGAAAACAAAAATGCAAAGCACGATTACACTCTAGTTAGACATAGTATTAAGGAATACAATACGAGGTTTATTGCTTAACCATTAAACTTTGTATATAAGATATCGTCATAATCGGTTGAATGCTACTGTGATTATGTATGAGTATAAGGTAAGGATTTCATCATATGAAACAATGTTCTACATGTGTTTTAAGGAAGTAAGTTCATGAACTTGTTTATGAATCGAAAAGGAAATTGCCAGGCGTTATTGCGATTCTTATTCATTGCATATCTTGTGAACATCCAATATGTGTGTGATTTAGTATAACCGCTCATGACTTGTTTTTGTTCTTGGTAAAACTATTCACAAAGGCCTAACTTATGTATTGGTATGACTTTTATTAGTGAAACCGATCTTAAGTAATCACCTGAGATGGTATGATCGAGTTTGTGATTTGTGTATAACCGACTATGGGTAAGGGGAACCGACCTAGTAAGAGGTCCAACACATCAAAAAGGGGAATCGATCCTTGTATGAGGTGCAGCAAAGGGGAACCGATCCTATGAACATGTGCAACACGTTTTTAGGCAAAGGGGAACCGATCCTATGGACATGTGCAACACATACAAGTTAGATACCATAAATATGTGGAAAACCGATCCTTTGAACATGTGCAGTCGGCCACAAAAAGTCTCAATCAAATTCGAGCACGTTTTGTGTTTTTAACACAAAAAAATATCCAAAAATATCTTTTCGAATTTTCTATTATTCTAGAAATATTAGAGATACCGAAAATATATTTGGTTAATGTGTAAGGATGTCGACACACTTTGAACACGTGCATTAATGCGTATCTTTTATTGTTCAAGATATTCCTTAACAGATAAAAGAAACAAAATCCCAGGATCGAAATTAAATAAGTTAAGAATATTTTAATTAAGGTTTTTAATTATTTATATGGAAAATAAGAATTAGTAATGTGCATTTACTAGTTAAAGATTTTCCAAGGAGATTTTCGATCAATATTTTGGACAGAGCATTCTCAGGAATTTTGGAAACCGAATTTGGAATGTATTGAATATCTTTGAGAATATTTTCGGTTTTGGAAATTCCTTGGTGTCCAAACTTCCTTGTCTATAAATACTTGAAGTTTGCCTTTCTAGCAAACTAATCGTTCGTGACAGTAAACTTCCTCTGTTGTACTGTTACTGGTGAAGCCGCCCATTCGGAGAGGAGAGTAACCTAATTAGGCGAAATCTCTTACATCCGCTCAATTTAAATTCTTCTTTGGGATTGAGAAGCTCTATTAGTACCGTTGGTGGGAAACTAGATATTTGCATTTGATCTTTTGTTTTCGATTGATTTTATTGACTAACGGTTGTTGAATCTTTGATTGCACCTAGTTAGTTTATTCTTGAGAACCTTCTCTTTTGATATAAGGCTCACTCAATATAGATCAAAGATCAATGTTTTTACGGATCTAAGTCCTTCAAGATCCGTAAGATAGATTCATTGATTTACCATTGTTAACAGACTCTGTTCTGTGCGACAAATCAATAAGGAATCAAGTCGACTTTTGCAGGTTATTACTTTGAAGATTAAATCAAAGATTGAAGATTTTGAAGATTTGAAGAAGAAGTTGTTGTGAATCATTAAGAAGATATACTAGATCTAGTCCTAAAGAGAATGTCTGTTCTGCTAGGATATTGGGTATTAAATATCTATTGAGAACTTCTTCTCGCTAGATATTATCAAATCAAGAATACTGTTGAAGCTGAGTAACTAGGATTTTAGTTTACTTAGTAGTGTCTACACGAAGTTGCAGGTTTACTTTTTGTGGCGTCTTAATTCATTGAGTATTCAAATCTGGACTAGGTCATGAGGGTTTTCTACAAGATTATAGTTTTCCTCGTTAACAAAATTTTGGTGTGTGCTTTAATTTATTTCCGCATTATAATTGTTTTATATTATAATTAAAGTAATTACACTTGTACGTTAACTAGGCACTTGATATTTATCTTAAAAGGTTTCGGTTATCAAGTGAACACTTTTTTGTAGTATTGTCTCGATTTCATCCATAGACGATCACACAAAGTGTATTGGATTTCTCCACTTGTCTGATATAATTATTCACGTGTTAGGCCAGTCCGGACTAACCCTATTTCAAGTGGACATTGTGTTGAAATAGTCCTTGAGTGATTGTTTCTCCAAGAGGTTTATACACAGTGGGTCTTGTATAGGTTGTGATCAAAATAAAAGATTGTGGTGTATTTGGGTACCCTCGTCTTTTCAGCATGTCATTGCATAAGACGATCTTTCAAAACTAATAAATAGTGGTCTGGTCGGTAAATCGAAGATTAATGAACACCGGTCCAGTAATCACTTATGTAATATGGGTTTATTGCTCTATATGATAGTATAAATTATTTTTCTCTTCTAGGATTTTTTTATTTCATCATTTTTATTTATTATTTTTGATCAATCAGATGGCTTATGTATGCTATCTTTGTTTCTTATTATATGTTTGTATAAAAATTTCATATATCATTCAAGGCGGTTCTATTGATTATTGCAATCATTTCAAAAATATCTCCGAGGATGAATCACATTGGTTTGACGTTGATTTACATTACTGTGAAGATCCATGACTACCAGATGTGATCGCGTATTCGATATACAACGCATATTACTCCTTTGTTATATGAGCACCAAATCTTATTAAAGAAGAAGATAATTTTTTTTCTCAATGAAGAACAACAATTCAAATGGTGGAACTAGAAATTTCACACCATCCCTCAAATAGCATCGATTTCCTTAACGAACTACATGAATTTAGTACTTTTGTTGTATTTTAGAATACATAGATTTTGTATTCGTCCATATATTTCAATTAAGATTATTTGATTCTTGTAAGAATTCTTATGACTGCATGAAATTGGGAGCATTTGCTCTTGTTCTTTGAAAAAAAAAATTGTATGTACACAGGTTATATAACTAAGTATCCTCTCGAGTATGTAACAAATTGACAGTATAATAATTGGTAATCTAATGTAAATATCAAGAAAGAAAAAAAGGTTATTCATATGTTGGAAACACTTAGAATACAAATTCCTCAATATTCAATTTATCAATTAAGTAATATTTTAGCATTAAAAAGTTCGTAATTTTTTTGTTTTAAATTCCTCTTAAAATTATGCATTTAGTAAGAATATAATAAAACAAATTCAAATACCTACAACAGATAAGATAGAGGTTAATGCTACATGGATTATGACAAATGATAACGAAATTCTCAATCAAATCCTTATATAACAAACAATCTCAGCAGCAATAATGGAAATTGAATATGCAAATTGAAAGTATCTCCCTCTATAAAGATGTTGAAATCTATCCAGCAACTTATTCTGGCTCAACGTTGGTGTTTAGATAAAGTCGAGGAACTATTTTCTTATCTTCAAATTAACAAGCCCGTGTTGTCTTATTTATTCATCTTATTCTAATATTTCTGCTTATGTAAATAATTTTTATTACTTTTTCCTTTTGTTTTTCAGAAGTAAAAGGCACTTGGCTTTAAGTTTTAAAATGAGTTTTGCCAACATAAACCAAGTTCTAAGTTGTTGTTGTTTCTGAAAACATAAATGGGTTTTGCCTTCAAGTTTTAAAATGGCTCATAATTTTGAGACACCTAGAGAAGAAGGAGATGAGAGTGAATTTGAGAGTAATTGTGATTCAATAATTGTTGTTTCAGTCAAATGGTAAGATAAGAAAATCCCCCAAGTCTGATCCTTTTGCACATAATTGTGATCACCATTTTTGGACACTCCCAGTGGGAGTAGCTGTAGCCATAATATGCATTACTTATGCTAGGAGACTACATCAGTGCATCATTTGTTGCCAGCTACAATAGTCCCTCACCAGTGAAGCTTCAAAAAAGGCTAGTGGTATTAAGTTGTTTGATGTCTCTTTCATATCAAGGTTGGAACTTGGGGATAAAATTAAGACTAACTGATGTTTATCTTGGGGTGTTAGAAAAACATAAAGACTACTCTGGGTTCGGTTAAATTCGTTGTTCTGTTCTTTCAAGTTTAAGTTGTAATATTCTTAATGGAGGGTATTAATTTTATTGGGGGTGTTCCAAATCCATATGTAAGGAAGGTTTTGTGTTATAAGGATTTTGTTACGCCCCCAAAGCAAAACTGACATCCCCCATTAGCAACCATGTTTAATGTGGAGCACGCGTACTCAAACCCTCATTTGTGGCACTTGGTGTGACTGGGAAAGCCATAATTATAGTCCCCCCTTTAAAAAAAAAAAAAGAAAAAACCAAAATTTCCTTCTTCTCTCGATTGTTATAGTGTTCATTTGTTATAATGTATAATGTGCATATATATAATTGTGATTTTTATGATAATGTGGTATCACTTATGTAATGGGTGAATTTCTTTAGTAAATAATGGTATGAACTACTAGGAACACATATATGATTACTTTAATTAGATTAATTTTTTTTTATTCAAGATATATCATTTAAAGAGATTTGAGCTTGCATCCAAATTAAAAATATAACAAAAAATGTAAGTGTGCAAAAACTTCTTTCTTAATCCACTAAACAAGCATAGGTACAATTACGTACTGCAGTATGCCTTCAACATTAACAAATGACATGTTCCCAGCATTGCTATATCTTTCTCAATGACATTTATTGTCGCACACCAACTAAAAACCTAATAATAAACGGTTAACATTGATTATTATTTTTTCCAATAATAATCCTCGGCTTTAACAAAGACTTAACATTGCATATAATGTATTCCTACTAGCTAGTTTTTATTGTCGAATGATATCTTTGGCAAAGAGAAAGCAAAGCAACAATGAGTCACAAATTGAACGGTGATTCACTATTGGCTTAGAATCCAGGAAACCCGAAAATAAAGGAATCTTTCCTTTATTGGTGAAATGGGTTGATCATTATGTGGAATAGGTTTCAAATCACCAAAACAAAAATCTGATTGCTTAAATACTAATGTATCAAAAGCAAGTCCAAAAAATTAGATCAGTGGTACCCTATTCTTAGTCAGCAATTTTTCCATATCAATAACTAGTGTGTGGATAACCGTAATGACACGTGTATCAATGATTTGCACTAGTTTGATACTCAAATGCTTTGTTTACTTGCTAGTTTTCACATCATTATGTTTTGATTTCGTTTGTTTTTGAGTTTTATAGGAGTTTCACTACACGAAATCAGGGATTTTGTAACACCCGATTTTGTAACAGATATTTTTTAAGTAACGTTGTATCGACATTTGTAACTTTGTAACATTGGATAATCGTTGCAATAATTGGTATATGTTACAGAGTTTCGAGAGGGTTTTGGGTAATTACCTTCCTATCCTCAACTTAAATTGCCAAGTTACATTGTTACCCTCCATTACTACTATTAGCGCCTCTATTACTACTATCAGCTCCCAATTTCATCTCACACTCAAGGGCTACCCAGCCTCCCAATGATTCTGTCTTTTTTATCCAACATTTTATCCCATTATAACTCTTCATTTTAATTACCGAAAATCAGAAAACAAAACTAAAATCAACGAAATTAGTTTTTCGTTTTTTTTTTAATTGTGCGAAAATTAAAAGAGAATAAATATGTCGAGAACAACTAAGAGACTGAGACATTTCTCCACCCATTTCCCTTTTCCTCTCTGTCCATTTTACTCCATCGATTTGAGCTTCGGAAACATCGAGATGCAGCTGCAGAGAACTTCATTAACAACACGAATCAGTCAATTTTTCTGTGAATCATCAATGTAACTATAAATTTAAGTTGAATTGATCTCTCATAGAAGTTTTGACACTGATTCACAATCTTGGAAATGCAAATCTGGGTTATCATCATTTAAGGTATTTCATTTATTGATTTTTCTCTGAATCATTGTTTTTCAACATTTGGGGGTTTAATAATTTTACAAATTGGAAGTTAGAAACTATAGGTTTTGAATTTGAATGATGCAATTTCTGATGGTGTTTATGATCATGTATATCTTTTAGATTCATATGTGATTGTGGATTTTAGGTTTATGGTTTTTGTGTTTGTTGAGTGTGATTAAGAAGATTTGTATATGCAATTGTGGATGTTGTAGTACATTGTATTATGTTTTAAGAATATCTCAGTGTACTTTGTAGGTTTAGTTGATAATTAGACTGAGTCAGACATAGTATTTTACTTGTTTGTAGGATGTCACAATTTGTTTATAGGATATCTCCATTTGTTTGTAAATGGGTGAATCAATCAATTGTGTATTGAAGCAGTAGCTAATGAGAATCCCAACCAGTTTCAACAATATAGAAGAAAACCAAAGAGAAGCTATTGTTCATAATTTGTTCCCTTTGCCTTGTCAGATTCTAGTTTTTTATGAATTCATTGCCAAAGTAGTTTCTTGGGTCAGTGGTCAGAATACATTGTAGATTAGAATTAGATGTGTATATGCCTCTACTAGCACCAAGTAATTTTGTGGGTCAGTGGAATCATGTAGGTTTCACAGTCTTCAATCTTGAGTCAAGTTATTACGGATTTGACAGATGATCTACAGCTTGTTATACCTTTTGTTGATAAACTTAGACTAAATTATAGTGTTTGGGTGTATGATATTGTTACCATTAGTGAATCAAGATTGTAGTATGCTTTGAGAAGAAGTTTCTGCACTTTAGATGAAAAGCGGGGAGAATTAGGATTCGTAATATGTTCCCTTACCTTGTACTAGGATTCTAGTTCTTGATAGAATTCAGATAATGCTTTAGTAAATTCATAGATCATATAATACATTTCAACATACCACAGTTTAACATAACATTGTTCCTTTCATTAGAAATCACAAAGACATCTCCAGCATACCAAATGTAACCCACTATATTCAAATCAACAAAAAAAGAAACCGAATTTGCAATTTCATTAACCAGATTTACAAATACCATCACTATTACTGATCAGACCCTAATTCCTAAGTAGTTCAATTACAATCAAACTCATTCACAAGATCCACATCAAAACATGACCCAAAAACCTAGTTTGTAATTCCCTCAAACATCTGAGAGATTAACTATTCATACCAGTAAAACTAGACTGTCACCCCCCCTGCAAACACACACCTTAATTACAAACAAACTAAAATTGTCACCACCTGCAAACACCTTAAAACCATTAAACCTTAAAACTGTTAACACCTTAACACCTTAAAACTGTTAGCAATTACCATCTGCATAATAATATCAAAAAAAAAACCATCTGTTCCAAAAAAAAAAAAAAAAAAAAAAAAAAAAAAAACATAACCACAAGAAAACCAATACACAAACCTGAAAAGTAACCTCTTTAATTCCAGTTGGTGAGTTAACTCTTTACACATTAGAGTTTCTTGCACTACTTATTATTATTAAGGTCTTTTTCCCTTGATGAAAATTGATTGATTCTTAATAACCTTCCCTGTGTTTTGCCAGGATTCTTTGATGCGACCTGAAGCTGTGTAAGTGTGGCAAAAATTCATAGGTAACAAGTCATATCTTGTAATTTATTTTTGCCACCACTTACGTAGCCTTGCAGGACCAGTGAGGAACCTTGAGATGTGCTTGCATAGCCGTTATATGAGATACTGTTGATGCGAAGGTGCAGGTTTCCATTTCTATCTCAGGTTTGTTTACTTACCTATTATGATCTTTTCAAATATATGTTTTACATGACTCCTCCCAACAGGTGCAACTTACCACCATAGATTTTTCAGAGTGGATACGTATTAGTCGTTAGGTTTGTTGTAAATGAAGGAGATCGATGCAGCTAACATGACAACTAATACGTTTTCTTCTCTAATTTCATTGGTGGCTAAACTCTTACGATAATTAGTTTTCCTTGTCATTATTTTATCCTGACTGAAATATTCACATACTACCATTCTCTAATTTTATTGGTGAACTAAACTCTTATGATAATTAGTTTTCCTTGTCATTATTTTATCCTGACTGAAATACTCACATACTACCCTTCTCTTTTTGTTTTCTGAGGACTCATTGACCGGAAGAATTGAAGTTGGAGATGTGTTAGTGTCGCGGTACCATCTGAAGTAAAGAACACGATAAGAGACCGTTGTCTGTTCCTGCAAGGCTATTCAAGAGCTGGAATAAATGAAGTTGCTTCAAATGATTTTATTTCGACTTCTTAAACAGGTCTTATAGGATATGCGTTATTTCTCTTGGCACAAATCATGCTTACCTTATGGAGATTGATGATGCAGCAAGCCTAACAAGCAACCTACTTAATTCCAGTTGGTGAGTAAACTCTTACCACACTAAAGTTATGTGCATTACTTATCAATATTATGGTCTCCTCTAAATGAAAATTTTGGTTGATTCATACCACCATTCTCTTTGCTTTTTGAGGATTCATTGATGCAAACACCTGAAGCTGGACAAATGATGAACAAGTGAGACATGTTCTTCACACAAGGTAACCGAACAAGCCCAAATCTACTTAACAAATTCATATTTTTTTGAAAATTTGGACCAATTCAACCAACATTATCTAAGTTTATAGCATACCTGGGTACCCAAATAGTCTTCCTCCGGTCGTGGTTGGTAAAATCCATCGTTTTCATCTTAAGATTGGCTTTGGGGAAGAATACATTCACCATCTAAGAAATAATTCATATCCGGATCATTGTAAAGATTGACATATACTCTAGGAGAGGAAGGAGATGAAGATTCAGATGAGCTATCATCAATTGAATCATCACTTGAATAGTATAGCTTAGTGAACTCAATTTTTTTTTTTATTTTCCATGTTTTTGTTCTTCATCTTCTCTAACTTTTCTCTCTCAATAATTATACTTCTTTTTTAAAAAAATCATATTTTTTAATCTCAAATCTTTATTCAAAATCATTTCACTAATCACACTAACTAATCATTAACCAAAAATAATCAGAAGGTAATTTAGGTATTATCATAAATTTTTAGATAAGGGGTGACCTAGATTTACTTCTAATATCTTACCCAAAATAAAAGAATAGTCCCAAAAAAAAGGTTGGTCCCAAAAAATGATTCCAACAAAAAGGTGGATACACATGGATGGATGCACGCTGTATTAATTACTTACGAACGCCCCTCTGGTGGTCGTGATGGGCCCTTTGGGAGGTTAACGACTCCGGCCGAGCTGATTAGCATTTTCGTAATATTTCGTAAAGACAAGGTCCTAAAGCAAAGTCTAGCCGAAGGACCCCAATTCATCCCACCACGTCATCCACCCGTACGTAAACTATCACGTGGAATAAGCCATAAAGTCATTCACCCGTACGTACGTCATCCGCTATAATCTGAAATCTAGTACTTAAAATGTTCTAATATAGATAGCAATGGTGAGACAAAAGTTGGAGACTTTGGGTTGGCGAGATTGTTGCCGATGCTAGATCGATATGTTCTCAATAGCACATGGCACCTGAATTCGCATGCCGTATTGTAAAGCTATCTCAAAAGTGTGACGTGCATGTATGGGTTTGCAGTGTTGGTACAAGAGCCGGTCACTGGGAAGCGGCCAGTGGAGTATATGCAGGATCATGTGGTGGTGCTGCTGTGTCATAAGACTAAGTCTTATGGGGTGCTAGTCTAGCACCTAGATTAACAGTCAGGACTACCTCCTAAGTCTTATGGGAGTGCTAATCTAGCAGCTAGATTAGCAGTCCACGTCGACCAATATTTGAACCATTCCGCGCTATTTGAATGGTTGGGCTTCAAATCTCTCGCGGTCGGATCAAAATAAATCTCTCATTTGAACCATTCCGCGAAAAGGTAGTTTTTCAAATATTTGAATCATTCAACAGTAACTATCTAGCATCTTAGTTCACATACCAAGAACTTGGTAGGAGAGAGAACTAGTGTTAACTTTTTTGCCACACTTTTTTTTTGAATTGCAACACTTAAGTGCTAATCTAGCACCTCCAATCTAGCCCATAAGACTTAGTCAGTGGGTTTCTAAGTTGAAGAGAGTTAAGAGAAGATTTAATCAGTGATAAGAACTATAAAAAGGCTTGTCTTGCTTAAGCAAAACAATTAAATTCAATTGACATGAAACTATAAAATAGACTCAAGTTTCTCTCCCACTTGTGCTAGGAACGAGAGAAAAATATAACTGAACCAAAATTCCATGCAAGTTTATGATGGTTTCACTTGATATGCTCATAAATATAATCTAAGGTCAAATTCTAGGCTCTCCTAATAAAGCATGCATGCCCGTAACTCTTGAACTTAAACTACTAAATTACCGTTGAAAAAAGGATAAAAAACATCTGAACCTCTGTGGATATACACAAATGCCCAACATGGACGGTCTTCTCGCTTCAAATGTAAGTCGTTGAAAACATCAGCTCCAACTCCTGACACACCTTCTGGTACGAAGGTTTCCAGAGAAAGGAAGTTCTCCTCATGACAGTGTAGCTGATAATCCATATTGGAGTTATAATTATCATCGTCGTCTCCTGAATTATAGATGTGTCGCGGTTCTTTCCTCTTATCTCCAAAGATAGCACCCTCTTGATCATAAGGCAGTACAACCTCAAGTTTTTCGGAACGCAAGTTGTAAACTTGAAGATAATACCCGTTGAACCAGTAAAGCAACATCTGATGATCCGAGAAACTGAAGATGCGAGTAGGAGGACGTGTGGTAGCACCGCCAAAGCAAAATAAGCAGGGCTCTGTTGCCAGGGGGAACATATCCTTTAACCACTGGGGATTAGACTTTATACGGACATTAAAACTCTCCTCCTTAACCCAAACTTGCTTGACTTCATCCTTCAATGCGTACAAATGAACTTTACAACAACAGCAGCAACAATCCTTATGATCACCACAGCAACGATGAGGATAATCACTTCCATTCTCTGAATTCTTTTCGATACGTGCAATACATGGAAATCCCTTGAACTCCAGAAGATGAGGATAATCAACAAGTAAGTGCTTCTGCTGCTCGTCACTTGTACTTTTTGCTGGTAGCTCAATGAACTGAAACTTCTCATCATGGAGATTGAACGACAGTAACATCTCCATCTCATTGCTAACATCACTACCTGCTCCCCCTAAAGTTGTTATTATCTTCCAAACCAAACATCCACTGCTGCTGCTGCTGCTACTAGTGGTACAAAAGATGGCTGACTTGTCACTACCCGTGGGCGCTCTTAGCTTTATAACAGGACGACCGCCATGACCTGATATGGCCGTGCTGTTAGCAGCAACATTTCTCCATGAGTTAGTTCCCAACGTAAATACCAGGAAGTTAAGCTCCTTTTTAGTAGTACGAAAAACACTTACCAACTTGTACTCGTTTGTTGAGGCATCGAACCCAAATCCGTGACAGATGATGCAGGCATTGGAGATGCGTTTCCCAACTCTGGCTGGATAAGAAATACAAATATAGTCATCCCTGTTTGGGTCCAAAACTATGTAAACAGTTGCGTACTTGCCCACTAATGCCATACAAGGTAGTCCATTACGGTAACCAACCAACTCCCAAACATGAGGATGAGCAAGATCACCTCGAAACTTGTCAAACTTTAGAGCATATTCATGAGAGTAAATTCCAGTAGTGAATTTGAAGAACTGACAACCATACTTAGGCTGACCCGTCTTTTGATCAACAACCCAATCCCTGACATTTAAAAGACTAAAGATAACATCTGGCCGTTTTTGTGATTGAAGGAAATGCGAATAAGTTAAGCGTTTATGATCCCTCGTTGCAACTTCTCATTTACGATTTTGTCTACGGATGATATCTGTATAAGCATCTTGACGAAAGACCAGGAAGAAACGTTCTGTCATGGCACGATAGGTTCAACATAATTCTTGGTACAGCAAAGAGTTTGGCACATTAGCACCAGCTGGGCATAATCCGCTACAATCCGAAATCTAGTAATGTTGGAGACTTTGGGTTGGCGAGATTGCTGCCAGTGCTAGATCGTTATGTTCTCAATAGCACGCGGCACCTGAATTCGCATGCCGTACTGCAAAGCTAAATGTGACGTGTATGGGTACTAGAGGTGGTAGCGGCCAGTGGAGTATATGGAGGATAAGGTGGTGGTGCTGTGTGAAAAATCTATGGTGAAGCAGCAATTTAGAGTTCAATGGATGGATTTGAGAGATTCTAGTTCTTTTTTTCCCCATAATTTTCTCCAGGATCGGAGTAGAAATAATACTGCTTGGTCTGGAGGATGATACTGCTATTGCTCAAGAAAGTGTTAAGTTTGTTTATTTCCATTACTGGGGATTCTTATGATGAAAGTTTGATTAGTAATCTGCAGCTTCATAAGTTGATTCATCTACTGCAAATTTGAGTAAGGATGTGTCACTTGGGATGAAATTGTTCTTGCTCTTTCTACTATTGGGCCTGATGAAGGAACGAATGAGTTTTCTGCTCACTTCTTTAAGAATCGCTGGAACTGGAAGACTACTATTTGGAGATGATTTTGTTCTTGCTGTCCAGAATCTTTTCAGGAAATCCAAGCTTTTATCTGAGGTAAATGCTACTTTTATCACTTTGATTGCCAAGTGTGAGAATCATAAAAACTTTTTATCCCAGAGATCTGCAAGGGATCAATGGATGAATTGGTTTGACATTGTAGATAATTTTTGAGGTCGGATGACCCTGAAGTTGAACATGTGATAAGAATTAACAACCATAAAAACTTTAATGAGATGTGAGAAAGAAATTCAGGAAAATTACAGTCAACTGCAACCAAAGTTCAGTCTGGGTAGCTTTATCTCCCACTTTTGCCAGGAAAAGAGAGAACAATATATACTCAACCAAAATTCTTCATACATGATGATTTCCCAGAAAAGTTCATTATCAAATCTCAACCTCATTGAACTAGCTTTCAACATGCACATGTAATGTCACTGCAGTTTATGATGGTTTCACTTGATATATGCTCATAAGCTCTAATATTTCTAGCTAGATTCTCCTAATAAAGCATGCCCGTAACTTAAAACTGCTAAATTAGCAAGCTAAGTGTGTACTAATTAAAACAAGGATAAAAGACTCCTGAACCTCTGTAGATGAACACGTATGCCGTACATCTATTCAAATCTGCCTGACAGAAATCATCAGCATCAACTCCTTCCACTCCTTCTGGTATGAAGGTTTCCAGAGAAAGGAAGTTCTCCTCATGACAGTGCAGCTGATAATCCATATAGGAGCTGTAATTATCGTCTCCTGAATTATAAATGTGCTGTGGTTCTTTCCTCTTAGCTCCAAATTTAGCACCCGCTTGATCATAAGCCAGTACAACCTCAAGTTTTTCGGAACGCAAGTTGTAAACTTGAAGATAAAACCCGCTGAACCAGTAAAGTAACATCTGATCTGAGAAACTCAATATGCGAGTAGGAGGTGTAGTAGTACTGCCAAAGCAAAAACAGCAGGGATCTGGTAGTATCGGCCCCAGGTTCCTTACCCATGTAGGATTAGACTTTATACGAACATTAATAGTCTCTTCCTTAACCCACACTTGCTTGACATTATCCTTCAATACGTACAAATGAATTTTGCAACAGCAGCAGCAACTACTGCTGCCCTGATGATTATCAAGGCAACGGTGAGGATAATTACTTCCAATCTCTGCAGATATTTTTTCCATACGTGCAATACAAGGAGATCCCTTGAGCTCCAGAAGATGAGGATAATCGACTAGTAAGTGCTTCTGCTGCTCGTCACTTGTACTTTTAGCCGGTAGCTGAATGAACTGAAACTTCTCATCATGGAGATTGAACGACAGTAGCATCTCCATCTCATTAGTAACAGCATTACTGTTATCATGCTCGACATCATAAGATCCTGCACCCCCTAAAGTTGCTATTACCTTCCAAACCAAACATCCACTGCTGCTACTACTGGCACAAAAGACGGCCGATTTGTCACTACCCATGGGTGCTCTTAGCTTTATAATAGGATGACCGCCATGACCTGATATGGCCGTGCTTGTAGCAGTAACATTTCTCCATGAGTTAGTTCCCAATGTAAATACCACAATGTTAAGCTCCTTTTCAGTAGTACGAAAAATGCTTACCAACTTGTACTCGTTTGTTGAGTGATCGAACCCAAATCCGTGACAGACGATGCAGGCGTTGGAGATGCATTTCCCAACTCTGGCTGGATGAAAGATACAGAGAAAGTCGCGTCTGTTTGGGTCCGAAACTATGTAAGCAGTTGAGTACTTACCCACTGATGCCATACAAGGTAGTCCATTACGATAACCAACCAGTTCCCAAACATGAGCATGAGTAAGATCACCTCGAAAACTGTCAAAGCTTAGAGCATATTCATGAGAGTAAATTCCAGTAGTGAATTTGAAAAAGTGACACCCATACCTAGGCTCACCAGTCTCACAATCAACCCTAGCCCTGACATTTAAAAGACTAAAGATAATATCGGGCTGTTTCTGTGATTGAACGAAATGCGAATGAGTTAAGCGTTTATGATCATTATGAATCGAGTTATACCAGAGTTTAGATACCAGAACAGACCTTAGCAGCGTCGGGACTGGAAGCTTGGTTAGTATTTTTTGGATAATTAAATCAGGAGGAAGGTACTTCTTTCTTCGGTATGCTCTTTTCTTCTTCTTGATCTCCACAGTTGTATCACCACCAGAATGTTTTCTTTTATATGCTCTTTTCTTCTTCATCTCAACCACTGTCATAGTATTGGTGGCCATGGTGGTCATATCATCAGCACAACCAATTGGCTGGGGTTGTATGCTCATTGTCGTCACAACTTAATATAAACAATTAGGGGATTAGTGATGAAACCAGCTGCTAGTTGCTTCCTACAGTGAATGTAACAAACAATTATTTTATTTGATGATGAAGATTGCCAAATAATCCCTATATAAACACAAAAATTGAAACTGGAATTGGAATACGAGATTACCTGCTGGGAGTTGGGAATTTCCCAAAATTACTTTGATTGTTATATTCTTTTCTGAGAGATCCTATTTAAAGAAGGAATCAATTCCTTCCCTTTCCTCTTTTCTTCTTCTTCTTCCTCATCCTCATCTTCTTCTTTCCATTCTTGTAATTTCTTTTGTTGCTGCACCATTTGATGAATTGTGATAAAGGTGTCATCTTTATTAAGGATTGTAGTTTGGGTTTCATTTTTGATTCTGGGAGATTACAGGGTTCAGGATCCGCCCCCATGATTTCCTTTCCTGATCGAAAGTGTTTGTGAGTAAAACCCTTAAAAATCGAAAGACTTTGGATGAAATTAGACAACTTGAAGAAGAACCTACCAAGGAGAAATTTTCAGGGTTCGTGGGTCTATCTTTGTTTCTTTAGATGATGATGATTACATCTGTTCATGGGGCTTCTTTTTCTTCATTTGAGGAGAAGAAGAAGAAGAGGGGAGCTAAATGCAGAAGCAGTGGTGGCTCGAGGCTTAAAACAACAACTCGGGTTTCAAATTTCAATAGTTTTTGGTAGAGGTGTAAATTGGGCTGTGCCAGCACGAGCACAAATTTCAAAGACAAAGACGCTAAAATATGAGCACTGACCCAACCCAAAGACGTGACTTAGCAAGAAGACGGACAACACGTTAGTTAAATGGGACGTCTTTGGGTTTGACTAATTGGCACGAGAAGACAAAGACAAAGACGCGGCACGGATAAGCACGTGGCCCAGCCAAATTTCAAAGACGTTAAGAAAGACGTCATAACATGTACAAATACACCATATAACAAGGCATAATACATCACATTTTTTGTATATTTCACAAAAGAGTCACTATTCTAGCTAGTTTTTAACATGTTATGTTGGCTTATTTATAACAACACATATAATACCTTAATATTTGGAAAATATATTTCAATATCGTTGTTATAATGTCGTCACCTATATTTAACTAGAACATTAATTTACATGACAATAATCCAATTTTATATTTGATGGGCTATTTCTTTTTATTGAATAAACTTGTTAATTTACTTGAAATAATTTCAAATGATATGTTGTCTAATTAAATTCTTGTGATAATGTCTGACTTAATGTATACATTAAGTGATTTCAAATTGTTTATAACACGTGTGCCAGCACGGCACATCACGGCACGTTTATTCGTGTGCTTTGCCCGTGGGCTGTGATGTGCCTAGCTTTTGACTAGTAAAGCACAGCACGGCACAACACGTTTAGATCGTAGGCACAGCACAGCACGGCACATGGCACGTAAAGCACGCGACTTCGTGTGCCGGGCTGTGCCGGGCCGGCACGTTTTACACCTCTAGTTTTTGGGTTCTGGATCGTTTGTAACTCGGTGTGTGTGGTTTCAAATCGGTGGTCTGGGCTTGTTTTCTGGTGATGGTTCTATAATTTGAGGTCGGATGACCCAGTTGGCTTGTAAAATCTAATAACTTTAATGTGTCCAACTAAGAGGAGATGTGGTAAACAAATTCAGTAAAATTACAGTCAACTGCAACCACCTATTTAAATAAGCTGGTCTTCTTCTCTGCAGATTTCCAGACTGCATATGCCTTGGAGGGTGAAGACTTGTTGGGCTTGCCAGGAACATTCTCATCACTACTTTGAATAGACAGAACAAGTCTGCCTGCTCCCAGGTTCTTCAATTGAAACCGAGTAAGATGATTCCGTATCAGCTACATATGCATCCACCAACCATTGTGATTCCACTCTTAACTGTTGTCTTGTTGAGTAGGCGCACGCAATGAGAAAAACTGTACCTGGTCATCATTTGAGTCTCTTAACCGTCCAGCAGGACTCCTGGGCAAGCACATCCTTAGGAGCAGCTGGATCTTCAACAACACTCTCACTGTACCCATTGTTCTCGGGTACCGTTCTGATTAACACGCTTTAAAAGATGCATGTTTGCAGTGTTTCCTCAAATTCTCAAACTGCTTTCTGCATCATGAAAAAAGGAAGCCCCGATTGAAATCATAAAGATTGGTAGGACAAACAACTTTTCTGGTCTCTTAATACAATAACATCAGATGATTCTACCTAAAGCACTGAACCATGCATACGATAACCATGCATCCAACACTGCCAAGAAATTGTATTGTTCACAATTTTTGAATTACAACAGAGATTTCGGAAAAGTAGGGTAGAATTTAGCACATTTAAGAACATGAGAAAGTGGTTTATCTTTTATGGATCAAAAAAGTTCTGAAACATATAAATGGACACAAGTCTGGGTGACAACGACAGTACGACACATTGTATTTCAAGAAATCCCTGTACCGACGATGCTTGTACTGGTGTTGGAAACATCAACAGATCCACTGGCCGTCAACCTTTAGTGTGAAGAATATCAACATAACCACAAACTAATGCACTTTTAGTGTGAAGAATATCTGATATACTGAAGAATCCTTCTTCCATTTAAGAAGAAACAAACAAACATAGAAGACCATAAATGCATCTAGCACAAAAAACAGTCGAGACAATTTCATTTGGTCAAGCCTAAATTAGTAAACTTGATAGAAGCAAAAAAACATGGGTAATGCGCCCTAAATATAACAACAGCAACAAAAAACATGTCTTTATATACTAAACAATTCAACACTTTAATCTATCTAGTCTGACATACATCTGCAAGGATTTTAACCTATCTAGTCTGGCACACATCTCCGGGTTCTCCACAAGAGTTCAACATTTTTATACATACGATGAAAAAAGAGGAGGATGAATTGGTTTAAACATTTCAGAGAATTCGAGGTCAGATGACCCAGTGGCTTGTACAATCTCAAATAACGAGCATGAAATTGAATATATGATACTAAAACATTAGAATTCAAATATGGCCAACTAAAAGATGTGGGAAAGAAATTCAGGGCAGTCCGCGTTGAGTACCTGCAACCAAGTGCAGGTGCAGGTCTTGCTTTAGCATCTACAGATAGAATTGAGATGAAAACTAAAAAAGAAAAAAGACTATTAAGTTCAGTCTGTGTACCTTTATCTCCCACTTCTGCCAGGAAAGAGAGAACAAAATCACTGATCCAGAATTCTGCGTATTACTGTATAAAATCTCAACTTCATTGAACAAAATCACTAGAACAACCCTTTTGAGGAAAAGAAATCTAGCTTTAACGATATACATTCGTAGACAAAATAAAATTGATAACATAAAATTTCATTGCAATTTATGATGATTTCACCTGATATGTTCATCAATATAATCTAAGATCTAATTCTAGGTTCCCCTAATAAAGCCCTTAACTCCAAAACTTAACTACTAGATTAATCTACTAAACTGATGACAGTTATCAAGATAAGTTGGTACATGTGTACTATTAAAAAAACGGATAGTACACTTTGGAGCGTCTGTAGATAAACATGTATCCCAAACATGGCTCCAAATCTAATTTAGAAAAATCAACAGCATCAACTCCTTGGACTCCTTCTGGTATGAAGGTTTGCAGAGAAACAAAGTTCTCCTCGTGACAGTGCAGCTGATAATCCAAATTGGAGCAATAAATATAATTATCATCAGAATTATAGATGTGCCACGGTTCTTCTATCTTAGCTCGAAAGAGCACATCCTCTCTATGACGAAAAGGCCTTACAAGCTGAAGTTTTTCAGAATGTAAGTTGTAAACTTGAAGATATTTTCCTTTGAACCAGTAAAGCAACATCTGATCTGAGAAACTATAGATGCGGGTAGGAGGTGTAGTAGTACTGCCGAAGCAAAAACAGCAGGGCTCTGGTGCCAGCTTCCTTGACCATGTGGGAGTAGAATTTATACGAACATCAAAACTCTCCTCCTTAACCCACACTTGCTTGACATTATCCTTCAACACGTACAAATGAACTTTACAACAGCAACAACAACTACCACCACTACCCTGATGATCACCACGGCAACGATGAGGATAATCACTTCCATTCCCTGATATTTTTTCGATACGCGCAATACAGGGAGATCCCTTGAACTCCAGAAGATGAGGATAATCGACAAGTAAGTGATTCTGCTGCTTGCCCGTTGTAATCTTAGCTGGCAGCTGAATAATCTGAAACTTCTCATCATGGAGATTGAACAACAGTAGCATCTCCATCTCATTACTAACAGCATTACTGTAATCATGCTCAACATATCCTGCTCCCCCCAAAGTTGCTATTATCTTCCAAACCAAACATCCACTACTAGGGGCACAGTAGATGGCTGATTTATCCCTACCCGTGGGCGCTCTTATGTTTGTAACAGGACGGCCGCTGAGACCTGATATGGGCGTGCTTGTAGCAGTGATGTTTCTCCATGACTTGGTTCCCAATGTATATATCACGAAGTTAAGCTCGTTTTGAGAACTACGAAAAATACTTACCAACTTGTACTCTTTTGCTGAGCTATCGAACCCATATCCATGACAGATGATTGGGGAACTGACAGCTGGATAGATAAGGAGATAGTCTTTCCTGTTTGGGTCCGAAATCATGTAAGCAGTTGCAGTTGAGTATTTATCCACTGCAGCTATACAAGGTAGACCATGACAGTAACCGACCATTTCACATCTATCACGAGCAACAACACCACCTAGGGACTTGTCAAACTGTAGAGCATCTCCATTTTCACGATCATACACTCCACTAGTTACTTTGAAAAAGTGACATCCATACGTAGGAATACCCTCTTTAACAATCCATTCTTCCCTGACATTTAAAAGACTAAGGACAACTTGGGGCTGTTTCTGCGACTGAAGGAAATGAGAACAAGTAAAGCGTTTATGATCATTATGAATGGAGTTATACCAGAGTTTAGATACCAGAGCAGACAATAGCAGTGTCGGGACTGAAAGCCTGGTTAATATTTCCTCCACAATTAAATCATGAGGAAGGCACTTCTTACTTCTATATGCTCTTTTCTTCGTCTCCGTCACGGTTGGAGTATTTTTACCAACACAATCTTTTCTTTTATACACTCTTTTCTTCTTGAACTCCATCACTGTTGACGTATCTGTTGTATCACCACCACAATCTGTTCTTTTATAGGCTCTTTTCTTCTTCATCTCCATCACTGTCAAAGTAGTATTGGTGGTTATATCCTCACCGCCGCAACCAATTTGCTAGTTGATTCCTGCCGTATAAGAAAATAACGATTATTTCGATTCTAAATTGATCTGATGGTATATATAATGCAACCCAAATTGATATGCGAAAACAAATTGCTGCAGCTCAACAAAAATTTATACAAAAACATAGTAAGAGATTGTAAAAGGAAATTGGAATACCTGCTGGGAGTTGGAAACCAGGTGAAGAAAGGAAATTTCCCCAAAATTAAACTATTTCCTTCTCCAAGCTGGAGTGATGTCAGTTCTTCTTCTTCTTCTTCAAAATGAGGCCCCAAACCCGTCTTTACCACCAAGAAGATGGCCAAGTAGTCGAATTTTGTGATAAAGGAGGTATCATCTTTACAGGGTTCCAATGTTGATTTGGGCGTTTTTGAGTTTGGGGGATTCTGAGTCATTTTCTGAAAATGGATTCTCCGGAGATTGTTGGGGTTTTGAGTTTTAGGGTTACCATCTATCAGGTTTTGAGTTTTGGAAGTTTTTGAGAAACAGAAGTCGAGTCTCAGAAGTTTTTACTTCTTGAAGCTCTTTGGATAACGTTTGTATAAAAAGTACACTAATGTTATAATGGGTTTAGGTACCCGGCTTGAGTGGGGTATACCAATAAAACAAAATAGGGTTATTTTAAAGTAAAATAGCCACTCTTAACCATATATTTTCTAAATGGCTAATATGCCCTTGTTTAATTAACACTAAAAAAATCTGATTAGCTTAATTAATTGAGTTTAGATTGATTAATTGAGTTGATTAAAACTTATGAAATGAAATTTTGTTTTTGATTGAACTTATTTGGGAAGATTTTTGAGGAAAAAATTTGTTCTGAGAAAATCTTTTGCAACGGAAATGAAAGCACACTACCCAAACACTTTTAAAAAGGGGATTGCAAAGCTGTTGTATGAAATCATACTCAAAATTAGATCAGAAGTCAACACTTTCAGTTCTGAAAGTATGAAAAGTCGGCAGGGTCGACGGTTGAAGAACATGCCGACTATATCTGGCCGGCAAGGTCTGCGGATGAAAAACATGCCGATAACTTATGGCCGGCAAGGTCGGTGAATGAAGAAGATGCCGACCTTATTATGTTTGACACACAGGGGACTGTTGTAAATGCTTCACTAGTCGGCATCTTATTGATTTCTTACCTTGCCGGCTACCTAATAGTCGACAAGGTCGATAAAAAACTACCCTGCCGATTATAGGATTTTTGACATACAGAGAGGTGTTACAAATGCATGATTAATTAGTCGACAAGGTATTAATTTCATAACTTGCCGACTAAACTATAGTCGGCAAGCTATAAGGATGAATATCGTGCTGACTAAAATATAGTCGGAAGGGTATAAGGTTGAATACCGTGTCGACCCTGTAACTACTGATTTCAGAGATGAAAAGTCGGCACGGTATTCTACTTTATACCCTGCCGGCTATAATTTAGTCGGCAAGGTCGACAAAAAAAAACCTTGCAGACTTTCGATCCGTTTTGATTCTTCGTTTTTTTTTTTTTTTTTGATCTCATCATGTATGGTTAGAGTTTTGAAGAAAGATTTTGAATTTTTTTTGAATATGTTTTAGTCGGCATGGTTTTTTAGTATGCGCAATTTGGTCTTTTGACACCTTTTAGACACCCCTTAACACACTAGTTTGGATGGGAATAAAATGGGTATACCCCAATTAATCTGGGTATACCCCAATCTCGGCAGGTCTGGATGCTTTTTTTTTTTTTTTTTTTTTGAAGCATGTAAACAAAGAAAAGGACCGGAAAGAAATTACACATGGATATCTTGTACCCACCGAGTCATCTGAAATAATTTGGCTGATAAAAAGTGGGATTACATGGTCCCAGATTGTTGTCGATAAGTTTCCCGCCTGGCTGCCACCAGCTCCGTAGTTTGCTAAACCATCCGTCGCTTGATTTCCTTCTCTATAGTTGTGCAGAATGATACATTGTGGAATTTGTCGCATTTTCTGTTTTATTTCGGAAATCATTGTTGCGATATACCATGGGGCTTCTGTGTCGGTTTTTATGAAGCACATCAAGTTTTCTGAATCTGTTTCGAAGATAACCTTTTGCCATTGTCTTTCCGTCGCCGTCCTTGAAGCAAGAAGAGTTGCCCACGTTTCAGCTATTAGAGTCGTAGTTATTCCCAGAGGTTGTGCTAGAGCCATCACACCCTGTGAACTCGAATCTCTGCAAATAAATCCTGCGCCCGCCATTCCTGGATGTCCCCTCGTGGCCCCATCGGTGTTGATCTTTAACCAGTTCAGTTCCTGTCTGTTCCATCCTTCTAGTATTGTTGTTGTTGATCTAGTATTTATTATAGCGGTTGTAACCGGTGGATCTCCAGGTAAAATTGGTGGCATTACCTTTTTTGCCCATTCGAATTCATGTTGCTGCTTCCATGTTTGTGCCAGAATGTTATCTGGAGTTGCTTGGCGTTGGTTGAAAACTAAATTTTTATCTCTCCTAAATATCTTGTCTAGACTCTCAAAAAAGCTCTCTCTCCCAATACAAGGTCTCTCGGCTCCTTATATATGAGTTTACATAGTGGAGGACAGCTAATAAAGCCCCTATTTTCGGATATGCACGCTTACATTGACTCTTCTCGCACATACTCTATAACATCGCATGACTCTTCACACTTTACTCATGATTAAGCTGACGTCATGTGATGCGTCATTCTGGATAAGTTGTACGCGGTTGTCTTCGCTCAGTCTTGATGATCATCATTTCGCATACTTGATTGGTGTGTGGTATTTTGTATCTACAATTGGTCTTAATTTCATAGACGGAACGTTGTTACCTGTTGGTGATGAGCATAGGTAATTAGATTTTGGACGATTGGTGAAAGGACAATTCTAATCCAAGACAAAAATGAAATTTGAAAAGGTGTTTGTTGCTTAATTTCATGACCAAAACGTTGTCACCTGTTGGTGAAATGGTATGTCCGTATAGTTTTAACTTGTATTTTGTCATGTTCAACCGAACTTAAAATGTGTCTCTTTGTACACGAAATAAAACTCTTCATTTTTGCAAGTTGAACTTGTTGGGATCATCACCATAGTAGACTCGGAGGGATTGATCTCCGAAATTGTAAAAAGTGACGATAGGTTTGATTTGATTTTTTCCGTTCATGAACAAAAGAGAGACCTCGTTCCTCTTTGTTCATCTAAACAGTGTGATAGCTATAGTACCCAACTTTTCATTGCTGCCTATGGTCGCCATGCTAGCTAGGAGGAAGGTCAGAACTATGCTAACAATGCCTATGGTTGCAAATCAGTTCATCCTCACCATCACTTTTCAATATGTGAGGGTCACCAAGGAATGCGAATAATGCAGTAATTTCATCTAGCTCAGAAGTATTCAGGTTCCTTCTGATAATGTGCCATTGACCTTCTTTTATAACTTCCTGAATTTTGCCCTGCTTTTGAGATGACAATCTATATGCTAATGGATTGTCATCTTTAGAAGTTGAAGTTGAAGCATTTTAAAGTCCATTTGATAAATAGATAATCTTTAGAAACTCACGGATCTGGATAAAAAAATAAACAAGATTGGGAAGAGCGGACGCAGTGGTCTATGCAGAAGCAGACGGTTGAATTACCCATATCATCCTAGAAGGTGACAGTCAAGTGATTGTGAAAAGTTTAAATGGAGATTTGAAAAAGTACGCATGGAAGATTTGGAGATGGAAGGATGACATTACTGACAAAACGAATTCTCTCAACAGTAACGGAGTACGATTATGTGCCAAAATCGCTAATTCTACTGCTCATTTTCTGGCATCATATGTTCTCACTCATAACGTCCCACATATGTGGACTAGTTCTGACCTTCCTCCTAGCATTGTTAGCATATGGGATGTAAAGAATGACTAGTTTTTTCTCTTAAATCGTCCAACATATTGAACCACATGTAAACAATGGCTAAAAACAAAAAAAGAAAAAAAAATCGTTTTTGTGGCGCTTTTGTTCCCCGTCGGCCCCTCACCGCCGGCGGTCATCTACATTGTGCTTTAGCCTTTTAGCAGAGTAATATTGAAGCACACGTAAAGCATTCCAAATATCCACTTCCGCATGGAAAATACCTAAGATAGTTATGGGGTCTGAATAGGAATGATAGTTATTTACAGAAATTCTCTTATATAAAATCTATATGGGATGCATCAAACAAAAACAAAAAAGTATATATATATATACACGGAAACGTATGCGGCCAAAATAAGTTATTGGTTCAATCGATAGTTAATTTATTGGTACACAAAAGAGTACTAGACAAAGTAGCTATGTCAATAATATCAAGCCTCCCGGAAGAGACTCAAGAAGAGGTAATCCTGAGAATGGCAGTGAGATCAATCTTTACATGTAAGTGTGTGTGCAAACTCTGGTGTAACCTAATTTCGAACTCTAAATCTATTAGACATCACCTCAAACTTACTGGCACGAATATGAACCTTACTAGTTTTATTGTCATGGGTAAGTCATCTCTATGCTATGTCGAGTATGATTTTGAGAAGAATGATGAACAATTTTGCCAGAAACCTGTAGAGGAGTTATTCAACCTCCGTAGCCTTGGTTATTTTGACCCAGCTGGTGTCATAGTTGGTTCATGCAATGGTTTGGTTTGTTTGACAACAAAAATCAATGGGTATCTATGTGGTCATGCATACGTCTGTAATCCTATCACCCAAGAATGTATGCAACTTCCTAGTCCCGTCCCAAATAACAAAGATTACGAAGATGCTGGATATCTTAGTATGTGTTACGGATTCGGTTATCTTTCTTCAAGTAACGAGTACAAGGTTGTTAGGATCAGCCACAAGAAGGATCCCACAAGTTTACAAATACCTCCAGGAGAAGTACACGTATACACACTTGGTAAGGACATGGGGTGGAGACTCAGAGGAGAAATCGGACACTACTTTTACGGGCCAGTATGCCCAAGTATATTTGTCAACGGAGCACTTCACTGGATTAGATGTGGAAACCCCAATATATTCGTCTTTGATCTAACAGATGAGAAGTTCTACATGCACCCACCACCACCTCGTTTGCCTTCCGAATGGGGACATCAAAAAATGGTGGTTTTGGAAGGACAATTGTGTATTTTCCAGGCAACGACATATGAAAGCTCCAACGTATGGTTGTTGAAGGAGAAGATGGATGATAATTCTAGCGTGAGAGAACAAAATGGTGAAGACAAGTACTCCTCATGGATCTGGAGCAAAGAGTCAACCGTGACAATGAAAGACATTAATAAGTGTCGACCGTTGACCATAACTAAAAATGGAGATATATTATTGTTGTATATGGAAGAGTGGAACCAACGAGAAAGGAACAATGTCGCCATTCACTATGACCCGAAAACCTCATATTCCAAAGAACTAGGAGATCTTGGGTTTCCTTTACCAGGTGATAATAAAGCTACCATACACATCAACAGCTATATTTCCCTGAAATCACTTGGATTTGGGTTAAGGTGATATTGTCTGTCTAACACTACAACGCCTTTTTTCCTTTTACCACGATGCGGTTATGGATAAATTTATTAGGTTTCTTTATTATTCTGTTATGTTTTCTAGTAGTAATTTTTATACTCCTATCTTTTGGAGACGGAGGGAGTAATAAATTAACATATTGAGAACTGAATTATGTTCTGTTGCATTTCAAAAAAGTCAAGCCATTTCATTACTTTAGGCTCCTTGTACATATGCGAGCCTCGTCTGAAAATATTTCGACACTTCAATCAACAATATAACAGTCCTAGCAAAGAATGTTGGATAATTGGTGTATAAACAGAGGATGATATAACACTAAAAGAAATTGTTGTACTCTCGTGACTTTCAAGGCTCGAATAGATTTCTTTTAGATGATTATTTCTACCCTCCCAATATCAATTGGCGATTGCAACAGGTATGCGAAATAATGCCTTCAGGATACAATGAAAGCCCTACAACAGAAAAATTGGATTCAAGGTTGCACCCCTTGACCCAATGATCGTGTGTCAATCCGTCAAAAATAATTTCACTTTCTTACGCACTAAATTTAAATGAAGCACAAGGTAAGGAAGAGTTCGTATCCACAGAGAGGCGTTTGTTGTTATGTAAATTTCAGTTTCTAAAGTAACCCAAGGTATGTTTGTTGTATTTAAGCAAATAAAAGTAATTAAAAGCAAAATAAGTAATTCGAGAAATCAATAAGGAGAGGATATTGGTCAAGGGATAGTATCATTCACAAACATGTATTTTCATCAATGATTAGAATTGGTATTTAATCTCGTATTTATTAAAAGTCCTAGGATATCTTGATCGCAAGTATAACCCGTTAATTCCCTGTTTTCATCACAACCACATTAAAAGATGCATATGTGAATTCTTCGTCGAAAGCAACCTAAAGTGTAAAAGCACAATTAAGTTTAACTCCCTAAAAGCATTAAGATTTATGGAATAAGACTCATCAATGCAAACGAATGTGTAAAAGCACTAGACGTTTTAACAAAAGTTATGATTCACTTGTGACTAATAGGATGTATCACTACAAGCACTAACCACAATTATACTACTTAGAATCAGGGATAAACAACTTTTTCGTATTGAAAACCCTAATATAGCTCTAGAGATGAACACAAATCGGATTGATTCGGACTCAACCTAACAAGTTTTCAAATCTTATAACACTATTAATTGTGAATCACAAACAATAATTACTGAGACAAAACTAATTCATTGAATCAAAAGCATGTTGAGAAATCAACTTTTATCCCATAACCAATAATAAGTTTAGATACTCATAGCTATGGAGTTCATCATCATCAATATTCAATAATAAAACAAGGAAGAAGAAGAACAAAACCAAACCCTAGAAGCGTAAACAAAAGTGGCTCTCCAAAAGAATTCCAAGCAAAAAGATATCATGTGTTGTAGAAAACCTCCCTTTTATAGCTTTTTCTCCAACTTCTAAAATTAGGTCTAGTCTTCAAAGTCCATTAGGTGAGAATCCACCAAGCCCACAAGAGTGAGAAACCCGTGTAGAAAATACGCCCTGAAAGTGGTCGCCGGAAGTCTGGGATTGTGGCCGGAAATCTGCCGGAAAGTCGCCGGAAATCGGCTCCGGTGACCGGCAAAGTCCGCCCGGTCACCGGGTCGGATCGGGTCAACGGGTCCACTCGGCGAGTCAACTCGGTCAGCACCGAGTCAACGAGTCAGCTGATCTGTCAGGCGAGTCAGGTTGATTCAGGGTGAGTCAGGACCAGTCAGGTCTGAGTCAGGACCAGTCAGATATGTTGGTGTCTAACTGGGCTGACTTCACCAGCTACGATTTTGCATAGGCTATAAGAAGACAACCAAGATGGGCCGTAGTCAGGCAATTCGATCCACGGCCAAGAGGGCTGTCTATGCTTCTTGCAACACCATTAAACTGCCAATTCCATAACAAACTAGATCACAGCCTTGTACACTCTCCACTGCAGCAATGCCAGCTCTTAAACCTTCACCTAGGTCTGCTATTCCATTCAATCCAAACCAGCTTACTTGTGCCACCAGTTCCATGCAGTCTCATGACCTGTAACTTCTTAGCTTCAGTTCCAGTGCAGCTCCTTTGCCTCCAACAATTCCAAGGGCAGTAACCCCATTTCATCTCTGCATTGCAGTACAACTATAACTCCACCTGCATCCTCAGTTTCAACTGCAACTGCCATCACTTCCACCAGCTGCCAAGCCATCTTCCACAGCTGTAGCTCCTCTATTGCAATCACCAGCAGCTGCTCAGACTCCCAGCTTCTTCTCTGTATCTCTAGCTGTTGCAGCCTCTCCATTTCTCCACCTGCAACACTTCACAAGCACTTGCTCCATAGACAGATTGCCAGCTCCCCTGTCATGCCATCCTGCAATCTTTCACCCTGCAATAACCTGCAAACCTCAGTCCATTCCCTGGCACTTTAGCCTGCCCTGCAGCTCCATATCAGTACCACAACCCATTGCTGAACCACAACTCCAGCCACCTGCCTTCCATTGAGCCCCTGTAACTCAGATGCCTGTAATTGAGTTATACTTGCTACCAGCTCCAACAACTCAAGCCATCATTCCTTCATCCTGTGCTAGCCATCTCTGCCTTGTAATCCAGCTGCAGTTTCAGTTGCACCTGCAATCCTGTCATCTACACAATATAAGCCCAACAGTACCAGTTCCAGCCCCTTCTTGCTCTGAGCCATCACAAAGCTTCAACCAGAGCCATTTCACTCATCAACACAAGGACCCTGCAATAACAGACTCAACACAACATATCTCCTCTTCTCCATAACATTCATCACAGATAAAAATCAAAACCAATTTAGACCTGAATTCAATCATAAACCCATCCAAACACCATTGCATCTTGTAGTTTCACTCTTCATTGTATTTCTTGTTCACAATCCACCACCAGAACCCAGACCTGCAAACAATAAACCTCAACCCACTGTAATTCTCTCCTCTTCTTCATCTCAAGCCACTGCTCCAACTCAAACCTGCAATCCACCACCATTAGCATAAACAGCACTACCACCTGCTAGCATTGCCACAGGCCAATCCATTACAATCTCAGGCCAATTACAGCAACACCTGGCTTCATCTGACTCTATCAATCAGGCCTGCTCCACCAGAAACAAGATCTTGCACCCTCACTGTCACAACCTTCATTAGCCTTCATATGTAGCTATACTCCCTTGAATGCTGCCATGGCTAGCTATGAATTTCCATCTCTCGTTCTCGATCTGTTCTCCATCTTCAACAGCAAAAACCCTAGAATCTCCTTCCAATTTCAAACTGAGAACACCCCCAAATCTTCATTAGCAACACAGTGTCACCGAGCTCTCACCACTGCAGACCCAAGCTTCCTCATTCTCTCGATTTCAACCTCACTTCACAAGATTTGACTCAGTTCTGAGTCTAACTCAAACCCTAGCTTGATTCCTCAGTAGCCATTAAAGCTATCAATCAATCCTCCTTCTCTGGTTCGAGCGGCAACACCTTCTTCTCTTGAACTCATTCAACCATTATCTCCCAGTGAATCTCGATTCGATCTATTTCTCTTCTGTGAATTTCTTAATAACTCGAATCGAGTTTAAACTTAAATGAGCAGAAGATACAAATATACTCCTCCATCATCACTCACTTGTTTGAATGCAGCCATCTC
This sequence comes from Papaver armeniacum, assembly GCA_023531295.1. Lineage (NCBI taxonomy): Eukaryota > Viridiplantae > Streptophyta > Magnoliopsida > Ranunculales > Papaveraceae > Papaver > Papaver armeniacum. The sequence goes on from JAJJWW010010013.1 coordinate 89,541, forward strand.
CTTTCTTTCCTCTCTTCTCTTAGTTTCGTGTGCCTCCATTTTCTCTCGATTTCGGTCGAATCATGAGAAATGATTTCTCATTGAATTGTGTAAGAGAATGAAAAGGGATAAAGCCACTCGGGTAAGATAGATAAGGGGTAACTACATTGACTTTAGGCACCCCTCATTAGATAAGGGCCATCTTGGTTTGCACCCCTTAACCATGGCTCAGCTCCAGATAGTGTCCGCTATTGATTTGAAGTGACAATTTTGCCCCTTTGGCTTAATTTGGGTAATCTCCGCTTCTTTTCCTCCGTGCGACTCCAGCGTACCTGATAACTTCAAAAGCAACCATAAAATACATAATTCACACGAAAAATAGCAAAGAAAGCATAAACTCTATATAGTAAATACGGTGTATTCTACACCTATCACCCAATCAAGAACACACTAGAAAAGTTTCTGATGGTGCTTTAGAAGGAGAGAAAACAAGTTGAATTGATTGTTAAAGAATGGGAGAATACCTTCAATACTTATATGGATATTCATGCCTATTGGAGATGCCTCTTCACTTCTAAAAGACACATAAGGTGTCTATTGGGAATGGTTGTCTGTTATGAACCATCACACCTATTAAAGGTGTCTCTTCATCTCCAACTAACATCCATTGTGTTTATCCAACACAGAACACTTCCCCGTCATAGCGGCAAACAAAAACAGAAAACCATTTTATTTTCTAAGATATTGAAAATATCCAACAAAGAATTCATTAGTTCCTATTTTATCAGTCACATTTTATTTAAAGACTCTGTGGGTACCACTTACCCACGACAAGTTGTAATTTAATTTTCCTCAAGAACAGCAACAGAGAGACAATTGGCCTCAAGAACAGCAACAGAGAGACAATGGCCTAGAATTCTCTTTGAAACGGACTCAGAGAACCTCATACGTTTCATCACATCAACCAATATGCCACCTTGGCACATAGCAGGAATGATTGATGAAATAAAAAGTAGGCTTAGGCAAATCCCGCAAGTCGACATACAACACAAATATAGGGAAGGCAATCAAGCAGCGGACGGATTAGCAAACCATGCAGCAGATGGAAGCCAAGTAGGAAACTATTCAACCAAAATCTGGACCAGAAATCCCATCTTTTATCGGTCACATTTTATTTCAAGACTCAGGTACCACTTACCCACGACAAATTGTAATTTAATTTTCTCTAATAAATTCATGCTTCAAAAAAAAAAAGTTCCTATTTTATCTTATTAGAGGGCGGACGATTCCTCTCACTTCGTAAATGGTATCAGCACTACTTAAGCTGCTTTCCAAGTTGTCTTACACATATAATTTTTTCCTAATTGGCATTGGATTTCAACAGAGTTTTATTAGTTTCTCAAACAAGTATAACCAAAATAGTGTATGCTAACATCATCCTTCTGATGATGGGAACAACGGCACAATTTCATGGGAACGCGTATTATGCACCTCCCTCGCCCTAGCTAGTTCAAATTTTTCTTATACTTCCGTCAAGAACCGCCTGAGAATGATCTAATCCAATAGCGTTATAGGACAAATCATTTTCAGTTCTGGAGAATTTGTACACTTGAAGGTACATCAATAGCGTGAGTAGTGAAAATGTAGGTACTTATGGTGGGCCGATACGGTTTGTGGGATGAACATAATGATATGCCAGCTTCTGGGAGGGTAATCAGTTGGAAGCGTTTTTTGTGGCTTTGGTAGTTTGCAAAGTGGTTGACATATTATTCTAGGATGCCGACCTGTGATGGAGGAACTGGAGACAAATGGGTCTACCGACTCTACTTAATAGGGAAAGTTCCAGTAGTCTAAGCGTAGAATTTTCGTAATTTACGTGTCTCGTGGTGGGGGGGCATAGGCCAGCGTTCAAGATTAGCAATACCTATGCAATACCTAAATTATCAAACTGATATGCAATACCTAAATTTAAAAAACGATCAAGATTAGCATGCTAAAGAATAATTAGGTGGCCTAGGCCAGCGTTCCCACAGGTATATATGGACTTTCACTATATAAATTTGCCCGAACTTTTTTTTTTTCTCGGCAAAAATTAAAATTGATTAAAAAAGGTTCACAAGAAGTAAGCCAAGTGAACCACCAAAGTTATACAACACCAACTCTAAATAAACCGAACTCCAAGGGAAGCCAACTTACAGATGCTTGCAAGCAAAATGAAACTCAAAATAAACTACACCCCTGAAGAGATCGAGAAACAAAATATTGGCCCCAATTTGACTTTACGTTATCCAACGATATACCACTAAGAGATTCCTTATTCCTGCACCATAAATATGCCTGCGCTTTCACTTTTTCAATGACTTGCTCCACTTCGAAGTTAACATTATTGAAGACCAAATCGTTCCTGCAATCCCATATCGCCCAAGTGATAGTCGCGGGTAAAACTTCCCACAGAGCTTGACCTGTAGTAGATAAACCCTTAACTCTCCGCCTTTGATAATTAAGTCGATAAAATTTAGCATCACCCAATCCATACCTACAAAAGACCTAAAGTAATTCCATACTTTCCTAACTGTTGGACAGTGAAATAATAAATTTTTTAACTTGAAAAAGGTTTGGATCCGTCACTAAATTATTGCCGACCCATCCCTTGAAATCTAATGTTCCGTGTATGGTATTGATAGACGTCTAACATGGTGCATTGTACGTGTAATATAATTATGGTACTAAGAGCTAGCTCGATTGTAATAATAGATGAGCATAATATATGCACATAGACCGATTCCAGGCAATGCAAAAAAACAATCGGTTTGTACGAGTGCTCATGTAACCTGATTCTGGGTTAAAATACAGCGGGCATTTTGTCCGCTAAGAATTGGTTTATGTAGTTTTTTACATGAACCGATTCTAGCAAAAGAAAAAAAAATAATTAGGTATAAAATATAATTGAAATCCATACTCAGATTAAGTATGAAATCATCATGCTCCATTTAAGAATCAGTACGAAGTCATGCGCATTTTCAGTTCGAGTATAAACCATACTCATTTTCGGTTTGGGTATAAAAGTTTCACAAAATATTCTTTCTCGTTCAATCATATTTCACCGATTATAGGTTAAAAACTTAACAAAAAGAAACAAGTGTTTTCAATAACCAAAATTGGTTGATGTGGGCATGAACATCGACCGATTCCGGTTATCTTCAACCAAATAACACATACAGAACAAATCAGTTGACGTGTTCACGGACATCCACTGATTGTCATAAGAATTTGTAAGTATGGACATGAACGTCGATCGGTCATGGTTGAACAGAATAACTCAAGATTGTTTGTGATTTTCAATCTTTAATGGATAAACCAATCACAAATATAATTAAGTTTAGTGGGTTACAATTGAGGATGTTTACTTTTGTTTTCTTTATTTAAAAAAGGATAATGAAATTTCCTTTAAATCAACCGATGTTATTAAAATCGATCGTTGAATTTAATTTATAATTTTAATTTATGAGGGAAGTGATTTTTGAGTAGGTTTTGGTTTGAGAGAGTTTCATATTTAGAAGGAGAAGGCTTAGAATTGAATTCTGAGGGAAACTTAATACTTTTACCTAGTTTAAACACCCCTTATCTCTTTCTCAAAATAGATGAGGAAATTGATAGGCTTCAAAAAGTTCACCTGATCCCCGAACTAGGCGGGTTCTTTGTTCGAATTCGGAACTGGTCCATTTAAAAATGAGCTTAAAAATTGCCGTTCACTATTCACATTTTTTTTCAAGCTATGGCACCCGTATACCGATTTTTGATGACGTGGATTCTACAAAATTGACGATGAGGGGAGACACTGAGATGTATTAAAAAGTAAAAGATGGTAATAAACTTACACCCACATAAGATTGTTTGGTGTAGGTATATTTTACACTTATGTTCACCATATATACATTCTATAATTTTTGCAACAATATATCTTCCTGCAAGGCTTGTCATGAGTAATGTAGGCGCCTGCAACTTAACATGTGTCTTTAATGAATGTAAGAATAGATTTATACTAGTATTTGGTTAACGATATAAAAGAAAAGTCATCTTAGCTAGCGACTTTCTCTTTCCAAAACCCAGAGCAACGAAAAGCAAAACCGCCTGAAACCTCTCTTTTCAGATCGGCTCCTTCGAAGTCGAACTTAGAAGATAAAATACCACCACCAACCTCTTTCCATCTGTTTCTCTAGTTTGTAATCTTAAATCTCTTCCTCTATTTCACGAGTTTAAGGATTTTTAGGATTTTTTCTCGACTGAAAGGACCAGTCTTATGTATTCTGTGTCTGCTTTTTTATTTTCTTATTTGGATCCTCTAATCTTCTACTCCCTCCGTCCACTTTTAAGTGTCCGCTTTGACTTTGTCAAAATATTAAGGAAATCATATGAAATGTCATGACTAGCCTTTGACTAGCCTATTTAATATTATGTTATTACCAAAATTAAAATTATTAATGTTAAAAACTCTAATTTGGATAGTATTATTGTTTTAGGAAATATTGTAAAGAAATAAAAGCAAATCTAAACTTTTATTAAGAATCCAAAATTAGAATTTTGTAACTACCCATTAATGTTTTTATTTAAAAAAGGAATGACAATTAATATAAAAATATATTGAATGGATTTTTTCCTTATATATGATAATGACATTTATGATTTTGAATTAAGTTTTTATTAAAAATGGTTTTATAATTATAAAAAAGAAAGGGTATATTTGATAGTTTAAGGGAAAAATATGTCTATAAACAGAGTGGACAGTTAAAAGCGGACAGACCAAAATAGAAATTAGGACAGATAAAAACGGACAGAGGGAGTATCTAATAGGGTTCTTAAGAATGGGTTGTGCTTTGATTGTCATTTGCTTCAAGCTCGGTGGTGAATCTCTCCGGCTGTTTCAAAGATTCCGACGAATTTTCCGTCAATATCTTTGTGTTATGTGGAGGAAAGTTTCCAGTAAATCATCTTGCACAAATCATGAGACCCTTCTATTAGATCTAACAATTTGGGTTGTTGTTTGTGGTCTGTTACGGTGGGAAGAAAAGCTCAAAGGATTTTCCGGCGAACTTTTTGTGTACCTACTCTGGAAGATACAGATCCTATCTATTCTGAAAAGGTTTGTGCAGGTATGGTTTGCAGCATATCACCATCTCCAGACCAAATCTTTGGGCAAAAAAGAGTTCCGGCAACCACTTTGGCAATGGCTTCAATTACTCCAAAATGTTCCAGAAATGCTATTATCTTTTTTGTTTGTGGGGTTGATAGGATTACATATCTCGTTTTAATTTTAATGTGTATGGTTAATATTTTAGTCTTTGCTGCTTTAGTTTTAGATCTGCTTGTATTAGGTTTGGTAATGAAAAGAAAGACATCAGCAACTCGATCACTCAGTCCATCTATTACATCATTTGTTACCACATCTTCCAAGACGAGTCAGCCCGATTCGTTAAAGACCGTTCCAGATCACCAACGTTACTTGAGATACTTTGGTTACTGTTTGAGACACTATGGTTACTTTTCGGCTACTGTTACTATTAGTTGGGTCATTGTTACCTTGATTGCATTAGGAAATCTAAACTTAAAAAATTCTGGTTCATGTTATTCACATGTTCTGAAGAACATTGGGTTGGATTTGATCCAGTCATTTCCTTGTGCATCGACACACATTGGTTTTCTCTTCAAAAGCAGTGTGGCCCTATATGTTGTTTGGTCCTCTCCTTTGCGAGAGAGAAGAAGGTTTTCTGAAGCTGTTTTTAGTTCTGAAGGGATACTTTTGTTGTTGTTTTCCCACTTACTTCAGCTTCTAAACTATTGAAGAGCCACTAATAACTGCTGGCTTTTTGTCTCTGAGTAGAAAACATAAACTACTTTCCCAAAGAAGATGATTTTGTTAGGAAAGGGAGTGTTTGTTTGGTAGTAATAAAAGGATATGTTGGGTGGAAACAACTTCTTCTAACTTAAGAGATGATAAAAAGTGGGGCGGAAACAATAAAGTAACTTACACATGGATCTGTAAGCAAATATGTCAAAATTGGAGGGGGTGAAAAAAAAACAAATTGTTATTCAAGACCAGCATTAATCTAATAAAATGCAAAGTAACTTGCAATTGGAATCTGCATATATTCATGACTAGCATTATAAAGGAAACTTACTGATCGCATATATATGGGAGATTTTTTAATTTCTTTGTTCTAGGGATACACTTTTGCTCTAGCAATTTACGTAGATGTTGTTCCTCTTGTAAAATATCTTGAAAATTGTCGCGACCTGGTATCTCTGCTTTGTCCACATCTGCAGTCATTCCTCTTGGCGTATGAATAACAACCCACCAATCTGGATGTTTTACGTCTCTAGAGTTGGAAAACTTAGGCAGCCTCTTCAGCGAGAATCACGGGCTCGTCCGAAATTTTGGTAAGGCTTTTCAATCTTGAAAGATTTACCAAAGGAAAATCTGAATCCTGAAAGATCTTTGTTCCATTCTCTACCTTCACCCAATCATAATAGAAGACAGTTTCTTTAAATGTACCATAGTTCAACTCTAGGATTTGTCTGATCACCCCATACCACCGGGCTAGGTTAGTAACCGTACTTTTGCCCCTTTTCAAGCTCCTAAAAGTGGTCGATGCAACCACGGTGACACCACTGTCGTGGGTCTTAGCCTTTTCCTGGTTTGCTTGGGAACAAAAACTAAATCCATTCACACGGTATCTTTTGTACTCTTTCTGAGACATTGAACCTCTAACGTAATGCCACAAATCTGTATCCATTTTTTCTTCTGATCTAAGCTATGAAAGCAAAAAGAAAATCAACACATCAACATATTGAATCATTATTACGGTAACAAACAGGAGCGCCAATGCAAACCTTTTCATATAGCCAACTAAGGAACTTGGTTTGCATCTCGACTTCCTCCATTCCAACCCCACCAGCTTCATAGTTCTGGCAATAATCCCTACATTTAGCATACATAGTATTAAAATCTAAATAGAATAATCCATTATCCACATACAAACAGAACACGACCAACCAATACTTGTAATAAACATCGAGACCTTCTGGATCATTCTGAAAAATTACCCACCGATATATCTGCATCCACTGAATAGGGCTCACCTGAACCGGCTTTTCACCAAGCAGAGAACCCACATCGCTGAATTCATGTTCATCCTTTAAGAAGGGCTCCAAATTTGCTTTGTGACCTCCTTAATCGGCACTTTTCATGTGCTCCATGGCAAATCTAACACATTCATCCATTTCAGTCGACTTCGTAATTGACCCTTAAATGTATCTGTTATTATTTGGGATGTTTTTGCACTCCTTCATTTCCCTGATTCAGTATGTTCGTGTAAATTTCAGTACAAAAACAACAAAAATAAATAAAAATAAAGGAAAAATGGTAAAATAGCAATTCACCTTTCGAATGGGTGCATCCATCGATACCTAACAGGTTCACAAACTAAGGCCTCATCAGACAAATAAACCATGTTGTGCACGCTTATATCAAAAAACCCAGCCGGGAAATACTTTTGAGCACACACATGGCCTCTGCAATCATCCGCTTAGCCTGGTTCAGATACTCTCTGCTAACCACCTTTGAGCACAAAATTCTAAAATACAAACTTACTTGTTGAAGCGCATTACGCAAGTCTTTCTCTCCTGGAAAGGCATGTTGAAGCAGAATAGGTAATAAGTACCCCATAATCACATGGTAGTCATGTGACTTCAAGCTGCTCAAGTTCAATTGTTCCATATTGGCATTGTTACTTATATTCGACGAAAAGCCTGTGGGAACTTTCAGATCTTTAAGAATATGACAAAAATCGATTTTCTCTCTTTTGCTCAAAACAAACAGCGGAACCATCTCTACTCCTTTCTTTGTTTTACTCTCTTTCCACTCTCCACAGTGTAGTTTATTCTCCTTCAATTTGTCACGATTATTCCATGCAACAATAGACCTATTATCCTTATCAAAGATAGTGTAGATAATGTGTTCCATGACGTTATTTTTCGTGTGCATGACATCGACACAATGCTGTATAGTCAGGGCACAATATGACTCAAGTTCCCAAAGAATACACTTCTTGAAGAAAGCACTTGTGACAAGCTCAAAATCATCTTCCTCTTTATCAGACTGATATCTCTTTCGTTTACCTATCTTGCGGACCACTAACTTACTAGGTTCGTAATGAACATCGGCCAACTTCTCAAGCGACTGCGCTCCTGTTAGTCTCAGCGGTGCACTTTTATGCTCCGATGTCTCTAATCCCAAATAAGTCCCATCCCTAAATGGGTGCCTTGACTTAAGGAATATACGACAACTAGTGTACACAATCTTGCTGCCGTAACCTAGATGAGTACTTCAAGTTTCGTCTGCGCAGAAAACACACGCACAGTAGCCATGAGTGGTACATCCACTTAACACACCTTGAGAAGGCAAGTCATGAATGCCAAACATCAAAGTTGCTTTCAGAGTAAAATACTCCCTTTTCAAAGAATCAAAAGCTTGTACACCTTGATGCCAAAGTTTTTTAGCCTGTTGACCAGCGGCCGCAAAAAAAATCAATGTCTTGACCAGGTGACTTACGCCAAGGTATCAACAGAGTCATCATTTGGAATTCAGACTTCATACACATAGAAGGCGGAAGATTATAAACCACAAGGATCACAGGCCAACAACTCCAACTCAAAGTCTGTACACCATGAGGATTAAACCCATTTGTTGATATTCCAAGCCAAACATTTCTTCCTTTTGCGGCAAACAACGGAAACTTCAATTTCATTTTTGCCCACTGAGATGAATCGATTGGATGACGCATATATTCAGATAAAACTTGCGATCGATCGTGCCACATCATTGTGTCTGATATCCAAGGTAGAGAATACATTTCTTTATTTTTTCGTCTACAGGAAAGTATCTCAGCACTTTGCAAGGTTCATTTGTCACCACAGGACAATCTTTGGTAGCTTTCTACTTAAACCTCGTAGTTTTGCATACTGGACACTCTATTAAATCCTCATTCTCCTCGTAATACAGAATACAACGATTCTCACAAGCATGAATAGCCTTCTCTTTCATCCCCGGATCCTTAAGCATTGTCCTCATAGCATCATAGTTTTTGGGAAACTTGTTAGGTTTCAGAAGCCACTCTCTTAACAAATCCAACAAACTGTTGACACAGTTACCCGAAATTTTATAAGTTTTCTTCACATTATGCAGTTCTACCATAGCAGAGAGGATTGTGAGATTGTCTTCACACCCAGGGTATAACTTCTCTGCCGCTAACGATTTGTACCTATTATAACGCTTCTCGATATCTGGATCTTCTAAGGGTGATTCTCCAATTTGTGTTCCATCATGGTCATGATGAATACCAAAGGAAGAGTCAATAAAATCATTCAAATTCAAACAATCTGATTGCTTATCGGGAATTTCTTCGACTACGGCCTTCCCCTTAGAACGAGTTGTTGAAGCACCATCCTTTATCTCACCATGTAAGCTCCAGGTGGTGTATGTCTTGCCGACACCATGCTCAAACAGATGGGTCATAACAATCTAGAATCCAAGTGGATGTCTATTTTCACACTTCCTACAAGGGCAAGCACACGTTTTTGCAGAAGTACCATTTGCCATTGAAAATCAATGAATTTTCTAACCCCTTGTCTGTATTCTGGGCTATAAATGTCTGTTATACGCATACAAGATTTATCCACAAAATTTGACATCCTATAAACAAGTAAAGTACTATGTCTTAGTAACCTAAGTTTATCAACTAAACTAAAAAATGTCATAGATTTATAAACACACCACAATAGAATACAATTCACAACAACATCAAATTTCTAAAACTAATAAACCCCAGATGTTGAAAAACTGTCGATTAAGAAAACAATAAAAAAAAATACCTTAATAATTAACTGAAGATAACCCGGGAGAATCGATTGATTCGAAATTTTAATCAAATTCAATCCTTCTGTGATAACTCGTTTAAGCTTAAATCTTTAATGAAATCGACGAGTCACAGAAGAATTGGTTAAATCAATTTTGTTGATGAAGCAATTCATGCAACTGAATCTCAAATTGAATCTGATGAATTTTCTGGTGAAATCGATGGCGGCTGCGGATATACCAAGAAGTCGGTGAGGTGTGAAATAAATGGAGGTGAAAGATATAAGATGTAGTAATGTCTCAACCGTTTTGCTATCAACGCATTAAGTTGTTTATCTACCTCCCAACTTCCAGACATATTAAATGAAAAACTAATTTCAGATGATTTTTATTTTGTTTTCGGATTTTAACTTTGTTTTCTCATTTTCGGTAATTAAAATGAAGAGTTATAATGGGAAAAAAATGTTGGAGAAAAAAGCCAGAATCGTTGGGAGGCTGGGTAGCCCTTAAATGTGAGATGAAATTGAGAGCTGATAGTAGTAATATAGGCGCTAATAGTATTATTGGAGGGTAACAATGTAACTTGGCATTTTAAGTTGAGGATAGGAAGGTAATTACCCACAACCCTCCCGAAACTATGTAACAGATACCACTTATTGCAACGATTATCCGACATTACAAAGTTTCCAACGTCGATACGACGTTACTGAATAAATATCCGTTACAAAATCGGGCGTTACAAAACCCCTGATTTCGTGTAGTGGAACCTAGGTATGTTTTCACAAAACACAAGTTCGACTGACATATTATTAGCCGAATTTACGTATGTTTAGGTGGCATATCACTTGTCCGCCGAACTTAGATTCGTAAATAAAAAAAATTAACAATTTTTTTTTCTAAAAAAAAGATTAAAATTAAATAATTTTTTTTTAAAGAAAATATTTTTTTTTATTTTAAAAATAATTAAAAAATATAAATAATAAGGGCATGTTTGCCATTATGAAAAATGGCTAGATAAGGGGCACCCTAGAAACACTAATTCCAACCCTATTTTTGTCTTATTCAATATGCCCCAAATGATGGTTCAAAAAGTGAGTTCTGATCCTGCTGTTTTTCTTCATCAGTATATCTCAGTTCGTCGTCGGTTGGGCCCAACAAGAGAATTCAAGATTCCCAAGTTCAGAATAAGTTTTGAGTGTGAAGCAAAAAAATTTCTACGGAAAGTAGGACTAGTTTTGCCTTTTGAAAAGTCGAAGGAAGATCGATTGAGATCTTTGAATATTAATACTAACAAGGAAGAGCTGGTGATATGCTTTGAATAATGTTGATATCAATAAGAAAGAGCTTACTGAGATGCCGAGTGTTGAAAGTAAGCTTCATGTTTCAAATGTTTATCACAAGTATTTTGTTGAAATTAATGAAGATGGAACCGAAGTTGATGCTTTTACGGCTGTCATTATGCGTAGATGTGCTTCCAAGGGTCCTCGTACTCTTCCCCCTCCTGTTGATTTTGTAGCTGATCATCCGTTCATGTTTATCATCAGAGAGGGGAAAAGTGGTGCAGTATTGTTCATTGGACATGTGCTTAATCCTTTATTAGACTAGTTATGTCTGTTTATCTCTCGTCTCGCTAAATTGTTTAGAACTTAATTCTTCTTCTTTGAATTTAGGAACTGATCCATAAGTTTTGAAATTTAATGGATGATTTAAATTTAAATTTCATGCTATTACTATTTTGTCTTTGTCTTTTTTCTTTCTTTTTTTTTTTTCCTTGTAATAGTCATGCTATTACAACTTGTCCTTAGGCTTAATCCTTCGTTATAGTAGTTATGGTTGTCTAATGATTTATAAACATTATTAAACTTTTTTATTGTTGTGCTCTTGATGTTATTTTTCATTTTTGGTATTTTAGGGGATTCTAGAGCTCTTTCTGAAGTTATTTCATTTACCCTATTGGTTTATGGGGGTGGTGGGCGTTTGATCCCGTTTTTTTAATAAAATTTTGGACTTAGCCGGAAAAAAAACCGCAAGGAAAACAAAAATGCATGCATATCCTCTTAAATAAGTGAGAGGAAACTTTTGAATATGCAATCATGAAGGCGGGAGAGACCATGCAGCAGATTATGACTGGTGCGTCTAATCATGATTTTTGGAGTATAGATACAATGATTAACTACAGAAGGCGAAATCCTAAGAATATACAATTCGTTTGTGAGATTTTGAAGCAGAAAAGAATGTCTTTGAGGATTCTACGTACATTTTATGCTTAAGGATTTGATGGAATGGAATGATGTTGTGGTGGATGCTGAGGCAGTATGTTTTATAACTGAACACAGTTGGCAAATACTATGATCGTCTGGATGCATGGGGTTTCGCCCCATTACATATGCAAGGTCATCAGTGACGGTTAGGGGATAATAGCATAGATAGTTCAGGTTAGGTCTGTAGTGAGAGTTGGTCGGGTGGTATAAGTGTGTTTCCCACACGTAAGAGTATATAAACTCGACTGCAACTCTCTGTAAATCTATCTTCTCTTAATCAAATATTGATTCAAACCATACTTACTAATCATGTATACATTTAATTTTTCTGAATGTTATCACATCTGGTATGTCATCAGCATCGAATACAACATTTTTGAGGATTTTTAACCGTACTTTCGCAACCTCGCACGTTTTGTAGTTGCAGGAAATCCCACAACACACCCCTTATGATATTTTCTAGATCTAAACCTATTTCATAATCAAAATAAAGATTATAGTGCTAAAATTATAAAATGGACACAAGGATTTTTTACATGGTTCGATCAATGTGATGTAAATCCATGGTTATTCACTATGATTTTTGGGGTTACATTAATATTACATTTACAATCTCCATTAATGAGTATTTTTTAGAGCTCTAGATATAGTTTTGGGGGAAAAAGATGATAAAGAAAATAAAGTCTCTCTCTACCAATTGTGTCTCCTCTCACTCCTACAAAATTGTGTCTCCTCTTCTTTTTCTATCCTGCCTTCCTCTTTATATAAGTGTTTACATAGTGGATGACAGCTCACACATAGTGGAGTACATCTCATATTGTCTCATGCTCCAGATACGTTCTCTTAGGCTCTGCTACCTTCTCGCAAGCTAAGGAAATGAATGCATCTCGCATACTAACAAATGTGTTGTGCGATATTTTGATCCTACATTTTGCCTCTTTTTTCTTGAATATTGCTTGAAGAGCGATCTTTAAGAAAAAATCCATCGTTGTAGTGGTCTTTGATCTTTGTTGATGAAGGAACGAGCAAAAGAATATTTTTCTTGAAAAGTACGTACTTGCCTCTATTCTTTTGCGAAGTTCCGAAGTATTGAGAAGTAGTTAGAAGTATCATCCTGAAGTATACGAAGTATGAACTATGAAGTATCTTTGAAGAAGTATAAGAAGTATGAAGTATCCTTGAAGAAGTATAAGAAGTATTAATCCTTGAAATATAAGAAGTATCCATCCTTGAATGAGAATAATAAGTATTGCGAACTATTCATGCGAAATTATTACTCCATTGTTGGTGAGTATTCTTGTTATTCATTATTGAACGTCTTCTTTGGAAATGATTCTTGCCGAGAAGATAAAGAACATAAAATATTTTCTCGGTAATCCATAGTTGCCTCTGTTCTTTATCTACGAGGGTAGAATCCTTGAGAAAGTGTTAAATGTGGTATAATAGCTCTGCCTCTGCCCTTCGTGTTTTGCTCTGATGTGGTGAATTGATATCTTCAAGTTGTCTATAATTGTGCGAAATAATTGAGCGAAATAATGACCTCCTGCGAAATAATCACATCTTGCGAAATAATCGCATCCTGCGAAATAATCATATCTCCTGCGAAATAATCATATCTCCTGCGAAATACTCCCATCTCCTGTGAAATAATCACATCTCCTGCGAAATCCTGTCTCAGCTTTTATCATGCGATATTATTCCGTAAAGTTTTGCAAAATACTTGTGCGAATATAATGTTTATGTGATGGTTATGTTATGAAATGTGTATGCGATGTTTATGCCATGAAATGCTTATGCAATGCTTTCATGATGCAAATGTGATGCTTGTATGATGAGAATGCTTATCTATTGCAATGTATAGCTAATATTTGTGTTACTTAGCTCATTTTGCCACGCTAAAATTGATGTAGCTTTAAATTGCATTCATTCTTCATTTCTCTGGTTTTGTCTTTAGTATATGCATTCCTTTTCGCGTATTTATTGTTCCTCGCAAGTTCTTACTTGTGTTTCATCTTTCTTTATTCCTGCATTATTAGTATCACATAATAATATGATCATAATACCAAAAATGTGTCATTTTCGCTGCCTCAATTTCTTTTTTATGTATATGTTCGAAAACTTATGTGCTATCATATAATCATTTTCGCAAGATTATTTGCTTACATGTTCGCAAGCTTATCATATAATCATTTTCGTAAGCTTGTTTGCTTACATTCTTATGTGGTATTATTTTTCCTTCCTAGTTAAAGGTCTTATTTTTCCACCCCTTGTCTTTGCGACAAAATCGCAGGCCGTCTTTACACTTTCATGTATTGACCCATTGATCTTGTCTTATCTTTTTCTAGTATTATTGCCTTCTGCAGGATATTTTTCATGCGATAATGTGACATGCCTAAATATTCTTGCGAACATAAATCCCTATGACATTGTCGTCTTGCGACGAAATCGGAGGACGTATGTACATTTTCATGCACCGACCCATTGATCTCGTCTTATCTTTCTCTAGTATTATTGCCTCTGCAGGATCATTGCACAATTATGACAAGCCTTAATACTCTCGTGCGTAAAAAGCCTCATGACATTTGCGTCTTTGACACTTATCAGCTCCCTAATGGAGGTGCCGCCCTTATCATCCCCTTGGTTGCCCCTTCAAGGAGGCGTACCTCTACCATACAAGGTTGGCTCCTCCCATTCGATCTTAACAACAACCAGTTGTTTTCGAAGCCTCTTATCCCTTCGCCGATATGGCTTATGGTTACGAGATCACACCCTAAGTGGAGTTTTCTTCAGGCCGAGTGCATCATATCCAAGACTTGCTAAGAATGGCCAGGACGCTTCAGACGCCCCAGGCACTCTTGGCTCAACCGTGTACCTCGGCGCCTTGATCGAGTTCTGCACTCTTTAGGAGAGACCTTCTTACCTTAGTCGCCCAACCTAAGTCATAAGCTTAAGCTGAGAATCCAAGGCGCCTCCCCTGGATGGGTTTAATAACCCCAAGTCTCCATGGCCCAGGTTCCGGGACGGTGTAACCTTTCCCTGAGCCATGTAAATAGGTTCTCCCCTTCAATGACGCACTTTAGGTTTTTTATTTGCCTCTTGCGAAATTTTATTCGCGAACTAGGGTGTACGCCAAAGTTGGGTGCCTCTGTCTTTTTTCTTTATTCATTCAATCTTTGATTTTCTTTTTGTTAAAGTTATAACTCTTGTGAAATTATCGCATGTTTTCATTCTATCTTGATAGATATTATCTCTGCGAAATTATCGCATGTCTTCATTTTATCTTGATAGATATTATCTCTGCGAAATTATCGCATGTCTTCATTTTATCTTGATAGATATTATATCTGTGAAATTATCCCATGTCTTCATTATTTCATTCTTTTCACAAATATATGATGCCTTATTTTCGGTGAAATCTTCGTATCATTTGAAGTAAAGCAAATATTCAAGAGAAATATATAAATTCATCTATACAAAATTTTCTCGGTTTTTTGTAATTTTGAAATCTTTGTAATCGTGCGATTGTATCGCTTTTTGTAAATCAAATCAAAAATCTTTTATTTGTTGTAAGTAAAATAAAATGTTCAAGGAAGTGGTACTTCGCTTTCATGTGATTTGCTATTTTAAATCGTCTCGCGAAGTATATGGTTTTCTTATAAACGGCGGCATGCTTGAAATGTTTAAACGTCGCACAAAGAAATGTAATTATCGCGCAGCAAAAAGAAGTGTGAAAAATGAGACTTGAACCCTTGACCTGCCTCTTGCATATTCTCGCACAATACCATCTGTGCTAACCATCTCTTGCGAAATGTCTATGCGAAATAATCACCAACTCTCTTCTATGCGAGATAATCAAACACTAACAAAAACAAATGTGCGAGAAGCAAGAATTGATCCCGCGACCTGCTGCTTGCATTCATGCCTTCTGACCAACTGTGCTAGTTTCTTCTATGCGAAATTATCGCACACTTGTTAAAACTTGTCTTCCTATGGTAGTCCAAAAAAGATGCGAAAAATTCGCGGGAGGTGGGAATTGAACCTGCATCCTCAAGCTTATTGTCTTCACTTCTGACCAACTTTGCTAGCTTCTGTTTGCAAAATATCTGTGCGAAATACCCTTGCGAAAAATACATGCTTGTTGGGATTTGAACACGCGACCATGAACTCATTAACTTCGCAGATGACCAACTGTGCAGCCACTTGTTTGCGAAATAATGAAAAAATATTGCGAAATTATTCATTTTTTTTCCCTCTGTAAAAAGAAGAAAACTATGCTCGTAGGCAAATTCGAACTTGCTACCACGAACATACATATTGTTCTCTTGACCAACTGTTCAACCACCATTATGCGAAATAAACGCACAACATTTTTCTCTTACTCTTCGATTCTCCCTTGGAGAAGAAAATGAAAAATATGCATGTGTGCGAATTCGAACCCGTGACATATTTGTTATTCGCTCAGCCTTGAACCATCTGTGCAAATTTCTGTTTGTGATAGAAATTGCAGCGTCTGCCTCTTATATTCTCTTCGTCCTTCCTTAATTTCTTTCAACAATTTGGATCTTGCTTTTTCTCCTGAACATGGAAATCTTCTATTGAAACCTTGGTTTCTTCCCTGAAAATGTAATTTTTTCCATGAAATTTCCATTTTTGAACCTAAACTTTGTAGATCTAGAAAAATATGAACAGTAGCTAATCTTCATGGAAATTTCTTGAACCAACAAGTTACATGAAGGATAAATCCTTTACTCGTCCCTGTCTCTAGCGCCAAAATGTAGTTGCAGGAAATCCCGCAACACACCCCTTATGATAATTTCTAGATCTAAACCTATTTCATAATCAAAATAAAGATTAAAGTGCTAAAATTATAAAATGGACACAAGGATTTTTTACATGGTTCGATCAATGTGATCTACATCCATGGTTCTTCATTATGATTGTTGAGGTTACATTAATATTACATTTACAATCTCCATTAATGAGTATTTTTTAGAGCTTTAGATCTAGTTTTTGGGGAAAAGATGATAAAGAAAATAAATTCTCTCTCTATCAATTGTGTCTCCTCTCTCTCCTACAAAATTGTGTCTCCTCTCCTTTCTCTCTCCTGCCTTCCTCTTTATATAGGTGTTTACATAGTGGATGAAAGCTTATACATAATGGAGTACAGCTCATATTGTCTCATGCTCCCGCTACAGTCTCTCAGGCTCTGCTACCTTTTCGCAGGCTCTGCTACCTTCTCGCAAGCTAAGGAAATGAATGCATCTCGCACACTAACAAATGTGTTGTGTGATATTTTGATCCTACATGTTTTATCTCAGCATCTGAACTCAAATGATGTGTCGACGCGATATTTACTCAATATTTTATGTAATAATATATGAAGCCACGGCATCTTACAATCCAATCCATCATTCACATCCAAACCAACACCCGAGTCCGACTCATCTCATCGTGACGCCCATTCAACTTGAGAAACAAATTTTTCCCTAGAATAAATAAAGTAATCCCTCCGTCCCACTATTAAGTGACCTAGTTCAAGTTTCCAAAAATTTTAAGGCAAACAAGGGAAAAGAGTATATTTAAGCATCTTTTACAATTATACCCTTATGGATAATAACTATTGATTTTGAAATGATTTATCTTTCAAACTACACCACGAATGTTCGCAAACTTCATACCATTGAAAAGCATTTTAAAACACCTATGTAACGAATATAAACATGCCTATCAAATTATGCATATTTCTTATATTTCTTATAATCAATTAAAAGGATAATTTTATAAATATCTCCTTTTTAGTGATATAGGTCACTTAATGGTGGGACAAAATCTAAAAGTAAATAGGTCACATAATAGTGGGACGGAGGGCGTATATAATAATCAACGTGGTTTTTCATGAGAAATATTCTGACCAAAAAGGCGTCTTTTCCCATCATTTAAATTGCATATCATGGCAGCTTAGGTAAAAATAGTGGCAGGGACGAAGGTGGGGGTGGCTTAGGTAGGCTACAGCCCACCCCAAAATGTGGAAAAGTATATTTAGTGTAGCCTAATTGTCAAGAAATTATAGATTAGCCCATGACAAAAATTCTAATTAGCCCATTAGTATGCCATATTCACATGACTTTTTTCAATTTTCATTATTATCTTTTGTGTTTTTCGTTCCTTTGAACTTTTCTCTGTTAGGATAGTGCTTAAAATTAGAATCGAAGATGGAAATTACCCCTACTCCACCACAATCTGACCTAATTAGGCCATGTTGTTTCCAAATACTTACTAAAACTTGGCTCATGCGTAAACTAAAAATTAGCCCAAATCTCATAATCTATTTAGCGCATGCTTATCTTTTTCTTCTCGCAAACAATGATGAAAGATTGATGTGTAAATGTTTCGATGTATCTGTACATAATTTCATTATCTGATTTAAAAACTATACAAACATATAGAAATAAGATCTAAAAAATTCGGGCCGCCTTCGGCCGCACTTTTGTATAATAAATACTAAGTCTTATTATACATTGGTATGCACAATTTAAAATATTGTCACTGAGTTGAACCTTAACATACAAAAAATGATAAGCAGTGTACATTGGTTTGATCGATGTATATAATTTTGAGAACTTTAGATTGCTACCATCTGTGTGTTTGGAAAAGAAAATTTAGCCCACCCAAAGACAAAATCCTGGTTCCGTCGCTGAATAGTGGTGCAGATGATTTCCATTAAAAAAATAGTGGCACCGCTTCGTGATTCCGCTTTGTAAAGTAAATTGCGCCAAAATGTAACAATAGTATAAAAAAAAATGGAAGAAAGAAACAATAATTAAGGAATTCAAATGACACGAACCATCGAGCAGTGGTTTAGGTTCGATGATACCTGTTGGTCTTCTTATGTTGTTGGTTTGTGACTCTCGTCAAGGGGCAATGAATAATATGAGTTGCAGCACCCTGAGAAACGAATTAAGTGGGGTTAAAGGCAACCTGCTGAGACACCGAGTTGACACTAAAAATAAAAAATGCATGATCATCCCTTGGCGTGCTTGTATCCTTTCCCACACTGCCTTAGCTTCCTGAATCGATGTAATTTCGTTGAAGCTCTTCGTGTTGGGAATACCAAGACATCGCATACCATGCATGCTGATGACGCCCCTCTTTAAAGTGCCGTTCAAAGTCTCTGCGACCCCTACAACTATGATTCCCACAGATCTCGCACTTAAATTCTTGGCGAAGACCGTGAAGGTTATATAACCGGTAAGGAATAGGCTTCCCATCACAACCCATTGGCAACTTGAGAGGATTATAAATCTGCTGCTGTTCATCATCGTCACTTTTTGTTTCTTCTTCGGAATCTTCCTCCTCTTCAACTTCTTTTTCCCTCTCAGCAACTGTCAACGCCTGTTTCTTCTGGACATTTTCTTTAGTTTGTTCGATTGTCTCCTTCAGCATTTCACACAGTCGTTTCACCTTAGACTCATTCAAAGCAATTTCCTTCAGCTTCGTCTCTCGTGATGCGCCATTACGTGAATATTGTTCAACAGGCGTGTGCTCCGTTTCTACCTTTGAAAATATTCTATCAAGGTCTTGCAATGGTTCTTTTCGCCGTAAGAAATTAATCAGATACTCCAGCAAATGCTCCAGGTACTCTCTATACTGTCTGGTTAGCTTCAGTTTACATGAAATTCTATGTGGTTTCGAGAACACATCAAGATAAGCAGAATACTCTATCGGTTGTTTCGTTTTTTCGTTTCGCTCTGCAAACTTACGATTAATGTACTCATTATAGAGCTCATGCAAGTCCAGGTAGCGTCCATATCGACCTTCCTCACCACTAAACTCCACATGCTATGCGAAATTACAAGATATGCTTCGTCTCCTGTGATGTTTGCGAAATTACAAGATATGCTTCCTTCCTAAACGTCCTTCCGACGCGACTATTCAATTGCATAAATAGTATATACCATAAAACTCTTCTTCTTCTTCTTCTCTGTCCTTTTCTATTCAATCAGAAAGGTAAGAAAATCCAACCAAGCATAAGCAAAACCTATTTCTAACATGATGAATTGTATTTGCTGAGAGCATATATCTGGGTCACTTTCAAAGCCAGTCATGGAAATGTACTTGAAACAGAAAAGATTTATTGCTTCATGATTTTTTTAGAAATGAAGAATTGAACAGTTAAGTATTGGACAGCTTATAGTGGGTCAAAATTATTCAGACTAAACAGGCTGCAATAATTTTGTTGCAATATTATGAAGAGATAGCGAATATACAATATATATTTACTACTAAATATCTCGTTATTACTAAATAAAAATAAAATGCTAGCTTTGGCACCATTTAATTAGGCTGTCCTGAAACCCTAACTCTAGAAATAAGAAACAGAAGTGGAAGATGAAAAAGATGTTGAGCAGGCTACCAGAAGATGTTCAGGTAGATGTCTTTCTAAGGTTACCTGTGAGATCTATTCAAAGTTGTAGATGTGTATCCAAACCTATGTGCAAACTACTTTATAACCCTAAATTTATTAAGGATTTTAACCATAACTGCAAGAAAAACCCTAAGCTAATGTTTATATGTCACCCGAGGAACAGGTTACCTGTTTGTCGTTCAATAGATTATGCTTCGATATCATCGGCATCAGCATCAGCATCGTCTACGACAAGATATATATGTGATGGGTCTATTCGAATGAAAAACCGTTTCCATATTGAATAGTCTCCGGGTTTTAGTGTGGTGGGATCTTGTGACGGATTGATTTGCGTTAGCTTACTTGGTGGTGCGAGATTTTGTATTTGGAACCCTTCTACCTGTGAACATAAGCCATTAAAATTATTTGAGCACGTATTTTGTCAGGTTTCCTTTGGGTTTGGTTACGACAGCCACCTAGACGATTACAAAGTGATAAGAATTGTGGCAGATGAAAATGATGGTGGTGGCTATTCTCAAGTTGAGGTCTGTACATTAAGAAGAAGATTCAAGCCGTGGACAATCCAAACCCTGAAACGATACACGTTACGTGACTTTTATAGTTGCCTTTTGAATGGAGCTCTTCATTGGCCTGGCTTAATCAAAGCAACAGGTTCTAGCGTTATAGTCTCTTTTGATTTCAGCAGCGAGAGATTTGTGGAATTCGAATATCCAGAAGAAGTAGATTATATGGTAACCCGATGAGTATTTAATTGTATCAGATGAGGATGGCGTGAAACAAATTGCATAAATTGTGTCCATCATACATTCAAGCATGCCCCACATACATGGAGAGGCAGACTACTTAAGTAAAAGATGTGTATCGGCGCCAACAAACGATAGTGTGGATGAAAGCCACCACATTGTTTCGACGGTCCCAAGAGAAACATATCATTTGTTGAGTTCATACAACATTACCTCTATGAGAGGATCCACTCAACATCAAGATGTTCCAAGCTATACTAAAATTTTGAATTTCTTGCAATTTCCAGGAGTTTCGGACCATATAATGGAGTTCCAGTTATGCTGCTACAGAACATAAATCAGAGCATGGGTCTTTGCAACGGAACCCGATTAATTGTAAAAAAAGTTGGTAAAAGGTTATTCAGGCATGAATCACACCAGGGAACCAGATCGGCTTTCATCTGTACATTCCAAGGATGATATCGTCTCCTACTGCCACAAACTTATCTTTTGTATTAAGAATAATACGCAATTTGCCGTAAAAGGATGTTTTGCTATGACAATCAACAAGAGCCAAGGTCAAACCCTACAGTATGTGGGCATCTATTTGCCAAAGCCACTTTTGACTGACGGACATTTATATGTGACAGTGACTAGAACGTTATCAAGAAATTTTTTGAAGATTCTGATTAATTAACTATGTCTACTGAACCAATTTTGGCCACCTACGATGTAGACACTCTCGAAACAGACAGTGCGTATGCACCGGGTTAGATGCTTGTATATATAATAGCGTACAACTTTGGGAGATGTATGCATTCCGGAAATGTTCTTTTAATTCTTTTGGGAAAGCATATGGACCAACGTGCTCTTGATTCTCTCCAAGGATGATTTACGTACCACCCTAGTTTAAAAATCGCCTTACTTCTCCACACCTGAATGGCTGAATCCATCTATGCACAAATTTAGGGTTGTGTATTCTGGTGTTTTCTTTTGAGAAACATGATTCAAAAAAAAAAAAAAAAAAAAAAACTAAATAAACAGCGGTGTCTGTTTTTGAACTTTGTTCAGGTTTTACTTTTGTCACCAATTCTTTTATGATTTGCGCAGTGCCTGGCTGTGGACCAAGGATTTAGCCCATTACCCCGTTGAGACCCGTACACTGGGAGTTTCTGAAGAGATTGCGGATAGCCTATATAGAATATCTTATACATTTACTACTACTAAATATTATGTACGATTGCAGTTTCCTTTCACCATTTAATCTGGCTGTCCTACTCTGTTGAAACCCTAACCCTAGCAAGAAATAAGAAACAGAAGTGGAAGATGAAAAAGATGTTGAGCAGGCTACCAGAAGATGTTCAGGTAGATGTCTTTCTAAGGTTACCTGTGAACTCTATTCAAAGTTGTAGGTGTGTATGCAAACCTATGTGCAAACTACTTTATAACCCTAAATTTATTAAAGACTTTAACCATAACTGCAAGAAAAGCCCTAAGCTAATGTTTATATGTGACCCGGGGAACAACGTACCTGTTTGTCGTTCAATAGATTATGCTTCGATATCATCAGCATCAGCATCGTCTACGACAAGATATATATGTGATGGAGTTATTATTCATATATGTGATGGAGTTATTCGAATGAAAAACCCTTCCCATATTGAATGGCGTCCGGGTTTTGTTGTAGTTGGCTCTTGTGACGGATTGATTTGCGTTAGCTCACTTCGTGGTGCGAGATTTTGTATTTGGAACCCTTCAACCCGTGAACAAAAGACATTCAAATTATTCGATCCCACATTTTGTCAAGTTTCCTATGGGTTTGGTTACGACAGCCACCTTGACGATTACAAAGTGGTAAGAATTGTGGCAGATAAAGAAGATGGTGGTTATTCTCAAGTTGAGGTATGTACATTAAGAAGAAGATTAAAGCCGTGGACAATCCAAACCCTGAAACGATACACGTTGCGTGACTTTTACAGTTGCCTTTTGAATGGAGCTCTTCATTGGCCTGGCTTGATCAAAGCAACAGGTTCCAGCGTTATAGTCACTTTTGATTTCAGCAGCGAGAGATTTGTGGAATTCGGATATCCAGAAGAAGTAGTTTATATGGTAACCCGTTTGGAGGTACTGGAAGACCGTCTGGGTTTGATTGCTTTTTCCGAGTATAATTTCTGCTCGATCGATGTATGGTTAATGCAAGATTACGGAGTGGGAGAATCTTGGACTAAACAGTTGAGTTTTGAGCCTTCATGTCTTATCAATCATCCTTACTTGAAGCTGGTATGGTCTTTTACAAATGGTGAGATTTTAATGGAGGGTGGCTATTTAAAATTTTTATATGACCCCAAGAGTAGTTTAACCAAAGTTTTGGAAGGCCCCGGTTTTCTGACTGATAAATACGGATGGAGTCTGACGGTGAGTTATGCGGATAGTTTAGTATCATTAACTACTTGCACAGGGAAAAGGAACGCAAATGGAGTGGGATGCATTATACCCAAGAAACAAAGACGAAACTAACATATATGTTATGCAGCTTGTCAACTATTAGATTTTCATTTTATTTATGATTCAAAGAAATTTGAAACCGATCCGGTTTCTCTTCGCTAGAGAATTCATAGCCAAAGTTACTTTGTGCAAATTTATTTTTCAATGCAATGCTTCAGGTTACGGCTACGCATGGAGGCATCTACAATAGAAATTCCACCTTCTTTTACTCTAGTGATTGGTTTAAATTGAACTTTGACGTGGAGTACTCATAATATATACCAGCTAGCAAGGAAGCCAACCAGCGGATTTACCATTTACTTGTACATAGCTTATTTGCATTATGTATACTGCTTTTCCAGAGAAACTGATGCATTGTATACAATTGAGAAACTGAAGAAGCACCAATGGTATTGAGCAATTCGAGCAAATTTTATACAAATTTCTTAACTGGCACAAAAGTCATCAACAATTAGCTTTGAAGGGAAAAATCAACAGTTTTATATCACAACTGCCCAAACTCTTCGATAGTTTTTTCATAGAAAGTGTGAGAACGTCAACAAACGAACTGTACCAATATAACCAATAATCAGGTGTAGAAAAAGTAGCTTCACATGAGCTTGTTTCGGTATGAAGTATGGACTAGAGACTAATGAGAACAATAGCTTCATTGAGATTCAATTATAGTCATTTACAGATGAACTTCAACACAAGCATAAACTATAAAGGTATAAACAAACTGGGAAGGAAAATAGGAGCTCCAATCATTTTAGTAGGCAAACTGCTTCCGGCTCGAACTATAAGTGCTTCGTCTTTCGATGACTTGCATCTGCTGAGGAGGCGTTTACTTTTACTAGTGATTCACTCTACCTCTTTCGGAATGTCATAGCATATATAGAAGCTGATTTCCAGGAATCGAAAGTGCTAGGCAGGAACCAAAAGTGGAAAGCTAAGAAATCTGACAATGAACTTTCCGCAGTAATTTTTAGCACATATTACAGTAAATCTTTTGCATCGAGTTTTACGACCATTGACAACCTAGTTTGATCCTTACCCATAATGCAAATAATGCTTAACCAACCAATGTATGAACCTATGAATATCTATTTCTGTACTTGCCCCATATAAATTTGTAATTGGATCGCTTGGTCTATTAGAGACTGGAGTCGCCGACCCGATCTACTTGAGATATATAGTAGTTGTTGTCCTACTTTGAAGAGATCCAGATCGTGCAAGTGGATACCTTGGACGGCCTGCTCTGAGATAGATTGCTCTGTGTATAATATAAGCGCGGTCAGTACGCAATGATAATTCGGAAACCAAGAAATGACAGCGATTGAAAACATCAAAAATTAGCACCTGTGAAAACATCATCCAAGCTGCACCGTTGGTGTGCATAACATAATATTCGCAAGCTCAGTACACGCCTCAAGAAGAGAAAAATAGTTTAAAAGAGGAAAAGATTAAGAAGTAGTCATGAACAAGGTCAAAAGCAAAACTGAGATATAAATGTACTTGCCTGGAAAGAAGTACCGCTTGTGGTGCTTCGGAGTAGCTATTGACAGAGATTGTCCCTCACGGTCAATATAGCTTTGGCATGTCCTTAATCTCCTAAAGTAACCTTCCAAGAACAAACAAAAGGTTAATAACCTTTAACAAGTGCACAAGATTGACCAAAGGGGAATAGGTTCTTCATATGGATTTACCAAGAAAAACGATACAAAATAGTACGAGTTTTGATCTCAGCCAGTTACAAGGCACAGAGCATTTTTCAAGTATGCCAAACTCCAAAACCATGGTTTCCCTCAATTACCTAGGACCATGACTTAACATGGCTAAGGCTTCTATGTATTTCTAGTTTTATTTTTCATGGTTTCTTAATTTTGGCATTTGCTTCTATGTTCGATTACTTTGGGACGACACCTCAATGAAATGTTTACTATTGATAATGCAGCTGGAGTTGCAGAATTCAATTTTGAATAGTTCGTCGTGCATGCTCAAATTTAAGTGATTCAATTCAGCACCATGCATGAAGTGATGTTTATTCTCACTGTCCCATCAGTAGTTTTACATTCATTTATAAAAATCATCTAGACATTTGTCATACATTAATGCATTTGTAAGACTAGAACTTTCTGTTGAAGTTGAAATCATTTGCATCCTCTGAATCGGGGCTTTACTGTTCGTGCACCTTGTTTTCTTATGCCAAATTTGTGCTACACTGTACCAAGACTAGTAGGGTCTATGGTTTCTTTTCTTTGCTTTGCTGGGAATGTTGATAGTGTTGCGCCTGCTTTTGGATTTCTAGGCATGTTGATAGTGTTGCGCCTGTGTTTGGAGGAGCTCAACCATGGAGAAGTGCACATAAACCAATCCCGCACCTATATATGGGATTCTACCATTTCTTTTCAAGCAAATTTGAGTGGCCAGTTTACTCAAAAGAAAAATTAGTTGTCCGACAATGATTTTAATCGCATACCTCTTTTACCTTGTGATACCAGAATCAATCATATTTTGAATTGTTAAAACTTACTACTGTTTTGGTTATTTAAAATTGTTAAATCTTATTGTTGTTTTTATGAAAATATTTTCTGTATTTAAAGTGACGTGGAGAAAATATTAAGCGACTTCTCTCCGACACACCAGCAAACACGTCACCAACGCTGTCAATCAGCTGTTATATAGCTGTTCACATAGCATTTTCGGAGTTAGACTCTCGAAACTAGTTAGTAAATTTACGTCTCATTCGCGAAAGTTTGCATCTCCGATCTCAAAACGTGTATTTTATGGCTTCCCCGCATAATTCGCGATTTTTACGAATCCGTTTAGGTTAGTTTAGATTGTGTGCCCGTGTTACGCCCGGGCGGCTTCGCAAACTTGGTTCACCAATTCAATCTACAACTAAAAATAGAATGGCATAGTTATGCACCAATTACAAATACAATGCATCACTGTCTCTTTCTTTGAACCATAGTTTTAATTTGGTAAAGCTCGGCTTCACCTCGCCCCGTCCCGATGATCCCGATGCATTAAGTTGATTTGGTATCGCCAAGTTTCTGCACAAAATTCGGACGCCTAAATTCGGTTTCGCTAAAAGTCATCGTTAAAATAAGCCATCCGACTCATATCCTTAGTTAATTACCCAAAACAACTTAATGTCCCAAGCATGAAAACAGGTACGTGCTTATTTGACAACTTACGTAAATACCTTAATTACTTTTCAAAATTTAGATTAACATTATCACCTTAATTTCAATATTGTCTTTGTTTAATTATCCAATCAATATGAAATGATTTTGAAGTTCAGATACATGTTAGTCCTTTTACACACTAACCAAGAGCTAAGCTTTATTTTCCTTAGCAGCAGCATAAATGAAGAAAGAATCTCTAAGCGTGAAAAGTAAAAGGAATGGTGAGTAGTAGGAATCCAATCCTACCGGCTCTCATTAGTCATTATTGTCTTAACATCGAAATTTTAAGTTGGGAATGGTCTGGTGGTAAAAAAAAATCAAAACAGTAAGCAACGATATCGTGCATTTTTGATTGGGTGTGGCTCGGTTTCGCCTCGCCCCGTTGAATAGGATTTTCAATTTGGTGTGGCTCGGCTTCGCCTTGATCGCCCCGTCCCGATGCATTTTTGATTTGATGCCACACACATCGCGTCGCCCCGTTGCGATGCACTTTTTATTAGGTGTGGCTCGGCTTCGCCTCGCCCCGTCGCTTAGAATTTTTTGATTTGGTGTGGCGGATTCGCATCACCCCGTCCCGATGAATTTTTGATTTGGTGTAGACATGCGCGGCTTCGCCTCACCCCGATGCATTTTGATTTGGTGTGGCTTTGCTTCGCCCCGCCCGATGCATTTTTGATATTGTTATCGCATGATTTTGATGCAGTAAAAAACAGGTAGCGCTCTTTCGATGTGGTTCTAAGATTTTAGCTTGGTTAATGATATTAAGAATAACTCATGCCGGAAAAATCAAAATTTGCTTCTGTAGGACCTCCACGGACCGCCGCACCCTCTCCGGGCACGGCCACATAGCACAGATACTGTCCCCACTTGACCACCTTGAGGTTAGGTGTGGGGTTTTAATCCAAAAGGCCTCGGTTGCTATGTAGGGAGAATGTCTAGCTTATATATCACCATATGGAACTTGTTCTCCTCCATGTGGGACTATCTTTAGCTACCCCATGTGTGACTCACATGTGTGTATTGAGCCACACAACTCCAACAATCTCCACCTTGGCGAGAATACCACCTCGCCACCTCCGTATTCTATCAATCGAACAATGATTACTGCCACCAGATGCTCTTGGAACACTACTCAATACTTTGAGCTTCCCGGCTCCACCTGCGACCTTCCGATTACCGTCATTCCATAGCCACTCTTTAGCCCGACTCCCGTTATCTCCACCTTGCTCTGATACCATTTGGTTATAACAAATGTCTCTTCCAAGCACAATCAATCAAGAATTGAAATATAAATGAAAATCAAAGTAAATCAAGCACACACAACACAAGGATTTATAGTGGTTCGATCAAGTTGATCTACATCCACTTTGAAGACGACAATAACGATTTCACTATGTATCAAACAAGGTTACAAGAGTATGATCCAAACCCCCTCTCAAGAACTAGCTTCTACTGCCTCCATACACTCTCTTCTCTTTTTATTTTTCTCTTACTAAAACATGAGGAGGAGAAGAAGACTTATCTCCTGATGCCTTTTAGTCCACAAAAGGTAAACAGGCATATAAGTCGGGAAAATGGGTAAACCCAAACGAATACTAAACCGTATTTAAGGCACATATACTACAAATTATTTCCACCTTGGCGAGAATACACACCACCTCGCCACCTCCTTATGCTACCAATCGGACAATGATTACTTCCACCAGATGCTCTTGGAACACTGCTCAATACTTTGAGCTTCCCGTCTCCACCTGCGACCTTCCGATTACCGGCATTCCATAACCACTCTTCAGCCCGACACCCGGTATCTCCACCTTGCTCTGATACCATTTTGTTATAACAAATGGCTCTTCCAAGCACAATCAATCAAGAATTGAAATAGAAATGAAAATCAAAGTAAATCAAGCACACCCAACCCAAGGATTTATAGTGGTTCGATCAAGATGAACTACATCCACTTTGAAGACGACGATAACGATTTCAGTATGTATCAAACAAGGTTACAAGAGTATGATCCAAACCCCCTCTCAAGAACTAGCTTTTACTGCCTCCATACACTCTCTTCTCTTTTTGTTTTTCTCTTACTAAAACATGAGGAGGAGGAGAAGACTTATCTCCTGATGCCTTTTAGTCCACAAAAGGTAAAAGCGCATATGGGTCGGGAAAATGGGTAAACCCAAACGAATACTAAACCGTATTCAAGGCACATATACTAAAAATCTCCACCTTGACTTGAATACCATAACCACTCATCATCATCGTCTTCGCCCCCTCAAGGGCTCTCAACACCTGTTGACACCAACCAAGTCCAAGAAATGCTTGAACTTGATACTTGGAACCGGCTTCGTCAACATATCTGCAGGGTTATCCGTTGTGGGAACCTTTAGCATCGCTTTCCTACCTTCCTCAACTGCATCCTTGATAAAATGATATCTGACTGCGATGTGCTTCGTTCTCTCATGATACATCTGGTTCTTGGTCAAGTGAATGACACTTTGACTATCACAGAACAAAGTTGCACTATCTTGCTTGAAACCCAAATCACCAACCAAACCCATCAACCATATACCTTCCTTCACTGCTTCCGCGGCTGCCATGTACTCTGCCTCAGTTGTAGACAATGCAACTGTGCTTTGCAACTCCAACTGATAGTACAACCACACAATGTAAAAGTATAACATGTCAATGACCTTCTTCTATCAAGAACACCTGCATAATCAGAATCAACATAACCCACAACATTCGTCGAATCACCATAGTGTTTATCAAACACTAAACCAACATTTGTATTGCCCCTTAGATACCTTAAAATCCACTTTACAGCTTGCCAATGAGCCTTCCCGGGATTTCCCATGTATCTACTTACCACACTCACAGCCTATGCTCATGTGAATGAGGGGAAGCTAGAGCAAAGAAGTGTATATTTCTTGGGTATGCAAAGGGTGTGAAAGGCTACAGGTTATGGTGTCCGGAAGAGATATCAAACAAGTTTCTTATCAGTAGAGATGTGAAATTTGATGAGCAAAGAAGTGTATATTTTTTTGCACGGACCGTCGCACCCTCTCCGGGCATGGCCACATAACATCGATATTGTCCCCACTTGACCACCTTGAGGTTAGGTGTGGGGTTTTAATCCAAAAGGCCTCGGTTGCTATGTAGGGAGAATGTCTAGCTTATATATATCACCATATGGAACTTTTTCTCCTCCATGTGGGATTATCTTTAGCTATTCCATGTGTGACTCACATGTGTGTATTGAGCCACACAACTCCAATTATATACGTACGTATGTTATTTCGAATTACTGCTGAATCGCGAACCGTTGATCGAATCTTGAACCGAATTTGACTTCTACGAAACCTTATAATACTCGTATTTTTGTCGTTCTGTATGTTTACCGAATTCTAAATTGCTAACTAGGGTCTAGAATCTGAATGTGAATCTACGGGGAATTTTATTGACGTTTTAAGCACTAAGCAAAACTCTATCGTAGCATGAAGACGATGAATAATAAATTGCACATAAAAAGAATTAAATGTGCAGGAATCTTATTTTGAACAGTTTGTAAAATCATACGTGAATCGAACACGCAACCTTCTGACAGAATTAGATATGCTACCATTGCGCCACAGATTCATACTGGAGTCAGGAGTTTGTAAAGCGACAAATAAGTAAGAGCGGACACGATGTTTTTACCTCAAAATATCTACTCATTGTTTATTATGATTTGGTTGAGCATCACCATTATTCCTCGCATAAGGTTCTGAATGGAATACACTGGTATATAATTGGTTTTACTAATGAAAGTTCGGCACATATTAAATGAACTTTAAACCTTATTAGGATGATCTAAAAAGCAACTATATTTAAAACATATTCAACGATATCAACAAGTGAAGAATAGATCAGTGGTTTAGTTTTAATTTACCAAGCGTGAGGCCATGATCTATAAAGGCTGATACCATTCCTACTAAAGGGATACCTACCATTCCATATAAGACAAAATAATTTGAACGTTTCCGGCTGTTGGATCGACCAAATGGTATCCCCTTAGTATGACTGGTATCAGCCCTTATAAATCATGCGTGAGGAGAGTGTTCGATTCCCTCTGGTCGCGTCGCATTTATTTTTATTTACGGAAGTTGCATTGCCTTACTATTTGTTGGTTTCCATTTTTGTGGTGGCTTGTGATAACATCTCTAGTCTAGAATACAAAACAAAGTTTGGATAAGTTTGCGTATGTAAGTGGTGATCAAGATTTACTCTCCCAAGGTTTTCACTTTCAGTCGTTTATATCATTATCCAACTATTCTGATAAGTAATCGGGGGACTAAACAGTTTTAATTGGTAAGTTAAAAATCATTATTTCAATTAAGTTAACTAAGTCACATTTTTCCTAAACACCATAAAAAAGTTCGTATAATGTTGAGAAATAGAATTCCCATCTATTTTTAGTTTCTCGATATAATGTTGTTTTACATTTTTCCATTTTACATTTGTATTTATCTGGGTGTTTCTAAGTACCCATCAATTTTTCATAGAGGAAAACCAAACCCTAACTTTATTCCTTTTCACTGATTCTTAATTTAATAATTTTTATTCCTTTTCTTTTTTCCGGTCAGAGCATTCCCGGAGACGAAGCTTTTTCATCAAAATCATTAGTTTTTGAAGTTTTCTCAAGAGATCCGAAGGTGTAATTGATATTTTACTTATATTCATTCAATTTCATATCCATTAATCTTTAATAATCTAGACATAGATGAATCAATTATATTGCTGCAAAGCCAATACTTATTTTGGTAGGTCCACTTAGCCTTTTTTTTTTCTTGTCAATGGAATATGTTTTTAGCGTACTTGTGTTTAGTTGAAATGAGATATGATATAGTTGAGATGTTAATAACATCAGAAAATGCCATCTAATGGTCATCTTACATTTAAAATCACTAGTGGAAAATGCAATAAAAAAGTCTTCCAGAAAAACACTCAAAATCACTAAATACAACTGCTTCTGGGAGCCCTAATATTATAGTCTTATTTCTCAAAACGACTGCGCCTGAGACTCCTTAAATCTTTTCAGTTACGACTGGCTTCAAAAGACTAACAATAATTATAGATAAACACAGTCGTATTGTTGGATCCTATTTTATTAAAAAAGAAAAATAAAAAAAATGATTCAGCTGAATCTTAAACTAAAATCAAATATAATAACCAGGAACAAGAATTTGAATACCCATTATATTAAAAACCCAATTCAATACATAATACTTCAA
Source organism: Papaver armeniacum (assembly GCA_023531295.1). Taxonomy (NCBI): domain Eukaryota; kingdom Viridiplantae; phylum Streptophyta; class Magnoliopsida; order Ranunculales; family Papaveraceae; genus Papaver; species Papaver armeniacum. The sequence continues at coordinate 121,783 of JAJJWW010010013.1, forward strand.
CAAACAACAATCACTCAAATTCTAAATTTTCTTCTTTGATAATTTTTTTGTTATTAACATAAGTAACAAAAAAAATACGAGAAAAAAAAACATTAACAAAAGATTTCCCATACTTATATGCTTCATAATAGCCTTTAAGCTCTTCCTTGCTCCACCACTTGGATCCTTGTAGGAAGTATTTCCTTATTTTAGCTAGCTTCCTTTTCTGCATTGAAAAAGCACTTTGTTTCCATCGATGTAAACAAGACTAGAGTTTTATGGAGGAAAAAAAAGATTTCAAGTTAGTTATGATGTACAAACTTAGGGTTTTAATGATGAATCTGAGTATTAAGGAAAACGAGAGAAGAGGATGAGAGACCGAGATTGAGACAGAGAATAACATTAGGTTTCTTCTGATTGGGTTTTCATTTAGAAATAGAAGGTATGAGATATATGATGAGAGAGAAGTGACGATAGAGGCAGAGTTCACTAGTGGAAAATGAAATAAAAAAGTCTGCCAAAAAGACACTTAAAACCTCGAAAAACAATTGTTTCTGGGAGATGGAACTTTGTAGTCTTATTTCTCAAAACGACTACTTCTGAGATTCTTTAAATTTTTCAAATAACGACTACCTTTGGCAGCATGTGAATAGATACTGATAGAAGCAGCCGTTTTGCTGGATTATATTTTATAAAAAAATAAAATGAATTCAGCTGAATTCAAAACTGATTCAGCTGAATCCAAAACTGCAACTATCTATAAATATGAGACTAAATCAAATATGATGAACAAAAAACTGAACCAACATTATATTAAAAACAAAATCTGTTATACAAATTAGAAAAATCAGATCCAAATTTAAATCTTATTTACTTCAAAACTATACTAATAAAAATATTAAACTGATAATAACTTTAAAACCGAATTTATATTAAAAAATAGTAACAATTTACAACCTTAAATATCTAAGATACTTCAGTTGCAAATCTGACAACTTCAAATGCTCTCATTTATATTTCTATTACAATCGTAACTACCAGAAAGCTTAAACACGAAATTGAAGGAAATGCTTCACTATCTATGCCTTCGTTTTACTAAAGACACGGGAGAAGAGATCAACGTTGAGCGCTACCATCAATTGCAAGAAGGAATCAAAAACAGTTTTCAAGTTCAACGAGAGAGTATAGGATAAACCAAGGAATATCAAATGCGATAGCCAACACAGAGGAGAGCCCATCATGACCAATAGTTTAGCAGGACATCACAATCATGTCTGGAAAAAAGGGCATACAGCGGTTGTGGCAGCAGAGAAGCAATCATATTTCAGTTGGCTGTCGAATTACAGATATTAGATTGAGCACAACACCTTAATAAAAGAACAAAAGGAAATGAAAAAAAGAGAAAGAGTATTACCTACAAAAAGAAGCATTTAACATTATCAGACGGGGATAACAAAAGGATAGTACTTCAGATAAAACACCACACCCCTTCAATTCTAGCAGCACCAACAAAGGTGTTCCAATGTCAAGTGCCTCCAATTTAGGGCACATACTGAAATTAAGATACCGGATACCAACCTACAATAGCAAACAAAAAAAAAAAATCAGGTCCGTTGGTAGATTCTAAATGGACAGCGAGAACTGCATAAAGAGATATCAGATGCATAATACACTTCGTTGAAAGAAAACATGCGAAAAAAAGAGAAAATAGAGATGTACTGCTGAATTTACTGCCGTTAAACTCTGTAAAAAAAGTTGAAGTCATGTTTAGCAAGTACCAAACAATCAACCATAAGCATGTTGAGATCATTATATGTTAGTTCACAAACCTCGCAGTTGTTGAGGGACAGTGACATGAGCTTCGTAATAAGTAAGGTCAACTTCCGGCAAACAATTGCATTTCAACATCTGTCTTCTTGGTTTCCTACTTTTTCAACGCCAACTTCTGCACAACCAGAAAATCACAACTTACTGAGCCTGAAGTGAACTTTCTATTCGTAAGAGAACTTTTACCAATAAGAATCCATATGGTAGCTTTCACTAAGACGAACCTGGACTAAAAGCAAACATGCTTAGTGACTAATATTTTGTACCTCATTTACACTATAAAGCAACAGGTAATCAAGTCGAGCAAACAAACCTTACAAAAGGTGCGCAAGACAGTTGGTGGTGCAAATAGAATTTGAAAGAATATTGTTGTCTGAAAGGTGTATTCCTTCTGGTTGACACCAACAACATACATGGCAGCATCCTTGTTTAGAGCAGAAATGATAACCTTCTTGTTTCCACCCTTGATTATCAACCAATCAAACAATAATTTTCAAGTCAGAGAAAGCTTAAGAAAAGTGTCTCAGTAACAGACAAATGAGAGTGTTAAAACCTTAAACTACTTTTTGGTCTGATAAAAATTCTACTACTATACTCGAAGGTCCTTCATCGTTCACATTACAACTATCACCGCCAACGACTCATTTAACTTTTCTAGCCAAGAGAAAAAATGAGCCTAAAAACCCATCTAGCATTTTGCGAGACTAATACAGTTGATACAGAAAAGATAAAAACCAAAAACAAAGAACATATAATCGCAGTTACACTAACCTTTGGCCAGGTGTGCTCATGCCAATTTGGTAAATGTAAACTTTCCCAATTCCTTAGTCAACAAATCGAATTACAGTATGCGACAAAACCTTTTCCATTAGACTTCCAATCCTTCAACATAAAACAAATTTTATAAGAAACAAACTAAAAACCATATACTGCAAGTCATTCAAACAGCATCCACACCATGCTAACAACACATATCATATCAAATTACTCGATATAAAACCAAAATCACGAAAGACTTTAAATCCTAACAAAACAGGGTGTGCAGAGATTTCTAGTGACCATCAAACACAAAAACATCAATTGTGAAATTAGCACTTAAATAAACTACTCTTTTTATCCTCAGAGAAATCCTGCAAACATGAAACACCAAAATCTACCATCTAAGATTCATATCAAATCCTATTTCATACAACTAACTTAGACGGCTAAAACAACATACAATCTCAAAAAAAAAAAAAAAAAAAAAAAAAAAAAAAAAAAAAAAACAATTAAAAAACAAATCTAAAACTCATACACAAACCCCAAACTTCTTAACTGCATTTGCCGTCCCTTACAATACCTGAATCACCGAAAATAAAAACACAAAAAGCAATTCAGAAATCAAATCAACATCTAAAAAAAAAACATAAGATTAAGATGTGTATATGAAACACATAGAATAGAGAACTATCACCGAAAGCTGGATCTTTTCCTGGCCAGATTTATGTTCTTTGTAAGTTCCAGAATATCTGAACCATGGGACAGCTTTAGAAAACTTGATTTTTTTTCTTCCAAATGTCTAAACTGAAAAAAAAAAAAACATCAACTAATCAATCATCATCACAAAATCAAAAAAATCAAAATTGAAGAAAAAAATTGAAAATAACAAAATCTTAATGTAAAATCTCTGCGGTATCTTACCTCATAAAGAGGCATCATAAATATCTTCTCTTTCATCTGCAAAATATTAAACTCGCCTTTTCTTCACTTGTTTAAGACGACCTCGAATAGATCTAGTGAAGTGAAGGATTATTAGGGTTTTGAAATTGGAAAATTTTGGGTTTTTTAAGAGATGGTGAGAAGATGAAGTTAGGGGTTCTGCTTAATGGTAATGAATATAGTTCATGATAGGGTTTTTCGTTTTGAAGGTGACAAAGAAACTGTTTTCTTCAGATTTATTTGCATTTGTCAAAGGATTTTTGTTTTGGGAGATAAATGAAGATGGAGAAATGGGTTTGAGTTTAGGAGAAACAACAGGGAAATCACTTGATATTTTTCAGTTTCACCATTATAGAAGAGGGGGTTTATGAGGGAGAGGCTTTTCATATTTGTTTCATGGAGGAGATGAAGATAAGAAGTAGAAAGAGAAATAAAAAAAGAGTGAGAGAAAACCGAGAAAGAAATGATAGAAAAGGAAGACTAGAAAAAGAAAAAAAAAAAGAGAGGACCACATAAACTAGTTCCTCCCGCAGACTTGATTAGAATCCACGTGGAAACTTTTAGTTTTCCTAAATTACCCCCAAATATTATGACTTCCACGGGACCTCTTTTTGTTTCTATCACAAATACGTCTATCTTTGGAAGACTGTTCCATAAAGATTATCTTCGGAAGTCGTATCTGTGATTCCATAACAGACTTAATAAATTCATTTTCTACTAGTGGTTAGAGATAAGGAAACCTTGGGAGCACAAAAACTATTCCCACCCGCAGACGTAATTATACTCCTTCTAGAAGCTTTTTGTATTTACTAAACTGCCACAAACTATTACGACTTCCACCAAAAATCGATTTACTTTTCCATGTTTTCTTTTATATAAAGCCCAAACAGACTTAAAAAAACTCATTTTCCACTTGTGAATCCTAGCATAAAGTCATGAAAAAGGAAAATACAATCTTCGCTTCAATCCTTACATTTTGATTGTTATATTTCTTAAGATGTTTGGATATCTTTTAAATGTATGGGTACTTATTTGTGGCCTTTTATGCAGATTGTATATTGAAATCAATCTTGTGAAGCACATATTTTATCGAGTCTCTTGTACCTATTCATCACCAAGCATATGCAAGAACGTTATGTATCGAGTCTATTTTACTATTCCAATGAAACTTCTATGACCACTTTTAAAATCATTATGTAGGTTCAGTTGGATAACTAGGGAAATTCAACTCCCCTCCAAATATGGGAGCATTATAATATATAAGGTACTCTAAGAGGAATAGAAAAGCATGAAGCCTGAAAATAGTAACCTACTGCAAAAAAAAAAAAAAAAAAAAAAAAAAAAAAAAAGTAAGTGTTGATACATGAAAAATACCCCTTAACGGGCTTGGGGCGCCTTAAGAATAAGGGATATTTTGAGGTAAATAATAGGGACTTGGGGACTAAGCCCAAGCCCAAGTAGACAATATCCATAATGGAGAAAGGAAGAAGAACGAATTAATCAAGAAGAGGGAGGTCATGATTAAGGAAATGGCATTAAGAGTAAATAAGAGGGGTTAGGACATGATGTAGCAAAAAGAGGGGCTTTTAGGAAAGCCTATAAAAGAAAGGACAAGGTACAATGGAAAGGGGACTCTTTTTCTTACCATTCTTGGAATTGTGAGGTCATTTGGTGTGTCTAGGACGGGTAGAACCTAAAAACGAATTCACCCCTCAACAGTAAGCAGTGATTAAGTGAAGGTGTTAAAATTGTGGCTCATAAATTTAACCAAATACAAATGTAAATGAAACAGATGCTTCTGGAGGAAATTGACTAACACCGGGATATGGAGAAGGAAGTGACATCTTACTTTAAAGATGGGTTTCTTCATAGTTACGTGTCATGCTGAACTAATAATATAATGAGTGTTTGTTGTTTGGACAATGTTTTACATTTTGATGGTTCCCGTGTGTTAAGTGTTTGCATTTAGTCTTCGGGTGTTGTATTTTCTTTGCTCATATAATACATATTTCTTATGTTCACTTTATTTCGTATTATTAAAAGCAAGGCGTTGATTCACTCAAGCAAGCATATATTTAGATTGTGAAGGCTTATTTACAATTAATATTTCTCGCCAAGTGTTAGCCATGTGGATAAACAACCACCATGGGATTCTATATGACATATGGGGGATCCTCTATAACATACTGAGTACCCATCTGAATTGACATGTACTAAGTTTTCGGCCCAGTCAATGTAATACTTTAACACAACCACTTAGTTGAGATCAATATATAAGAAGTAGAACATTATCTGAGAGCATCATTTACAAACTAGGTACAAGTCTTTTGGGGTAAAATATAAAAACATACTACGTAATTTAAAATTTGGAGACGTACGACATAATTACTCGACTATTTGAGTGAAAAACAAATTATACATGTATTGATCATGAAGAGCTTACCAATTAGACAAGTTTGTCCGCAACGATGGTAAAAAATATTACCGAAATATAATACTCCTCCCGTCCAATATATATAGGGGAAGTATAATCTTTAAATATCCTCATGATTCCACAAATGTCCATATATTATCCTATCTTAATCTTTGTCTTATTCCCAAGAAAATTACCCATGAATAATAGATAATGGCATTACGTGGAAAAAAATCACATTGGAATTTATATTTCGAATGGGACAACTAAAATTTTAAACTTTGACTATATATGTTGGACAGAAGGAGTACTACTTAACAGAAATCAAACTTTTATTATGGAGAAAATCCAGTAGATACTTTAGGCACCGTATAAACTAAAAATTGGGTGATTTCCTCGTAATAGACAAATCTTGAACAATATAAGAATATATCGAGTTCAACTTAAATTCATGCACGTGCCGTTACGGCACGGGTTAAGCCCTAGTTTACTCTTCAAAAAGCACATTCCTAAAATTATGCAAGCACAATTAATATTATTAGATGAACAATTAACTTTGATCATCCCAACTATCTGATCAAAAAAAAAAAAAAAAAAAAAAAAAAAAAACTTTGATCATGTGTATCAAAATGTCATTGATGAGCGTCAATGGTATACTTACTATATATAAATTAGAAAGATCTTGAAAATTTATTAGTAATTATATTTTTTTCTTTCTTTTTTTTTTTTTTTTAATAAGAGAGATTACATTAAGAACCAGAAATTATATATAGTAAGCAATTGTTTAATAACAACGGAAATCAAGGAAGTTCAATGAAAATAATGGTAAAATAGATAAGGAAGTTACGGAAATTATATAAGGTTAAAAAGAAGGAATTAGAACATAAACAAGGAATTCATTAGGCATGCAAATTGTAATATCATAGGTGTCAAAAAACATAAACAACAAAACTATTCGTTGCTTAGTGGAAACATTACTGGCATATATCCATGTGAACATTGGTTCAAATCCCATTTGTTTTGCTCGAACATTGGTTCAAATCCCATTTGTTTTGCTCCTTCTCTCTCCCTTCATTCTCTCTTTCTCTATTGTTTAAGATAGCTGCGGTACAACTAAACATGGTAGGGCGGGTACCACAACCACCATTACCATCACAGCGACGTCAACCCAGAAAATATGATCGTATGATAATGCATGCCTTGATGTATTTGGATACGTTAGCAATTAACAATGGCTATACACAAATTGTAAATGCAATCACTCGGTTTTATCACATTCAAAACAACGATCACGGAAGATTAGTTTATAATAGGCTGACATTATTAGTTAGGCGTAAAAAAGCAATGGAGAGACACGAAGATCGATACATGTTTTATATTCTGGGAGATTACATAAAGATTTTGTATCAAAGGGACGTGGAGGAGGAGTAAGAATACAAGGAGTAGGTGCGGGTCAATTGACATACATGATTGATTAAAAATTCATGATTGTACGCGCCTTATATAACTTAACAGAACACCTTCCCATTGCTAACCCTAATGGTGCAACTACGCACCAAGTTGCCCAAGAAATCCGAAACTTTTATGAAGGATTACCACTTTCATCAAGTCAGGAGTTGGATGGAAATAATGATGGATAAATACATCTATGAAGTTGGCTTACAAACATAAAAAAAAATGCCAACATGTGACATCCATGAAGAATTTCTAAGCACACTATATTGATCTTTCTTTTATTTCTTGTTAATTTATATGTATTTCTTGTTAATTTAGTTACTTGTTAATTTATAATTATTTCTCCTTAATCTATTAATTTATTTTCATTTTCTTTTAAGTCATAACTTGTAATTAAACATTAATATTACGTATGAGCCGTTTAGTTCCCCAGACCTAGACCACGGTTGCAGAAAATAATCATAACATATCCTCCACCTATCTCCTTGGTTAATTAGCTAAGGCACAAGCAACAAGAGCAACATAGTCAGATAATCTGATATAAATTAGTATGATTGTAGAACATGACAATAAAGTTCAAAAGGTTGGCTCTTCAAATGAACTTGTGCAGCCTTACGGTTTCTCTTTGAAGTCACTGGACAACAATATCCTACGTCAACAAGAAATATTGTCTCATGGAATATCATGCGCTACTTTCTTATCCCACTTTGGCACAGACCAACATCAACTCTGATTTAGCAAATAACGACAAATACCAAAAACATTGATCATCTAGCATGTTGAGTACAATTCTAGCAAATGATGGCTAGCTTCAGTGGAGTAACGTGAACTGCTCATGGTTCATATAGATGTTTATTGGATCAGGTACAATACTTTGGATCTCTGGATCATACATACTTTGCAGTGGGAACAATAATACACAGTAACACAAGAAAACTGGAAAAGAAAAAAAAAATGAAAACATTAAAGGTAAAAACCACCAAATACTTGATCCTTATAAGGGTACAAGACTAGCACTTATCAATCCATAAGTAATTAGATTTTCATACTTCGGTGAGAGAATCTGATCTGAATGACGGTAACATCTCAATAAACTATGAAGTAGCAGCAACGTATTTTATGTTTGACCAGATGAATATAAGGTATTAACAATGATTGAGAGATATGAAATCATAGTATTCATCTCTTCTTATATCATCTCCTTTGTTTGATAAAGTTCAAGGACGACGATACAACGATCTAAATCATCCAAAGACTTCATAAATTATATATTGTAGTGGTATAAGGGAACGTTTTTTATACCACATGCAGTAATAATGAGTTAGTATAACAATAAACTTGAGAATGCATTTAGATTAGCTAATCCATCCTTAGTTTTCGGAGGATAAAAAGTTGGGTTTATGGTATTCTCCTAGAAACCTGTTTTCTCATTTCCTAACCTAGGATAAAGCCACAAACTCCACAGTTTGAAATTACTTTAAACTATTTTGTCAGTTTCTCATACTAGTTTACATTTACGTTCCCCGATAAATCTGTTAGTACCTGGTGAACTCATATTGGCCAAAGTGGAAGACAAGAAAATGGTAGAGAGATTTGGCATGGTGCTCACTGAACCTCCGTAATATCTAACAAGTCGAGTCTTATGTCGTCGAATTGACATAGATAGACACTTTCTCGAATTGACATAGAAAGTTCTTGTTCGGTCGAATCTCAAAATCGATCAATCTCAAGGTTAATCTAATGTTTGATTGAGTGCCAAATAAACACAAGTTAATTTGATCTGAAAGTAGATTGAATTTTATACAAACAACATTAAAATCGATCAATCTCAAGGTTATCATAAATTAAATTAAGATGCACAATCCGAGGTTATGTTATCCCAGACAAACAGACAACACATTTTTCATAATTAACTTAGTATTAATTACTGCATGTATTAAAAATACAATAATATAAAATAAGAATTGTTCCACACAATGTTCCACCTACTGTTTACAATTGATTTAAATTTTTTGATGAAGTAGGTGTTTACTTTAGTATTGAAAATGAAGAAGAGGAAGATAAAGTCTTCATTTAATCCTCGTATTAGGTTCATGTTTAGCCAAAGGTGTTTATATGTGGGAAATACATCTTTATACATCTTTGAAAGTTCTCGTGAGAGTGAAAATACCCAATGGTTAGCAAGCATATGCTATTGATTTATGGTTTTCCTTTTCTTAGCTTGAATGTTCCTTAGGTAGAAATCAAGAAATAGAAACCGGTAGTTGTTCTATACTGTTTTCTCATGAACATTTTAGGCTTGAGTAGAGTACTATGAGGTTCGAGTTTATATCTCCCACTTGCTTTAGAAGCTAATCACCTTTATGTAATCTTTAATAATATGTTTCTCTATTTATTTAGTTACTTCTCCCATACTTGAAGTTAACGTTCTATTGAATCGAAATATATACTTGAACAAACATGTTTGCATTCATATGTTCCATGGGCTTTAGAAAGTTGATCAGCTTCTTGCAATCTTTGATAGTAAGTTTATTTATTTATTTCAGTTGTTTCTTCCATACTTGAAGATACTTTGTTTTTCTTTTTTGTATCGAGGATATAACTGTTATCTCCATGAGCTATATGTATTTTAAATATTTGATTTCATTCACAATTTGTACTTACCATAACAAATACATGTGTCTTATCTTAGTGGCCCATTTGCTAAAATACTTGTGCCTTATCTTAGTTTCTGTTATTGATTTTAATGTTATGTTGATTGGTTAGTTAAGACGAGTTTAACTTGCAAAAACAAAAAAACAAAATACACAACTTTCATACTTGTCCCAGACTCACAAATGTGGTAATTCATTACCCCTGATGGATTTTAATAGGCCGGATCTATATAAATTTGAGAGGCTTCAAACTGGACATGAATGAAAAATAGTTTGTACAGATTGTCTTAGGTTTCCTATAGGGAACTAGCTATAGGTTCCTAAAAGAGACTAATACAGGCCTTTTTTTTTTTGGTGGGGGGGCTAGTCTGTTTTAAATGTTTCATGGTGTAGCAGTGCCATGTAAGATAAGTACGTGAATCGCTTGTTTAAGCCTCCCTCTCTGCAATGCTCAGATTGGATTTTGTTTATGTATTCTTCTTGTTAAGTTAGTGTTCTGATAGGATTTAACACCTATATAGAATAACCGCAGTCGCACTGCGTCTAACTAGTAGACAACGGCAAGTACAGGTCGAACCCACAGGGAGCGATAGAAATACCAATAACTAATATCTCCAATAAACTAACCAGAAATAATGATTTTTGGATTTTAAAAGAATTGTGAGAAAAATAAACTAAAGTAATTAAATACGGTGGGAGATTCGGTAACCAGGTTTTACGGTATCCACCACTAATTACTGAAATGAAACATAACTCTGAAATATTTATTTATATGTATTAACTCTGAAATATTCTATCGAAATAACTCTGAAATATTCTATCGACATCACCTGTTATATGTATTAGAGTCGCAAATATCACTAGTATACCCTAAGCATAGCATATGAAAAGAATAAATCCAAGCACGCACCATCAAATTGCATCAGAAAGAAAATTATATGAAACTAAATATAGATTCAAATAGTACTTGGCTATTCTAAGCATACCTCGTCAAAGGAATTAACCCAAGCATGAAATATCAGACATTAAGACAAATATATGATCCTAACAATTATGCGCAAAGGATATTATATCGTACAAAACCGGTAAAGCAACAACTCATACTTCGATTAATCAATAAACAATATCAAGAATTAACCTATTCAAATCATAATATTCTTTTGCTCAATTAATCAATTCAAAGTAGCCTAATACTCCAAATAGTTTTTTCAGCATAAAACCCTAGTAACAGAAATCTTGTAAGACATGGCTTCCTCAGAAACCATAAACATATTAAAGAAAATCGTAAGCAAATCAAAACCGAATCGAAACAATGAAACTTCAAACCGTAATCCTCTTTCCGGGTAAATCCGTCGTTTGTCAAGTGCCAAGTCCCCCTTCTAAAGTTGTTCTCTGTTCAAAAATATAGTGCTGCGAAGGAGTCGCATCAAGACCTAGCTAATTACTAAACAGGCCCAATCCAAACATAACGCAACTTCCGGGCCTTTCCAAATTCCCATAACTTCTTCCAAAACCCGGCCAACTCTTGCTCCCCACCACAAGTTTCAATTCCCTGTCCAGCTAAACATCTTCCTCCACCGTCTATCTACATCTCAGTCCCGGTATAACCAAATTAGCACCTAGAGCACTCATTGGGTTTAGGGGATACGAAACATTAATAGCATTTCCCAGGACACCAGAGATGGGCCGTCATGATGAATAAAAAAGATGAGTTCAAGCCCGTAAAGGCCCAGAACTCACTTAAGGATCTTGGACACCCATATTATAAAGCGCCTGCTCATCACTTACCTTTGCAGCATTCTACACTATTTTAAAGAAACGAAAAAAAGAAACGCAACCTCACTTGATTCGCACGGTGAATGTGATCCTCTCAAATTAAATGAGATAAAAGCTTTGAACAAGTGTCGGACTCTATTGGTCGGAGCACCAAAATTTGACATTCTCAGATAGCCCTGCTTCCGCAAATCAGTTTGCGGCCTTTATCCAACGGTTGAAAAGAAACATTTCTGTCTGTGGTGTGAGCACAAGTCCTATCTGGAACTGATGTCTTACTCAAGGTTGAGGATTTCACTTGAAAGCTAGTTTTGTGGTGGGGGGAGCCATTTGCCCCTTGAGTTCGGTCTGGTCCATTTCTGCTGCTGATGGGTATTCGAGGCTGTCGATACATAAGAAGAGTTTTATCTTTAAGAAACCACGAAATTCTATTAGAGATACACCACTGGGTTCAGAGTCATGAGAGGGTTGATGTTGTGAAAAACCACTTGGAAGAAACAAAAAGAGACCCAGATAGAAGACGGCCGGTATGATCAATGCATGGAGGACATTGTAGGGATGTTGGATGCTTATTATGTGGAGAGTCTAGTTCCAGTTAACTCTGGTACATTTGTTGGGAATGAAGAAAAAGATTACCGCGATCTTCTTCGGATGTGAAGACTTTCAGAGCAATTTTGCCAATGAAGCGTTAAGTGGTCATCAATCGTCATAGTTATATATATTCCTTTAGTGTGATATGACTGCATTCGTTGGTACAAATTAATCAGAATTCAAACTAATAACTGCAGTAATTAATGCCCATGCAGTCTCTCTTTCGATAAGGGCAGCCACATTGTCACAGGCATGTGACAGACCACTTGCGTAATTTTTCACGATGCGTACACTCCAGCAGTAAATTTGAAAAAGTAACACCCGTATTTTTAACAACCCCATCTTCAGCAATATCATGCTGTTTTTGTAATCGAAGAAAATGAGGATAAGTTAAACCATGGTTTGAATATCATCTCCCCCTTTGGCTAGAAATATCTTCTTAGAAATGAAAAATTGGAGTTTCTGCATTCACCAGTCTCAAATGATTCATTTGAATTTTCATCCAATATGCTGATCTTCATCTATAAATATGTCCAACTTAGAAGCAAAATCCATCCGTCTCTCTTGTAGTTTGTAGTCTTCACATAATACTAGTGTTTTTTTACTTCCAAAGAAGAAGAATTACGGGGGGGCTATAAACAGAATTTCCTGTTTATTGGGGCGCAACTATTTTTTATGAAATTTCATTTATGGCCCACAGTCAGTTATGGTGTTGGCTGTTTTTGTGTATGTTATTGATTCTTATGTGCAAACTTGGAGCTCTTCATACACTTTCAGGGTTGGAGCTAGATGCTACAAAATTATCTACTTATTATGTTAGTTTCGAGATGATTATGCAGTCAGTCAGTCTCGTTTACTACCAAACTACTTCTATGAATAAAATCTTATAAGGTTCAACTATTTCTGGTTCTTCCCTGTATAAAGCTTGTTTTGTTCAAGGCACAGAAAGATGGCTCATCTCCCTGAATGCAGCTACTAAGTTCAGATTTTATAGAAAAAGAAGAAACAGAATAATAACCGGTACTGGCTGCATCAGTCTAGAGTAGTTCTCGAGAATCCTTTCTCTGTTCGTACGAATTTGACTTGGATGGTGCTCTCTGCATACCGAGATTTAGATGGCTGCGGCTTAAGCAATGGTTTTTGCAGACCAGAGATAGAGGAATGTGGCCTAGGTAACATTTCCACGGATCAGTTTGCGGCTTTTTTCCAACAGCTGAAGGACACATTTCTATCTGTGGTGTTGTGAGCACGAGTTCTTTCTGGAGGGTTTCACTTGAAAGCTAGTTTGCGGGGAAGTCATTTGTCCCCTCAGTCCGGCCTCGCCCATTTCTGCAACCCAGCTGTTTTCTATGATTCTCTAATGTTGAATCATGTCTACTTCCAGGAGTCAGTTCATGCTGCCCAGGTTTACTCTGCAACCGGTGACCCCCAGAAACAACTGGCCTTTGTTCACCGCCACTCAGAACTGGTCTGCTGGTACTGCTCACCAACTTTGGACTTTTGGACGACAACTGAGCTGATTGAGCACCTTCAGCATCAGCAAAAACATGTATAAGTTTCCTCTATGAAAAAACTATGTTTAAATCTTTAAATATAAACATTGTGGTAGCTCACCAGAATTTGGTACTCTCTTCTCACCATGCTAACAACTTTGAGCCGTCGATCACGTACACCAGGTCTTGGGGTAGCTTTTGCAAGAGCGTGACTCTTCTTGCTCTGCAACTACACGGCAAAAATAATTAGTTGAAAATGGAACAACTCTAGACCGCCTAGTGGTCAATTACATTATAGTCAGATTTTTTTTTTTTTGCATAAAAGGTCTGTCTATATACTCCCTCCGTCCCACTATTAGTTGACCTAGTAGCACAATTTAGAAATGATTTATCTCTCAAACTATTCCATGAATTTTCGTAAATTTTATATCATTGGAAAGCATTTTAAAACACCTACGTAACGAATATAAATATGAGTATCAAATTATATAAAATCAATTATTAATTGGACAAAATTATAAAACAACTAGGTCATCTAATAGTGGGACGGAGGGAGTATTTAGGAACAGGCATCATGTTTTCTAATAGATAAATGGTGAACCTCACCAATGTAACACCAGAACAACATTCTAACTGACACGTTCTTGTACTATTACTGTGCCGTCCTCTGCCTCTAGCAAAAACAAAAAGATCGGATAGCCTCATAGCTTCAGAACTTCATTTGATTTGAGACCTCTAAGAAATAGGGTGAACCTACGGACAAGGGTCCCAAACCTCAGGAAGTTGGTCAGAGATGCAGCATCCTGAACATATACTATCAAATCAATTCGAGAATGAGCTGAAGCAAGTGTAGCCAACGACAATTTATTGCACTACGAAGAAGCCAGTTTACCTTGTCATCATATTCAGAACCATCAGTTTGTGGCCGGAAGAAATTGGACCCATCTCAGAACTTTGTTGCCTTTCTTGCCCATGTGGATTGGGTACTTTTTGGGGAGGAGTAACATCTTCAAAACGATCTACCAGCACATACACATGTGCATCTCGCCATGACAAATGATGAAATTTCATAACCGATATGAACCTTGCCAGATTGTGAACTTCATGTTTCGCATACCTGTAATCATAGACAGGATATGAAACATAATGGACAAGCAGCTTTCCATGTGTTTACTGTTCCATTTTATTGTATTTTTATTTTGTAGAGCCCCTTGAATGTAATGTTATACATACAACGGGCATATATATTATATAATGCTTCTTTGCTATGTCTGTTTAAGATGAACTTACCTCTTGTGGATGAGACCAGATCAGTAAAACAGTTTCGCTCCACCATAGATTTCAGACCAGAACAATGCTTGAGGTGCTGCTTGGTTCTTGTATACATCTTTGAACTTGTCCAGATGTGTAAGCACCAGGGGCGGAGCCAGGTTTTAGAAAATGGGTGGGCAAATTACCAATTCGCACATATTTTAGGGGGTGCAAATGGGCTAAAATGCCTAAAATTTAGCTTAAATGATCATTATTGGGCTTGGGAGCTGGTTGGGCTGGGTGGGCAATTGCACACCCACCCTTCCATGTGGCTCCGCCCCTGGTAAGCACCCCATAACCTTTGGAAAGCCGTGAACTTGTAACATATCAAGGACTTCAATGTTTCCTGTAATAACAAAAGCATTTTCCAGTATAAGAAAACCCTAGCAGTAACTAGCTTTTTGAAAAAAATGAAAATATTTTCCAGTAACAAAAGCAACAAAAAAAAAAAAAAAAATCTAGCAGTTTTCGTCATGCAGACCAGCTTTCTTTCCGATATGAACAAATGCCGAGATTTGCGCAACAATCACAGCCACAGGTACGTAAATTGATGTCAAATATTGGGACGAGGTGTATAGAGTCCTAGACCTAGCTAGTTAAGTACCAAGCTATATACTAAGTTAATAAAATCATCGGTGCAAATTCGGATGCACTGGCCTTGTCGGTGGCACGATGCAACAGGTGGTGATAGAAGTGGATTCCAATGGTAAGCCTTGACTAAATTCCTTACCTCAGCTCCACTACTGATATCTGAAATGGAAATTAGTAAATAGTAATATACTACCTCTGTTTTTGGAAAAGAGATCCAATTTGGCCTATTTTTCCAAAAACGGAGGGAGCATCTCTTATTCACAACTTTAAACAAATCAGATTCCATTTAGGACGTGGAATTGAACCCATCAAAGGAATTAGGTCTTACCAATATGGAACCTATGAAAAAATCTTCAGTAAGCATCATCAGGGCCATTCTGCTTGAAAATGCTTCCCATCCCCAGAAACGTCCCCACTATGTGACCAATTCCATAAATGGACCCGCCCCCTGTTTTCTCAAGGGGAAGGGAATCTAAGGCTTAAAATGATAACACCTATTGGGGGATGATAGTGGGGGATACGTAGCACTTCCGATTCTGCTGAACATAGTCTTGTTAATTAAATGTTAAAAATGATGAAAAACTACATAAGAAACCTTACACAGTCCTGCCTAGGGAATGTGCAATGTGATAACTAATGAATTATTAGACATACTAGGTAGCTAATCCTTCTCACCATCAGCTAGAGCCAGCTTTGAGACAACAAAAGAAAAAAAATTCTAACTAATGGTACATATTGCAGGTTTTTCTTACATTTAAGTTCATGCATTAAAGTAACCTTACCATGGTTAAAACTTTGGCTTTCACCCCAGTTATAAAATCTTATCATCTGATCTGTATTCACAATTCACATTCACATCTTCACTAGGATAAGATGAAATGATGAAAGAGACCAGGGTTGTACGTATACACATTTACTTGTTTCAGGTAAAATTGTGATTTAGTACTAAGGAATGTGAACCTAGAGCTGTAACTATAGAATGTTACTGCAGCTATAACAGTGCTCTCAAAACCATTGTTTATACGGACTCTAAAGTATGTTAAACTCATACAGAAACCTTATTCAGAACCCACTAGAACTTACCATTTTAAGCCCATGACTTCCAAAAATTAGTAACAATGCTACTATATCAGCATACATTGCAGCTTCAATCATCAACCGATTAACATCATTGGCGCACTCCACAAACTACAGTCACCTTTGTTTCCCTAACAAGAATATCCAAAACAAAACCATTACAATCTAGTTATAAATGACGAGGGAAATAGTGCTTGCAGTTGGCGAATATTATAACTAGTACCTTAAGAGCACAATGCTCACAAAAAATAATGCTTGCATTTGGTGACCACGGGATCGAAGAAAGACGGCAATCGTGTTGAACCTGAATTTCTTTCGACGGCTCAAAATGCAATTTCCTACTCAGCAGCAGGTTCTTGATTTGTTTCAGCCAATTGTTTCGTCCGCGTCCCGGTTGAAAAATGTAACTTTTGAAGCCAATTTGGGTTTTAGGAACCTTCTTCTCCTTTGTCCTCCTCTCCTCTTCACCACCATTCGGTTTCTTACATTTTTGTCAAGAACTCAAGCGCGCAACTTGCGGAATATCTTGGAAACATAAGTAAATCAGATGCAATCTGTGTTTGATTCTTACAGTCTTTCGACAAACTTGCTCTTCTCACCATGCTAACAACTTTGAGCGCTCACTCAAGTACACCAGGTCTTGGGGTAGCTTTTGCCAGAGCCTGACCCTTCTTGCTCTGCAATTACACAGCAAAAATAATTAGTTGAAAATGGAACAAGTCTAGATTGTCTAATGGTCAATTACATTATAAGTTGATTCAAACGCAAATATGAGAAAGATGAAAATATTCCAGTAACAAACGCAAATTTGAAATTTAAAACTTAAAAAATCAAATTTGAACAACAGGAATAATATAAGAAATAACCTAAATGATATCTGGACAAAGAATAAAGTCGTGATCTAATCTTACCAGGGCATCCACTTCAATTCCACCCACTCGAGCTAATGAGCCGCAAACCATCCCACCATCGCCTTGTAAGAACCAGAACACCTTTATATCCTCACGAGATGAAACTTCTGAAGAATCAAGGTCGCCTTCCATGCATAAGTAAGCTAGAATGTATCCACAGGATAATTCAGGCAAACTTAATCAAACTTCAATTTTCTTAAACTTGACAATTCGTTTGCATCTTTCCTTCTCCCTCGCCTCAATTTTGACTCTCCAGCATCAAAATTGGGATCTACAAGGGCAGCAACTTCGTTTGTAGCTCACCTACCAGTAAATTCAGCAAGATCTATGTGCCTTCATCAAAGACACCCCTGGATAGATAGTTTAGCTTTGCAAATTGTTTTTCAGATGCAACCAGCTTTATTGATAACTTTGAACTCAACGGTTTGCCATGAGGAAAACATCAGCTTCATCCTTTTACATTTTCTGAAAGAAAAAAAAAACAATCTGCAGCCTCTTCGCATTCCATACCTTGAAACAGACCCTTTATTTTAGCATGAAGTAGCCCATTTCCAACAACTATAAAATTGGGGTAGTCACTTCGTCTAGTCAGGAACCTGTATTCTGGACATGTATCAGACCCAGGAAGCTGTCCAATAATTTCCTGCGCAAATGCCATGGCGAGCCCAAACCTATCCTGGTTCAACCATTTCTCCCCTTTGTTGCACATCATCTCAAGCTCATCTAAACTTTGAATTACACAGGGTATGTTCCTGGGACCAGACAAATCACAGAATTTGGACGGGAAATCAACATCATTTTTGTCCTTGGCATCTGTAACTGAGCAAGAATTCATACCATCTGAGTGCAATAGAACTTAACACTGCAGGACTTCTTAAAGGCTTCACGGCAGGCCTCAATCTAGGAGACCTTATCCCACACTGAAGATGGTGACCTTCCTTATTAGAGAAGAGTCCACCAGATTCTTGGACTGAGCAACTGGCCTGTGGGGTCAACATATCTTTTGTAGCATAGTAAGATTCACAAAAGATATACTGACTGCCATACATGATAAAAGATCTTGCTCCTGTGGACAAGGATCGGAAAGAAGCACCTGAACGTCGGTGTCCTCGATATCACTCATGTCAGACAAAATGACTATTTCACTTTCTACTTTGCTTTCAGCTTCGGACTGACCAAGAATTCGTCTCAGTGGGACTACTGACGCATCAGGTATGACCAATGCAAAGCAAGGACATTGTCTGACTTTGAAGATTGGTCCAGAGCTTCCACCATCCAGAACATCACCCACAAAAAGAGATCTGGTTACCTTATCGTGCCAACTAGATCTGTAACCAACAGGCCAGATACGGTTCCTATCATGATATGAAGGTCGAGAATCATCCTTCGATAAACAGGTAAGGAAGATATCTTCAAACTGAACCGGAAATCCATTCTGAAATCACAAGCAAAACCATGTATGATGAGCTGAAAGAACTAGAACGAGCACATGATAACATTACAAAAAGAAACTGAACGAAGAACTAGTAACCTAGTTTCCGTTGGATTACGAATTACAGGTGGAATGTATTCATAAAAATGATAAGATAAAAAGGAATCTCACATTAGGTTGATCGGACTCTAGTGCTTCTCCCAACATCAGAGAAAAAAACCCATTTCGACTATTTCTCGGAGCTTCTCGGTTATCTGCAGAACTATTAGTTCTTAAATGTCTAGCAAGCTCCTTTCTTCTGAGTGAATTAAAGGAATTAGTACTCCTAAATCTTCTCATAGGAGTGGGGTTCAAATCTGATATTGATATTCAGTTCGCAGTTTAAGAAACTTTCACAAGCTAATTTGATGGGGTGTGAATTTATGCCAGATTCTCTTTGTACATCAAATCTAGCACCTGGATGCCACAAGATCGGATATTTAACAGAAGTAGCGTACGGAAAGCCACTAAAATTGTATCGCCCAGAGTATGCATCCTACAAACGCAACAAGACCATTTATTATAAGTTTAAAGTTTGAGCAATTAACAGCGATATTAACAAAAGACCAACAATCACGCAACAGCCAACAACAATTTTACACGAACTAACTGCTAGGGATAGAAGTTTCCTAAGTCGGACTCTTAATTAGCTGAATATGATTTCTCAAAATATCGTCGCCATGTGAAACAGGAGCTGCAGTTTACTCATAACATGATTGTTCTTGTGTGCTAAATCACAGTCTTTGCATATTCCCAACAGTATTAGCCAAATCCCAAATGGAAAACAACACACACAGTGAGAAGCCATCATTAATCTGTTAAGACGAAACCGAGCAGATTAGGATGTAGCATGACAATAATCAGAGTTCTTCCTGCTAGACAACAGACCCAATTAACAGTTTAATTTATTAATGCAAGAGGTAGATGATTTAATATTAGAGCCAAAATCCTACTCCTAGCCAACCCTTGTATCCTATTTGTTACACCTCCCCCTCAAACGTTGTACTAAGCTTTTAAAGGTTGTGGCTCCCCGAGGATTCTACCCCTAGAACCTAGCTAGAAGTATTTGCTGCTAGTCCTTTATCAAAATGCTCGAGCTTTCAAGAAGTTGTACCTATGAGATGTTCTGCCTGCATGAGGTCATGGAAACCCACTACAAACCCCCCATATCCTGATTACTTTCCCTCTTTCCAATGGACCAAGCTCTTTGGGTTTCCCTCTTCAGAAACTGTGGTTCCCTAAGTTGGCAGAAGAACTGGTTTATAAGAGTCTACCAAGATGTTTGAGCTTTGAGACTAAGAAGTTTATAACGTTGCAAGCACTTATACAATGCCCTGCCTGCATGAAACATGCATACAACAACTTTGACTAATTTGTGCAACTAATGCAAGAAAAAGGATAAACTTTCTACTTCTGGTATACACTTCCACCTCCAAACTCATCATTTTCAAATTGTGTATAAAATCTATTATATTACCAGGGTGTTGGCAGAATTTAATCATGCTCCACTACTAAGAGGAGCTAAAGTAGAAGAAAATCACTAAAAAGGGTGAAATCTTTGGTTGAAAAACTTCATATTCAAACAAGTAGAACCAAATACATAAATCCCGAATCAGCAGGAAGCCAAAAGAAACAAGAAGAAAGGGAATAGTACTGGTATGAATGAAATTAAAATATATGAATCCAAAGGAAAGAAAAAAAGGAAATTCAGCATTAGTTTCGATTCCTACCTCTTCCAGATAAGTTAAGCTAATACTCCAAGACAACAAGTACTTGATGCTGAAGTATCTATGGATGCTGCTGATGTTGGCGGTGGTTGTGGTAGTAGTTGTTTATCACAGCCAAACAGTAGATCTTATACCAGTATCACTTTTTCCATCACCTTCTCCTCCAAGGATATCCTTCAAAGCTCTATGAATAATCCCTGGTTGTTTATCACAGCCGAACATAGTATGACTCTTATCTGAACTAGTTGATCCATAAGCCATTATAGTACATTTAGAACCTGCTTTTACCCCACTAATCCTTGATTCGACGAATTTCTTGTAAAATCCATGAGGATCTTCTTTTTCTGATTTTCCTTCTGCTTCTTCTTCGTCATCTGTACAATAAATATCAACCAGATTAGAGGCGAACTTGACTTACTAGTGACTTCAGTATAACAACTGAAAGCTACTGAACATAACTAAATTTTGGTAAGAGCTTTAGCAGAGCCATCAACAACAACCATATGAAAATAGTCATATGGGAACCTAACATTTCTAACGTCAATTTGTTCCACACTCGACTTTTCGTAAGTATGTTTTCCTCGTCATGATTACCCTTGGAACATAATCTTCATGATGTAAAGAATTCTAACCCCAATGGCCGTCTTTTTAAAATCAAGAGCAAAACCAGGTGTAGGTAGACAGGTTGATTGCTGGGGCAACTAAAAGATTGCTGGAAAAATCAGAAAGACGAAAAGTAACTCCAGTTTATCTGGTCATTTCTCGAAATAGGCTAACCACCTAAACAAGTGGAGATTAAGCTGAAGTGCCTGAGTTTTGTGATCATAAGATTACTGATTTCTCCAAAAAAAAAAAAAATCTTTCTTTTTTTTCTTGTTCTTTTTTCCTTGTCTAGGAATTCTTGAAGAAATTCAGGAGGATTTATAGACCATTGACAATCTAATTTTGTGCACACTCCTCTAAAGAGTGTGCACGTAACAAATGAATCCTATTGGTTGGTCCAAACTGACCGTCAACAATATATTAAATTGGTGTACGTGTTCTGACTTACACCTTAACAAGGTTCGACTTACACAAAATTGGACTCCCATTAACTCTATAGAGTGTTTTGCCAACTTATCAGCAATACCATTTTCATTTGCCTCTCTTTTGACAAAACTACAAGACCAACTACTAAAATCTTTAAGAAATGAAATGCACTCCTGAATTACACTATTTGTTGTCCAATGACTGCTCCCAATACAAGAGTTCTACATGGACTGGAATTATTGACCAAATATTATGCGAGATAGCTGGAACAGCTTAAAAAATCGTACCTTTTCCCTGAACACAGCATGCAGGTTTCCAAGCTTCTCCTTAAGACGAGGAGGGTCCTTGGGTTTTGATTCAAATGAAAGTAAAGCTTGTGGTGCTTTTCGGATTACCATCTGACTGAACTTTCTTTGCTTTCGTCCAGTCGGCTATAAACAAAAAATAAATAAAAATCAGATATGTAAAATTGAGAGTTTATAAGCCGTGAACTAAAACTATCTCTGAGTTCGCTTTAGGAGTCAACCTTGTAAAGTGAATCCTTGTTAACAGGAATAGGAGATTATGCTCTCGCTGCATCTCTGAGTTGCCTTGCCAGATACGATCAAGCGGTTGCAGGGCTATCACTAATGGGTGGAAGAAACGAGGAACCTCAGCATGAGTCCACGCACGCAAGAAAATAATATCACTCATGAGAATCCTGTCCTCAAATGTGCATCTAGCAATCTCTTCTCTAGCTTGACCTCCCTTCCTTTTTGGTCTGCTACCAAGCTCTTCTCTGGAAGCCTGCCGATAACAATACAATTAGAAACACGAGAGATTAGCTTCACAGGAAATCTGCAGCTCCTAATACAGCATAATAGGCTGGGAGTACTCGATTCGACATAAGAGTGTCAACAATATGAACATTTACTTCAAGAAAAAAAAGATTTCTCGGCTTCTTACTTCATTGCACATTACCAAGGTTTTGAGATCCAACACAACAAACCTCTGCGAACCACATAAAATGATCCAAGGATTGACTTACTCTAAGTCTAAGGATGATCTCAACCAATTTTTTCAGAATATTAGCATCATATTAAAATTTAAAACTAAATGTATTGCAAACTATTCTTCTAGATCTTAGATTAAATAGCAGCATGCAAGAGCAAAAACAGAGGAAACAAATACATTTCTACATTAGCACACCAACCTTTTTAACCTGCCCTTGAACACAACCTACTGTCTGAACCCTTGAACTTTTAGTACATTTAAATTGTTATGTGCATTATGCAACAAATTCATGTATGCGCACAAAAGTGCAAGGGGGAGATACCCTCACTGTCCCTAATTTTAACATACACCTGATGGAAAAATTTATACATGCTTGTTTAATATGAAATTCGCCCATGCACAACTAGTAATACAAATACATTGTTACCATAATCGCATTCTCAATTTCACCTACAAATGTTATAGCGGAAAACCTTGTACTAAGATGACTAGAGTGAGACATGATTTATGTTTCATCCTAAATATCACAGCTTATCTTTCGGAACTGAAATAGGATATAATAAATTCACTATAATGGGCTTCTGGTCAAATACCTTGGTCCTTGCAGATAAAAGAGTAGTTAACGTTTCTAAAACCGACGTGCTCGACTTACACCTTAACAAGGTTGAGCATTAATTCATGATTGGAACAAGATCAAAATAGAAATCCTATAAAAAGTATCTAAGGCTATTCCAAATAGGTCAGACGAGGTGTGCCAATAAGAACGTAATAAGTTTTACTGACAGTGTCATCTATGCTATCCTACCAGCTAACTAGTGTCGCAGAACTCCAGAAACTAATCCTGAAAACATTAGAAAAATTGTGAGCCTTTATTTGTCTTACAAGCTATCATATAACACTACACAACCAGCGACAATTAGCATTCCATATAAGTATCTCCACTCTCATGCCAATAGCAGAAAAACACCCAGTACCTAAATTTCAATCTAAAGGTGCAGCAGTATCCTGACCATGAAATTTGGTATGTTCGAAAGAATATACTATTCAAGTTAAACTCATGAACACTCAATTTCAAATATTACCAGAGGTAAAAAAAAATAATAATAAAAAAAAAAAAAAACTGATAACCTGTATTTAAATTGATACAAAATGTATGATCCAATACATTCCCACCACATAAATTAGACACTGGCAAATTGACTAGACCACATTACGTTGAACGAAACTACATCTCTACAACACGAACAGCTAAATCAATTTAGCAATTATTCTAAGATTTTCGATATCATAGATTCATAATTGAAAAAGGTGCAGAACAAAGCTACGACTCAATGAATGTTTACAACAAACCATTATTATGTTATACAGCAGCAGCATATCGATAACGGGTACAATGCCTTTCGGTGATTTTTCAATAGTATTGGACCTTTAGTACATCAACCTCTCTGTGTTGACCAATTATGTGGTTTTCTCCAAATTTCTCCAAAGAGTATAAGAAACGACAATAAAATCCCTCTCTTAGAGTGATGGAATTAAACGTACTGTAACTAGTAAATCTAACACCACCCAAGCTAATTTTAAAGCATTATAATGAATTTTACGTTGTTCTACTTAAATGTCTACATCGTTGTTATGTTGGTCATTGTTTCAGAGGATTACAACATATTTTATCAAACCTGCAAATGCAGTACTAAACATATATTATCAAACACTTTGAACTAAGCAAGAATTTCAAGTAAAAAAACAAATTACCTTAAGAACAGTATGCTCGCAGAAATAATGCTTGCATTTGGTAACGATGGGATCAACAAAAAACTGTCGACAAATGAAACACGCAAAAGCCAATGCATTTTCATCACCACAACTCGCATTTCTCATCCTCATCATGTGCTTTTCAAGCTTTCAAGCTAAATTCCTCTTTGGAATCTTCTGAGCTTCCTCCCATTCTCTCCATCATCATAATACACTTACAAGAATCCCCAAACCCACAATACCTAGTCTCCTTATAGTCAGCAGCAGGTACTTGATTTGTTTCGCAGACGTCCCAGTTGAAAAATGTAGCTTATTATCAGCTTTTGAAGCCAATTTGGGCTTTTGAATCATTGAGGAACCTTTACCTTCTTCTCCATTGTCCTCCTCTTCACCACCATTCAGTTTCTTACATTTTTGTTCTTAGATGATGGTTTTCAGAAGAAACTACACACCAAAGAATGAAAATCAAAATCAAAATCAAAATCTCAACAGTAAAGAGAAACAAAAACAAAATTAAGAAGATTGATTGATATAAATACATACCTGGTACCTTAGATGATTCTTTCACAGGTTCATTGGATTATTCGGGTACATTTGAAGGTTCAGAATCCTCCGCCATAATTTCGTTTGCTGATCCAAAAACCCTAAAATCGACAGACTTTGGAAGAAATTAGACGGAATTACTGAAGAGAAATTCAGAGTTAGTGGAGAAAAAAATTCTAGGGTTTGTGAGGAAATATTGTTTCTTTAGATAATGATGATAAAATCTGTTTATAGGGCTTGTAATACATTGGGGTTCATTTGATTTGAGCCCACCTGAGCATCTGTTGTAAGCTGGAGTTTTTTTTTTTTTTGAAGCATATATTTTATTAAACAAAAATTAGGTTACAATTTGGCGTGGGTATGTGGTACCCACAGAGTCATGGTAAATAATTTGACTAATAAAAATTGGGATTGCCTGGTCCCAAATTTTGGTTGATGATTTCCCGTTTGGCTTCCATCCGCCGCATGATTGGCCAAACCATCTCACGCTTGATTTCCTTCTCTCGTAGTTGTGTCGTATAGCAGCCTGCGGAATCTGTTGTATCCTATTCTTTATTTCCTCAACCATCCCTGAGATATGCCAAGGGGCGGGAATAGGGGATGTAATAAAGCGCAGAAGGTTCTCTGAGTCTGTCTCAAAGATAACTTTTGGCCATTGCCTTTCAAACCAGTTCTCGATGCGGAAGAAGAGCCCAAGTTTTCGCTGGCAAAATGGTCGTAATTCCCAAAGGTTGAGATAGAGCCATTATCGTCCGTGCGTCGGAGTCCCCGCAAATGAAACCCGCTCCCGCAAACTCCGGATGACCTCTCGGCTGCTCCATCAGTGTTAATCTTAATCCAGATTCATATTCGGCGTGGACCATCCTACCGATATTGTTGAGATCGTTTTGGTGTTTCTTGAGTGGTTGAGTATCGGTGAATCTCCCGGTAGGACCGGAGGTAAGGACTGTAGAGCTGCCCAATATTCTTGTTGTTGTTTTTGAGCCCAAGCTAAGATTTATGTTGCTGTTGTTTGTTTTTGACGGTATACTAGTTCGTTTCTAGCTAGCCATAAGGTCCAGAAAAGAAAACAGAAAGTAGAGATAACAGATAATGGAGTGTTTTGTTGTAGTATTTGAGAGATAGTTGTATGAGGTGTTAAAGCAAATGCGGGGCGATGTTGGTGTTTGGTGTGGTTGAGGATTGAATGAGTAAAGTGTTCCAAGATGTAGTTTAGTTGGACAATGGTGAATTAATAGATGAGTTGTTGATTCTTGATGAATATTACATCCGGGGCAAATGTTTGAATTGGTTAAGTGGATATGATGAAGTAGAGAGAAGGTTGGTAATCCTTCATTGATTGCTTTCCACAAGAAAAGTCTGAATTTTGGTGGACACGGTAAGGTCCACGGGAATTTGGTGGGTGGGAGGGGAACCCGGTTAGATTGATCGAGGGTTAGACATTTGTATCCCGATGAAGTAGTGTATTTTCCGGTTTTCGAATGTGGCCAGATAATTTTGTCTGGGGCTATCTTGGGGAGGTGGATGTTTATGATTTTTGGGCTACATGATTGGGTAGAGTGTTTAATTTTTCCTGGTTCCAGTTGTGAGAGATTGGATCAATGATATCAGCTACATTTCGGATCGGGTAGCATTGATTTGGGTCTAGGTTTGGTGAGTGTGGGATCCAGTTGGATTCTATTGGTGTTGATACCCCATTTCCAATACGATGAAATATCAGCTGTTGCATGGTAGGGACGATTGATGCCAATTGTCGCCATTGGGGGCTAGAGGAAGAAGGTATGGTATCAATGCCTTGTAGAATTGGTTGTTGATCAAGATATTTTTCGCTAAAGAGACTTCCACAAATTGAGTTAGGTTGATCGTGCAAATTCCAAATTCTTTTCATGAGAAGAGCCTTGTTATGATCACTGCTTTTCCTTATGCCTAATCCTCCTTCAGATAATGGAGTTGTTACCTTGTCCCAACCTATAGGATGAAGCTTTTTAACTGACGAATCATGTCCCAGAAAAAAATTTCTGGTGATAAGATCTATTTGTTTGTGAATATTGACGGGGAAGTTTTGCGTTTGCATTAAATGGTTTGAGGTGGGGATTAGGGAGGTTTTAATGAGTACGACTCTTCCAGCTTGGGTTAGGCATTTTGTCATCCATCCTTTAGCTTTTCTGGCTAATCTTTGTAGGAGTGGCGCAAATGTGTGGTTAGATGCTCTTCCTTGCTTGAACTGAACTCCTAGATAGATTGGAGGTTTTGATGTTGCCGGCATATCGAAGAATTGTTCAAGATTACTAACTTTGATCGGATCCAGTCTTGGGTGATGAATGATTCTTGATTTGGTTGTATTAATTACCGGCCCGTAGAAGTGCCATAAGAGTGAAGCATTTTTGAGGTGGAGATTACTCGAGCGAGAGGCTTTATAGGTGATCAGAAGATCATCAGCATACATTAAATGTATAATGGGCGGTGCTTTTTTTGATATGCTGATACCTTGAACCAACTTATGATTTTGAAGGTTTCCCAAATTCGTAGACAATATCTCTGCACATATTATGAATATGTATGAAGATAGTGGGTCCCCCTGTCTAATTCCTCTAGTTGGACTGATATATCCATGAGGTGTGCCATTTATGTTGATTGAGTACGTAACGGTTGTGACACATAGCATAATGTAATCTATAAAGATTGTTGGAAATCCCAGCTTGGTGAAAGCGGTCTTGATGAAAACCCAATCTAAGCTATCATAGGCTTTTTGGATATCCAGTTTGAGTGCTATTTTAGGGTCCTTGGTGAGGCTTGAGGTTTTTATGTGATGAAACAGCTCTCCAGCGATTGCTATGTTATCATGAATTGATCTTTGTGGTACGAAGGCACTTTGATAAGGGCTTATTAGAAAGGGGAGTAATGGTCTAATTCGATTAACTAGGATTTTTGCAATAATTTTGTAGGTGACGTTGCATAGCCCTATGGGTCTGAATTGAGAAGGTTTTGATGGATGATCCACTTTAGGTATTAATGTCAAGTTTGTGTGATTCATGAGTGGATGAATATTAAGATCTTTGAAAAAACTTTGAACCATAGCAATCAATTGGGGATGAGTTGTATCCCAAAAAACTTTGAAAAACTTACTGGTGTAACCATCTGGTCCCTGAGCACTCTCGGAGTTTATGGAGAATAGGGCCTGTTTAATTTCCTCCGATTACTTCTTTAGTTAACATGTCCATTTGTCTTGGAGATAACTGGGATTGATATCCTTGAAAAGCTCTTCGCCTATGACCATAGGTTGAGCTGTATATTGGCCAGTGTAATGATTAAGAATGAGTTGAACCACATCTTCTTTCTTATTAATCCAAATGTTTTGTGAATCTTGAAGTTGTTGTATATTGTTACAGGATCGATGAATGGTTGCTTTAGTGTGAAAGAAGGTTGTGTTGAAATCTCCTGATTGTAGCCATTGAATTCTGGATCTTTGTTGCCAGTAAGTTGCATGACATTGTAACAGCTTCAAGTGATTTGTCCTTAATTGCTTTTCTTGATCTAACCAGAATTCTAGCTCATTACCCAATTGGATAGCACATTGATATTGCGCCATTTTTATCTTTGCCATCGATTTTTTGATCTTAGTTGGAAGATGCCCGAAAGTTTCCTTGTTCCATTCTAGAAGAGTTTGTCCGGTGGATATGAGTTTTAATTGGAGATCCAGGGTAGGTTCAACATGTTGTTGTTGTATCCAAGCCGAATCAATCACTTGTTTGAGTTGGGGATGAGAGAGCCATAAATGTTCAAACTTGTAATTTTTGTTCCCTGCCAATCTATTGCTTTTCCTTGTAGTAGGATTGGGGCATGATCAGATGCTACTCTGGGAAGGTGAGTAACTGCTGCATGTGGATTTGCAGTACGCCAATGTTGAGTTGCCACTGCTCTATCCAATCTTTCTAGAATGTTGTCTTGCC
The DNA here is from genome assembly GCA_023531295.1 of Papaver armeniacum. NCBI lineage: Eukaryota > Viridiplantae > Streptophyta > Magnoliopsida > Ranunculales > Papaveraceae > Papaver > Papaver armeniacum. The sequence goes on from JAJJWW010010013.1 coordinate 151,021, forward strand.
CCATTTGGTTGTTTGTCCATGTATAGGGGTCGCCTCGAAATCCCAAGTCTATAAATCCCATCTGGTCCATCATTGTGAGGAGAGGTTGAGATTGAGCATAAGTTACTTGTCTTCCTCCCTTTTTTTCTGATTGATCTAGTACGTCATTGAAATCTCCTAGCAAAAGCCATGGCATAGCTGGATTGATGTTGTTGAAGATTGATGGGAATTCTTGCCAGAAGATTTTCCTCAAATCTGGGTGTGGTGGTCCATATATACCCGTGCACAGCCATGGTTGTTCAGGGGGTGAAGGGGTGACCAAAGCATGGATGTAGTTTTGCGAGTGAAGTAATATTTGGATGTTGATGTTATCTTCCCACATTAGGCAAAGACCACCTCTCCTTCCAATTTTAGGAACAGAGAAGTGGTTATGGTATTGTAAGGATTGAGCTAGTCCTAGCATATGATGATGGGTTGATATGGTTTCAGAAAGGAATATGATGTCGGGCTTGTGAAGGGAAACTAGACTTCGTAGGTGTTGTATAGTTACCGGTTGGTTTATTCCTTGACAATTCCAGGCCAAAGTAGTCATTATCAAGGCAGTTGAAAAGCTCAATTAAAAAAGCTTGGATTATAGAGGTTCGGGGAAAGAAAATTTTGGAACATAAGACTTGATAAAAGTGTTGAGAATAAGTTAAACGAGCCTTTGTGGTTCATGATATGAGAAAGAAGGTGTTAGTTTTAGTTACTTACCTGGGCTGGCAATTTTATCCCGTGCTCTCGGACAATAGTCAAATTTAGTGCGTGATTTAGGATGGCAGGAAAAAATCTTAAAAACGACGGATAATGTCTAATACTGGAGACTTCACAAAATGTAAATACGCTAATCAAATAACTCACAAAGAAAACCATTACTAAATGTCAAATACTGGGGATTCACAAAATGTAAACACGCAAACCAAATGATTCACAAAGAAAACCATTACTACCAAAGAACATTTAGAAATTTTAGAATTAAAATGGTCGAAAGAGACGATAAGACGGGGCCTATGAACAAAGGCCGACAACTGAGAAACAAAATTACCACCCATCATCAATCTCGATTGAATATCTCATACATCACCGACTTGCACAAAATAATAAGTGGAATCATTTAAATATCATATTCTATGAACTGACGTCACTAATACATCATCCAGCGATCATCCCGTTCTATCATTTAATTGTTTATAAAAATTACATTACTTGAGAAAGCAAAAAGCTACAGTGTCACCGGCATCTTTCAACACCAGATCCAGGAACGGAGAAGCACCATTGATGTACATCAATTCTACTAATGACGAATCAATTCCATCCAAACACCAATATGGAATTTCAGAAACACTTTTATCAATCAATTCCATCTAAAAACAGTATGGAATTCCAACAACAGGAACCTGTTTAATACCAAGATGTGACAACAATCACCAGAATGATCACTGGATGAACAAACTAATAAGGGATAACAAGGGCAAATTTCAAGATTAACAAATACAAAGGAACAAAGCAATAAACATGAAATATCATAGCTTAAACTGACCAATTAAGATAACGATAAAAGATTGATGGGTGTACTGACGTCGCATACCTAATAGAGATGAAAAAAAAAGAGAAATAGAAAAAAGAGATGAATCCCCTCTGACCCTTACCTTAATTTTAAAGAGAACCCCAGATCCATAAATCTCCAAATTCCTACCATCTTCATCACCAAAACACACATTTCCTAACTTTCATTTTAATGAGCGCTGGGAATATATGCCAGCCCAGGTAACAATCGACTACTTAGATCTCATGAATGAAATTTCAATCATGGTTTTCAACAAGCTGGAGTTGTTGCTCTCTCTCTCTGAGCATAACTCTTTTTTCTATAAAAAAAGAGGAAAAAAAATAGAAAGTAAAAATATCATTTTTCTTGAGACGGTAATTGATAGCCAAGCTTTAGCTACCCGGTGATGCAGAATGCTAATGTTTGGCCCGCTGAAACTAAGTTTGGGTTCCACCATTAGATTTCACATTTTTATTATTGGGGTGGTAGATTTAGAAATTTTTTAAGCAAAAACTTATTTTCCTTTCTGTATCTACATTTAACCAATTAAAACAATTTGAATTGTATTTTATTTTCTTTTTTCTTTCATACGAAGAAAACAAGAAAAAGATATTGTTTCTCAACCTCAACACTGAAGCTCTTAATTTCAAGAGCTCTCCCAAACAATCCACTTCGCAGGTGTATTTATATATATATATATACAATTTTTGTTCCTTTTTTGGTTTTTTTTTTAATTCTAAAACAAAATCATATTAGTTTTAGAAGATTCATTACACATAAGAATTTTTAGTTGACAGCCGAGCGATAAGCTGGGCACCAACCTCCTTTTGAATAGCAACACCAATCTATGAAAATCAAAAGTACCTAGACCGCTACCGGCATCATTATTAACTAATTACACTAGTGGAAAAAGAGGATTCTGGGACATCATGTAACGACACAAAAAAGATATTGAAAAACCGGTACATACCAAACGTGTCGTTGACTAAAGTCAAATTGTCGTTAAAGTTGGACTTTAATTGGCTTTTACAAAGACACTATCTACTTTGTCGCCGACCAAAGTCAAGTCGTCGTACTGGGGGACTTTAGTTGACTTCTATAACGACACTTTAGTAGACTCGTTTCACCGGAAGATGTTTTGGCGCGAATTTCCTCCCACTTTGTGTGGCTAGGAGAGTGCCTCGTTAATATCGAGTAATAGAGTTTTCTATTTCCTTCTTCTCTTTATATCTTTCCCTCATCTTTAGTCATTCCTCGGTCCTCACCCCATCTCACTCTCTCGCTCCAGTTTTATCCCTAACCCAAATCAGAGAAGTAACACCATCAAACCACAGTTCTTTGAAACCTTCCATAATCGAAACTCGTTTCAGTTTTGATTTTATTTTATGGTAAAGTTAGGGTTTTTACTTTCAAAGTTAGGGTTTGCAAAACCCCTTTTCTGTTTTCAAACCCCTTTTCTGATTTCTTCTTCTTCTGGTTCAATTTTTGGTTTTAAATATCATTTGTTTTGTTTGTTGACAAGGTTTTGATTTATGGAAGATCAAGATCATCTTGTCTTACATTTCTAATTGTTTTGTAGGATTTAGTAATTCTCGGATTTGTATGATATTTGTATTGTTTTATACGCTTATAAAAAAACAGTATAGCTCCCCTAAAGTAGTGAAGGCTAAAATACCCAAACCATAGCCATGCGAAATACATCCATTCAAGTATTTAGTATGTTTACGCGAGATTGCTTTCAAAATGGCATGGCCTGGATTGAAAGCCCGAACTCCATCACCATTGAAGGGCGAGATACCTGTGACATCCATACACACATCTTGGCCATTTTGACGCAAATCCTTGTTAGTAGTTGACGACAAACCCAAAGCAACTTCTTTGCGCTCAGGAACACCAGATTTGCAACAAATATTCATAATCACATCCCGAACTAAGTCATGGCGAAACTTACACCCAACATCATTGGCACAATGAAGCGCATGATCCCCAAAAATGTCAATAGGCTTATTACAACAAGAGCACAACTCGTCTTCAACAAACAAAGGGATACAAAGGCAATAACAAACAACTGCTCTGAATTGTTTGGGTCTTAGGCATTGGTCTAACCCACTGATAGGGACTGCCAAAAGGTAATCTTGCTCATGCTTGATTTGGTTACATTTCCACATAATGGAGTCTCTTGCAAATAATGTAAATTGTACAGGGATTTGCTTCTTAACTACATCAAAATAAGTGACTGCCAGGGAGTGCATAGAAGGGGTGGGGTGGGGGGGCAATGTCATCGACGCAGTAGGTGGAAGGAAAACCGCATATCTGAATGAATTTATGAAGAGCCAACTGAAAGGCAACACCATTATCGTTTGAGAATAAGCTACCCAGAATCACCTTACGCACTGAAGTAGTCTGATTTTGAGGCAAGAAAACAGTAGGTTCAAGTGTCTGCCATAGTGTAGATACCAAGCCCACCATCTTTGATAGGTAGGGTATCCAATCTCTGTTGTAAAGGATCAAAACCAGCTCCATCTCCGGTAATTAAGAATCTCAAATGCTTGAGCAAATGGTTGTCAAAGAGGTCAGAGGTCTGTTGTAGAGCTGCAGGATTGGTGGTATGTGTAGAAAAATATAATCTAGATACACCAATGCAGTTCCGGAGTAACAGCATCTTACTATGAGGGTCCTTGAGTTTTTTGATGGCGTCCATAGCTGAATAATCTTGTTCACCTTGTTCAACGTCATGTCGCTCATAAAATCCAAACCTAAACTCACCGGTCCACCTAAAAGTTTAAATCCCTTGCTAGGTCTGCCAATATCCTTATGGAAAACACCCTCATCAATGCTACGAGGATCAAGAGAAGGCCAAAAGATCTCTATTTTCTTGATATTGAGATGTAAGCCTCTACTTGGACCTTCGGCTTCTATAATTCTCAAAGCTTTGGAAACCTCCAGCGTTTCACCGATAATAGTGCCATCATCCAGATACCAGGCGTGCAAATCAAGCTTACACCGAGATGCGATAGACTTCACTAGGGGATGAAGCGTCAGAGAAAACAACAGGGGACCGAGAGGATCACCTTGTTGTTCACCAAGTGCAGAAAACAAGATATACTGATTATAGTAAAGTCTAGCAGGTCTAGCATAACAGAATTCTACCCAACGAGAAATACCTGGACAATGAAGCCGACTTCACTAATGAGATGGGATATTCACACCATATTAAACGCATTCGAGAAGTCAATAAGCAACATTGACATCTTATCTGAGTGACCTTTCAATCCCAGCAGGCCACTTACAACATGAAGTATACTTTCGCCTCCAATTGGTACACCCACACCAGATTGATGATCTCCTAAATAAGATGACATAGCCTTACCGACAGAAAATGCGGCCACCTTAGAGACCAAACGACGCCAGATAGTTCCAACCGCAATAGGCCTAAGCCCACCTCCAGGTTTCATATTAGATACTGCCATTTGTACGTATCGTGCATTTCTGTGTGAAGGAGAAATGTTAAAATTTTATTAATATGGAAAACAAGAAAGTACAGAAAAAGAGGCACATTAGATGCACAGAGGCCTAAACAAAACCTAGCCAAGATAAACAACCGTACGACAAAATGCTCGCAAAAAATCAAACATAAAGCTAAATGCATGAAATGTTCATCTTTTGTATTCAAAAATTTTATGCAGACAAGGTTGTTAATAGACTAAAGGCGAAGGTTTTGGCTAGTGGACGCTTCCAATTTTTGATGTATTTTCATGGACATAGCCAAGGGTTCACTAACCTGGCTCTAGCCCTCCTACATTTTCATAAGCATGTAAGAAGTTTTTGATTTTATGTCATAATTTGTATTTTTCACATCTTATATTTAGAGTTTAGTCCACCAAGAATAAATATTTGTTTCACATTTCCAACTTATTATGTATATATTGTAGTATAAATTTGGGGTTTTGAGTTTCCCCCTTAAACAAATTAGTGATTGCGCTTTCCCCCCTAAATTACTAATAGTAGTAAATTTGCCCCTTAAACTAATATTTTGGAGAAAAAAAAACCTTCTTCTCTAACTGTTAATCTCATGTCAGTTTCGGTATGTAGTCATTTTCACTGTAATTGCGAAAAAAAACATGAATTTCTTTGGCTAATGGTTGCCTACACTTAAACCAGGCAATGTTGTGGCCGACCCAATTCCAAAAAACATCACAGATTGATACAACTTGGGAAATAGCACTACAATCTCAGTGACCATTCCTGAATACAACACCAACTGCAAGCCTCCATGAAAGTAAGAAAATCATATATAGCATTCCGAAAGATAAAACGTACAGAAAAAGAAACGGGTGCCTGAATTTTCTTTCCATCTACTCAATTTATATTTTTAATAAAACAAAACTAATGTTATATATCAGTTCAAATCACAAATCATAATGAGTATTGATGAAAATTCTTGACGTATGTATTGCTCATTCTAAGGCCACCTTTCGTTGTACCTAACCAAGACCTGAAGCATTCGTGAAACTTCAAAAAATAATGCGAGCAATTAACTAATGCCTCTGTTTGATGCTGCATGATCTCCATTTATGTCTTCTGACCATTTAAACTTCCGCATCTCCACTCACAATGAAATGATCATGCATTTGATCTCTGTTAGCTTATGGAGTCAAAGAAGAAAGGAAGAACAACGGATATATCGGTAAGTGAACTTAAGTTAATCTTTTTTAACCTAAGTTAATCGAAGGAATATGTCTCCCACATGAAATTAACAACCAGATTAAAAGGGCTTTTTTGTCCAAAATATTAGTTTAGGGGACAAAGCTATTACTATTAATAATTTAAGGAAAAAAACTCAATCACTAATTTGTTTAGGGGGTAAACTCAAAAACCCCTATAAATCTATAAAACAAAGCTAATATGTGGTTAGTTGTTTGTATTATTACTTAAATATAACCACAGTAAGTACCTAGAAATTTCAAAATTTAATGTCAATAAGTAAAAAATTGTCAATTTTTTGTAAGTGCTTTTTGAAAAAACTAGATTCTGGCTCTGTCACTGTGTATTTTGGATCAACGGTCAAATCACTTTAAACAATATATATCTTAAATAAACAAGAGCGAAGCTAATTTATTTATTCAATGACCACAATAAGTACCTAGAAATTTCAAAATTTTAATGTCAATAGTAAAGAATTGTGAATTTTGGAAGTGCTTTTTGAAAAAACTAGATTCTGGCTCCGCCACTGTGTATTTTGGATCAACATTCAAATCTCTATAAACGATATATATCCTAAATAAAAAAGAGCAAAGCTAATTAGATTATGTAATGGCTAAATACATCCCTTGTTTTTGTTAGATACAACCTATATCCACTTCTCACAATTTTATTTCTAACCTTTTAAAAGTGACTAAATACAATCCATAGAATTCAAATGAAAGTACAACTGAGATGATAAATCCTAATCTAAAATCATACTCTTTGATTTCTCAAAAGCGATAATGATTTCTTCTATAAATTTGATATTATTTTAAATTCGGTGGTGACTCTCTGTGAGAAAGAATTTAATTTAATTCCAAAGTAAATTTAACTAAGGAATTTTAGGTCACCCAACTAATGGATTTTCTAAATTATGATAATTTTTCTTATAGACATTTAGAGCATAGTCCATCTAAATTATGATAGTTTTATTTTTTTTAATCATAACATCTTAATCATATAATTATAACATTGTAGGTCACCCAACTAAAGGATTTTCTAAATTATGATAATTTTCCTTATAAGACATTTAGAGCATAGTCTAGCAAATTTCGTTATTTTTTTTTTTTTTTTTTTTTAATCATAACATTTTAAATGATGTAAATCTTAACGAAGAACGATTTCAGTCCTTTTGGGGAGATTATTTTCGACCATGTAAGCTCAAGCTAGATCGATCCAATTAATTCAAAGATTAAAAGTTTTCATTTTCTTATCATTTTCGTCGGCCTTTTAAGTATGGGATTAGATCAATCAAGTTTCTTTAAAATCTTTTATGATTAGATTTTTGTTGTCAAAATAATATCAATAGAGGCGCAAAATTCTTTATCTTTGGATCATTTGAATAATTAAGACTTTGAAACGATTTTTCTCGAAGTATGAATGTTCAGTGATCTTACATCAAGAAAAAATTATGTATTTTTTTTATCTCTAATTTATCATGAAGAGACTAGGCACCAATTGTTTAGATTTGGATGGATTTAGACGGTCAATGCTGTTTAGGGTTGTATATACATTTTGGAAAATTATAACGGTTACATATATATATTATTACTAGGGTTGCTAGATAATAAAAAACCTGGCACTTTTAGGGGCGACCCCGAAAGAATTAGGGGCGACAGTAAAAGACAAAAAAGGTCACCCAAACGTAAATCTAAGCTACCCCTTATCTTCGATTTTTCGAAATGGCCAATATGCCCTTATATAATCGGTAGCCAACACCATAATCGGTAGGTAAACATACAATCGGTAGGTTAAATTGAAATTTTACCTACCGATTATTATGTAGATACTTCGGCTAATAATCCCTTTTATAATCGGTAGCTTATCCAACGCGTAAGACTACCGATTATAAGGAGCCCCGTATTCAACCATGGCCAAATTCCATAGGTTTTGAGGGATGCAGGGCCAACCATAACCACTTGGCTTGAGCTGTGGATGTAGCCATAATCGGAAGCCTAATAGGTTACATAAACTACCGATTCTAAGTTGCCCCAAAATGAGTTTTTTCTAAAATCCTTCGCGTAATGAATTTTGAAATCTACCATAATCGGTAGGGTATATAATTATATAACCCACCGATTATAACGAGACCCAGATCCAACCCTTGCCATATTCCATAGGTTTTGAGTGTGCACAGCCAGCCATAACCACTTTGTTCGCGTTTTGGATGCAGCGTTAATCGGGAGTTAAATATATTACCAAACCATCCGATTATGGGTTGCCCCAAAATGAGTTTTTTCTAAAATCCTTCATGTAAGGAAATTTGAAATATACCGTAATCGGTAGAGTTAACAACTTAAGAACCTACCGATTATAAGGAGCCCCAGATCGAACCGTTGCCAAAATCCATAGGTTTAGAGGGTACAAAGTCAGGCATAACCATGTGGTTCGTGATTTGGATGTAGCCATAATCGTAAGCCAAATAGGTTCCACAACCTACCGATTATAGGTTGCCCCAAATTGAGTTTTTTCTAAAATCCTTCATTGATGAATTTTGAAATCTACTATAACCGGTAGTCTACTCAACTTAATAAACTACCGATTGTAAGGAGCCCCAGATCGAACCCTTGCCAAATTCCATAGGTTTTGAGTGTACAGAGCCAGGCCTAACCATGTGGTTCGTGATTTGTATGTAGCCATAATCGTACGGAATATAGGTTCCAAAACCTACCGATTATAGGTTGCCCCTAAATGAGTTTTTTTCTAAAATCCTTATTTGCGAAATGTTTAATTTGCAATTTGACATAATCGGTAGATGATAAAACTTATACCCTACCGATTATAAGTGGTCAGGGATTCAACCTTTGACAAAAACTATAATATTCGGTAGCCAAAACAATAATCGGTAGTTTCACTCAATAATCGGAAGCAAACTCGTAATCGGTGAGGTGGGGTCTATATATTAGTGTTTGTAAAAAAAAATTGACTCATCGCGAGGTAACTCCCGATTGAGTGAGAGAAGAAGAAGAAAATAAAGAAGAAGAAGTGGGTATATGTTGCCAACTTCCGATTTTTGCCAACTTCCATAAACATGGATGGGTACGAAGAAGGACGTGAAGTTGTTGAACTTCAAGGTTCACTACCGTTTAGAGATGACGATTTGGGGTATATGTTGAATGATCCAAACTTTGATGGAGATGAAGCCCTAGACGACGCTTTCATGGAAGAAAATGGAGAATCACCCGAGATCGAAGCTAACGATTCATCAAACATACGGGTATGTTGTTAACAAACTCCAATACCCATGTTATCCATGTTACGTGCGTTTGTGTGTGTTTTCGAACGTGAAAATTCGATTTCTGCATGCATTGAATGACATGAACGACATATATTCGGTAGTTAATTTAGTAACATATCTACCGATTATCAATAATCGGGTATATTTTGATGTATTAATCTGCCGAATATGAAAAAATCCCCAAATTGAAAGCTTCAATTTCTCATAATCGGAATTAGTCTACATGAATAAACGTCCGATTATTGATATATAATAATCGGTTGGTTTATGAATTTATAGTCCCTCCGATTATTGAAGCTTTTTACACAGAAGAATTGTTCATTTCTGTATGTCGTTAATCGGTAGACTATATTCGTACATGACTACCGATTTCTCATAATCGGTTACGTTGTATAGTATTAAATCACCGATTGTATTACAATCGGTTACTTATTATCTAAAATGGGACGAGTCCTAAAATGGGACAATCGGTTACTTATTATCTAAATCGATTCTATTACAAGGTATTGCGATTAGCGTCGTGGACGTGTTGGACGAGTCCTAAACGGATTAAATCTTTCCATCGCCCTAAAGATTCTAAAATGAGCTTCATAACGGAAGCTTGATCTTTTCCATCTCCGCCATTCCCCGAGAGATCGTTCTATAACCTCATCATTGGTTTCACCCCTCAATCGATATTGATTCACAAGATACGTTAAATGGACGAATTCTTGGACGTGTCCATTTATTGAACCAACTCTACAGAAAAGATCGGCGGAGTGACGGTTGTTTGGAGTTACTAGGTGCCGTTGCAGAATTTTTCGTGAATTTTCCCCAAATAACTCATACTCATTATGCCTCCTAGACTACGTTCTTCTCCTCGTCTCGGATAGAATTGAACATAGCGCCTACATAAAGATAAATCTTCTTCGATCGTGAACTCCGTAGGATTAATGAATGGTTGGGCCATTATGTTGAAGATGATGTTGGAGAGAGTTTAAAAGTATTTTTGTTCCATAGAGAGTAAAAGGATACAATCCTTATATAGAGTTTAGAGTTCCAACGACTCTATTTTGTTGGGGCAACTGTATAATCGGTAGTCAAATGAAGTATTTGAACTTCCGATTACACAGTTGCCCCAAATTTTGTTTTTGTAGAAATGTCATTTTTTTCGAATTTGGGAACTAGAATAATCGGTAGCTAATAAACTTCCGATTATACAGTTGCCCCAAATTTTGTTTTTGCAGAAATGTCATTTTTTTCGAATTTGGGAGCTAGAATAATCGGTAGTTAATAAACTTCCGATTATACAGTTGCCCCAAATTTCTTTCTTGGCGAAATCACCAATTTTGGGAATTTAGGATCTACTATAATCGGTAGTCTCGTGAGGTTATTTCCCTTCTGATTGTTATAGAAGCCAGATGCGAGTTTGGCACAAAATCGATAATAATCGGTAGTATAATATAGTTACTAAGCTTCCGATTTCGTTATAATAATCGGGAACAAAATAGCTTCCGATTGTGTAAGGGCATTAATGTATTCTCCGCATTTTTGGACATCCCTTAACGGTGTATATGGGTTGGGAATAAAAAAGTCGCCCCTAATTCTTTCGGGGTCGCCCCTAAAAGTGCCAGGATAAAAAATCATAATTAACGAGTCATACAAAGAAATAAATAAATGAAAGTTGAAAACATTTTGAATACTTTGTCAAAATCTGGAATACTTGATCCTGTGTTATCAACCACAAGCGACTATAATACAATCTCTCTGTCATTGATATAGCAACTATTCATTTTCAATGGTTGAGTGAGCATGTCAGAGTTGGTGAACATTAGCCAGTCGATAGTGACCTCTCCTAGCAATGACCCACCGATGTACACTGCATTATGCAACTCGAGCTCTGGAAGATTTTAGTAGTAGATGATCTTAAAGGAAAATCGTTCTCCATACATAGGATTACTCCATAATTCTTCTTAGGTCCTGAATATCTTCCCTCCAAACTGAATTTCCACAAAGGCAGGTTGATTTGGGATGAGGTTATGGGCCGCAACCACCACAACCTCAAGTTTGTAACTACCTAATGTAGAGTAGCTCGTTCAATAGATGCGACACCTAAAAATAAATAAAATGGATTAATGTTTCCAATTAGCTAGATATTATTCGTCTACTAATTTCAAATTATGAAAGGTACAATCATATAACGAAATATATAAACAAAGTTTCATAGAGTCTTTCAAACATTTTATTCATAAAATAAACAATCAAGTAAAAGCTCCCTAAATTTTATCAGTACTCTAGATTAACTCCAGATTTACCACTAAAGCTCACTAAGGCCTATTCCTATGGGTATGGCAAAAATGATGTTTGGCATACTAGGTGGCATGCCAAATGAGTTTCCCCACTATGGTAGATATGTCAAACTTGATTAAAAATATATATTTAATTGTGTTGGGTGGGACCCTAATGAATAAAATATATTTGTGTTTGTGTGGTGGGATATTTATAAAAGTTTTAGTAATATAATATAATCAGTGAGACCCTTTAAACATAAAAATATATTATAAAAGTGAAAAAGTAGGAGAGAAGGAGAGATTATATATATAATTACTTGGAGATAAAGTCTTTATCGCTGGAGATAAAGAGAATATCGCCAACGATAAAATCTCTATCGCTCATCAAAGCGATGTGAATCTATATCGCTCATTTGGAAACTCCATCGTGTATGCCTATATGTCAAAACTGACATATAGGCATATGAGTTTGGCACTTTGGCATACCCATAGTGGGTGCATATATGCCAAATATATGAGTTTGGCATACCCATAGGAATAGGCCTAAAGAGTCAACTAAACCCAGTTATAAACAAAATGGTTATTTAATATTTGGTACCCAACAAATGTCCAACACCTAGTTTTGGTATCCAATATTTGAAATATTATCGGTTGGTACCTAGTATAACCGTTGACTGTCAAGGTCAAATTTTGACCAAACTATTTTTAACTTAATATTATTTTTATTTCCAAAATTGTTAGAAATTACAAATATAGCCCTGACCCTTTTAATTTCTTCTCTCTCATTCATTCACACCTATGCGCAACCAACCATCTTCCCACACCGGCACCAATATCACTGCCGATACCACCCTCTCTTCCCAAGTGAAAACTCTTCTTTCCCTCGTTATTCTCCGGGAAAAAAAAACTCAATTCTTCTGCTCCGTAAGAGCAACCGATTTGTTTCACAAACCATCTACATGTTACATCATCAAAATCAAAAATAATAATTAAACCATTATCAAAAAACCCTAGAAATAGGGAGGACGCAGGAATTGGATCGAGGAGAAGAACACGAAGAGGAAATTCATGTTGTTACTGTATGGATTAGCGACTACCACCTCCTGATTGAATCAATTTGATTTTGAGAAAATATTAAAAATAAAAAGAGGAAATATTAAGATCCTATTTCCAGTATCCTGATGTTGAAGAGTCCCTCTTCTCAAGCGTCTTAGACAAAGAGGGTTTTCATCTAAATGAGTAATAGGTTTCTTGTACTGATACTTGTCTTTATTAAATGAAGAATATGTTGTCACGTCAGAAATATTGGGTATTGAATGAAATTAGTTTAGGGGGTTTCAGTTGCGGTGTTCTCTGAATGAAATTTGTTTTGTAATTTAATAGTTATTGTTAAAATTGGTTGCTCTATTTGATAAGAAACACTAGTTGTCGTAAAGAAGATATTAAAGATGTTGATATTTTATATGTTTAATGATCTGTTGTTTTTCATGGATGTTTCATTTTCATTTTTGATTAATTAAACTCGCTCTAGTTATGTTGTTCTTGGAGGTAATTAATTAGACTTATCAGTTTTCATTTTTTATTTCAAATGTGAAAGCTTTTGCGGATTTTGGAGAAGTATCAAAGCGTGAAAAAACCACCCGTATGATCCATGGAGCAAAGAACAACAACAAACTTGGAAGGATAAGTTGCTCATGACCAGGAGAAGAAGATGATAGAAGAAGAAGGTTGCCGTTTTAATGGCTCGGTCGCCTCATGGAAATTATGGAGGGATAAATTTGTAAAATGAATTATTTTTATTAATAAAAATTAAACTAAATAAAAAATAGATTAGTCAAACGGGATCTTAAACAGTCAACGTTGGTCAAGGTACCAACAGATGACATTTCAAATGTTGGGTACCAAAATTAGGTGTTGGACATTTGCTGGTACCAAACGTTAAATAACCCTAAACAAAATCCAAACTTCATAAAGTTCAAAATGACCAAAATAATGTAATGAAAAATAAGAAAGAGTCATTCTAATAAGATCCAAATTATCGTTGGAGTTGAATTTTAAAGGCTAAATACCACCCCAAGGATGTTATGCACTTGATTCCACACCTAAGAACTGATAGTTGAATATGCAAAGGAATCAAGTGTGACATAAATCCAAACATGGGAAAAGGAGATATCAAGAAACCACCACTTATAAAACCAAACATAGACACCTCAAACCTAAAATATCTGAATGAAGTCATAATCAATAATTCAGATAAAATAAGCAAGCTTAATTGTATTGATTGCAAAAAATGAATGCCTAACACACATGGACATGAAGGTTTATATAAGGAACCATACAGAGTCCTAATCATAAACAAATATAAAACTAATTCCTAAAGAAGCCAAAACTTCTAAGGTAACTAGAATTATGAAGATTATTAAACTAGATAAAATCCGAACATCCCTCCCTTCTTCAAACTAGGGTAATGAAGTACCTAAGATGCAAAACACTGAAGCCCAAACTCACTTAGCTTTTTTTAAATGAATGCAATTTGTCGAACATATTTTTATTTGTTAACTATGTGCATCAATATTGTATTAATTACGTTACAAAAGTAAGATATGATTAGTTCGATCTTGCACATTGCTATTATTGCTTAAATATATGCCTAAATAAGATTTTGTTTGTCATTGTATACATCACATCTTCATACTTTAAATGACTGAGACTATTTGATAACTAACGTTTTCCGATATTATTTTATTGTTAGTATAAGCATTCTATAAGGAGTACATGTTCGTTAAAAAAATATATTGAGTTAATTTTATAACACAAATAAGTATGTCTAATAGTTTATACTATTATTTAGATCAATAAACCCATATTATGTAAGTGATTACCACATTTATCATATTTATTTGTCAAGTGAATTCGGATTCAAAGTTTGTGCCGCACTTAAAAAAAAAATTCGAGGAAAGGATGCTAGCACTTAATTTGTAGCTCTACTATAACTATATTTATATTCATTCGTTAATGTTATACCATATATTAATTAGGATACCAAGTTCTTTCTTAAATACCTACTAATTCCTTATTCCTATGTACAAAAATTGGATTATTATATTATTTTTTTAGATGTAAGCCTTGGCTTTCGCCAAGAACTTTGAAACTGCACCTAAAATTCTTTTACCCTTTAGTTTTTTCTTCTTATTATTAGTCGCAATATCAACTACCTGGCAGCCATCCTTCTCTAAACTGTGAAAAATACAGATTTATAAAAAGCATGCCAGTTTAAATTGACCTCACCGAGGATCAATCCCGAGCTGTGGATGATGGCTTTGAAGTTGAGTTATTCGACGTTGTTTGAGAAGATATCAAAGAAGAACGTATCACCCCACACTGGATCCCTCCTAAGTTCTTCGTGTGTGTAGAAAGTTTGTCCCTCACATTGGAGCTCAATGTATGTGGCTTGCTCCGGAATCAGATACTGGGCCCCAAACACGAAAACGTCGAGCTTTTGACTAGACACCTAAAAAATTTGAAAGAAATTATATTTACCAAAAGTAGAGTATTAAGATTTTTATATGTAAGCCTAGGATTTCGTCAAGACCTTGAAACTGCACCTAAAATTGTCTTACCCTTTTGTTTTTTGTTTTTAATGTTGTCACTAGCCTCTACACACAATTTTGAAGAAACAATTTTGGTGATGACAAATGATAACAAATTCTCTTTGTTTCTTACCAAAGCAAGAATTTGAATCACCCCATCATGAGATTAAATTCTATTCAACTGAATTTTCTTCTAAAACTAAAAACAGAAGAGGCTATGCGTGGACATAACAATGCAATGCTATGATTTTGAAAGATGTTTTCACTAGATTACCAATTGTTAGTGTTCATTTGTTATAATGTATAATGTGTATATATATAATTGTGATTTTTATGATAATATGGTATCACATATGTAATGGGTGTATTGCTTTAGTAAATGGTATAAACTACTAGGAACACATATATGCTTACTTTAATTAGCTTAAATTTTTTTATTCGAGATATATCGTTTAAAGAGATTTGAGCTTGCATCCAAATTAAAATATACCAAAAAATGTAAGTGTGCAAAAACTTCTTTCTTATTAATCCACTAACAAGCACATGGTACAATTACTGCAGTACGCCTTCAACATTAACAAATTACATGTTCCAAAGATTGTTATATCTTTCTCAATGACATTTACTGTCGCACACAAACTAAAAACCTAATAATGAACGATGAACATTGATTATTTTATTTTTTTCAATAATAAGCCTTGGCTTAACCAAAGACTTAACATTGCATATAATATATTCTTACTAGCTAGTTTTTTTTTTGTCGAATGATATCTTTGGCAAGGAGAAATCCGAGGAGCAGTGAGTCATAAATTGATCTGTAATTCACTATTAGCTTAGAATCCAGGAAACCCGAAAATAAAGGAATCTTTCCCTTTATTGGTCAACTGGGTTGATCTTTATGTGGAATAGGTTTCAAATCACCAACAAAAAAATAATCTGATTGCTTAAATGCTAATTATTAAAAGGAAGTCCACAGATTTAGATCAGTGATACCCTAGTTCTAGTTAACAATTTTTTCCATATAATTAACTAATTTGTGGATAACCGTAATGATACGTGCATTATTTGCACTAATTTGGTACTCAAATGCTTCGCGCGAAGGCCTTATTGGATTGCTAAGTTTTTTGGATTAAATAAAGGTCAAAATAAAAATAAAGATTAGTAAAAGAATTATATATTCTAGAGGCATATTTCATCATTATGCTTTGATTTCGTTTGCTTTTGTGTTTTTATGGGAGTTTTTAGCTTGTCTCAACTAAAGAAAAAGAAAAGAGTTCATTTAGGCATAGGAAGGAGAACTAAGAATTGAATAAAAAATTATAGGAAAAGTTCAGAGTCACTTACGACTGGGAAGTCTAAAGAACCTAGACGTAGACAAGTTGTAGACTCAACACTCAAAATCTAGAGTAACTTGCGACTAAGAAATCACTCCTAACCTGACCTAAAAATAATGAAGAGATACGAAGAATTTTACCACACTATATTCTAGAGTACGAAGATATGAAGGTAGCGCAAAAATGATGAGGTCAATCAGACATCGTACGAGGGAGTTGTGACCAAAATGACGAAGAAGAAAAATCAAAATTTAGGGAGACTTACGGTGGGGAAATGACATGTTCGTCCCAGCCGTAAGTGACACTGGAAAATCATCAAAAACTTTTATTTTCTTAATTAGACCTAGATATGAGTGGGTCTTTCCTAGCCGTATTTCTGGAGATTTCTTGACACAAGTTGATTGTCAGACCTACATTTGAGTAGTAAAAATATTCATAGCCATAGGTAAGGTATATTTTACATAATTGGACCTCTAAATATGAGTTTTACCTCGTCCAAAAAGGAATCTAAGTTTACACTTTTTGGGGTATATATAAAAGTACTTCCAAAACTTTTTTTAAAAAAAAAAAGGGAGTGAATCATATATTTACGACGAATAAGAGAAGACAATGAGCTTTGAAGTTTGAATTTTTTCTATGAGCTAGAATTTTCTACTTATTATTTTTACATGGGTTTTAAGAAATCTATGATAAACTAAACTTTCAATTAGTTAAGGATGTGACTTAAAGTCATGAACATGTTATTCTATTAATGCATTAGTATTGTTATTCACTCTTTTGTCTATCATTGATGTTTTACTGCCCATAATATTTATTTGATTGTGTTCGAATAATATGATTATTAGTTGTTTTGTGTATTTAAGTCACGATTAAACATCTTAATAACTTGTTTATATCTAATTAGGAATCTTAGGTACAAGAACCCTAATAACAAGTTGTAATTTGTGACTACTAGCGGTACGAATTATGAAGGACATCATAAGTAGAACTTGTCCTAAGTTGAATATCAAACGATTGTGTTAGTAGTGCCTATGATTAACTCGTTTCACATACCTTAATGATGTAATCTCAACAATGTTGTAGTAAAAAGGTTCGTTGAGACTTGTGAAAGCAAAAGATTTTAGACTTATAAAACTTAAAAACAAACAAAACTTAACTCAAAATTCGATTTCAAGATATTAGGAATAACCAAGACACTGATTCCACTATTACACATGAATGAATAACGGTAAATAACCCAAAACTCTAATTATCTTTTAAATCCCTTGTTCCTTAATTCACAAATAATCAGGCAAATTCTCAAAAATTAATTGTATCCCCTAAGCATAGATTATCTTAATACAAAGCATAACCTATCTAATTGAATCACAACTAATGAAGAAAATTCTGCGAACAATTTAAAACTCTGCAAAAGCAGTGATTGAGTGAATTATTACTTATAAATTAGAGAAAATAAAATAGTTACCAATTATTCATGCGTAAATAGCTTCCTCATTGCCTTGGTTGTGGGAGAATTAGCCTCTCATCATGTTGGAAACACGCTCAAAACTCATTTTTATTGCTCAAAGGAGGTGTACAAATGATGAAATGGAGAAAATGATGAAAATCGGGTGTTTGCAACGATTATAATTGTTGCAAACACTGGTACAAAGAACGATAAAGATAAACTATCATTGTTTCTTTAAGAATGTCCTATGAACTACGACCCACGTTTGTGAGTCGTTATCACTGTAGCGAAAACGACGGTCTTTGTGCGTCTAATGTTCTTCGTGTTCTTGGTGCAGCAGCAAAAATGGTGATTCTGCAACTCGATTTTCTAAGCTCTG
The DNA here is from genome assembly GCA_023531295.1 of Papaver armeniacum. Lineage (NCBI taxonomy): Eukaryota > Viridiplantae > Streptophyta > Magnoliopsida > Ranunculales > Papaveraceae > Papaver > Papaver armeniacum. The sequence goes on from JAJJWW010010013.1 coordinate 169,586, forward strand.
TAATGCTCTGTAATGCTCTAAACTCTCCCAAACTCTCCATCCTCCCTCCGAACTATCCCATCCTCTATTTATAACCCAACAACATTGAAATATCACGTAATAACTGCAGATAATTCTCCCATCAATCGACCGTAAAGAATATCTTCTCGGGAATATTTTCTTCCCTTCTTGTCTTCTCACGCTGTCAATGAGTGATGAATCTTCCTTATTTAACTCCTACGCGCTTTTGAAGTGGCCAAACACGAGCAGCAAATGTCAAATCACGCTGTAATCCCGTGAAAAACTCTTCTCGTGCACAGCTATCTGTCTTCTCCTCGCGAGTTATCTAGCCAAAAGTAGCTGACGAATCGACCCATACCAACCCTGTTATGCCCAACGATAGCTACCCAAACAATCACATCCATTTAGTCTCACGGGAACAGCTTCAAAATCGCAACCCTAATTCTGCCCTGTGAAACCTAGCTTTTTCCCGCCAATTTCTGTTTTTGAACGGTGAAGATGACAGGCAGCCCTTAACCAGCTGTGGGGTGGGAATAGCAAAGGGTTAACCCTTAGCAATTGGGTTACCCCTTATCCAAAGTGGGAGTCCGAATAGCAAATGTCCTCCGGGGCTGTTCTGAGCAACTTTTCGAGCCGAATTTTCCAACAATCTTTATTTCTAAAAAAAGCCTACAAACACACAAAACACCATAATAAGGACAAAAACAAGTACTAACAATACGAAACATTGAGGACAAATTAGACATATAAATGCGTCTATCACTTAATGATTTCCTCAATTTAAATCTATTAGCAATGAGCACCTGGTTACTTGGTGGAAAGTAATTCATGTATTAGCGATTACAGTACATGTTGACATTAGGAGGCCTAACGAAGTATTACACTCGATCGGGATACTTTATGAAATCCGAGGGTACCTAGTACACGCAATATTTTCGATATCAACCTATGCAAAAATACCTTGTGTAATATGTTAGAGCATTGCTCGGTTGAACCCACCATACATTAGTATGTCAAGTTTGGTTTTCATATTTTAGTATCAAAACTCAACTAGAGTCACTTGATTAAATGTACTAGAGACCAATTTTGTTTAATTTAGACAAGAAATTCTAGGAATGTTAAGACATACAAGTATTATTATGTATTTCTGAAGATCGTGAAGACGTATCGACCACAATGAAGACGGCATCCTTCCACTTGAGGTAAAGTGATACTGACTTGACTTGTTTTCATTCCTATCGTTGCTTCCAAGTCATTAAAGATTGAAAACATAATATGCAAGGTTATATTTAATTATATTGTGTTAGACTTGGTCATTTTAGTATGGTCAAAGTGTCAAGGAAGAATATTTGATTACGAAGTATAACGTTTATCTATTGAAGATCGTAAATGTGACATCGACATAATCTACATAACTCGTTACTTGATTGTATATTGGATATATGTGCAGTTTCATCCTAGGAAACTATGTTTGATTACATATATTCAAAGGAAGTACATGTACGAAACTTTTTTCGTAATCGAAAGGAAATTAATAGGCGTTTTGGTCCGGTTTCCATTGAAGATCTACTGGATGACTAATTCGAACTTAGGTAATAACTTTTGTAGAATCGATCTTGAATTATGTTGAGAGATCTGGTAGAAAAAATCTTTACTTAGTTTGGGATATGCCGTAGAACCGATCTTGACTTATGTTGAGAACCTTGGTATAACTGATCCTTACCTATTTTGGGATACTTGTTAGAACCGATCCTAGCTATTGTTGGGAGTTATGGTAAAACCGATCCTTACCTATATTGGGATACTTGGTAGAATCGATTCAAACTTTTGTTGGAAGTCATGGTAGAATCGATCCCTACCTATATTTGGTGACTTGGTAGACCGAACTTAACCTTTATTAAGAATCATAGTAGAACTGGTCCCAAGAGCAAAAATGATCCTTCATATTCACATATTACTTTACAGTTTTGTGTGAGTTTTGAATTAGGGTTTGCTAAATAGGAAAGTTCTAGATGTAGACATAATTTGGACATGAATACAAATCTTATCTTTCATTGTCCAAAGATATTTCTTGATACTCGAGGTGATCCAAATCTGAAACATTGAGAACCTTTTAATTAAGAATTTTCGATTATATTCTTTTGATTTTCCAGCAAATCAAAACATATCTCTGGAAAGTTATACTAGTTAAGTGATAAAATAATATTAAATATTTCTAATGAGAGATTTTAGAATTACAGGTTGGATAGTAGTTGGAAAAAGGAAAAGTGAAATTAGGTACTTATTGCATATCTTGAGAATATTTTCGGTTTTGGAATTTTCTTGTTGTCCAAACAACCTTGGTATATAAATAGTTGCTTTGCATTTGTAGAAAATTATCGTAAGAGTCAGGAAAACTTCATTCATTTTGTTTCAGGGTGGATCCATATATCCGGAGAGGAAAGTACCCTAATTAGGCGAAATCTCTTACGACCGCTCGTTTAAATACTTCTGAGGGATCAAGAAGCTCTACGAGTACCGTTGGTGGAAGACTAGATAATTGCATTGTTATTTTAGTTTTTAATTATTGATTTGATTGACTAACAATTGTTGAAACTTTGATTGCACCTAGTTTGATTATTCTTGAGAGCCTTTACTTCTGACACAAGGGTCACTCAAACTAGATCAAAGTATTGACGGGATATTTAAAACTGTTATTATATCTAAAGACAACCTGCGATCATCCATTATTAACAGACTCCATTATGTGCATGATCGATCATAAGTGGATTCAAGTTTGTGTTGTGCAGGTACATAAGAAGGTAATTGAAGATTTGAAGAACAAAAAGATTTTTCTTATTGGTTTTTGTATCTCCTGATTTGTGCACACATCTTGATCGGATGGGATCTGACTTAGATTAGATTTATTTGATCATAAATTCATTTAGATCGGCAACTGGTATTCTTCAATATCTGATAGTTGTGAATCCAAATCTAAGTTACTAATTTGGATTGATTTTACCCGACAAAGTATAATTCAACGAAAGAGCCTTTGTCATAACTCAACGAATCTTTTTTCTAAAAGATTATTGGAGTAGTTACCAAACAACTTTGTTCCTTTACTGTTTGGCAGACGCTCAAAAGGAGTTGAGTGCTTAAGGCTTTACATCGGTAAAGCAACTCAAGATAATGAAATCTATCTTGGGATTCATGTGCGTGACCAAACAGTCGTTGGCGCAGGGATACTAAGGAAACTAAGTAACTAGGAGTAGACTACTTGGTCTAACTATACGAAGTTGGCTTTGTACTTTGTGTAGCGTCTTAATTTTGAGAGTATTCAAAACTGGACTAGGTCCCGGGTTTTTTCTGCATATGCGGTTTCCTCTCGTTAACAAAATCTTGTTGTGTCATTTACTCTACTTCCGCATTATAGTTGTTTTATTATAATAAAGTAAATAACACTTGTACGTGAATCCTGATCACTTGACATTGATCCTATAGTCAATCAATATTGTACTGTAACTATTGTCAAGTGAATATCAAGTTGTTGTATTCTTTCAACTTTGTCCATAGACAATCACACTTGGTATCAGACATATAGGTTGAAAAGAAAAACGTGGTGTATTTGGGTACCCTCGTCATTTTATAATCTAATACATACACGGACTGTCAAGGAGATTACATAAACAATATGTAAACTTGGTAATTGGTATATAACATAAATTCTAATCCGAACCAATCTATGGGATAAAACAAGTGTTAATTAACGTATAATGCTATTAGTTTACTTATAACTATAAAAATAATTACAATGTGGAAAATAAAGTAAAGGCTTACAACAAGATTTTGTTAACGAGGAAAACCGCAAAGCAGAAAAACCCCTAGACGTAGTCCAGTTTTGAAAACTCTTATAATTAAGCTGTTATACGAAGACGGTCCCATAGATTGGTTCAGATTTGAACTTATGTTATATACCAACTTGGTATTACCAAGTTTACATCTTTTTTAAGTAATCTCCTTGACAGTTCATATATGTATTATATTATGAAATGACGAGGATACCCAAATATACTACGTTTTTGGTTTCAACCAATAATTCTGATACCAAGTGTGATCGTATATGGACAAAGTCGAGACAATAGGACAACCTGATATTCACTTGACAATAGTTATGATACAAGACCAATTGACTAAAATATCAAGTATTCTTTGGCTTGTGGTGGTGCATAGACTTAAAAATCAAGTATTCTTTGGCTTGTGGTGGTCAATAGACTTGCATCACAAAAGGTCCATATACAAACATGGGACTCGCCGTTAAAAGATATTAAAAGAGCAGTTTTACACTCACGGTGATTTTTGCACAGTGAGATATTCCAAGTGGGACATGTCCTTGGGACCCACCACCCAGAGATTTAAAGGGGCCTAATTATTTAAGTTCCACTAGGTAAATTTAACGGTGTATATCCACTAGTTTGTAAACTAATATTGATTATGTCGGTAAGTGTATATCGATTTTGTTTGATCGGACCAAACAAAGAAGATTAACTTAATTAAACGGAAGAACCTTTGTATTCAAGTATATCTCTGATTAACTTGTTGATCTAGGAGATTGGTAGAGAGGTTACTAAAATAGAGTAGTTTTTTACTGTTACGGATTCCGATCCAAAGGAGTTGAGTTGCTGAAGACTTCACTATAGGTGAAGTGTTGAGATTATTAGTCCCACATTGTCTGGGAATCTAAGATCCTGCGATTTATAATCCTTTGGGCCTCTCCACTCATTGCCAATTGGTTTTGAGTTGGATGCCTGCATTCTAACATGGTATCAGAGCAGGCTATTGCGACGATTCGTAGACTGACCGCGCCAATACTCTACGTCACCCGATTTAATTATTATCCACGTGTTAGACCCAACGAGGCTACACGTGAGGGGGCGTGTTGAGATTATTAGTCCCATATTGTCTGGGCATCTAAGATCCTGCGGTATATAATCCTTTGGGCCTCTCCACTCATTACCAATTGGTTCTGAGTTGGATGTTTGTATTCTTACATGAAGTGACTTGAGATAGTGGACTATATCTTAGGATTCACGTGCCTAGACCAGATTGGTTGTAGGCACAGGGATATTGAGGGAAATGAGTAACTTGGAGTTAGTTTACTTGGTATCAACTATAGGAAGTTGTAATAATATTTGTATAGCATCTTAATTCTGAGAGTATTTAAAACTGGACTAAGTCCCAGATTTTTCACGCTTTAGCTTTACTCGTTAACAAAATTTTGTTATGTTCCTTTACTTTTTATTTTTCGCGTTATAATTATTGCCATAGTTATACTTAAAGTAATAATATTGTACGTTAATCAACACTTGCTTTGATCCCATAGATTGGTTCTGATTCGAACTTAAAAGCAATAAACCAAGTTTACTTCTTGTTTAAGTAATCTCCTTGATAGCTCATGTCTATATTACAAAAAGTGTGTCTTGCATAGGTTGATATCGAAAATGTTATAGTGTACTGGTACCCTCGTCATTTCACTGTCTTTGTGTTTATTTTTGATATTTACTTTGATAGTTTGTGAACTAAGATTGATTATTTATGTAATAGTATCTTAGTTGATCTAACCGAAAAATGAATTTTTATTGATTAAATGGAAGAACCTTCTGTTTATGGGTGAAAATCGTTTCTGCTGATTTCGGTAATTTCGGTGGGTGAGTGAGAAATTGATTCAAACCCTAAACAAATGTCTTTGCACGTGAGCACTTTGTAGATTCGAGAGATCGATCTCAGACAAGTCCGGCCTAAACCAAGAAATGGCCGTTCTAGACTTGCTTCGGTCACAAAGTGGAGGAGAAGGGTTGATTTGGGGAGGGAAGCAAAGAAAGGTGTTGAGGAGAGTAGTATCTCGACTTGTATCGAGAAAGTGAAATCTTAGGAAGCTTGCAAGAGATAGAAGCTTTTGGGAGAGCTTGCAAAGTTGCCTTTCCGAGAGTGTAAGTGTAGTATATTTCTCCCGACTGAGACTTGTTGTCCGGTGGAAATAGGTAAGACCTATTTATACAAGTCGAGATTGAAACGCACCACGGCCTCATGAAGGAAGAGAGTAAAAGGGTGAAATAATGGGAGGAGGTGGTAAACGCATGGTTTAATGGGTGAAAACGTTTTTCACCATTATTTCCTCTTTTATTTGACCGCTTTATTCCTTTTCACGCTTTCTTAATGTGAGCGTAGTGTACGCGCATCTTTGTGATAGCCAAACCAAAACCCTAAAGAAGCATCCCCAGTTTGTGTCGATGTCTCGAGTGTTGGTTGCATCTTGAGTGCAAGTGGCACCGCTTAGTGGCGCGTGTGGCATGTGCCAATGGCATGTGCGGAATGCCTTGGTGGTAGGTTGCACGGTTTGCAAGTTAGGTTACCGGCGTGTGTGTTTGGCATGTGCCAATGGCATGTGCGAATGCCTTGGTGGTAGGTTGCACGGTTTGCAAGTTAGGCTACCAGCGTGTGTGTTTGGCATGTGTGGAATGCCTTGGTGGTAGGTTGCACGGTTTGCAAGTTAGGCTACCAGCGTGTGTGTTTGGCATGTGCCAATGGTATGTGCGGAATTCCTTGGTGGTAGGTTGCACGGTTCGCAAGTTAGGCTACCAGCGTGTGTGTTTGGCATGTGCCAATGGCGCGTGCGGCCATGTTGACCTAGTTGCAAGCCTTGCAAACCTAGGGCGCTATGTTTGGCGTGGGCCAAAGGCATATCGGCTTAGAAATATAGCTTGCGGCACATGTTGGCATGTGCCAATGGCGCGTGCGGCCATGTTGACCTAGTTGCGAGTCTTGCAAACCTAGGGCGCTATGTTTGGCGTGGGCCAAAGGCATAGCGGCTTAGAAATATAGCTTGCGGTACGTGTTGGCATGTGCCGTATGGCACACGCGGCCATGTTGACCTGGTTGCAAGTCTTGCAAACCTAGGGCGCTATGTTGGCGTGGGCCAAAGGCATAGCGGCTTGAAATATGGCTTGCGACACGCGCGTTGGCATGTGCCAATGGCACGTGCGGCCATGTTGACCAGTTGCAAGTCTTGCAAACCTAGGGCGCTATGTTGGCGTGGGCCAAAGGCATATCGGCTCGGAAATATGGCTTGCGACACACGTTGGCATGTGCCAATGGCACGTGCGGCCATGTTGACCTAGTTGCAAGTCTTGCAAACCTAGGGCGCTATACAAGGCGTGGGCCAAAGGCATAGCGGCTCGAAATATGGCTTGCGACACGCGTTGGCATGTGCCAATGGCACGTGCGCCATGTTGACCTAGTTGCAAGTCTTGCAAACCTAGGGCGCTATGTTGGGCGTGGGCCAAAGGCATAGCGGATCGGAAATATGGCTTGCGACACGCGTTGGCATGTGCCAATGGCACGTGCGGCCATGTTTTGACCTAGTTGCAAGTCTTGCAAACCTAGGGCGCTATGTTTGGCGTGGGCCCAAGGCATATCGGCTTGGAAATATGGCTTGCGGCACGTGTTGGCATGTGCCAATGGCACGTGCGGCCATGTTGACCTAGTTGCAAGTCTTGCAAACCTAGGGCGCTATGTTGGTCGTGGGCCAAAGGCATAGCGGCTTGGAATTTGGCGTTGTTGCCATGGTGCGCAGGGTGCGGCTTGGTTTGGCATGGTTGCCATGGTGCGCAGTATGCGGCTTGGTTTGGCATGGTTGCCATGGTGCGCAGAGTGCGGCTTGGTTTGGCATGGTTGCCATGGTGCGCAAGATGCGGCTTGGTTTGGCATGGTTGCCATGGTGCACAATAGATGCGGCTTGGTTTGGCATGGTTGCCATGGTGCGCAAAAGATGCGGCTTGGTTTGGCATGGTTGCCATGGTGCGCAGAGTGCGGCTTGGTTTGGCATGGTTGCCATGGTGCAGATGCGGCTTGGTTTGGCATGGTTGCCATGGTGCGCAAAGATGCGCTTGGTTTGGCATGGTTGCCATGGTGTGCGAGTGCGGCTTGGTTTGGCATGGTTGCCATGGTGCGCAAAGATGCGGCTTGGTTTGGCATGGTTGCCATGGTGCGCAAAGATGCGGCTTGGTTTGGCATGGTTGCCATGGTGCGCAGAGTGCGGCTTGGTTTTGGAATTAGGGTTCGTGGTTGAAAACCTAATCCGGTATTTTGAAAAAATACCCCTATTAATTATTTACACCTGAGTTAAATGCTCTTAGTTAATGTGTTGCGGGTAACACTAGGTCATGGGGTTTTACGATTTTACCCCTTGTCTAAAATCCACCATCAACACCTTCGTACTCAACTATATATTTAATTAACTTGTTGACCAGGGATATTGATACAAAGGTTACTGAAACAGGTTAGTCTTTTACTGTTTCAGATTACGATTCAAAGAAGTTGAGTTGCTGAAATCTTCACAGCAGGTGAAGCGACTTGAGGTAGTGGGATCTATCTTATGATTCACGTGCGTATACCAAATTGATTGTAGGCGCAGGGATATTGAAGGAACTGAGTAACTTGGAGTAAGTTTACTTGGTCTCAACTATACGAAGTTCTAATAGCAAAACAAGTGTTAATTAACGTAAAATGCTATTAGTTTACTCATAAATATATTAATAATTACAATGTGGAAAATATATTAAAGTTTCACAACAAGATTTTGTTAACAAGGAAACCCCAGGACGTAGTCCATTTTTGAATACTCTCATAATTAAGTTGTTGTACGAAGACTATTACAAAGTTGAGACCATGTAAACTTACTCCAAGTTACTCAGTTTCTTCAGTATCCCTGCACATGCAATCAATCTGGTCTATGCACGTGAATCCTAAGATAGATCCCACTACCTCAAGTCGTTTCACATGCTGTGAAGACTTCAACAACTCAACTTCCTTGAATCGTAATCAAAACAGTAAAAGCCAAACCTTTTTTAGTAACCTCTCTATAAATATCCTAGATCAACAAGTTAATCAGACATATAGTTGAGTACAAAGGTTCTCCCATTTAATCAATACAAACTATTATTCGGTTAGATCAACCAAGATACAATTACCGAAATAATCAATCTTAGTTCACAAACTACCAAAGTAGATACAAAGAGAAACAAAAAAATGGTGAAATGACGAAGGTACCAAGTACACCATAATATATTCGATATCAACCTACGAGAGACATACCTTTTGTTATCTATTATAGACATGAATTGTTAAGGAGATTACTTAAACAAGAAGTAAACTTGGTATATTGCTTAAGTTCGAATCAGAACCAATTTATGTGATCAAACCAAGTATTGATTAACATAAAGTGTTATTACTTTAAGTATAAGTATGACAATAATTATAATGCGAAAAATAAAATAAAGGAACAAAACAAGATTTTGTCAACGAAGAAAACTACAAAGCAAAAAAATCTGAGACTTAGTCAAGTTTTGAATACTCTCATAATTATGATGTTATACAAAGATTATTACAACTTATTATAATTGATACCAATTAAACTAACTCCAAGTTACTTGGTTTCCTCAATATCCCTGCGCCTACAACCAATTTGGTCTAAGCACGTGAATCCTAAGATAAATTTCACTATCTCAAGTCGCTTCTTTCTTGTGAAGTCTCCAAAGAACTCAACTCCTTTACCAATCTCCTAGATCAATAAGCTAAATAGAGATATACTTGAGTACAAAGGTTCTTCCGTTTAATCAATTTAAACTCCTTTGTTCGGTTATATCAACCAAGATCGATATACGCTATCGAAATAATCAATCTTAGTTTACAAACTTTCAAAGTAGATCTCAAAGAGAAACATAAAGGTAGATTTCCGATTGATATATAACAAGCCTTAAAGTATTCGATGTAAACATCTTGTCTGATCCCAGTCCATCAAGTGTGCATGAAGTTATCACAAAGATCAGAATACAAAAAAAAAATAATCTTATAGTCCCCAATCTCCAGTCTCCAAAGTACCTTCACAAACAACTTGATTCCACTAATGATTTTTCACACACAGACGAAGTCTGTTTACAATGGATGGTCAAAAGTCATATCTTCAGATATAGATGCAATAAAGAAGATCGGAAATCGTTGATCTTTGAAATGGTTCGAGTGACCTTAATTATATCATAATAGAAGGATTACGGAATAAACAAATTATATCCATCGAGGTTTAACTTTACCGTCAGTTAATTAAATCTAATCGAAAACAAAAATTATAATACGATTATTAGTTTCCCACTAACAGTAGTACTGGAGATTCTTTGATACAACATAAATCTTTAAACAAAGGGCACATAAGAGATTTCACATAGTTAGGATACTCTCTTGTCGAACGAGTGTTAAAAGAATACTCCAGTGGGCTTCTCACACAAACAATTAGTTCATAGTTCGAATGATTTTAAAATAAGAATTTGAATCTTTCCTTTACCGGCAAGTTATTATGTTTAAATTCTGAAAAATCTTCGCTCCATCGATAAATTATCTTTTCGAAATCTTGTGATGTTATCCCATATGCAAGTATCATTCTTTCGTGATGTAGGTCTATGCACCACCATAAGCCAAAAGAAATCTCAATTTCATATTTTAGGTTTGAGATTTCAAATCATATCTAAAGTCAGTAGTTCAAAACTTATATGCAACCGAGAGATTCAAATCATATCTAAAGACAGAAGTTCGAATCTTTCCTCTACCAACGCATGTTACTATGTTTAAAGTCAGAAGTTCGGTGCCATCTCTCCTAAATTTCATTAGCCTTTCAAAATCTTTTGAGGGTCTCATCTATGTATATGAACCTTCTGTGATGCAGGTCTATGCACCACCACAAGCCAAAAGAAATTCGATTTTTACATGTTAGATCCGAGGTTCAAACCTTCTCTTTTGTTGTTGGTTGTCATGTTTCCAATTGAAGGTTCAGATTTCGCTCTGCCAGTAGCCTATCATGTTGAAACCTTGGAGTTCGAAACTTCGGCGGGCTATCATGTTTAAAGTCAGAGATTCGAAACTCCGCTCTGCCGGTAAGTTATCTTTCAAAAAATTTCACTCACCTTTCCAAAATCATTTTTTATTATTCTTGTGATGTGGGTCCCATATGTGGGTCCAGGCACCACCAAAAAAAACCAAAAAAAATCAGATTACGGACCATGATAAGACCAAAAGAGAGAGCAGAGAGAACCATTAATAACCCGAACAGAATTTCCATTTTTTTTTCTTTTTTTTTTTTTTTAACACAATTTCACATCTCTGAGAAAGAAGAAAAAAAAATACCCCCTTTCTTCAATTTGAAACCCTAATTACTCAAAATCGATCTTTTCATCAGAAATTTTCAATCTTTCTTCATCTCCTGACTCCTTCCACGTCTTCCCCCCATCGATTCTGTAAAAAAATAATTGTTTACTTTTTTAATAATCAAACTGTTGTTTTTCTTTCGATCCCTGTAAGTTTTGTTATTATCATCATTTTAGAATTAGAAGCAACACAGATTTTTGGGATTTTTTTTAGGGTACCCCCGGATGGGTATTGTTGATGATTATGATTTCATTTGTTGTTTGATCAAATTGTTGGTGATCTAAATGGGAAATGTTGTATGGGTTTGTTTTAGATTGTTATGAGAAGCAGATTGGGGTTTTATTTGATTCACAAAGGTCTTAACTTTTTTGAGATTGAAGAAGAAGATTGGTAGTACTGTGTGTATTCTCTCTTTCTCTCAGGAGAGGGGAGGAGGTAATTGAAGAAGAAGAAGAAGATTAGGGATTTGGTCTTTTTATGGGGGGGCATTATGAGAGCTGGGCACAGCCAAATGGTTTACTGCCCAATGAAGCGGCATTCGTTACTCGTCCTTTAGAACACGAAAGATGGATGAAAGCTGAAGAGAGAACTGCTGAGTTAATTGCGTGCATTCAGCCTAATCAGCCTTCCGAAGAGCTTAGAAATGCTGTTGCTGATTATGTTCAGCGCCTCATTATGAGATGCTTCACTTGTCAGGTACATCTTCTAGTTTTATTCATGTTTTAGTTGATAGAAATGTAGAATTGTGGAAGATATTGTAATTTAAAGATTGCCCAGTGCCCATGTTTTAGTTGATAGAATTTGTTTAACAAATTAGACGGAACTCAATGTGTTAGTATAGTGTATATGTGATAGTCAGAGCAGCCCTTTATTTCCTTGTGGTGAATTTGTTTAACAAATTAGGTTGTTGCAGGTGTTTACGTTTGGGTCGGTACCACTGAAAACCTACTTACCAGATGGGGACATTGACTTGACCGCATTTAGTGATAATCCGAACGCCAAGGATACATGGGCTAATGAAGTTCGTATTATGTTGGAGAATGAAGAGAAGAGTGATACTGCTGAATTCCGTGTAAAAGAAGTTCAGTACATTCAGGCAGAGGTATGTCTTTTTTTAACGGATTTTCCGTAATTTTGTAAAGGGCATTAGTTATTAGTAATTCTTGCTTCAAGCTTTAGGTTTATCGTTGTATTCATCCTTTAGGCTTTTACAGGTGAAAATTATAAAGTGTCTCGTGGAGAACATAGTGGTAGATATATCCTTTAACCAGCTAGGTGGGCTGTGCACCCTTTGTTTCCTCGAGGAGGTAAACATTCAATTTAAACTATATGTGTAACCTCTGTTTTGTAGAAATCCCCCGTGACTCATTTTGAGTTGTGCGTGTTGGCTAACAAAAATCCTTTTGTCTGTAGGTTGACCATTTGATCAACCAAAACCATCTTTTTAAGCGCAGCATTATACTAATTAAAGCTTGGTGTTATTATGAGAGTCGTATTTTGGGTGCTCATCATGGTTTGATTTCCACCTATGCTCTCGAGACGTTGGTGCTATACATATTTCATGTCTTCAACAATGATTTTGCTGGGCCTCTTGAGGTGACTAGAAATCCAGATTTCATACCTTTGTGCTCTTTATATGATTTTAAATTTATTGAACTTTACACCCAAAGGTGTTTGACTGTATATTTGCAGGTTCTTTATCGTTTCCTGGAATTTTTCAGTAATTTTGATTGGGAGAACTTTTGCTTAAGCCTCTGGGGTCCTATCCCCATTACAGCGCTCCCAGATATGACAGGTACTCCTGGACGTATAATCAAAACCATTTTGAGTCGTCATTTACTGAAAATAGCTCCATTCTACCGATTACAAATTCTTGGGTTTTCATTTCTAACTGTTTATGTTTAATAATTTACAGCGGAATCTCCTCGAAAGGATACTGGAGAGTTGTTGCTCAAGAAACAATTCCTCAATGTTTGTACTTCAGTATATGCCGTTGTTCAAAATGGCCAAGAAAATCAGGGCCAACCTTTTGTTGCCAAGCATTTTAACGTTGTTGATCCATTACGTACCAACAACAACCTTGGACGCAGTGTTAGTAAAGGTCAACTAAACTCATTTCATCTTTCTGCACACCTTCGAGTATTTTCCTTCATTATTTTGTTCTTCCAATGCCGTCCACTTTATATGCATTTGCCACTTAGACCTCCTCGCTTTTACTTCACAAACTATCGAATATATTAGTGTTCTTAAGTAATCCACGAGATGTTAGAGTCTGTTGTTTGAAGCTCTTTAAAGGAGAAGTTAATTTTGATATTAAATAGTTGTTAAGTCTCGTGTAAATCAGAGGACTTTTTTTAGCTTGTTAATTAATTTTAGCCCACGTCATATTTGCAGGTAATTTCTTTAGGATACGTAGTGCCTTTGCATTTGGGGCTAAACGGCTAGCAAGGTTGCTTGACTGTCCGAATGAGGATCTTATTGGTGAAGTCAATTTGTTTTTTCTGAACACATGGGATAGACATGGCAATGGTCGTCGCCCTGATGCACCTACAGGTGGCAGCGAGAGTATACATACAGAGAAGGTTCAAAGGACGAGACCTTTTATCGCCAGTGAACTGCAAGAAAAGTTTCGTTTTGCTAGAACACGTTCAAGCCCAGAGCTTTCAGATGCATCCAGGGTGGTATCGTCTCGAGGGAGCCGTTACGAGGCCCCAGAAACGGGAAACAGTAAGATTGTCACTGCAAAGGCAGATTCTAATAGCTACAGGAGAAAGAACTCGGGCTCTGATGTTTCAGTTGGTCATATTATTAGATCTTCAACTGAAGATCCATCATCTTTAAGGGACAGCTCATCTCATCACAGCCTCGACGATTCTGCTGATTCAAATACTGCTTCAAATAGTTTATATGAAGGAGTAGGATTAAGTTCGTACAGTCCAGAGCTTAGTTCCGCTGATGACTCAGTAGATAAGCACCAGGAGGAACAAGACCTTGTCAACATGATGGCTTCTTCTGGGCTACATGGTTTTCCTGGACAAATTCAGATGCCAATGCATCTGGGGTCACCTCACTTACCTTTTCCAGTGTCACCATCTATCCTAGCTTCAATGGGTTATGGGCAGAGAAATTTTGCGGGTATGGTTCCTCGTGAACATGAAGAGGTTTACTTTGAAAGAAATGAGAATTTGCGAAGCTCACATGCAAGTTCTTCGAGAAGCACAGATTTTGTAGAAAATACATGGGATGAATCATCTATGACGGGCTATAAGTCCACAAGAGACAAAAGAGGAAGAAAAGTATCTCCCTCATCAGTCCCTTCTACTGTTTATGGTAAGGGTAGGCCTGGAAGGCAGTACGAGGGTTCGCCTGCATCTCAAGGTTCTTCAGTGGCGGATGATGACAGCAGAGACTGGATACAACTATCAACTGCAGGCAGTGAATTGGTAGAAAGAAGCAATATGGAGCCCACATCTCATAAACTATCGATCAGTGGTTCAGATTCAATGATACCTGTCGGCCCTATGTTCTTGGGTCCTGGTTCACATCATAGGGCAATGAATAATGGTGGTGCATTACCCTTTGCTTTTTATCCCACGGGTCCTCCAGTTCCTTTCTTAACAATGCTTCCGGTGTACAACTTCCCTAACGAGGCAGGAAATTCTGAAGGATCCTCGAGCCATTTTGATAGGCTGGAGGGTCAGGATAGTGAACATACAAATCAATCTGATCAAAATTTTGATTCAGCTGACATCAATGATCAATCTGATAACTTCAGCAATTCTAATTCCATCAAGGGTGCTGCTTCCTTGGAGTCTTTAGAGGAGAACAAGGCTGCTGACATCCTTCACAGTGACTTCGCCAGCCACTGGCAAAATCTGCAATTTGGGAGGCTCTGTCAATTCCCACGTTCTCAAGGTGGGCCTTTGATATACCCCTCACCTGTTGCAGTACCACCCGTGTATTTACAAGGAAATTTCCCTTGGGATGGTCCAGGAAGACCTGTTTCTGGAAATGTGAACCTCGTCACACAACTACCGGGTTATGGCCCTCGACTGGTTCCTGTTGCACCATTACAGCCTAGTTCTAGTAGGCCAGCTGGTGTTTACCAGCGGTTTGGTGATGAAGCTCCTAGATATCGCGGTGGAACGGGGACTTATCTCCCAAATCCGGTAAGTTAACACAAACATGGTGCTTGAGCATCCTTCTGGTTATCTACTTCCCTTACTTCATACATGTATGTTGTCTTCCAATTAGGTGAGTATGCTTTTCAGGATGCCAAAAATTCTGGACGTACTTTCCAATAAATTTCTGTGAACCAAGATGATCACATTATTGGTGTATATGAATAATTGTGAAAACGTACTCCTACCCGTTTATGCTTAATGGATTAGCTGAATTTGCCATATAGAGAATTTTCAAAAAGAAGCTTTTTAGTCAGTTTTGTTTTGTTCACAAGCATTGACCAGAATTTTCCTGTTGTTCCTCAGACGTGTGTTTAAAATGTTGAAAGTTTTACATATGGAGAACTGATACTGATTTATGTATCAGAAAATATCATTCCGGGAGCAGCAAAATACAAGCCCCAAAAACCAGAGAGTGAATCACAGTTACGACCGAAATGATTACCATGGTGACAGAGAAGGTAGCTGGAATATCAACTCAAGACCACGAGCTTCTGGGCGCAGTCACGGACGTAACCAAGCTGGGAAACCAAACTCAAGGCCGGACCGGCTGGGAGGGAGTGACAGCAGATCGAACAGGCCGTGGGATTCATACATGAATGGGTCCTTTACCTCGTACCAGTCCCAGGCTGTTGCATTTGGTTCTCCTTCATTAAACAATGGCTCCAATAGTGTAACGTATGGCATGTATCCACTTCCGGCAGTTAATTCGAATGGTGGCTCACCAACAGGCTCTGTTGTCATGGTGTATCCGTACGGTGGTCACAACGTTGATTATGGTTCCCCTGCTGAACAGCTTGAGTTTGGCTCCCTTAGGCAAGAACATTTTTCTGGAATCAATGAAGATTCACAGCGTGGTGAAGGAGTAGGTTCCACGAGAGGTTTGATTGAGCAACAGAGGTTTCGAGGAGGTTCAAAGGCACACTCTTCTCCTGATCAACCTTCTTCTCCGCAACTTCAAAGGTGATATACACACTACCGATGTAACATACAGCCTTTCTTGGCCTGTAACCCTTGTTATGAAAGGTATAGACTGAACAAAAAGAAAAGAAAAAGAAGAAGAAAAAAAAAACGGGAAGAGGAATGGAGATGAAGATGCAGAAACGTGACGTTTCTCATAGTTAGTTCTTCATAGAAATGCTGTTGTTTGATGTTAGGATCTCATTAGGCTAGGGCCTACTTTTGTCTTTTGAGTCATTTACTGTGTGTACTTTGATCAAATTCCGTCATTCCTCGTCTTCCTTTTTGTAGTTCACATAACGGATGTCCCTTTTGTCTTTTGAACATTATATTGTAGGATACTTTGATCAGATGAATAGATATATTAGAAAACAAAAGTTTCACACTGTTCAGCGGTGTATGTAGGATCAGCTTTTCCATTTTTCTCATTCCAGGCTTGTGTATGTTTTTTGATTGTTGCTATGTTTGTTTGGAAAGCTTAGTTTGCGGATTTTCTAGTTATAATGTTTGTGCTGCAAGCGCTGATTCTAGGAAATTCAGGTTGGATCGTTTATATGGATTTATGTATTCTGCAAGCATGGTATATCCGAATTGCAGTGCGCAACAATTCGCAAAAATGCTAGATACTGTATCAAGTGTGGCCAAGTATCAAAAGAAAAAAAAAAGTCTTGTTAGGTGTGGGAAAAAGTACCCAAAATAAAGTTGTCAGATGTGGGATTTGAACCCACGCCCCCTTTCGAAGACCAGAACTTGAGTCTGGCGCCTTAGACCACTCGGCCAACCTGACTTGTTGGTCTACCCGCAAAAACTTTCTAGTAAATCAATCTCCACTTGATATAAATATCGAATTAACCCTTCCCAAATGAAAGAAAAAACAAATGAAGGAAAAATGGACAATCCTTCTTTTCAAAGCTATCGTCCCACAAAAATATATATTATGTGATAGGTCATATATTCCAGATCAGAAATATAATGAAAAATCTCGAATTAGAAAAAAATGATAGTATCTATTTTTCAGAATGCAAAGAGATCATACCTTCAAAGATATATATATATTTTTTTCATTTTAAAACCTCCTTTTATAAATACAAATTCGATCAGCAGTCTAATAGACCTTTTAATGCCATGCTGACAGGGGCGGAGGCAGGAATTTAAGACGGGGGTGCAAGAAAAAATGAACAACTAACAAATTTTTTTTTTTAGAGAACAAGGTACCAAGTTCAGACTAATGAGAGTTATGCATTTGGTTTGCTTTTGCGAATACAAGCCTCATGTGGATGAACGATTGAGGGAGACGGTCAAAGTGGACTTTTTCTATTGGCCTGGTATTTTTTTGGGCTTAGGGTGTGCAAGTACTGAGATTTTAGGGGGTGCAAAGTTTTTTTCTTCTTCTTTTTTGGCTTGAAAAATACTAAACTTCATTACGTTTTTGAAAATCAAGGGGCCCCCTTGCAACACGTTGCCTCCGCCCCTGCATGCTGAACTTTATGCAGGATTTCAACTGCTGCAGGGCCTCTATTCTTTTCCAGATGGTGCATGCACAAATTCTTCCAGCCACAAATCAAGATTTATAAAAGTAGATTTTGAGTTATGGACAGATTTTGGGAAAATATAACTCTTACACTGTGGCGAAAAATAAGTACCTATGATGCCGATTTTGGATCACTTAACTAGAATTTTATAGGGTGATCGGATACAAGTTAAGTGTTATTTTTAACACCCAAAAATAAAAGAAAGATAACCTTTATCGTCATAAAAAAATTATAAAAAAAAACCCTTTTGTGATGCATTTTTTTTTTTAATTTTCGTCTTCGAAGACTAATTTCTCCTTCGGGAATAACCAAAACACTCCAACTTCTCATATCGAAACACCCTCCTAAAATACGTACTGGTTTAGGCCTAGCATTATGGTAGCATCTTTCGATTGACTATAGCTTAAGTATAGCAAAGTTCAACTACTACGGGCTGTGTTTGACTTTAATGTGGTGATTTCGCTTCTCTTAGCTAGGGAGTGCGTTAGATTTTTTCCTATTTCAAGCTAAGTTTCCGTTTTTGGGTCTGTAGTTACTTAAAATTGGTGAGCAGCTGAAGTGAGATTCTAGGGTTTTTGAAAGTGAGTAACGGGAGGTTGAGCACGAATAATCTTTGCCTAAACCACGCACAGTGGCCGTTCAAAGGCTGCTTCAGTCACATGAGAGGTTCGGGATGGTCTTAGGGAGAGTATAATATAAAAAGAGAGATCGAGAGAATTCTAGGGGTGTAATGAAGAATTTCTCTCGAGAGTTTATGAGAAATTTGCGTGTTAGCTTAGAGAATTAGAAGACCTATTTATAACTGAATTCTATAATCTCAGGTCGGTGAACATAAGGATTGCTTGCTGTGCCGTGCGGAACAATTCTCCCGTCTCTTCAGGAATATATAAAGATAAATTAGGTTGAGTTTATCTCATTATTCCACCGCCTTTACTCTCTTCTGCGGTGAGAAATAGGCCGGGTATTTCTCACACGCGTCGTAGACCGCCAGACCAAAACCCTAATTGATTCCCCCACCCCCACCCCATTTGTGTGATTCTGAGTCAGCCTTTGTGATGATGTGTTGAGAGAGAGAGAAATATTCTCTTTTAGCTGAGTTGGCCAAGATGGGGAGATATTCCCTGATTTGTGAGAATGACTAGAATGAGTCACATGAAAAATGCATGGAATGCCTTAAAAATCATGTGTAGAGTGTCAGGGGAGCTTAGGTTGAGCTCCCTGCTCCATGGCCGGTCACATATGTCACGTGGAGACCGTATTATTCCTTATGGGTCCCTTTGTTGAGCATGTGGAGCTTAAGAGAAGTTATCCACGTTTTTGGATAATCGTGTACAGTTCAGGCCCAATTTACTAGCCGTGGGTGTATTTGAGACGCTGAGAAAGAGGCCTAGATGAGGCTTGTGCCTAAGTCTTGTACTTGCATAAGACTCTTTATACGAGATGGCTCAGCTCGGATGAGGCACCTCGGATTTAGACGAAGCAACTGAGGCTATGTGAGATTTGGCAGACGCGTCTGGAGCTGTCTGATATTTGGCCAACGGGATGGAGTCTGTTCAAGACTTAACCAACATGATGGAATCTCTCCGATTCAGTTGGGACATGTTTGGGATAGAAAAGAAGGCTTGCACGCCTAATAATGTCTTTGCGAAACTTCGGCTCACTTGTCTTTGACCAGCGTATCTTGTAGAGATGTGCTACGAATCAATTATTCCCATATTTATGGGGACAACATGACCAGTGTATCTCGGAAGGATGTTTTAGGAATCTGTCGAAAGGGCCCAGAGGCAGAATAACCAGCGTATCTCGCGGGGATGTCCTAGGAATTATTCGGAAACCTCAATAAGTCGAGTCAGAGCCTAGAGTAGACATTGACCAATGTATCTCGCAATGATGTACTAGGAATCAGTCCTTGATCTCAAATGGGATGAGTCGTGCTTATAGGAGACATGTATGTCTCCGCTCACGGGTTATGAGTCCGTCGGGGACATTTTTACGCATGTACAGAGCCTACATGACCAACAGTTTCTCGCGGGGATGTATACTAGGAATCATGGCATCACAATCATCTGAATCTCGCGAAAACATGCTGGAATTGTATCTGTTCTGGTTCATAAGTCTGCCGGGGACGTTTTACGCTATACACAACCTACATGACCGGCAATATATTTTCGAGGATGTGCATTAGGAATTACGGCATCACGACCAACAGTGTCTCTCGGGGACGTATACTAGAAATCGTGGCTATGAGTGCCTTGAGGACCAATTGCTTAATATCTTCTGTGAGAGTTGAGTTTTGTTTATGGTCTTGAAATGACACTTTTGCACCTTATCCAAATTTCACCATCTACAGGGTAAATAAGTAAACCAAGTTTTCGTGACATTTTTGACAGATACTCAGTATCTGTTTCCATTTTTCACTTTTTTACTCTAATATTTCTCTTTTTAACTCTTTTTATTTACTAAAACTCGTATTTTTTTTCCCATTATATCTCCACTTTTTTTCTCTTAAATATTCTTGTACCTATATAATAAATATTTATTTAAACCTAACAAATTAAAAATTGGGGAAGAAAAAAGAAAAACACAAACTTAGTTTCACATTATTTGAACGTAAGGGATGACCCTCTCCAATAGTGAGGTGCAACTTTATTATCATATTCGCTTGGCTACATTCAGCTGAAGCGAAGCAAACTTATTTCCATTTTGCTATATTAAGCTGATGTTTGTAAGCTGTTTGGATACACATCCTGAAATTGCTTTCTGATTCCTAAAAGCAGAAAACTCAGAAATTAGTTTGGATACACAATTTAAAAATGACTTGAAGCAGAAATTAGTTTGGATACACAATTTCAAAATGAATTTCCGCTTCACTTCTGCTTATGGCATAGTGCCTGTCCCTGTGTCACTAGCTTTTGTTGGGTGAGATGGGTGAATTTTGGATAATGGTGGCTTATGACTTTATACTGTAGTCTTTTGAAAACTCGGGATCGACAGTTTGACTTTGACTAGAATTTCTTCTCAGCTCTCTCCCTCCCTCCTTCTCCTCTCTTTCACTTTCCTTCTTTTCTCAGACTTCCATCAATATTCACTTTCCTCTCTGGATTCTCTCTACTCCTTCCAGAGTAGAGAAAAACTGAAGGAAACAGACAACAAAATCTTCATCTCCTGCAGTACATATATCTCCAGGTAAGGTTAGTTTCATCTGATTCAATCATCTCACTTCAATTCAGTTTTACTAATCCTTATACAAAGATTGAATAACAAGCTAGTAATTAGTGTTTCAATTAATCTATGTTTTACTTCATCATCAAGAATCAAGATTCAATACTACCTTTATTAGCTTAAACCCTTTGATTTGTTATTATTATTACTGATTGAAAAAAAAGTAGGGTTTGCTGAATTAGTGAAGTAATTGAACCTTACAGTTGATTAGGTTAATAATTTGATTCTTTTTAATGCCCTGCTGAATTGATTTTATTTTCTTCTTCTTTTCAGTGTAGTGGATATAATAGGTGTCTCATGTAGTGGGAGGAAAGTGCCTTTTTAATTATTTTTTTGGGTGAAAGAGATGGCGCAGAATCGCGCTTTTTTGGTTTGTCTTGTGTTGTTCGTCTCAGTTGTAGCTTGCTTTGGTGTTGATTTAGAGGCGAAGGCAACAAATCAAACTATTATTCCAGGTACACAAAGTGCTGTGGCTTTGAATGATAGTTCTGTTGTGAAAACTCCGGGTGTGGTAGCTGATGAAGTGAAGAGTGATGTTCAGGATAAAGTAGTTAACCAGAAAGTAGTTAAGGATGGTGAACCTGCAAAGACTAATTTGAGCAAGGAAGTGGATTCGAAAAAGGATCCTGCAGAAGTATTGACGACTAACACAAATGATTCGAGTAAGGAGATTGGGGAGGAGAAGAAGAAGGATGAGAAAAAGCAAGGGGGTGTTGAGAAGGTAATTAAGAAGGAACATAAAGATGGGGATTCGAAGCCAACAAGGAAGGAGAATGCTCGTGGCGAAGAATGTGATCCATCTAACATGTGCAAAGATGAGAAGAGCGGTTTAATTGGGTGTTTGAGAGTTCCTGGAAATGGTATGAGTCTCACCTTTTAAGTGTTGGTATCTATGCTGTTTTGCTCTGCTTGAGTGTTATATTTCGGACCTTTTGCCATTTTGCGTTCAATAATACCAACTGTTAAAAAGTTAGAAAGTTCAGCCTTGGTGGAAGTTTAGTAAAACTCTTACTAGATGCACAAAATAAGTGACGGCTGTGTTTGAATTGTGATAATATGGTCTGTCTGTTGGTGGCCTCAATTTTTTGCTTGATTGTTGGTGTGTGGTTCTAAATGAGGCATGAGTCTCGAAAAGCTTAATCACAAGAATATACGGTCACACTATATTTGTGCATCATTGCATAAAGTGCTACTTTGCTTCTTCAGTTTATTGAAACTTGTACTTTTGACTGCATCCAGATTTCTGATTCAGTAATACTTTCTTGCTCGCAGATTCTCCAGATTATTCGCTTCTGATTCAGAATAAAGGGACAAGCCCTCTCAGTATCAACATAGCTGCTCCTAAATATGTTCGGCTAGAGGAAAGTACCATTAAACTTCTACAAAAGGAAGACAAAAAGGTATTTATCTATACTGAACAAGATATAGTATGCCACAGTATTGTACCCTTTTCCATTAGTTCCTACAGTTAGGCTGATTCTGTCTAGGTTCACTTCAGCCACATCATCATGTATCAACTCCTGGAAATAAACCCAGGTTACAGCCATCAATACTTGATACAGTTGTTGTTGTCATAACTAGGATATAATATTATGTTGATGGTGGTTGATACCTGGTGAAGTTGGGGCATGTGACTGAATGATTTCTAGCATGTTTTAGTTGAAGGGTAATCCTATCTCCTGGATTTAGCCAAGTGTCTGTTGCAACTTTCCTAGTATTTCTTATTCTTTATCCTGCCTTTGTGAGTATCATCTGACTTCCATAAGACAGTTCGATTAGCCTCCATTGGGATGGGATCCTAGGTATCATAGCAGAGTCAGTTTGACAGTAGGGTACTTCGATATAAACATTCTAAGTTCTAACCATACATCCACAGAATGCTACCTGTATAGTTATATTGGTACTAAATTTTTTAAGGAACTTCCGAAATCTCACTTCTCGTATTACAGTACTTCTTATTTTTCTTTCTAGTAATTGTTGCTGGTAGATGATACTAAATTGCAGTAACTATTATAAGTAATTCAAGAGGAATTTCTGTTATTTCACATCTGTACCAACTTTTGAATTTCTTAGTTTGCGTAGTTTTATCCCTGTAATCTAGACATGTGCCCATTGTGGTCCTGTTTCATGTATGGTCCCACAAATTCATGAATTGTAGGCCAATTTCAGTGGACCTACGCACAACATGTCAACCTAAATTGTCATTTTCAGTTGTTTTGTTTGAGCATCTTTCGGTTGTGTGTCAGGGGTCAAAACTTCTGATTTAATGCTTGCATGAGTTCCATTTAAAGATGGTCAAATCTGAAGGCTAAAAATATCTAACCAGTGACCAATGGTGGGCTTCTAGAGGCCCCCTCAATGTATAATCCACGATTCCGGTACTGAAACATGCTTTGCTTGACAGTGAATTCAAGTTTCTTGGCCATATTCCTTTCCTTGTAATTACCTGACTTACATGGTGAAGATATTAAACCTGGTAATAGATTTCTTACCTATCATGGAACTGGCAAATGAAGCTGACTATTGGCAATTGCAGGTGAAAGTTACAATTGGAGAAGGCGACAACAACACGTCAATTATTCTGTCAGCCGGTAGTGGCCAATGCAAACTCGATTTCCATGATTTAGTCTCTCACAATTCTGAGGCGCAGACGAGTAACACGAAGAAATTTTCATACACTGACCTGGGTTCTCGAGCTTCTTCCATATTGTACATTTCTTTAGCTGCAATGTTTTTTGTTGGATCAGTTACCTTATGTGTTAAACTCCGAAAAAGAAGTACTCTCTCTGGAGAACTCCCGATATATCAAAAACTGGAGATGGAACTTCCAGTTACCAATACAGCTGTAATTGCCAAAGTATCGCCAGAAGTAGTAGCTGATGGATGGGATAATAGTTGGGGTGATGATAGTTGGGATGATGAAGAGGCGCCTAAAACGCCTTCACTGCCCCTTACGCCAAGTCTTTCTTCGAAAGGCCTGGCTGCTCGAAGATCTAGCAAAGAAGGGTGGAAGGATTAGTTTTTTTCCTGTTTCGTCACAATGTTTCAAATTTTGTCTCTAATGTAACAATTAGAAATTTCATTTAAATCTCAGGCAACAATGGAAACAGATAACTGTTTTCTGATGAAAGTTATTGAAGTCATTATGTTACTCACATGAATGATGTGTCTGATGAAAAAGTTCATCTGAGTTCGGTTTAGCCGAGGCATGACCAGGGAAAAAACCCGATGAGGTCCTAAATATGTCGGATGCGCAGGATTTGTCACTACGTACGATAGATCGACAATGGTCACCTAACTTTTGGTAAAGTTAACCAATCTCAACCATCCAATGAATAAGTCGACTTTTCTTTGTGTGCCCATTTCAATGAAAGAAGCAATAGCAAAACTCTAGATTCCTGTAATATCTGTCTGGGTTCCACTTGTGATGGAAAAGTATTTGGAAGGACAAATAATTCCATTGGTGGCTTCATTTGGACCAACATATACTTGAGAAAGAAAATCAAACTTTCTACAAACCATGAACATCATTCACATGTTAACAACACCAAATTGCAAACCTAACACCAAATTGCACATCATGGTGAAGCCACTACAGTTCCAAACCTTAAACTGTAAAATCTACCGCGGTTGAACTCCTAGACCAGATATTAACCATTAAGCTGCTGAATGGTCAAATTAGATGTCGATCGGGAGATATTAACCAAAGACCAAAGACCAAGACCCGTTTCCAGTAGCAAGTATCGGGTTGGATAGGAGAACAAGTTAACTCCCGAAAATTGGACATAATTTTTACGCTGGCCTGACCAAGCCTTGCACAACCCGTATGCAAGGCTTCACTTTTTATCGATCAGGAGATATTAACCATGAGGAGACAATTTTTTTGGTGAAATTTCTCAGATAATTACTATACCTCCTTTTGAAGAAAAGTGATACCTTCACTTTTTGATTTTTGTCTGAAAAAGGTCAATTTGAAAAAGTGAAAATATCACTTTTCTTGAAATGGAGAGAGTAGTTTTCTGATGGTTGAAACTTCGGTTTTTGCAGTTCAAGATTTGAACGTACACAATCAGACATTCGAACAATAATTTTCCGGAATAGATTCTGATTGTTGAACCTTCGGTGTTTGCATTTTTTATTTTATACATATACACAATCCGGCAGTAGAACTATAATTCTTCAAAGGCAGGGAGAAATTTTACGCTAAATCTAGTGGACTTTCTCCCGGTGGGTGCCAGAACTGATCGATCGAGAATCGGTGACATCGTAACTCGGTTAGCGGGCCCCTCATGCAGATGAAACGTGTCAAGCAATTACTGCACCACCGTGTAACATAAATAACAGCGCCCACAGACACCACCAAAATTCAGTTTCAAAACTTTCAATATACTTCTTCTTTACTAGGTTTCCCAAAATAGTAATTTCAAATAAAATAAAAAACTAAATAAAAACTCTCTGGTAATTTCTCAAAAACAAAAAAAACAAACAAAAAAGATTATAAAATAAATTTCAGAATAATTCTTATTGGGTAAGATTTTTCTTCTCTCAATCATCTTTCAGTTATGTTTCCAGAAGAGAAAACTGAAGAGTAATGCAGTAGCAGAACAGTAGAACTTTACTCTTTTTTAATTACACTTAATTTACACTTCTCCGTGTTCTTGTAATCTTGTTTGAGCTGCTCTTCTGTACAAAAGCTTGGATTTTTCATCTTCTGTTGGTGATTTTGAGCAAAGGGTTTTTCATAATTTGTTGACATTTCAGTTCTACCAAGGAATTTCTCAGCTGGAGGTAATATTTCTTTTTTAGATCTTGATTTTCTACTTTTTATAAAGATGTTATCTTTTTAGTATAATTCAATTAGTTTTTCTGTACTTGTATACTTAAGAAATTCAATGTTGTTGAGATTCCTGGAAAGATTGTCTGTAAATTCTGTAAGATTTTTGGGTGGTGGTTGAATTTTTTATTTGTTGAATGGATTAGTGTTGTAATTAGCTCATGTTTAAGTGTATTAGAATATGATTAGTTGAAAGCGTGCTGTATGGCGTGGGCACACTGTCGACACAATTAGATTCAAGGGTCTTATTATATTATTCGAGATGTCGAGATGTCGTCGATGCCAAGTTTAATTATAATACTGTAATTTGTTGTCTTGGGTTTATGTAGTTTGTGAATTTTGGTAACATTGGACTGATTTCGGTTTCGTTGAAGGTACTTTTGTTTGTTTAAGGGTGTTTGAGGCTTCAATTGTGGTGTAGAAGATGTTAGTTGTACGAAGAGACGAGATCCGCTTATGTTGAACTGAGATGAAGCATTTGGAGGTACCAACATTTTGGTTTTAGTACCACTCTTTGCGCTAGCAAATGGGCTTCAATGTTTTTGTTTCTTTGCCGTGCTAGTACTTGTTCATTAATCAACATACACAATCCTAACATTTGTTTTGTTTGTCATTATCGGAGTTTGTGTATGCTTACTTCTTTAAGTAGTTTGTTATTGCTGTTGAGTGTGCTGTTTTAAGTTTAAATTTGCGTCGGACTGGTAAATTGAACAAGAGCTTTTGCAGGAGCCACTGAGCATGCCAGAAATACAACCCTCGGGACAAGATTCACATGAATCGCAAGGTGATGAACAAAATACTCCTGCAAACGATACTCCTGTAGCTGACTCGGGTTCAGTATCTATTTCAAGCAATGATTCACGGAAGGTTTCTCAGAAAGATATTGTGCTTGTAAGTTGCACTATAAAGAAATGGAAGCTCAACTTGATTTATCCTCTATTCCTACTCGGTTGATAAATGGGGTTTATTCTTGTTGTTGCAGGTCCAGAATTTGATAGAACACTGTCTCCAGTTATATATGAACAAAGATGAAGTTGTAAAGACACTCTTGAATCAAGCCAAAATTGAGCCCGCGTTTACAGCTTTAGGTAGGTTAAACGTGTTTCTCTATGATACTACTTGAGAGTCGTCGTTGCTCATTCACCTACTAAGAATCCTATCCCTCGTGCAACACCTTAAGTACTGATATTGTGGGCTGATAGTTGTCTTTTCATCTTGGTTGGAAGTATGGCAGAAATTGGAAGAGGAGAATGCGGATTTCTTCAAGGCGTATTACACAAGGTTGAAACTCAAGAAACAGATTATAATGTTCAATCATTTGCTCGAGCATCAATACCATCTTATGAAGTATCCAGCACCGCCTAAGGTACCATTGGTTCCAATGCAGAATGGCGTACATCATATGCCTGGTAAGTTCTCTTTTCAAACTTTAATTAGGTCTCTGGTTTACAGATGTTTAATAGCAATTCGTATGTAGCAATTTGGTAGTGTCGTTCTTATATACCAGTACCAGTCTTATCAATGCCGACCCATATGCAGTGCAGTTAATAAGTTACCTATGGGATACCCGGTGCTACAGCAACCTCCAATGCCAGTAGCTCATCAGTCCCACCTTGATTCCATGGGTCATGGGCTTTCAAGCTGTCACGTCGTAAATGGAGTTCCTGCACATAGCAATTTCCATCCAATGAGGATGAATTCTGGAAGCGAGTAAGATCGGTTTTAAGAACTAGTTTTAAAAATTCAGTCATCCTTATCTTTTCACTGCAATTTTCATTAGCAGTTCTCCTTTTCAACTATATCTGACCATTTACCATGTTATTCTTCCTACGTTGCCCCACTTATATCTGGATACGAAGGTTCATTGACTTGAAAATTTCTTTTTACATGTGGTCTTTTGACTAGATATCCCTCACAACCCCTAACGGTATGCACCTGTCTTAATTGTAGTATGGGAATGGAGAGCACTTCTGCTTATGCAGCGCCAACTATTCCTCCAACTAGTACCATGTCATCCATGTCGGAGATGGCCATGAGCCCTGCGTCAGTAGCGTCCAATGGCCAGTTTCCATTTACTCCATCAGATATATCAGGAATGGGTGTGGAGGCATCAGTACTTGATAACACATTTCATTCTGATATTGGGAGTTCAGTAGGGTTGCAGTTGGGACTAGACAGCGGAGATGGGAACGGAAATGATTCCCTTCGATCATTCGGCCAAATTCCTTGGAATTTCAGTCTTTCAGATCTTACTGCAGATTTATCAAACTTAGGAGGTAGCTGTTTCCTGTTCCTGTAATTTATAGTTTTTTAGTTACTATTCCCTGAACCCTGAATTTAACTTTTTGAATGTTTGCCAGACCTTGGAGCTCTAGGCAACTATCCTGGTTCACCTTTCCTGCCTTCTGATTCAGACCTTATACTCGACTCTCCATCACATGAGGATTTAGGTAACCAATCTGCTTTTGCTTTATTTGCTCTGTGATTCTTCTTCTCATTTTTGTTAGGCATACACATGAAACTTCTTTTGGTCAGTAGTGGTGCAATTTCTAACTCTTGGGATCAACTTAAGGGGAAACAACTTCTATTAGTGAAATTCCTTCGATGATCAAAACATTAACAAATTCTTCTATTGTTCTGCTTGTTTCAGTTCAGGATTTCTTTGTCGATAATCCAGTACAAGGATCTCAGTCAGATGAAGAGAAACCTTAGACATATAGGGGCAGTTTCTGTTTCTTGGTTCTTCTTTTTGGATTCTGGACTATGTGAGTCAACATCTTAGATAATAATGTCGATACGCTGATCTGTTTAGGAATATAACCATTAAGTAATTTTTATTGTAATCGGTACGTAATAGATTCAATTCTAAGGTATGTTTAATGCAAGTGAATCAGATATAACTATATATCTAAGATTTTGTAATTTCTTGGTCTTATGATTTTCCTCAATACTGGATAACTTGCAAATTCGGAATGGAGATTTCCTTTTTAGTTTTCCCTGCTCATTTCGATTTTGGATGCGAGATGATTTTGCACTCACAACATGATTCAATGTTAAGTTTGTGTTGGCCTTCTCATTGTTTGTTCGTATTGCGTAAATTGCTTCTCTCTTCATATTACTACACTTCTTCTCATTGCAAGCCTCAATCTATCTTGGTTGGATATATTGTTTATAGAGACTATTGCTATAACAACAGTGGATACTGAAAAAAGAAGAAGACAATTCTCCTAGTTAGTAATAAAAGAAGATAAAGATTTTGATTCTTCCCGCAATGGGGTGTTCATGTTTTTCATCCTGGTTTATTAGAGATCAGCCACCCCAATTAAGCAAAGCTTAACTATATGGGGAAAAAACGGTTTAGTCCAAAAACGCGTCAAAAACCACGGACTAGTCTATCTCGAGTTAACTAGGTACAATATAGTCCAAAAGAGAATAGTTGGGTCTGGCTTCACAATGAAGTCTTTGAAGTCGTTAACCTACATGGTCTCGAAGAAACCTAAGATCAAAGGAGAATCGACTCTAGTTTATGCAACTAGTAACATACAGGAGGTGTGGGGATTAGACTAAGTCTTATGGGGTGCTAGTCTAGCACCTAGATTAGCAGTCAGAAATACCTACTAAGTCTTATGGGAGTGCTAATCTAGCAGCTAGATTAGCAGTCCACGTCATCAAGCGGCCGAACCATTCCGCGCCAAACAACCATTTCGCGCCCAAATACCGAACCATTCAGCCGCTTCAAATCTCAGCCAATCAGATCAAAAATAAACCCCAAATATTTGAACCATTCCGCGAAAAGGTATTTTTCCCAGGCCTGAACCATCGGTAAGTAACTATCTAGCATGCTACTTCACATGCTAGCTACTGCTAGGAGAGAGAACTAGTGTTAACTTTTTTGCTACGCTTTTTTTTTGAATTGCAACACTTAAGTGCTAATCTAGCACCTCCAATCTAGCCCATAAGACTTAGTCTTAGGTTTCCTAGTTGCTGAGTTCTCCTTTATATAGTTTTCAAATCAGGGTTTGCAATCCAAGTTACCTCACCGTTAGATGAAAAACCTGATTCAACCAAGCTAATATCTTTCAACCGTTAGATCGAACTTAGCTTGTTACACACAAATGAAATGTACCCTCATTTAGGTTTATGTAACCGTATCCAAACGTGTACACCATGTTGGCGCACAAATAGTTAACCAAGGTTAGCCATATGATTACTCTCATATCAACCTTATTCATCTTAACCATAACTAGTTCAAATGACTCAAATGAAATTAGTTAAATAGTTGTTCAATTGCTATATTCTCATAGAATTATACAAGAACACAATTGAAGCAAAATCGGTTTGATTCACTTGAATCAATCATGAACATTATAGCCAGGGTTTGCAAAGATTGCTTTCCTTATTATATAAATGTTTATGTTCATGTTCATAACCGATTTTAGAACTTTAACCTTCAAGTTTGCAAACTGGTATGCATACTTGAAATACCCGGACTAAGATTGGGTCATGCCAGTACGCAAACGGGTACGCATACATAGGTTCCCGGATTTCTCAAACCAACAGGTACGCAAACGGGTGCACATACTATGGTTCCCGGACATGAATTACATATGTGCAAGAGTGCACAACATGACATATCCAATAATGGTTAAGTGTTCTAAACTATTATTTCAATCATTGAAACTTTCTTAGAGGATGACAATAGCCATTTTCACACACTATTAGCATCAAAGCAATTTTCAAGATATTGAAATAATCATTACGAAACATTCCAAGACTACACTAAATGATTGTATCACACAAACCATGTAAGATGTTACTCGGTAATTTTCACATGATATAAGATGAACTTGGTCGAAGCGAAATCTTGCCAACACATATTTCTCGAAATATGTAAGCGACATAAACTCAACTCGAAATCTCAAATGTGTGTATAGAAAACTATATCGTAATACGACTTATGTCTCAATATAGGAGATAAAGTAGAAATAGACTTTCCAAGTGATAGATGAGTTTAAACCTTTTGTCGATGAAGTTCCACAAGCCGCCCTTAGTAGTTTTTCATCTTCAAATGATGAACGCCGTGAAGTCTAAGCTCAACTACACAATCTATGTCCTAGTCCGAGACATCTATAAATTGGTTAGAAATCAAGACTTATAGTTTTGATCACTAACATTGACAAACATGCTTGAGATAGCAACGCATGCGAGTTCGACCGAGCAGTGCTCTAACAATCTCCCCCTTTGCTAATTTTAGTGACAAAACTATCAATACATATGCATTACAAAATAATTAAAATTGTAGCTTCTCATCCAGATGCTTGATCTCCTTGGCATCTTCAATACGACTCAAAACTTCGTCACTTCCAAGTACTCCATGATTCTAAACGTGTTGAACTCAGCATCATAGTTGTTGAAGATCCTTAGCAATAACAATAAGAAAACAATTGCTCTCAATCATTGTTATACAGTGTCATAGTATTATTACACAACATCAAAGTTTAATTGTATCACAACTTTGACAACAATACTATGGTGATATGTATCACTCCCCCTTAGTCAATACTTCATCTCGACATGAAAACCAATCCCCCTAACATAATGATCCGTAAACCATATGTATTTGTAGTATGAAACTACACATTAATTCTCCCCCCTTTTGTCAATATAAATTGGCAAATGTACGAAAACTAGTGGGATCCTCATGAAATTTTCATAAAGATACTTCATGACCAAAAGAAAATAACATAACAACTTATTTTATATGCAATCACGAAGATGAAGCTAAATGCATTCATCAAGGAGTTTATAAAGATACAAGATAAACCCTATAATTTTCCACAGCCGCACTCCCCACAAATATTTGGCAATAAAGCACAAGTTCAAAAAGAACTCTCCCCCATAATATGTCATTCCCGAAAGAACAACAAAGGCGACCTTTCTTTTATAAGAAAAGACTGATTTCTTTGGATATAACCAAATCACATGGAAACATGGATTTGAATCCAAAAATCTCAATTGAATCAACCAAAATGATCAATTTAATTGGTCATGCTCGACATAAGAGAACTTACGGAGCAACAAAGTATATGCACAAAAATGTGGATCAGAGATCGACCAATACTGCGGAATATATAAGGATTCATTCTATTTTTCATCATTATTTGCACAATGACATATAATAGACTTAATCCTTGTAAACAAAAGTGTATCATTTCTTCCATCAAAATATGCATAATGACATAAAAGGCTTTAACTTTTGTTTGTCAAAAGTTCTTTCTATTTTTTATTAATACTTTCATACCGACATAATAGAGATAACTTTTGAACAAGTATGCGACAGTCACAGGTTCACGGACATAAACAACATATCCCATAACAATTTGCAATATATAAAATCATAAAGATTAAAATTGCAAAAACAATCTTTTCTCTTAGAAGGTAGGATCAATATTTTTCGCCCGGATTTACACTACTAATAGCTACCAAAGACGTATAAAAATATTTTCAAATAAGAACATACAAAGTCATTAAAGGCCATGCATCATAGTTCACATAAGATGATTGTGAACATTCAAGAATCCCATAGCAATGCGTACTACTTCCCATTCTTGAACTTTCTTCTTTGTGATTCACCAACAACATTCTTGTAAAATCTAAAAATGATCTTAGAATAGTAGTACTCAAAGAATTCAAGTTCCCAAGTCAAAGAGAAGTGGAACAAGTGCGACGAAACAGAGCAAAACACTCAAACACAAGAGATGGGACAAAGACCAATCGGAACTCATCCAAATTCAAAAATTCTCATCTCCAATTTGAATAGAATCCAAAACGGAAGAGATGAAAAAAGAATGAGGTCATTCCGAGTTCAGACAAAGATATTACGGCCAAAACAGGTTTACCGAATATCGACGTCTACATGCAAGTATGCATACGAGTTTGCAAACGAATTTTCATAACCTGGACCAGTATGCAAATGGGTATGCGTACTAAAACCCTTGGATTTTGATTTTAAATTATTGTATGTGTACCATGAATTCCAAGCATCCCGAACTACTATTTTCAAACTTAAAAATCTATGAATCTTAAACACAGATCAACTTAGGAAGAAATGAACGATAAGCAAGGTACATGGATCATTATAAGTACTCTAAGAAAATAAAAACACAAATCTTGCTCAAGTTTATAGACATACATTTTTAGAAGAATCCAGTCGAATTCTACAGCCTTACCGAACATAATCTGTGCGCCCCAATTCTCGTGCTTCCCTCACCGTATACATAGTAAGGCATTCCTTGGTGAGGATGCACTTACAATACAATCAAGTTGTGTTGAGGTGAACAATGTCTTGCTCACCACAAGTTACTTTTGGATTATCATGAAAGAGATCGCTTTTAGAACCTTTCACATTAAAATCCATCTTTCCAAAGAATTTTTTAAATTCCAACATCATGGATACTGCCTTGTCCATAGTCATGGTATTTTCTGGGAGATCATTCCTTTTCAAACTCAAAACATCATTGACTTTCTTTGGTATCCATTTCTGAGTGCGTTTAGGAACAACCGGAACCTTCTTCCCATTACTCTGTTCTAGAATTCTCGGGAGAGAATTGGATTGACTATTCTTTTACAAGTTAGTCTATATCCAATTGGGAGCATCAGATCTTGTCTTCGTCTTTACGGAGTTATCCTTTTGATAACCATTACGATTGTGAAAAGGATTCGTATGACGTTTATAGGAAAATCTAGGTTTATCACAGCACTGATTCCTTTGCCTAAAGGTTGAAACGTTAAGGGGATTAGTCTTAACATATGATCTTGGTTTCACATATTGTGATACCCAAACAAGAACATCATGAAGTTTCTCATTCCTTATACGGAAATGACATCTCCTTTCCAGGTGACCTTTATTTCCGCAATAGTGGCAACCATAAGGAATGTTCTTACCTCGATCTGTGTGTGCTGACTTTGGAGGTGGATATACTTTTCTCTTTTGAACCTTAACTGACGGTGGAGGTGTTTTACTTTTTTCATTTATTCATCTAACCATAACTAGTTCAAATAACTCAAATGAAACTAGTCAAAGAGTTGTTCAATTGCTATATTCTCATAGAATTATACAAGAACACAATTGAAGCAAAATCGGTTTGATTTACTTGAATAAATCATGAACATTATGGCCACGGTTTGCAAAGATTGCATTCCTTATTATATAAATATTTATGTTCATGTTCATAACCGATTTTAGAACTTTAACCTTCAAGTATGCAAACTTGTACGCATACTTGAAATACCCGAA
Source organism: Papaver armeniacum (assembly GCA_023531295.1). NCBI lineage: Eukaryota > Viridiplantae > Streptophyta > Magnoliopsida > Ranunculales > Papaveraceae > Papaver > Papaver armeniacum. The sequence goes on from JAJJWW010010013.1 coordinate 203,840, forward strand.
CCAAGATTGGGTTACGCCAGTATGCAAACGGGTACACGAACTTTCAATTCCAGTAGAATTTCTCGGACATGAACCTGTACGCCAGTACGCAAACGGGTACACATACTTAGGTTCCTGGATTTCTCAAACCAACAGGTACGCAAACGGGTGCGCATACTATGATTCCCGGACATCGATTACATATGTGCAAGAGTACACAACATGACATATCCAATAATGGTTAAGTGTTCTAAACTCTTATTTCAATCATTGAAATTTTCTTAGAGGATGACAATAGCCGTTTTCACACACTATTAGCATCAAAGTAATTTTCAAGATATTGAAATAATCATTACGAAACATTCCAAGACTACACCAAATGATTGTATCACACAAACCATGTAAGATGTTACTCGAAAATGTTCACATGATATAATATGAACTTGGTAGAAGCGAAATCTTGCCAACACATATTTCTCGAAATATGTAAGCGAGATAAACTCAGCTTGAAATCTCAAATGTGTATATAGAAAACTATATCTTAATACGAATTATGTCTCAATATAGGAGATAGAATAGAAATAGACTTTCCAAGTGATAGATGAGTTTAAGTCTCCTCATACCTTTTATCGATGAAGTTCCACAAGCTCCCCTTAGTAGTTCTTCGTCTTCAAATGATGAACGCCGTGAAGTCTAAGCTCAACTACACAATCTATGTCCTAGTCCAAGACATCTATAAATAGGTTAGAAATCAAGACTTATAGTTTTGATCACTAACATTGACAAACATGATTGAGATAGCAACGCATGCGAGTTCAACCGAGTAGTGCTCTAACATTATTAATGAGGCGGGGTTCTTTGGTCGGTTATAGTTGGTATCAGAATTTTGTAATGTGACTACACAAAGCTTTTCTTAACAATAAGGAAAACTGAAGATATAAGATGGAAGAGTAAGCCAACTTTTGTGCATAAAATGATTTCGTAACTGCTATGCTAGGAACTTTGCAAATCGTGTTCGACTTAGTAGAGTAACGTGAGTCTGTTTGGCCTTAATTGGTGACCCACCAGATAATTAGTGAAGACCGTTAGATATAATGGTAAGTAGATAATGGGACATGTCATCCCCACCTGTTAGATGTAACAATATGCGTTGTCAAGTCGGCTAGCTCGCTCCAACCACATTAGTGGCAACCCAAAAAACCGGTTGGAACGATGGCTTGCATCCGATTATCTGGTATTAGAGTTTGGACCTCACATTATTGCTCTAAGAAATGCTTGTCATATTAGATAACCCTTGCAAAATTGCGGACCTTGGGTACTCCTGAGTGTATGGTATGTAGCGTGCACTTAGGAGAACGTGTTGAGTTATTCTTTTGGTAATCTTGAGTATGTGGCATATATGGGACATATGTTTAGGGGATCCAAATTGATATTATCGATAGCGTTTTGGACTTTCTGGGCATATGATATGGGACGTATGCTCAAAAGTTCCTAATTGTTGTTCACAACAAACTGAAGAAATCTTGTACAACTTCTGAGCATCGTGGTATGGGCAAATTCACGACAACTACATTTCCGTTGCGAAAATTTGCGTGGCCCCCTTTCGCAACAACTGAGTGCAGTTGCGACCCCGAATCGCAATAGCAGGAGGCAGTTGCAAAATCCCATTTTTGGTGTAGTGTCAGGAAATCCAAACTGACGAATCTTGCCACAATAGTTTTAATTTTTAATACATGGACAAAATTCTTTAAAGGTGTAATAATGTAACACCCACTCTTTTCGCATGAAACATGCTCAAAGATGCGTCATTGAATGAGATGAAGACGCTTCATCTCAAGCTTGTGTTGCACATTTAGGGCATGTTGGCCCAGAACTGAAATTGCACCACAATGGCGCATCACGCCAATGGGAGCTTGTCCAAGAGCGATATTATACCACTGTGATACATTTCATAAGTTTATTTTTTGAAGCATACATTACGTAAATTGAGCATTGACGAAGAACAAGATATGCAAGCGAACCTTAATATTTTATTGGAAAATAATTCTTGGCTTTACCCATGACCATATATAGATTATACATCAAATATTATCTTACCCATTTTTTCTTCTGGTTCTTTGTACTAACGGAATTTTCAGGTGAATTAATTAAAGAAATTGCCAGGTGAAAATTCATATGTCATTTCTATAAAGTTATGAAAAAACGTATCTATACTTTCATGAATTCCAATGCATCACTCAAAAACATTTTTAACGTAATTTGTTTATCACTTGAACATCTTCGACCATCCTTCTTCAAAGGTAGAATAACGAAACAAGCTTCCAAAAAAATCAACCAGTCAAAACCTTGCCAAGAAATACCCTACCATCGTATATTAAATTATTCAATTGGAGCTCTGGAAGTCAACTAATGTTGAAGTAGAAAGTTTGTTGCCTTAGAAAATCTCTATTTGTCACTCTTCTAACACGACGTATTTTGAATATCCAGAATACTTATAACTGTATTTCATTAATTGACAACTTGTATGTTAACACCATTTTCAACATTTCTATAAACAAAATATATATCTATTTATATTCATTGCATTCATCTTCGAGTTTTACTCAATAACATACTATAACTTAACTTAATTAATTGATTTCCCTAAATTAATATTAGGCGTATTACAATTTTTTTCCTTTTTGAAATTGTGTTTCGTGTGTTAAAAAAATAATATAAATACATTTACATTAATTACGAAGAACGTGTTCCGTGTGTTAAAAACAAGGTAAAAATATAAAAATAAGAAATGATTCACATGCACAACGCATACATTTCTCGTCCTTAACAAGTGTAGTTTTACTTTTGACCATATTTTTTTCGTGCTTAACTAAAATAATTAATTTCTAAACCACCACACATAGAGTTATTTTGAAATTAATTCCAAGAATTTGAGTTGTGCAGCGGTGAAGTGATTGGTGTTGTAAACGCCTTGATATTTATCTATTGTTTATGCTTTCTTTGCGAGTTTTCATGTAAATTATGTACTTGTACTAGATTGAAAAAGCATAAAACCCTAACAAAGTCCTCATGGGACCCAAACACAACTTACTGCAACTATAACACCCCGACATAACCATCCGAGATGTTTACCGATAAACATCAACACATATTAACACATCCATACAAAATCCGGTGGTACTGATCCCAATTGCTCGTAATGACATTTTTAAGAGTTCCAATTTCTCCATAACCAAAAACCAGTGAAGCCAATTCCATCAACAAAGGTTAAGTTCATAAGCTGCTTGCTACAATAATCACATCCAAATTTACCAACATCACTTTGAATTCCAACTTTAACAAGTTTAAGTTTGATAAAAAAAAAAATACAAACAAATAGTCATGAGTTTGAGAGGAACACTTACATAATCTCCCATTAAATCAAAGAATTGCCTCTCTTCAAAGATAGTCAACCACTTTGGTTTGTCAGGGCCAGGAGGAAGACGGATGAGCGACTTAAATTTCTCAAATGCAAGAAGTGGAAATAAAAAACCCTTTTCGACTGCCACACCTTTTTCTTCTTCTCCACAAAGATAATCATGAAATCCTTCAAGGAATTCTAACTTAGTACGATCATCAACAGACTCTAACTCTCCACTAGCTGCTTGACCTTGTCCTGCTGAAGAATCAGGAATTGGATGCGCTGGAAAAGTTGATGAAGAAGAAAGTGAGTCGTTGGACTTTAATGGAGGGACTCCGGAATTCATAGACTTTGTTGATGGGGTTTTCTATGAGTTCTTGCCGGTATTCCACTTTAGCACAATAGACCTTGTATTAGGATTGAGTTTGGTAAAATCCTTGTGTATAAAGCCATACTGATCATCACGATATTTTGACTTCTTTGTATCCGGTCTCTCAAATTTCTGTTAATTTTTTTTTCACATCAGATATTATTTTGACAATAATAGTGATTTTTGATAATTAAAGTAACTTTGTAATTGTCAAAGAAACACACATTAATACCCATACACAAGTATCATTTCTCTCTACCTAACCAAATGATCAACAATAATTTATAAATGCACCCAATGTACTGAAAACATAAATTTCAAAGAACTTAGCTATGTCATCAACAAAATTTTAATAGCAGTGTATTGTACCTCATCATATCAAAGATATATTTGAAGAAAAAACAAAACAAATAGAAAAACAACTTACAAGGGATTTCATCTGCTCTTATTAGAAGCAATTGGCATAAATTAGCATGCTAGTGTTTGATTTTACCCAATGAAAGTTTTAACTTATACTTGCTTATTTTTTTTATGTATTTGCATTTCTTTCCTTAAAAATGCACCACCTGCAACCGGAAGGGAAATAAAAATCGATGTCCATCACTTTCTCTCTGCTACATAAGTAATTCAGGCCTTCTAATTCCAGTATCAAATTGCTAGAAATTTAGCCCTTCATTTTGACATTCAAATTTAGTCAGCCTAATTGTCCTTTTCAATTGATCGAATAGCTCAGGCTGCTCGCGGTTATCTAAGCCTACACCACTTTTGGGTGTACAATGCCAGTTTCTTTTTAGGGAAATGTAAGAAACGATCCTACCATTAAGACCCGATTTAAAATGCATCATACTGCTACAAACCATTTACAAAATGGTTATATAACCGTTTGGGTCAGAGTTGAGTCGGACTGGTTCCACCACTTAGAGTTAAATGAGTCTGCCAGATTACGTATCTGGCCTTGAACTTGGGTTAACCGATGAGATGGAACAAAAACTGATTTGCCTCTTCCATCTTATTTTCACTGCCGCACTTCTTTCTCTTTCTCTCTTATTATTTTCTATGCACCTGGTTGATGATTTAAACTGGTAATATTCTTTCACCCTTTCTAGCAGTTCGAATTAAGGGTGCACAGGAACCGAGCCGGACCGACGGACCGAACCGGTGGAAACGTACCTGGTTTTGGACCGAACCGAGGTACAAGGTACAGTGCCGGTCCAAAAATAGGAACCGAGGTCTGTGGGCAGTGCTGTACACGGTCCCAATACAAGTAATGCCGTGGCCGCATCTGACCGAAAGTCCCGAATAATCATAATCGTTAGATTTAGGGGATAAGGGATCAGTATTAGCCGTTAGATTAAAGGGGGGTATATAAACTAACATAATAGTGTTAGGGTTTCAGTTCCCTTTCTTTCTTTCTTTTCTCGTCTCCTCTCTCTGAGAAGGAGAAGAACTTCTTCTCTGTAACTCTGTTAACCCTCAAATCTTCGTTTCTTCATCAAACTGAGTTCATATCTATTTGTACTACGCTTTTTCCTATTTTCTAATTAAGTGTGAAGAAAATAAGAAGAAAAATTTCAGAATCTTAATCACGGGGTAAGTAATCTTTACTGATTTGTTTCATCTTTTTTGTTCAATTTGTTTTTAATTTTTGTATGCTTGTGATTGAGACTGATTGACGGATTTTTGTTTTTAATTTTTTTTTTCCAGAATACTGGGTGTAGAGTTTCAGAGGAGAAGCCTGAAGAACTGATCTAGTTGAGGGGTATGTGTTCTTCTTTGTTTATTGCTTAGATTTGATTTTGGGAAACTTGATTGTTTCTGTTAGGTTCAATAGAATGATTTAATGATGGGTGTGGTGTGGATGCAATCAAAATATTTTATCATTTGGGTTTGCAATGTTTATTGAATGTTATTGAATATGTGAACTTCTTTAAATGACTGTTCTTTTGGGACCAAACTCAATTGTGTTATCATATTTGGAAATTATAGTAGTACTGTAGTAGTCATGAGAATTATGTCTACAAGTTTGTTCAAATTTGTATCAGATTTGGAAATTGCTTTTTGCCTGTATTTATCAACTTGTTGATTAAGGTTGTTGCTTTCTATTAGATGATTCTTTGGATTGTGGGTTCTATCCATTGTGGGAGCTTGGTGCAATTTCTTGACCTTGTTCTACATAGGTAAGAGAGAGTAGTTGCATTACTTTGCAAGTTTCTTGGTCACATGTATTATGTCTTATTCGTGTGAGTTAGGTCTAACTACTTGTGTTGATAGATAAGCTAATTTAGTTTGGCAATTACAAGATAACATGAATGTGGTTGTGTAAAAATTACAGAATTCTGGGTTCATTAAATCTCTTCTCTAAGACTAAGATTGAATTGTGATCAATGTTTTAAAAGTCTCTTCTCTTGTCAGTGATGGATGCATCAATTCCAGCTAGGGTTCCGAACGAAATATGGCGCCATCACTAGGAGAAATGTTGAAGAAGCCACTTGCAATTATTGTGGAAGGACTTATAGGGCTAACATGTCCAGAAATGGAACTTCTGCCTTGTGGAAGCACTTTAAAAGATGCCACAGCAATCCTAATCATAACAGAGCTCACATAAATAATGCTTAGAAGTTGTAACTTATGCAGTTATGCTTAATGCAATTATGCTTAGAACTTATGCAGTTATGCTTAGAACAATGTCTTTAATATTTATGAACTTTTATATGTATGATACTATGATTTTATTTCTATGAATTCACTTTTATTTTCAGTTCTTATTTTTTATTTCCTTTGAGGTTTTATTTTCAGTTCTTATTTCTTCTTCATTTTATAAGTATGGATGCATAAAGTTTCTTATTTAATTTTTCAGTTGAGTTCTTATTTCATTTCAGTTCTTATTTCAGTTCTTATTTCATTTCAGTTTCATTTCAGTTCTTATTTCAGTTCTTATTTAATTTTTCAGCACTTAAATTTATTTTCTCAGTGATAAGTTGGCATGGATGCATCAAGTCAAGCTCATGGAATAACTACTCCTATACCTACAACTGCTACACCTACCACTGCCACAGATACAGTTGTTGGATCCTCAATCCAACCAACAAATGAAGCAGCACAGCCAGAGACAACAGCAGTAGATGTAGAAGCTACTTCTACTCAAATGGGTGGTAAGATAACTTCTAACATTTGGAATCATTTCAAGAGGTTGAATGTTCAAGATGCTAATGCAATTACTGCAAGAAGGTGATAAAGTGTGACGCCCCAACTTAAGCACCTGATTAACTAATGAGATTACAACCTAATTTAAGAATTCTATTCCAGATTGATGATTAGAAGAATCATAAATACATAATATGAACTACTTGTGACGCCCCAACTTGAACCCAACACTCTGATATTTATAAGCGAATAACTCTCAAATGATATAAATAAAATTAGTATGTTGTTTACAATAAATAGGAATACACATATACAAAAGATACATAATCATAACACAGTTCGGTAACGCATTAAACTACGAAATCGAATATCTTCACGAGCACCATTTCTTCTGGTAACTGAAACTGAAGTGGAAACGAGTGAGCACATCGTCCCAAAATGGGGGCTCAGTGGATACCTTTATAACATTCAAGTAATCACTAACATGCATCACAGTTCTACTAAAGAAAACGATAAACATCTTTTACACGCAACATAGAGCAGAAGATTGCTTCAATTCATATCCCCAGATATTACGTCCATAGTGGTAATATCCGTGAAAGATCCACCTCCGGATGGGTCTACGAGAAAAGAATTAAACAACCTAAACATAATTTATCCCAACCTCGTCTCACTCAATGGAGGAGAAGATGCTAGGAATAACTCCAGTCTCAAATGATAGCTTGAATCCAGGTACCGTAAGATATTACCGTGGAATGCGTACACCTCATAAAACTCAATGCCACCATCTAAGTCTAGAATATAATAAGATTTTGATTACTATGATCCGACCACACACAGAGGTTCACAAAGGCCCAATCATTATTCGTAGGCCAAGTCTCCAAATAATGACCATATCCAGGTCATGAACCTAGAATTTCTTCCTAAGTCAAGTTCATAGTAACCCGGTTATACTACTAAGACTCGAACAATCAAGTATGATATGCACGAGTAACTTCCCAAATAAAATGTAGTATATATAATAATCAATAAGGGGTAAAGCCGGACTACTAAGTAATAATCAACCGGGGTAAAGCCGGACTACTATCTTAAGACAATAAAATGTAATACTATTTATCCGGGGTAAAGCCGGGCTACTAAGTAATATTCAAACAACGTAACATTGTCCTACTAAACTTAGCAAAGAGCTATGGGGAATCACAGACAATCTTCGCGGGGAACCACCCAACGCATATCACACAACATACCCATTCAATTGCATAAAACATGTTAACAAAAAAATAATGACTCATCATGCTCGCATATAAAGTAACTTAATGATTACAAAAAGGTACAAAGTTCCCACCTGTATTGATGACAAGCCTCGCCTACCTCGAGATCCGCAGTCTACTGGTTCATCTTTTGGATTGATCATTGTTAATAAAGAGTAACTGTTAATCACATATGCGCTCTAAGAAATTAGCCAAAAGGCTCACACAAGGTTCATAACATAATCTCATACAATTCTCTAGTTACAAGCTAAGTGGATTATTTTATGGTTCTAAGCCCATATATGGTTCTACACCCTTCATTACCTATCTTTAGCACATCTAAAGGTTTACTAATTCAATTAGGTGGGTTCTATAGTCCATTAGATATGTTTTATGAATATCCAATACTTTGTAGAGGAGGCCAAAGGCTAATTCGGACCATAAGAGGTCCAATTCATCAAAGTAAGAAAATCTAATCCTAAGTCCAAGTCCAAGCCCATGGGCCTGATCCGGCACATCCCACTAGTCCGGCCCACTACACAAGGCCTGACCCAACTGGGTCAATCTAACGGTCACGATGGTCAAATGGGTCAACTAACAGTCCACGTCCGGTCAAGGTCAAGTCCGGGGTCAATGGTCAACGAGTCAAGACTAGTGACTCAAGTGGTTCAGCCCGATTCGACTGGTCAGATAACCGAGTCGGGGATAAGCTAAATCGGGATGAGAAGTAAATCGGGGGACATCCAACTGATAAAGAGGATACTGGCCTGAGCCATTACACAAGCCAACACTCTATTATAGACATTCTTCTAACTCTTTTCCAACAACAATACAATTCTCAAATTAAACTTCATAATTTAATTAAAAATACAACTACAGCCTACCTGCAATTGCAGTTCCAAGCAATACCAAATCATCTCAACAGAATCATCTAACTCTCTTTATAAAACTTCAGTTCCATTTATTGTACAAAACCATTACTTGTATCTCCCTCTGATCTTAACAACACCGACATCCAGTTTCTATACATCCACCATCCACTCATATCCAATGTAACTTCAAGAGAACCACTTCAACTTATAACTCAACACTAGAACAATCTGCATTCGCCCCAGCATCATTCTCTTGTTCAGTTAACCTCAAATCAATACAACTCTTTGATCCTTGTTCTTGACCCGAGCTATTAACAAATTCACCCGCAGCAAAGGCATCTAACTATCATCTACACACTATAAGGAATTCAACCTCATTCTCATGATCAACATTCAACACATCATCTCAGGTAACTCTCATTCACCTAATCTCCACCTCAGTATTATTCAACACAATGATTCAGTAAACATATCATGTCTTAGTTTAATTATAACTCAATCAATAACACTAAACAACTTCATTAAACAGATCAGAAGAGCAATTACCTCAAGGAGATTCCACTCAAACAAACCATCATAATCTCCTCCCTTAACTGTTAGTTCACCACAGCCAACATCCAACAACCTTCATTAAAAGAGAATCAAACCCTTAACTTTAAATTCGAGCTATCCTTCAACCTCATACTCCAATTCATGATAAACCCACCTTTAATCTTTCTCCCTGACCTTCAATTTCAACTCCTACTTCTTTTATGAACAATTCCACGAAACCCTAACTCTGTTTGATTCTTCAATTCATTTTCAGAATAACTTCATAACACCAATAGAACATCAACCCAAACGATCTTCATCCATTATCAACTCGAAATCATCATTGGTTCTACACAGAAACGAATTTGAATCTCAAAACCCTAATTCAATCTCCGAGAAATCCAAAAATCTCAATTGAGCAACAACCCTTTTTGTTCTACGTCTTCAATCACTCAACTCCATCTTCTAATTCTTCTCTGAATCTCAAAAGAAACCTAAACACATCTATTCCTCAAACCCTAACTTAATCTTATATAACCCGTCACTTCTTTTAACTCAAACTCTATACCACAACACAATCATTACCACCAAAAACCCTTCTTCGATCTTTATACTCTTGATTTGATCTCAAAATCCTCACTTTTGATTCTCAAATTCTCAACAGATGAAGAACAGGAAAGATAGAAAGAAGAAAACGAGAAGGAGAAGAAAGAGAAGAAAGAAAAGGGAATGAGTTTCTCTTCTCGATTAGAATGGGATAAGGCTGACCAAGGTACTAAAGGCACCCGAGAAACAGATAAGGGCAGCCAAGGCGGTTTGCCTGCAAATCTGATGATATCATCTTCGTCTGACATTCGATTGACACGTTCGAGTAGTCCATTCCGCGTAACTTTTCGAGATCTATCCAACAATACTAGTTTCGTATCTAAATCGTTGTTAGATTAATTCCTATTAATTAATATTCGTGTTAAACAAATCGAGTTATTATTGGCTAAATCGTCACTTGATCATCGCTAGACCGGTCAAATAGCGTTGACGAGCTTGAGGCTCGTTACATAAAGGCTCATACTGGAAGGAATGGTACAAGTGGAATGTGGAAGCACTTCAACAGATGCAAGCAGAATCCTAACAAGCCAAAGCCAAAAGGACAACAAACTCGACATTAAAACCCGCAGAATCGGGTGAGGATGAAGGTCAGTTAGTCTCTACTATTTTCAGTCAAGAGAAATGTAAAAGGGCAGTTGTTGAATTTATTATAATTGATGAGATATCGTTTAGAGCAGTTGAGGGTGAAGGTTTTAGGAGAATGATGCATGTCTTAGAGCATAGATTTGTTGTGCCAGGTAGAATGACTATTTATAGATGTTTATTAGACATGTATGTATTAGAGAAAGAAAAGTTGAAAAATTACTTCAAGTCAACCAAGCAGAGGGTTAGTTTGACAACAGACACATGGACTTCACCAAACAATTACAACTACATCTGTAACAGTTCACTTTATTGATCGGCAATGGAAGTATCAAAAGAGAATTATTATGTTTTGTGAGGTTAGTGGTCACAAAGGAATTGACATTAGTGAGATGTTAGACAAGTGTTTATCAGATTGGGAGCTTAAAGATGTGTTTACTGTCACTTTGGATAATGTGAGTGCCAACAAGGTAGCAATGGATTATTTGAAGACTAGTATTGTTTCAAAGACAAGGGCAGAAGAGAGAGATAAGTACTTGCATGTAAGTATATCTAATACTTTCTACTTAGGATTATGTTTATTAGTTTTGTTAAAATATCTAATACTTGTTTGAATTCACCTTTTCGGGTAAGGTGTGCAGCTCATGTACTTGCACTTGTGGTAAAAGATCTTGTGAGGGTCTACAACAAATCAATTGCAAGAATCAAAGTCGGTTGTCAAGTATATAAAGGGTTCTCCATCTAGGTTGGCTAAGCTTAAGCGTTGTGCAAAATTAGTTGGAATAGAGTCTAAGGTAACATTGATATTAGATGTTAAGACTAGGTGGAATAGCACATTCTTGATGCTACAGGCTGCAGAAGTGTTTGAAAAAGCATTTATTAGGTTAGGAAGGTATGACAAGGAATATCGGCAGTTATTTTATTACCCAAAACAGAGTGAGAAAGATCTACATGATGCTAATGATTTTGATATTGATGTTAATGTTGGTGAAGAAGAAGAAAGAATTTAGTGAATAAGAACAACAAGAAGAAGAAGTTGAGGTGACAGGGAAGAAGAAGATGGCACAAAAGAAGAAGAAGAAGGTAGTAGTGAGGAAACCTGCTCCATGTGAAGAGGACTGGATCTTTGCCAGAGGCCTTGTCAAATGTTTGAAAGTATTCTTTGATGCCACTGTTGCATTTTCAGCCTCAACTAAGGTAACAACAAACACTTTCTTATGGCAATTAGTTATCATATATGAGCAACTAGTTGAGTTTAGAGATAATGTAGATGAAGATACTTTTATTGCTACTATGGCTGGAAAAATGTTTAAGAAGTATAACAAATATTGGGGTGATTATGCAAAGATGAACCCTACAACCTTTTTTTTCCATGTTGTTGGATCCTAGAGAGAAAGAAAAAGGACTACAATTTTCTCTTGATCTCTTGTATGGGAAGAATTCTTCTAAGGTTGAATATGTTATATATGAAGCTTGTTAAGTTGGATTTTAAGATTCTATTTGAAGAATATAAGGATGTCTATTAAGTTCATGAGGAGGAGTCAAGTAGTTCTATCCAGGGACAAGCCAAAGCAGTGGTAAGTAAACTAGTGGCAGGGCCAAGTCGTATGAAAGAGTTGATGTCAAATAGTAAGAGGTTCAAGAAAAGCCCAAATGATGAAGAGGGAAAAACAGAGTTGGATAAATATTTCATTGACGAGTATGAAGAAGGTGAAGGAGAAGATGATGATGAAGAGTTTGACTTATTGGGTTGGTGGAAGACCAGCAGTATAAAGTATAAGATACTTTGACATATGGCTAAGGACATATTAGCCATTCTTGTGTCTTCTGTTGCCTCTGAGTCTGCTTTTAGCACAGGAAAGCGAGTCTTAAGTCCTTGTAGAAGATCTTTATCTACAAGGATAGTTGAGGCATTGCTTTGCACACAAAGCTGGCTAAGGAAGCCAATACAACTTGATCTTCTATCTGATTACATACCAGATGATGATGTTGAAATTGAAGAAGGTAACATATTACATTATTACTTGTGTTTGGCAGTAATAGATATAGTCTAATAGTTACTAACTGCTATTATTTGTTTTTGCAGCGTTACTTGGTCCTATCAACACTGATAACACCACAAGTGCTGCTGACATGGATTAGAAGATCAAGATTCAAGCTGCACTGCTAGTTGTTCTTTTTTCAGATTTTCTCATTTTCAAGACTTAGTGTGTGTGTCTGTGGCTACTGCCTACTGCTACTTGTTTTTTTTTTTTTTTCTCCAGATTTTCAAGACATTGTTTGTTTGGTTTGCTAGTAATATTGCTACTTATTAGTTGTTGCTTTGAATGAGAATTTGAGATATTAGTATTACTTAATATATTGAAAAACAGGTAAAAACAGTACTTAGATTGTCGAGACAAAAAGACATATTTCGTATGGAAAAGTACTGATCGGGTGGTAGGAACCGCACACAGTGCCGCAGGTGTCCGAATGGTACAGGAACCGAGGTACAAGTGCAGTGCACGGTCCAAAATTTTGGAACCGAGGCTAGGGAGGTACAGGTACTCGGTCTCGTCAAGAACCGAGCCGAACCGTACCGTGTGCACCCTTAGTTCGAATCGTTTTTAATTTGGGTATTTTTTCAGAGAAACCGTAGTTAGAATTTGGAGATTTCTTAGAAACCCTAATTTCAGTATTTAACTCCAATGAAATGTAATTGCATGATACTGATAGCTTTGGTTTGTGTAAAATGATGTTGAGCATCATAGTTCGGGTTTTCCGTTAATGTTTTTTTGTTTTTAATATATGAACTTCATGATTTACAATGTTAAAATGGTTGTTTCCCCATAATTGAAATTGTAGATGATGGTATTAAATCCTTTCATTAAGATCCATGATTTTGCATATAAGTTTGTTTGTGTTTTAAATAATGCCCTGCTCTTATATATATATGTAGATGGTTAGGAATTGAGTGAATTCTGAATTAAAACTCTGAATTTTCCATGGAGCCAGCATGTTTGATAGAATGTCTCACCGAACATTTTTAATGACTGTGCGAACAGCCTTTTTGGAGGCTGGTTTCAATGTGTATTGGTGGGGTTTTAGTTAATGGTTTCTCTTCGAGAAATGTTTGCTGTGGTTTCCTCTATAACCTGTCAAAAGGACATGTCGTTTGGGTCTGTAGTTTAGAAGTTACAGCTTAAAAATGTAGAGGCAGTCTCGACTAATTTTCTGGAAGGACAGCACGTGGCAGAGTTTTGTTGGTTGGTTTTGGAGTAGTTAGACTCTGAACTAGTCTTTGGAGTCTTCTAAGGAGTTTTAGAGGGACATATGTAGTTTCCAACTAGATGTAATTTGCTTATTTTCTGTGTTCCAACGATACAGATACAGTATCGGATACAAGATACCAATACGCTACTATGATACACCAACTTGAAAAACTAAAATACGTCGATACGGCATTCTCAATATTGATCAGTAGTTTAACATAAATATATTATATATAAGATAGAAACTTAACAAAATACATACACGAGTTTGCATGATTAACCTCATCGGAGAGAAAAAGTATGGATAAGAAAGTCTAGAGCAAGATTTGGAACTAATATTTTGTCACTATAGTTAAAACTTCTCATAGAATCTAGTGGAGTATCTAAATTTTCTCATAGAATCTAATATTTTTTCACTATAGTTGTTGATATCTAATATTTAGTCAAAGTTTTCTAACTGAGTTATATCTTGAAGTATTGGAAGTATTAGTACGCGTATCCGTGTAAATACGTATCGATACGGTTGATTTTTTTTTAGGCGTATCGTTGTAACACAACTTATTTTCATTGAATAATGAAGCTTGTAGAGAATTTTTAATATAGGCCGTCAAAGCTAAAAATCCTAAAATGGCAGGTTGTGTCATTGTTTGTTGGTGACTGTTTAAGCGATCATCTGACCATTTGAGTGTTAAAATAAGGTTTCAAGTGTTAAGTTCTTGAGTATGCCAAGACTGGAAGGTCTGATTTGTGGATGTCTACAAGACTGTTCGTTGTGCCGTGATGATTACTAGTGTTTAAATATAGTCTGTGCCTGATTTTCCTGGAAATTATGAGTGCCTGGTTTTCCCGGAAATTATGAGTTATGCATGGTTGTCGTGTGGAAATGTATTCTAGGATGATAAGTTTCATTTGGAGAATAGCTTCCCTCGGACAGAGAAAAGTAGTATTTATATAGCCAGGTAGTTTGAGAAACTCTCAACTGCTACTGTATGAGAGTGAATACTCTAGTCTGCGAGTTTATTAGTGAGTTGTATCACTCCATTTGGTTTTACTGTTCTTGCTGATGGTGGTGATGGAAAGTTATATGGGTTGATGATGGTTAGAGTGGCATTTGCTTATAAGATATAAGTTTTATATTTTTGAGTTTTTCTTCCTTTCGTTTACTGATTTAATGTGATGGTTTTGAAGATGTTGATGGAGGTAGGAATAGAGACCCAAGAAGTTGATGGAGGTGGTAATGGACCTCCGCTGCAATGGTGGTTTTGGAGATGTTGATGGACTGATGATGCTGCTTTGGTGGTTTTGAAGATGGGGTGGGAATTGCTGCTGTACTGGTCCGCATACAGAACACGACCCGACATGGCTCCTAAAGGTTCACCATTACAGATTCAAGGGTCTAGATGGTGCCCATGTATCTAATTAACTATGGTTAAGTTGTTACTTGGGTTATAAGTGAAGGGCATATAAGTAAAAAATTGGGACCGTTTTTTTCAGAATTGTTAGATCGGATGGCTGATGACCATTTTGTAAACCAAATTAAAAAGTGTGATGATTTTGTGAACCAAATTAGTACAATAGTATGACCATTTTGTCATTGGCCCTTCTTTTTACTGTATGCCAATTTATTAGGCAATGCAAGGGACTCGAGAAGTTTTGTTTTCGCTCCTGGCGCCAATTTCACCTCTAAAAATTGTTGCAACAGACCATCACTATAAAATGGCCCTCAAGTTCAATATAAACGGATTCGGCGCAAGGCACTATGAATATTTTTTGGTCAAACGTTTATTACGCCATTTTTTGAAATATGGTATTTGGAGGTAGAGCCAATGCTTTCTAGTATGACATCATCATTGTAGTCTTCTATCTTTACAGCCAACCATGAAGGTCCACGTTAAGCGCCACCCCAGTCTTCTAATTATTAGGATCGATCTCACTAGTTCCTCTTTTGTGTTCGAGTGTAGTGGTAACACCAGCTCTGATGCCAATCAAAGACACACAGGAGCACGATGTAAATAAGTTTATTGTTATGAATAAACAATTAAATTCAATTCCAATTTCAAGAAGTACTTATTTTTGTTTTACTTATTTATTTATTGGGATTTTAATAAAGTGCCACACTATCAATTTCATGTTTAAGAAAGTGCCACTGTTTTTTTTCAAAATCTATAAAATGCCACCACTGTTATCATTTCCGTCTGGGCCTACATGTTTGGTATTTTCTCGTTGACATAGTACATTTCTCGTGGGAAGAAAATCGATTTTGAAGGCCTAATTACTTCCCTATCCCTCCCTTAACTTATTTTTCTTCTGATGAAATGGAAACCAAAAATTCCTTTCGTGGTTTCTAACATTGCCTTCTTTTTCATCGTCACCAGCTTCAAAGTGTGGTCATGAACTTTTCGCCTGCTAATCATTTAATTGTTTTTAACATTACCTTCTTCTAGATACTAACCAATTGAGATTATAGGTATGTATTAAGGTTTGAAGAAATTAGGGTTTTGATTAGAAACCTAAGCAGAATTTTGAAACTGCCGTAAATCTTCTCCACTCGAGGTTATGGGTTCATGGTAATTCATCTTATTGATGTTTATTTGAATTTCAATCAATCAATTATGGTTTGTAATTGTCAATTTGAGGATTCCCCTAAGCATGGTGGAAATATGGGTCAAGACTGGGCAACGAAGATATCTGTTGCTGCTATGGTTCGGTGGCTGATTCAGAAATGGCTAAGATGGGTTTTCAGCAGTTGATTAAGATAAAGACACGGCCGGGTACGAACTCGTTTCGGGTTTGGTTGGAGTTTAAGCTCGATAACTCAGTTCAAAGTTGTTTTTGTCGCCGTGAAAACAGTCGATAAGAGGAGCTATTGTCGTTAATCTTGTGTATCCTTATCATCGACCTTGCTAACATTGAGTAATATATTGAGTTTTGATTTGGGAAGAAGAAGGACAACAGTTCAGTCCTTATTTGGTTGGGACTGACTCACTGATTCGGTCCCAGCAAGACTATAGACTAACTCACTAATTTGGTCCTAGCAAGACTATGCATGGGTTTAATTGTACCAGCATAAAATAATTGTAACGTGCCGTTAGCCATTTTCTTAAAAAAACGGGATGGAAAAGTCAAATGAATGGCATTTTATAAATACAAGCATCTAACCCGGTGCATACGCACCGGCTGTTTCGAAGTGTCTACGTAGGTGGCGGGAACTTGATTGTTAGACGTAGTTTATCGCTTTTTTTTTTATCAGAATCTTCAAACCTTCTCTTGATGCTGTTCTAGACACTCCCATATCCATGAGTTAAAAGTGGATTTGGAAAATAAATGCCCACATATTCTGTAAGGTTTAACCTTGTCTGTTGTTGATTGTCATAGCAAAACTTACTTTAAAAGGAAACCGCCTTCTTCTTGATACAAAAGGTAAGTTTTACGTTTTGCAAGTGATTTCTCATTTTTCTGTCTCCAACATTTCATGGAAATTGGTGTAGTTAATCATTCCTCTAATATACAACTTCAAATGCTTACTAAAACAGACATCATTTCTCTAAATGCTTTGTTTACGAATCCACTGCACACAACAATGGAAATTGTCAACCGTTTTGCACACACGTATGATCCAAAACTCGCATTGATGAGTTTCACGAATTTGATCAAACTTGTGCAGTTTTCAGAATATTCAAAGTAATACAGTTGTCAAATATATTTTGCATACAAAAATGATTCAAAAATTCGCAGTCAGATTAGGAGATTAAATTGTTTTTAAAACGTAATTACATATGATCGTGCAACAAGAAAGGAACTTTAAGAAATGTTACTTACTTTTACAGACGGAGCAACTGGGAAATGGTAAGGGTTTGAAAAGAAAACTACTGTTAATGATTATGCATGCTTTGTTAGAATCAGAGTAGGTACTTCCTTTTCTATATAATGAATGAAAGAACTCCATCTTTTTATCGATCGTTGGATCATACATACACATGTAACATACTCTCATGGTGTCAACGATCATACACATGTAACATACTCTCATGGTGTGTCCATCTCTGTTAAAACCAACATTTTCATTTTGCCCAACTTCCTGCCACTACTTCTATATTTGGTGAGACAACACAGTCCCCTAAACTTCCTAATCCCTAATATCAATATTTGGTTTCTAATTTACATTGATAACAAATTTTATTTGTTTTATTTTTCGGAGTTGCTGACTGACGTTATTCATCATCCAATTATGTATGTTGCATCCCTTTCAAGCCGTACGTCACTCTCATCCACCTCTCTTCTTAGTGGGCAAAGTTAGTGTAAACTTTGACATCCATTTCGTTAATTACATAATGTATAATATGATCAGATATGAATATGGTCAAATACGGTATGTGCAATTTAGAGAGTTGAATAATGAAAAATCATTACCTTAGTTTCATGTTTTTCGGCCTTTTTGGTAAGAGATTTGAGACATTGAAGTTCAGGTTCAACTCAAACCAAAAGACGTATCTTTTCCAAGTACACAACGTGTCCTTTAGCATAAAATTCAAATAAAATGGATCTTTTGAGATACTGAACAAAAGCAGCAACTTGAACCAAAACGTAACTGTCCAAAGATCGTTCATTTTTGTTGCGCAACTTCAATCCTAAAAAATAGAAGGAAAGAGTGACCAATATTAAAAATTCAAAAAAACATGGATTATCATATCTAAAAGAAAGAAAAATAAAAGGCTTTACTTTCCTAGACTCCAGTATCCTAGAATGCGCAGTATTAATTGGAAGTGATCGACGTTTCAGTTTATAACTTCACAATAGGATGCATCCTTTGGTGTGTGTCTGTTGTGCTGCCACAACACAGTGGCGATGCACCTTTGGCTTGCGTCTGTTGCTATATTCCAGTCTTCTTGCACAGTTGTATTGGTGACTTTTTCATTTCAAATGGATGTTTCGTTCTTAAAAGGACGTTATCTTTAGAAAGTGACCCTTTAAGATGCCAAATGGATTGCATCTGAATAAGAGTGCTTGTTAAAGTGGTGGCCAATCATATGCCGATGACATGGAAAGTTCATGCTGATGTGGCCTCACCAAATCCAAGAATAATTGCAAGCCTCTAACCCGGTGCATGTGCACCGGCCTAACCAAATTGTATTTGTAAATTGGTGTATTTACATCAGTAATATTGAAACCTCTAACCCGATGCATAAACCGGCCTAACCGAATTCTATTTGTAAATTGTTGTATTTAAATGAGTAATTGAGATGCTTGCATCCTCTGTTCAGCATTGCAACCATCTTGTAGTCGCTTGTAAAGTGAGAAACCGCTAGCATCACCATTGTTTGGTTACAATTTTCTTTGTTTGGAAAATGATTTGAGATATCGTGTTGTTTTCCCTGGGTTGTAGAGTATACATTGTTTGGTTCCATGTGCATCGTATATTGTATTCCAACATCAGATCGGAATTATCCCTTTGTATCTGCATTTTTGTTTTTATACCTGAAACTAAAATTACTTTCTTTTCTATGTGCACCTTTACTAACTCATCTTTCAGTGGATGGCAAAGTTAGATTGGGTGGTGCTTTAGAAATATTCCAACCCATCTTAATCGAGACTCTTCCTTATGTGCATCGACGTCGACTAAATACACAGAGCGAACCCCAAGAATTATAGGAAAGCCTTCATTTTTCTCTTTGATGTGCAACGTGCGTGCACGTAATATTACTGCATGGTGACCGCCTTATGCTTTTCTCCTTGGATTCGTGTGAAATTAACATTGGTATGACAAAGTGAATGAAAAATAAAGAACATTATGTTGCTTTATACTTCCAAAGAAGATTATGTTGCTCAAAAGTTATGTCGCTTGGGAAGTGATGTGACTTTTTATTTCAGTAGACACCATATGATCATGAGAGCGTGATATGAAAGGGTGTCTCTAAGAAAGGGCGGTATGAAAGGGTGTGTCTAAAAGAACAGATGAGATGAACAGGCATGTACTAATTGTAAAGGGTCTTACGCATCGGGTCTACCCATAAACACTAACATGTGTCCGCGTATCATGTTTGTTTCTATCTGATTGAACTTGTCTCTCTAATTGATATGGATAAATACTTGTCTGGTAACAATTTTCCTTTTAGAAAACATCAGAGGATGTGACGTTTTGTGATGAGTTCCCAATAAACTTGTAAAGATTTCAACAGTTACGAATGTTATGAGTCAAGAGTTGCGATGAGGTGGCTAATGATGACATGTAAATGGGTGTTGACATGGCTTCACCACATAACAAATTGATTGTGGCGTCGCCATGTGGACTTTTTGGGGTCCCTTATTATAAAGAAAGATTGAAAAAAACAGTGGTACTTTCTTAAACATGAAATTGATAATGTGGCATTTTATTAAAATCCCCTTATTTATTTTTTTTGACACATAAATATAGACTCACCTCAGAACATTTAAGTTGGTGAAGGACAGAAAAAAAAGATTCTGCTAGTTCGCAAAAATATATTTTTAAAACTTGAAATCCTTCTTTTTCGATGATTTCCCATCCTTCTCGTGCATCTTTCTCTTCCTCGTCTTCTCATTCTCCGCAACCATATCGCTGAAATCCTCATGCCGGCTATGCTGATTCTCTTCTTCCTTTGCTTCCTCATACTTGGCAGCCAAAATATCAACTCGGTTCTCCAAAGCTTCCAATTCCTCTGGTAAAATTTTGACTTCAACTCTATCTTCCTTTTGTCCACGAACCCTTTTGGCAGATGCACCAACCACATACGTGTGTGTTGTTCCAAGCAAGGTTTCAGGAGCAATCTTTTCTTCCTTTTCTTCAAGTACTTGGTACAGTTGTCTCTCGGGTTCTTTTCTAAGGGGTTTTCTTAGTTCAATGACATCTGGTGTCTCCACAACAATAGATTCAGTGCGATCCTCCAAATCCTCTTCTGGAATATCTTCTTCCTCGTAGCTTTCTACTACTACCTCATCTTCCAAATCTCCCCAATGCTTGCTCCTATCAACAGGCTCTTCCTCATAGTTAAGTTGTTGCACTCCAACGACATGTCCATATAATGGATTCAGGACAGGAATTTTAAGATGTGGATAAGACGGAGGGGGGCCATATCTCTGCATATTGTTAATAAGCCGTGCACACTCCGGCATACCAAGCGCTTCTTTTAATTCCTGCGACAACATTCCTGGCTTCTTCATCTCTCGTAACTTGACCTGGTCAAACTCTTTCCCTTCATGGTAGAGCTCACCATGACTAGTAAGCTTAGGCTTGGTCTGATATTTAAAGAAAGCGTCATGGAGAACCTGATAATCGATACCCATGTAACCCATCTTTGGTTTCATACGATCACGTTGCTTCTGTTTCAGCTTTTTACTATCCTCTTTCTCAATGTATGCCTGTCTTATTTTCTCGATTCCAGTTGCCGCAATGAAGTCAGGGAGTTGAAAAGGCTGTTTCTCAATACCCCGTTTTCCATGTAAGAATTTCCTCTTTTGACACCAATGCCTTGGCACAGGAACAGTATTCCGGTACGATTTGAGAAACACCAGCAACTTTGGGTTCGCTGCTGTTGTATCCCATACCTCAACCAAATCAGGCCTTGCGCATAATTGTTTCAGTTCAGCAATCTTCATCCTCCGTTGTAGCTTCTTCTTTTTATTTGAAATCCCTCCCTTGTCGTTCTGGTTAGCATCTTCCTCTTCTTCTTCTTCTTCATATGAACCAGAGTTTGTTACGTTTTTCTCCTCTTCATCCTTGGTATCATCATCTTCTGCATCAGCAGCTTCCTTAGCGTTAAACTTCTCAATGACACTCTTCAGTTCGGCGTAAGCATCTCCAAATTCAAGGTTCTCCGTGACGTACTCAATCTCAGCTATTTCAAGAGACTGGTGAGGATCGGAGTTTTCTTTGGCTTTGTCATTATTATTATTATTTTGTTTCTTATTTTTATTTTGCTTTCTTCTACGTCTACTGCCATTAAAGACGACGGAATTAGGGTTTTCAATCTCGACTGCCATTGCAAAATCTGAAGAATAAATTGAAGGAACAAGCGTATTTATAAGAAGGGCACGTCTTAAAAAGGGAAACTACTCCTATTAATTAGGACACTAGAAAACTTGTAAATCAAGAAACATGAATCCACTTTCTTAATTTACTCACGGACTCCTAAACCAAGCTAGCTACTGACTTCCTCATAAAAATCAGCTCGTCTTCTATAGACATTCATGGAACTACTGAGATTGGTAAGATAATAATTAGGAAACATGGAAGGGTTTTGGTGAGATAGATATTCAAGGAAGTATTACGTTGAGAATCAGAACGTAACACTAATTTATTAGAAAATGGATTCCAAAAAATCATAATACTGATGAAACATATCAACATAGTACTTCATTTCGACTAAATTAATTACCCAAACAATTACTTTTGCTGCAACCAAAATTTATTCCGGCAGCTCTGTCTACAAGTAACATTTAATCCATATAAAGTCCCCGAGAGAATCATTCAACGGATGAGACTGTTAGATAAATTAATGGACATGACAGGGAAACTTGAGAGTAACTTTTTTTTTTTTTTTGATCGGCAACTTGAGAGTAACTTGGTAGATTAGAAAGAAAAGGACCCTTTTAAGATGAGATTGAAGTTGAAACCAAGGCAATAACAGTGGCTAGCTGTTGTCCGTACACATCTAACCCTAAGCTAAGCTTTTCAAGCTTGAAACTGAAGTATTTTTCGGCAGCACACAAGGGTCGCCATGATTCCCCCAGGATTGATCTATCGCGATCCTTGTGTGCTGCTGGAAAATACTTCCTATCAGGTTCACGCCACCACCTTTGGATGCAGAGCCAAATCCGAAACCAGCTTTGACATTGGGGACATAAGCCCAGACACTATATGGCAATAACATCACTTCCGTTAAAATTAAAGCTGACGGTTTGTGAGTCGGCGATTTCACCCTCAGATATCTTGTAACAGGGACTCATGGGAGAGGTTTATATGATTCCGGAAAAGCTCTCGCGTGTAAAAAATGTTAACGGCCCGCAAGGTGATAGTTTAAGTAAGTCGGCTGTGCATAAGATCCCAAATGGCAGTCGTAACACCTGACCCATGAAGTGTCCGGTATCAATATTCAGCATCATAGGTTGAGATGGAGAACCAATATCGATCTCCCCATATGAAATAGAGGATTTTGAGAGACGAGATAGTCTTTTTTTGATATTTTTGGTGGTGGTGTGAAACTTTACAGCAAGCTTGAGAGAAAAGTTCTTGTGTGTACTAGGTATATACTCTCAACGAGATCGATGTTGATCTAATTGATAGTATACCCAATATACACAAGAATTTTTAAGATAATATCTCATTGATAATCAGCAGTAAAAAGGTATTTGAAATAATGTTTATAGCACCGGAGATGACCAAGTGGTGTTGTTATTGGCTGGATAGGTGTAATTGTTTATATAGTTGATATGAGAGGGTAATTGAGATGACATGGTAGATAGGTCATGTAATTGAGAAGACAGGGTAGATGGATCATCCATTTCAATCCTAAAAAAGTTACTGATTCTTGGTAAACATAAATTGAATGTTGGTTTTTCGGATCGCCTATATTTACTGTATAAAAAAGTTACGTACTCCCGAAACATGTAGTAAGTAAATAAATATAAACTGAATATTTGAAGGTGGAGCCGTCAATGGCAACAGAGGACCACTTAACTGCATTATGAATTAACCAAAGTGAAAAGATTTCGCCTTATGAATTAAACTCATAAGAAAAGAAACTTAAGCAGGCAATCTTGAATCGAATCAACAAATGATTACTTGATAAATGGAGTTGATTAGTCCCTCCTTGGAAGAAGAAGAAGACAAAGTTATACCTTCTTAATTTTTATTTTCAATTAATTAGCACCAAACCAATACCTCAATTTTATTTTAAATTAATTAGCACCAAAACTAAAATGTGAAGTGAAACTATTAAATTCTTCTCTGATTTTCTTCCAGTTCATAAAGTATTTATTTACTTTTTTGACACACAATTATTTTTATTTATTTTTTTGACTCAGCTCAAACCATTTAAATCAATGCAGGACATGAGAGTAGATTCTGCCAGTTAGAAAATGCTAAGAAAAGCAAAAATATATGGATCCAACACGCTACTCTTAACACAGGTACAAATACTACAATTGGTTAGCTCTGAAGTTGTGATATCGATTGGCCTGTTAAGGTGTGTTTACACGGTTCCGTTACCAGGTTTATTTTGGGAAACTGGTGAAATTTTGGAAACCAGAAACACTTGTTGCCGTGTTTGGTTGTAGAATTCCGGATTCGGACTTGACAACTAAAACGTACTCTTTAAATACCTGCTTTGATATTTGCTTCCGGTGAGATATGGAGGTATGTGCTGGAGATAAAGATCAAGCACCCACCAACTGAAGCTTTGCAGCCAGAAAGTCTGCACGAATTGTTTAAGGGAAAAAAGTAAAAATAATTCGTGCATACTTTCTTGCTTCAAGCTTGAGTTTTCGCAGTCAGGTTTAAGGACTTCAAATTTCAGAACTTCGTTAGCGATTCAAAGGTAAGTAGTTCATAACTTAACCTGATTTCTTAGAGCATCCACAGTCGTGGAGTATAACCAAATTTTTTGGTAAAAAACAGACGCAGTGGAGACGGAGTAAAGACCAAAGACCGGACTATAACCAAAACCCAGACCATATTTAGTCTTTAGTCTGGTCTTTAGTCGGGCGCAATTGGTGCGTTACGCCCGAACAGGCGTAACAGAAAACTCCGCCTCACACTAAAAGACAAAAAAAAAAAAAAATGGGGCGCAACTTAAAGTTGCGCCTGAATGGGGCGTAGCTCAAACTTACGCCCCATTAAAAAAAAAAAAAAAAATTTCAGGCGTAACCTCAAAGTTACGCCTGATGACAATGGGGGCGTAACTTCCTCTTACGCCTGATTCAGGCGTAACTTCCTCTTACGCCTGACCAAATTTTAGTCTCTCCCACTGCGTTGCAACACGGACTAAACCCAAATTTTCAAATTTTTTTGCTCTTTGATCTTTGGTATATGATCGCACCACTGCAGTTGCTCTTAGGGAATAGTCTTGAACACAACTGAAAGGTAAGTAATTAAAATTTAGAACCTAGTAAACAGCGATTGAACCTAGTACGTTTTGAACGTCTGATTGTTAAAGATCATGTATCAGTACCCAGCGGCGAATCTAGAAACTAGGTTAAGGGGAAGCAAAATCTTGTTAGGGGTAGCAAGAAAGCAAAATTAGGCTTTGAGGATATTTTGGGCTTAAGAATTTAGGCTTGGAATCCAAATGAGCAGGGGTAGCAAGTGCGCACCTATAAGTTGGATTCGCCACTGTCAGTACCATCAGAGTCTCTCTTCTGTATTTCCGTTTGATCGTTCTCCCGTAAAGTTACAGGGTTCCCAACTGGCATAAGTCACTTGCAGCGTATAGGTGTTTGTTTCGTGGATAATATTCTGGTGTATTCTGGTGCAATATAGGCACACTTCCTCTAAATATATTTGGAACTTGTAATTAGTATCTTGAAATCTCCATGCACTAACCATTAATTATTATAAATGGCATAGCAAAAGAGTATAATAATTCCTGTGTTTCGAGAGCTGAAAAATAACAAGGAAAAATCTACTAGCCAGGGGTCTCTGACAATGATAAACTAGGAAGAGGGAAGAAAACTCCTGCCAAGAAAACTGAATAGAGTGATGTCAGCTTTGTTTTGTTGTTTGCTTCTTGTTTATCCTGCCAAGAAAACTCCTGCCAAGAAAAATCTACTAGCCAGGGGTCTCTGACAATGATAACCTAGTTTGTGTGCGCTATTTTGTTTCTGGGTTTGATTTTACCCATTTGTGAGTCGGCGATTTCACCCTCAGATATCTTGTAACATCAACGCATGGGAGAGTTTTATATGATTCCGAAAAACTCTCCCATGGGATAAGTCGGCTGTGCACAAGATCCAAATCGTAGTCGTGATACTTGATCCATGAATCCGACTGTCCGGTATAAATATTCAGCATCATAGGTTGAGATGGAGAATTAATATCGATCTCCGCATAGTAGTAATATGAATATGACTGATAGAGGACTTGAGAGACGAGATAGTCATTTTTTTTGATATTTTTGGAAGAGGTGTGAAAACTTTATGCTTTAGAGCAAGCTTGAGTGAAAAATTCTTGTGTACTATCAATAATGAGATAGTATACACAAGAATTTTTCACTCAAGCTTGCTGTAAAAGCATAAATTATATACCTATGTACACACAAGAATTTTAAGATATCGTGTCATTGATAATCAACAGCGCGTGATTGTAAGGAAACATGAACAAATGAAAATAAACTAGAAGGTATTTGACAAGTTTAGCACCGTGTTGTTATTGTTTGATAGGGCACTGAAAATGATTAAGTGGTGTTGGCTGGAGAGGGCACCCAAGATGATTAAGAGGATATTGCTTGAGAAGGTGATGTAATCGTTTATATAGTTGATATGAGAGGGTAACTGAGATGAGATGGTAGATAGGTCATGTAATTGAGATGAAAGGGTAGATGGATCATACAAATCAATCCTAATTCTCTATGAGATTCTTGGTTTTGTACCGGGCCTGGTCGCCTATTTACTGTTTAAAAAAGTTGCGTACTCCCAAGAAAATGTAAGTAAATAAATATAAATTGAATATTGGAAGCAATAGAGGACCACTTAACTGCATTATGAATTAAACAAGAACCGTTTTTTGGGACCAGCCTTTTTTTTGGGATCATTGTTTTATAAGGCCCCCTAACCTACAATGTTAAGGGATGTCCTAAAAATCATGAGATTACCAATTTGTCCCTTACCCTAATTAAAATTAACCCTAACCTAATAATCTAAAACAAAACCTAAAACTAAATAAACAAAAACAAAAAACAGTTTCTTTCAATCTCCCTATTCGCTTCTCTTCTTCCCCAAATACAACATCGTCTTCATCGACTCCATCGATTAATCGTCGATTCAAAAAAAATTCATCGTCGATTAATCAATCGACTATAACAATGGTTCTTCGAAAGCAAACCAAAAGACTTCAAGGAGAAGGTCATCGATTGGGACATCTAGCAAATCAGCCCGAGCGATTTTTGATTCAAAAAGAAGTTGAACAACCAAGTGAAGCCATAATCCGGTATAATAGACGGTTGTCGAAGCCCGATTACGCCATGGGACCGATTCGCAGGTATTTTGCAACAAACCCATTGCTTTTAATTGATTTTGATTCGTTTAAATGAATAGAAATCATCAAAATAGGGTTCAAATGGCGATTCTGAGTGCATAGTTCGGTTAAGTCGAGTTTCAAAAAAACCCAATTTTGTTAACCGAACTTCCTGAAAGGAAGAACACGAAGAACAGTTCGGTTCTCTAGGTATCAAAACTAGGTAACCGAACTGACAGTTCGGTTAGATCGCAAAGAAGCCAAAATTTTTTTTCTAACCGAACTTAAGTTTTTTAAAACAATTTGTTTTTTACATGTAACCGAACTCCGCTATTTTGCCTGCTAATTTGAGTTTGTATGTAACCGAACTGTGCTATTGAGTTCGGTTTGTTCGCATAAAAATCTAACCTTAGAAAGTAACGAACTTTACCGAAGAAAAAAAATGTAACCGAACTCTTTTTGACAAAAAATCTTGACAAACAGAACTCAGTAGTTGCAAACATGTTGAGTTCGGTTTGTTCGCAAAAAATTATGACAAACCGAACTCTTCATTAACATTTACCAATGTTGAGTTCGGTTTGTTCTCAAAAAATATTTGTTAACCGAACTATACTATGGTCCCCAAAATTAGAGTTGGCCTATTTTGTTTAAGCTAATATCTTTTGTTTTCTTGAATAGTGGAAGAGGCAAAAAACCAAACAAACCTTTACTGGAAGATCTTAGAACTCCCACCCTCGAGGCAAAGTACATTGTGATGCCGGTCCTTTGTGGAACCAAAAATGCTAAGTATAGAGGTGGGTCATTACCGGATGTTGTGATCCAAGATGGTGTTAATAGAGATAATGTTGACAACGTAATCCAACAAGTTAATGAAGAGATTGTGGAAGCGATGGGCAATGAAGAGATCGTGGAAGCGATGGGCAATGAAGAACAACATCAAGGTGGAGAAGGTGAACCAATTGAAAGAGGAGGAAATGAGGGTGCCAATGATGGTGAACCAAATGAAGGAGGGGGAAATGAGGGTGACAAAGATGGTGGTGAACCAAATGAGGGTGACAAAGATGAGGAAGATGGAGATAAGGATGATGTTGAATCAGAGGAGGAGTTGGATGAAGAGGAAGTTGAAGAGGAAGAGGCACAAGTAGAAATAGTGCAAAAGAAACCTAGAAAGACGCCTAAAAAGCCTTGTGCTAGATATTCTTACATTCCCGATGACAATTTGTGTTTGTCTCCAAAGAATCCAACTTATGGTACTCCGAGAGATGGTGGGAGTTATTGATGGGCTACAAAAACTCATGGGCTGCCAAGATCTTTGCGACAAAGGTATGGTTCAATCTTAACCATCAAGATTTCTCAGTCATCTTCTTTTATTTGAACTTATATTTTGACATATATTGTTCTTTTCTATATATTAGTATATAAGATAGTTTGTTGCTTTTGTAGGATCATACTAATGCTGTTCGTGTTTTGAAACGTCAAAAGAACAAGATATGGAATATAGAAAATGAGTGTGATGAGGTCCGCTTGGCGATATTTGATTGTGTACTATGGAACAGGATACAACATGCGCACCAAAAATTTGATGCTGTCACTGTTACTGCATTTGCCGAGAGGTCTTATCCAGAGACGGATACCTTTCATCTACCTTTTGGTGAGATGGAAATTACTCCGGATGATTGTTTTAGAATCACAGCCCTACCAATAACAGGAACAAGTGTTCGAGATGGCTACGATCCTTCAATGAGTTTTGAACTTCTTGAAAAGCTATGCGAAAGGTGTCTAGGATGGAGCGATAAAAAGGCACAATGTGAGTTTAGACGAGCTAACAAAGAGCCTGACGAAGGTGATGAGTATAATGAGTTTGAGGCAGACCGCACGTACAAGAAGAAGTTGAAAAAGATCAAGCTCAAGACCTTGTTTGATGAGTTTTCAGGGACGAAAGATTTGGTTGCTCGAGGAAAGTTGGTGATGACAAAGGAGAAGATTAAGCACCATGTGACTGCTTATTTGTTATATCAACTAGGAACCATTTTCTTCCCTGACAGTTCAGGTCGCGTGGTAAATGCTCATTACCTCCAGCTATTGGACCCCTTGGATGAGGTGAACAACTGTTTTGTTGGGGCATTGCGGTGCTTTCATTCGTTCAATAGGAACTCAAAAGCTTCGAGGCTTAAGAGTCTATATTTTGGAGGCTTATACACCCTTGTTCAGGTACCCCGTTAAATTATCGTTTGTGTGTTTCAATATATAAGTGAATGAATGTGTATTGTTATTAATCATATTGCGAATGAATTATTTGTTGCCTCTTCTTATAGGTTTGGGTGTACGACCACTTCCCTAAACTTCAATTGTCTCATGCTCACACTCCTTGGCCTTATGGGAAGCCTACAGCTGGTAAATATGAATTTTTGAATTCACAGGAAAAGAATAAGAAAAAAAAGGTGTTGGAGTTGAGGGAGAAATTGGATACGTTAATAGTGGAGGATGTGGTTTTCCATCCTTACACCATTCCATCAGATGAAGACGAGGAGGATGTTGAGGTTATTGATTTCTCACCTGTTGCGGGGTATAATGGACCGTTGTTTCATCCTGGAGGTTGTACAATGTATAATCCTCTAAGAGTATTAAGACAAGTTTCTTGTGTCCAAAGTGTCCCACAAGTGGAAAACTTCAACTTCAAGGTGAAGAAGCGGGGAACTAAGAACACCGAGATGAAGTTTCACCCCAAATACGATCTGCTCCATCGGTGGACCACCTGGAAGAACTTTGGGGATTATCTTGTTCCATTTGAAGAGTTACAAGATTCTTTTGATGAGCCAAATGCCGCCTGACGAGGGATATATGGAATGGTATGAAAATGTTTCTCATCCTCGTGTAATAAACACCGTCCAACAAGCCCGTCTTTGAGAAGACAAAAGCGAAGGCAGTGGAGAAAGAGGCTAAGAAAATTATGAAGCATACCCCCCTCGTGTGGTGATGAGGCCTTGATCTTGTGGAATTCGGCGGTAAGAAATTTACTCTTGTTTTTTGTGTTTCAAATTGTTATGAAGTATTGAAAAATAATAGTTACTTATGTTTTTGATGAGAATAGGTGAAGGCAAGTGGAAAATTGTTGAAGAAAATGATGGCAAAAATCCGGAGTGGAGAGCCGATGGATACTCGAGAACAAACAGAGACTGTACAACCAAATAACTAATGTTTTTAATCCCAGCCTTGTCGATACAAGCCAGGTTGATCCAAGCCGGACCATGCCGTCGAAGAGGAGTCGCCGACAAGGGAAGGTTCAAGTCGGATGGTTGAACAACAAAGCAGTGGAGATGACACTCCTAGTGACGAAGGACGACCTAAAGCTCCTAAACGCAAGAGTAGAAAAGTTTCTGGTAGTGGTCGTGGTAAATGAGTGATTGCAACAATTATTACTTTGGTTTCTTATGTTTGGAGGACTTTTTAATTGCGGATTTGGTAGTTCGGTTCCTTATATTTGGAATACTTTTTTATGGCGGATTTGGTAGTTTGTTTCCTTATGTTCGTGTGCTTCCAACATTTAGTGATGTGGATTAGTAATTAAATTTCTTAATTTGGTTTTTAATTTGTGTTCTAAGGGATTAGTTTGGCTATTTGACGATTAAGTGTTTCATTACATTCAAATTTTTAAGAAACAATTAGTTAGTTAGGTTAAGATACTAAATCTCGTAAACAACCGAACTCTGTATTCGGTTACCTACAATGTTTTTGGGTCAACCGAACTTAATGTTCAGTTACATACGATAAAGGAAACCTAACCGAACTCATAACAAGAAAATTTCTAAAGTTACTGAGTGTAATGTTCGGGTTGCTCGGTAATATTTTGCGGGTAATCTAGAACTATAACGTTCGGTTAACTGCAGAGTAATGCGATGTAACCGAACTCAGAACAAGAAAATTTGAAAAGTTAAAGTGTAAAGTTCGGTTACCTGTAGAAAACGTAATCTAACCGAACTCAGAACAAGAAGTTACAGTGTAATGTTCGGTTCCTTGACAATATTTTGCAGGTAACCGAACTTGGTGATCCAAAAGTTCGGTTCCTTCGCTTATTTCGTAATGTAACCGAACTCACACCAGCTAAAATTGAACCAGTATTTGAAGTCACTCATTTTATTGAATCGAAAAAACATACATGTAGTTGAAATAAAATAGAAGTAAAACACATAAAATTGTTCAATACATCGCCCTAGGGATTCTCTACGAGTTTAATTATATTGGGCGAATTGCCATTCAACTTCCTCCAAGAGAGTGTAGCAGTCCTCGTGCAGAAACTCATGACCGTACCTTAATTCGTATTGAGTCCGACCCAAAGAACACTGGAAAAACAATTATTTTAATAAGTCAGCGTTGTTGAATAATCATAACCAAATAAATAATTTTTGATGAACGGCCTATTGATTCACAAACTTACTCTACTCATGCGGTCTTCGTTTGGCATAGCGTCCTTACGAGCTTTCAATTCGTTTCTCAGCAGTACGCATTCATTGTATAAATAAGCGTACCTTTCCCTTATCTGCGTTAGTGTCCTCCTTGAACGATTTCCGTTTAGTGCTTTGAAAACCTTAAACACACGTTTCCACCAAGCATTGGTGTTTTGATCATGCCCAAGGTAAGGCCCTCCGGTTGGGTCTTCGTTACTGGCCACCCATTGCGCTTCCTCAACGGAGTGCTTTGTGAGAGTGGTGTGTGCTCTGACAATAGCAACATCTTCTAGATTATTGAACGGAGTTGGAACCATTTTTAGTGTTCCAAAGTGATGGGTAACTGATTTAGGAAGATTGAAAGTGATGGGTGAATAAGTTTGGTAGAGATAGGTCTCTATTTATAGCAAAAAAGTACCCAATGGCTAGTTTTTTTTTAAAAAAAAACGGTTACTTCTGCAATAACTGCTCCTACTAGTCAAAGTTACCGTTGGTTTTCAAAGTCGGCAATCACTTTGTCCAGTGGTCGGTTAACTGCAGAGTAATGCGATGTAACCGAACTCAGAACAAGAAAATTTGAAAAGTTAAAGTGTAAAGTTCGGTTACCTGTAGAAAACGTAATCTAACCGAACTCAGAACAAGAAGTTACTGAGTATAATGTTCGGTTCTCGACAATATTTTGCGGGTAACCGAACTTGGTGATCCAAAAGTTCGGTTCCTTCTTGATTTCGTAATGTAACCGAACTCACACCAGCTAGATCAAACAAAAGTTACAGTGATTAGTTCGGTTACCTGATTTTCTGTTGGTAACCGAACATTACAATGTAAATTTGGTGGTTTGCACTGTTCGGTTACCTATGATTTACGGAACCAACCGAACCTGTGAGTTCGGTTTTCTCGATGCATTTGTTATGTAACCGAACTATGTAGTTTGAAATTTGAATGACACTAATGTCAAGAAACGGCTATTTTTATAGCCGTTATACACCCCAGTGGTATAAATATGTGTCTCATAGATAACATTTTGTCTCAAATTCTTCTAAAAATGGCAGCCACTACTTCTAAATTTACTCTAGATGAAGATCTATCTCTTTGCGTAAAACTACATACTATACTATCCAAAGAGGGGTGAAGAACGAAGAATGAATGGTATTATGAGTCAAAGTTATTGGGGGAAAATTCATGAGAAATTCTACTCTGACACAACAAACCCTCATAACCGTGATCAAATAGCATTGTTCATTCGATTCGACAAGATTAGAGCTAGAGTTGTGGAATTTATGGCTTTATTTCGTATTGTAAGGCGGTATCGACTTAGGGGTGAAGGATTCTCCGAAATCATTTTAACATCAAAAACGAATGGCGAAGATGAAAGAGAAAGGATTTCAAATATGAATATCATTTCCGCGTCCTTAAAGACTTTTTATAACGCGTTTTGGATATTAAATGTTATGTAGCTTTAGTTTTAGTTCGGCAATGTCCTCTAATTTCATTTCCTAACCGAACTTAAGTCTTGATGTCTCATTTTGTTTGGCGATGTCATGTAATTAAGTTTCAATATGAAAAAACAAAAAAAAAAAACCAAAAATAACAGTCTCGTCTCTTATTCTTATGAAAATGTTCAAAGCATAACCCAAAAATAAGACCTAATTCCAAAAAACACAATCTTTGATTCTTGTGTTGATGTTCAGAGCATATTTAGTATAATCAATGGTACATTTAATCATCCGCAAGGGAAACGCACCCTTGTGTATGATTTTTCCGAATCCTTCAAAGTTTTCCACATCTCCATGTTATGCTCGTACTTAATACACCATCCCAACATTGTGTCGGGGTTAAATCCTTGCCAATAAGAGTATCCGCATATCGGAGGCAGTGGACAATCGTCTTCTAACCGGAGGCCTATAAAATGGTTGTTGTTAACAAGCGCAATCACCACTCTCCTATGTTTAAGTTGCTCGACACATATCTTTGTTTTCGGAGTGTATGTGAAACTAGCACCTTTTGAGAAATAGTGAACCACGCAATTGAATGCTTCGGCGATTAAGTGCCCACATATCGGAATGGCCATCCAATGATCCCTTGTGATTGGATCCCCCCGTGGAGACGCCTTTGATACCTAATAAACTGCACATTGAGACTGGCATCCCCATCGGACAACATTCGCTTGTAAAATTCCGAGTTGTCCTTTAGCTTCATCAACATCCTTTTCCAGACATAAGTGATTTGATTATCATTATACAACTTTGCACCTTCAGTGAAAGGCCCTAGTTGTTGTACGACAACGTGGAATCCACAATTACCATCCGGAGGGACGTCATCGGTGGATATGACGTACTTTCTAATATATGTAGGTAGCTCTTCCAAGTACCTTCTATCAACAAAAGTTGATGTATCATCAATTGGTCGACTTCTTTCTTGGATGCGGCATATTGGAGCCTTAAGCTTAACGTCTCGTTGAATTGGTTGGCTAGGTTCCGATGGAGTAGGTGGGGTTGGTTGCGAGCGTAACATCAGTCCTTTTTTCTTCATATCCCGTTCACTTGTTTCGCCCTTTTCCACAAAGAGTATTCTAGACCTTTTCTTAGAATCTTCTTGATACTACGCCGCGGTATGCTCATGCCCACAAGGGTCTCTAGTAAAAGGGGTCATTTCACTTTTCCTCTTACCCAACACCTTTGCATATTCTCTTATTTGTTTTTTTGTTTCTTTGGTGATTGGCCTACCTTTGCCCTTGCCTTTTTTCGGTTCGTGCACATTCTCCGAAGTGTGTGGATAAATAATTGGCCGCATGTCATCCCAAAAGATTTGCTTTTCGAGTTTGTTCATGTTCCGGTACATCTCGATAACGATTCTTCCCATCTCATTGTCACCAAACTCTTCTCCGACATCGCCCTTTGGAGGAGGGACAAAACTTAATTGTTGCCAATATGGATCTATATCGCTTAGAGGGATTATGCCATGTTCATACTTAACTATCATATGGCGACAAGGGAGTCCCATAGACTTCATCATGTTGCAAACACACACCTCGTCCGGCTTGGTTCCCCATATGTCAATCAAATGAACCTCTACCATTAACCTCTTAATGCAAGCACACGAAACATTATAATGAAGTCCCTTAAACAACCGAAGGTCCGCCATATTCGTGATGTTACCACCTTTGTCTACAATCTTTTGTACTTCATGATGCGGCTTTTTGAAACTTCCTTTAATTCTATCAATCTCACGGTTGAAGTAATTCTCCATTGCATTAAACACAATCACAAAATTATCGACACATCCAAAAAGATTTTTCTTCAACCGGTGGTGAGCCGATTCTACCAAACTTGTCGCTTGATTCCCAAAGTGTTTATGGTGGTTGGTAAATGCATAAACGAAGCGCTCTTTGTGCGGTTCCAACCATTGCTTAACCACATACGTTACAATATCCCGAGGATATTGTAAGCTAGACCAATGTTCGATAAATGCCGCAAGATTTAGATTATACTCTTCTTCGGTGAGAGACCAAGTCAATGACTCCCATTCACCAGAGAAAGCAACCCATTTAGCGTGATTTATAGTGTATTGTATATCGAATTCCTCTTTTGCAGTCGCTTGTTCATCTTCCCGTAGCTTACTAATCTCTTCAAATGCTTTCCTCTTTGGTGGACAAATTTGAGGCTTGCACCTATTCATCACATTACACCAAATATGGAACGTACAAAGCATATTATGTGCTAATGGGAAGACTCTCTCTATTGCGTTCATTAATGCTACATCGTTGTCCGTCACTATAACCGCGGGGATATCATCATCTCGGTATATGGTCTTCACTTGTTGTAGCGCCCAAGTGTAACTTGGTTCTTGCTCATCTTCTAGAAAACAAAAAGCAACGGTAAACGGTGACTTCGTCGAGGTACGACCAACAATATTCAACAATGGCATCTCGTATTTGTTAGTCTTGTCAGTGCAATCCATTATAAGAACTTGATGGAAGGATTGAGCCAATTGAACACTCTTCGGATGCGCAATGAAGAGATGCGTTATTTGATCTTCCGGACCTACCTTCTTTTGAACCGCGTAGCCTTTCTCTTTAGCTACCAAAAACAATTGTTGCATCACTTTTCTATCCTTCCATTCAATCCTTTTAATTGTCTCAATTGCATTGTAAATGGTCGTCAAAGATGATACATTATCCTTGTTATCATCCTTTAGTAAGCGAAGCATGTTAAGTGGTGAAATTCCCATTCTCCTAAATTTAGCTATTTTCTCCATTTCTTGAGGAGTGAGCCGAGCGGCCATTGCATGTCCTTCAAGATCATCCGAACGAGGGTGGTTATGATGGCCTACCACCTTATCCATAGATAGAACCCATCCATTCTTTTTTTTTGCACTTACTAAATACTAGCTTGAACGGACATTTAGTTTTCTTTGAGCACGATGTGTTCTTCCTCGTCGTCTTTCCTTTATACACATAACCCTTCTCCTTGTGACTAACATTGGGATCTCCACTTCTCTCACAAACCATTTCAAAACGAGTTTGGCTTTCTTTTCCATTCAAAACTAATACGCACATGGCTTTCTTGGCATGTTCTCTAGCCCAATTCTTCGCATCAATAGTTTCATCAAAAACCAAATCATTGACATAGTGATTAGATGTATCTTCAAACAAAGCATGCCAACCGGAGAAGGTTGATTATCCATTGGTATAGGTTGACATTCAATCTACAAGAAAAGGAACAACATCAATTGCAATCAGAAATAAGTTCGGTTACATGATAATTTTATCGGGAAAACCGAACTTGGAGTTCAGTTTGTCAAGCAAATTGACAACTAACCGAACTTTACGTACACTAAATCAAAATTTTATTGTACGTAAGTTTGGTTGGTTAGTGGGTTGGTATGAAGTTTGCGAACCAACCGAACTTATGGACCCTAAAGTTCGGTTATATGATAATTTTTCGGAAAATGAACTCGAGTTCGGTTTGACAGCCAAGTTCACAACTAATCGAACTTTACGTACAATAAATCAAAATTTTATTGGACGTAAGTTCGGTTAGATTAAGGGTTGGTATGAAGTTTGCGAACCAACCGAACTTTATGGACCCTAAAGTTCGGTTATATGATAATTTTTTCTGGAAAACCGAACTCAGAGTTCGGTTTGACAACCAAGTTCACAACTAACCGAACTTTACGTACACTAAATCAAAATTTTATTGGACGTAAGTTCGGTTAGATTAAGGGTTGGTACGAAGTTTGCGAACCAACCGAACTTTATACACTAATGTGAAATATTATTTTACGTAAGTTCGGTTAGTTATTGGTTGTGAACTAACCGAACTCATAGACCCTAAAGTTCGATTACATTTCGGCCAAACCGAACATAACACTGTAATCCTACACTACACCAAATTCTGGGATTAGAAACAGAACCAGGCCGTTACAAAAACGGGTTGTAAAGGCCCTCGCCTGTTGCAAAAGTGGGTGTTACATTTTTTTGTAACGGCTTTGTGGCCGTTACGAATTATTTTTGTAACGGCCCTCGTAACAGGCTTGAGCCGTTACAAATTTGCCACGTGGTAACAGCTCAGGGCCGTTACGAATTTTTTTTTGCAACAGGTATGTTGTAACAGCTGAGGGCCGTTACAAATTTGCCACGTGGTAACAGCTCAGGGCCGTTACGAATTTTTTGCAACAGGTATGTTGTAACAGCTCAGGGCCGTTACGAACTTTTTGTAACAGCAAAAAAATTACTGCCGGTCAACCTTGACCTGGTCAAAATTGGTCGGTACTGACCAATTTTGACCTGGTCAAGGCTGACCGGCAGTTCATTTTCTGCCGGAAATAAGCCGGAATTCTAAATTCAATACCCTGCATACACCTTTCTATACATTCATAACCACACTCAAAAACAATTTCTTCAACTATTCATATCACATTCATTCATATCAGATTCAGATTCATATAATCAAATAACTGAAATTTTTCTAAGTACCAACCTTTTTTTTGCTAAGTGTCAAATTTCTAAGGGAATACATGGAAACCTACTAGGTTCCAAATTTCCAAGGGAAAACATAGAACGCGTTGATATGATATGGACTCTTTCAGCTGCTAGTCATTGCCTTGCCTTTTCTATTTGCTCGCCTTCTTTCATCAGCAAGGTCTCCACTTCCGCAAACTGCTTCAGCTTCAGTTCGAGCCTCTTTAGCTGTGTGAATTTAGCAAGCGAGTTAGTCACCAACAACCAAAACTCATAAAATAGTTCGGAACAAGGAAATGAAAGAAATCATAAAGGAATACTCAGTC
The DNA here is from genome assembly GCA_023531295.1 of Papaver armeniacum. Taxonomy (NCBI): domain Eukaryota; kingdom Viridiplantae; phylum Streptophyta; class Magnoliopsida; order Ranunculales; family Papaveraceae; genus Papaver; species Papaver armeniacum. Next base: position 241,741 of record JAJJWW010010013.1, read on the forward strand.
CATACACATTAGTTCAAATGAAATTGGTAAAGCTAGAACTATTTCTTTAATCTTCCCTAATAAGCCGATAGATGAACAACGTAAATTGTCCACAGAAACAGAAGTTCAGTTATGACAATGACATGTTATAATGTGCACAAACCTTAAACGAGGTGCACCACACACACCTTAATCCTAGATGAGGATGCACAAAATATCAAATACCACATACTAATTGGATGAGAGTGTGATGTAGGCTGGACTACACCCAACTATTGAGACGCCTAAACGAGGATGCACATAATATCAAATACCACTATCTGAAAGTGTGATGTGGTAAAAAGGGGTTTGACCGTGCTGCCGTGCAACACCTAAGGCTGGACTACACCTGACTATATATGCCTTAACAAAGTTGAAGAAAATCATCAATAGAAAAGATGAAAACGAAATCTTCAATTTGAGAACGATAATTGAACTAAATACACAAAAACCAACAGTAAGAATCAACCCAGTTTCTTAACGCACTTGACATTGTCCCCCATCTAACCACAAGAAAAGTTAACTTCCAGCTAGCACAATTTTCTAGTACTCCCTAGATTGAGAGGTAATGCTGATTCTAGCAAAGACTCCCATTAATCATTTCCACCAAAGAGGCTGAGAATCAAACTACTTTACCTGATGATTAATTATACTGGCTGACATTCTCTGTATTTCACGCTCCTCATGACCTGCAAACAGTTTTGCCTTCATTGCAGCTGCAACTAGGCCAACTTTTGCAGCAACTTTTACACTTTGAGTGGACAAAGGAGCAGAGAAAAGAGCATTAATTCCATCTTATACAACCTGGTTTTCTGCAATTCATAAAACTCAATTTTCAAATGCCTAAGAACATCTCATTTCAATGGAAGAAGATAAACACTTGCATCAATAAATTTCCTTGTCGGGTGGAATACTAAGGCTCATAATATCTATAAAATAACAAAGGAAATGACCAAATGCAGCTATAAACACCAACCTTTTTGGTGGCTTTAACTTGTGGGTGATCCATGATGTCCACCTTCTCTACTCCAAATAGTCTATGTATTTATCCTACAAATGTAACAAATTGACAAATAAATAAAGAGATCCAATCCAAATTAAGGGGCTCTAACAGACATCTCGATACCAATGAAAATATCTAACATAAGGAAATGCCTCTCTGTGCTTCAAACCCTTCAACAATGTAAAAAAAAAGACTCATACAAATAGTTGCAGCAAAAAGATAATACGAAATACCTTCAAGAAGAATCAATCACTAGACAACATTTTTACCAGTAAAAAAAATAAATAATTAGAGCCAATTATGAATTGCACGTTCGCACCTATCTCTAGAGCCATCTGTTAGGATCTTGTTACCAGAAGCAACTAGCTGGTTTTCCTCCTTGGACAATTCTGCATGCATGTGCACAGGCTGCAGCAACTCTTGGCCCTACTGCAGAGGCCAGAAAGGAAACCTAGAAATTCCACCAATTAGACATTGAGAACTTGCTTAAAATGAATAGAAATAAACTTCTGCAGAACGCAAACAAATCATTAAGCAGCAACCACACAACTTCATCTGTGATTTAGATGCATACAATTCATCAAAAATTCTAAAAAGCATTTGTCAGAATATAAGCCTGCAATTTTAAACAAAATATTTGATGCGTTTTCTCTGAAACCATATCAAGAACTTCAAAAAAAAAAAAGAGAGTAAAATACCAGATGACGATATAAAATTTAACCGAGGATAGAACAGGTTAGCCTTAACATAAAAGAGAAGTGACACAACAAACTGCAACCATGAAGAAAACTTAGGGTTTTAACTTACAAGGGCCATGACTGGATTCCTATAATTTGCAAATGGAAGCCTGCTTTCAGAATCAGGATCTTGGAGACAAAGTCCTGTAGGAAATACGAAGTAGAATAAAGAAACCTCCTAGTTAGATCCAAATGACCAACGAGAACCTTAAGATTGTGAACATGACAAAGGTGTGCCCTTCTTACAGGAAAGGATAACATACTTCAGAATCACCATTAGATCTTGGATATGGCATATTCCACATAAAGCCAAAAAAATAACTAATAGCCAACTTTGATAAGGAAACATTGTGGTAGTTTTATACCGACTTTCCTTAGATTCTTTCTTTTTCCGTAAAGACTACTAACATTTTCTTTTGCAACTCAAAAAAAGCTAAACATGGGCAGCTCTAAAAGTATCTCAAAACATTAAAATCAATCTGCTAAGCACCTAAAGGTAATCTATATATAGACTCTACAAAAAGTTTATACCAATCTAAGAAACCCCATACCCATTAATAACCAATAAAAATAGGAGCAATCAAACTTACAGTGAAATAAATGCTTTGCAAGGGTATCATTAGGCATATACTCAGCAACAAGCAATCTCTCATCCCCATCTCAACAGTACCCAAATAGATTAGCTAGTCTTCTATGACTCAACCTCCCAACCCCAGATGCTTCTTCCTGAAGAACACAAAACCCAAATTAAATCAATAATTAAGCATTGGAAATTGATAATGGAAAGAAAGAGTAACACCTAGCGAGAAGACATTCACCAAGGAATCTGTAAACAAACCCTTAAATCTAATTAACAAACTGAAACCCTAAAATCTAAATAACTCAAACCCTAAAACATGTGATGATGAAAGACTTACACAGATGAAAAACATATGATGAAATCAAAACCCTAAACTCGATTAACAGATAATGAAATCGAAATCATGAACTCGATTAACATATGTGAATCCACGGGGAAGAATACAAAAGAGAAGAGAGGCGGAAGAGAAGTCTAACAGACAAAAAGTAGAAACATATACCTTCTAAGATGAGATTCAAGGTCAGTTCTTCAAAACTCGAACTCCGACGAACCCTAAAATGAAATCGAAAAAAAAAAATGGTATTAGATGAAACCCTAAAATATGATTTAACAGATGATAAAACTCTAAAATCGAAAAAATTGATGATGACTTATCCAGATCGAAACTAAATCGAAACCCTAAACTTGTTAATCTTACATGGTTCTTCAATAGTCAGATGATTAACGAGTGTGGAGAAAAGAGGGAAGAGAAGAGAGGCAGTGAGCCAGTGATAAAAGAGAAAGAGAAAAGAAAATGAAGAATGAGTTGAAAATCGAGAGAAGGTGAGTAACATAGTGTGAATGTCACACATGTGATTCACACACGAAGGGGAGGAAACATCCTATAGTTCAATGAGTATGGGGTGGAAAAAATATGTCACGCATGTGAACGGCACAGGCGAAAATTTCAGCTGTTACGACCCTAGTGTGACCAAGCGTGTGATTGGCACGCCTATAAAAAATTTCGTAACGGCTTAGCCCTGTTACGAATTTTTAAAAATTTAGTAACGGCTTCAGCCTGTTACGAATATTTTGTAACGGCCCTTTGTAACGGCAATTTTGTAACGGCCACATAGCCGTTACGAATTCCTGTTACGAATCCGGGAATTTGGTGTAGTGCTATTTATAGAGTTCGGTAACTACTCTGTTAACCGAACTTCAAAAAACCTCCATTAATGAAGAGTTCGGTAACCTGCGTGTTTAGAAAAAGTAACCGAAATACACTTTCAGATGAGTTCGGTTACATGTTCTTCACACAAGGTAACCGAACAAGCACAAATCTACTCTAAAAATTCACATTTTTTTGAAAATTTGGACCAATTCAACCACCATTACCTAAGTTTTGAGCATACCTGGGTACCCCAATATTCTTCCTCCGGTTGTGGTTGGTAAAATCCATCGTTTTCATCTTGAGATTGGCTTTGGGGAAGAATACATTCACCATCTAAGAAATTATCCATATCAGGATCATTGTGAAGATTGACATATACTCTAGGAGATGAAGGAGATGTAGATTCAGATGAGCTATCATCAATTGAATCATCACTTGAGTAGTCTAGATTAGTGAACTCAAAATTTTTTTTTATTTTCCATGGTTTTGTTCTTCAACTTCTCAAACTTCTCTCTCTCAATAATTCTACTTCTTTTTTTAAAAATCTGATTTTTTAAATCTCAAATCTTTATTCAAAATAATTTCACTAATCACACTAACTAATATTAACACTAACTAATCATTAACCAAATATAATCAGAGGGTAGTTTTGGTATTAATATAAATATTTAGATAAAGGGTGACCTAGAATTACTTCTAATGTCTTACCCAAAATAAAACAATGGTCCCAAAAAAAGGCTGGTCCCAAAAAAACCGTTCTTAAACAACTCACTGTGATCATATCACTCAATCATTTTCTTTGATCATATTTCGCCTAGTAAAAGTGAAAAGATTGATAAGTAAACTACTCATTAGAAAAGAAACTTAAGCAGGCAATGTTGAATCGGATCAACAAATGATTACTTGATAAATGGAGTTGATTAGTCCCTCCTTTGAAGAAGAAGACAAAGTTGTTTGCCACCCGCCCCGGCTACAATGTGGTTGGGCCACATATATTTTGTATGTGGCCCTTTTTTATTTTTGAACCTATTTAACTAAAAAACCTGCCCTCTCCAAATCCCCTTATGCCTTATATTCTAGTTTTTGGGAAAAAGTAGGAAGTTAATTAAGAAAAATAAAGATAAACAGTTAGGGTAGTTCCTATGGTAATGTTCAAATGAAATTTTTTGTTGAGCCAGGTGGATGGTCAAACACGATTTTGCACTATGGAAAAGAAGTGGGTGGTTGACCTTTTGTCCTGGCGCTAGCGCACGTCGTTCAAACGCTGGCGCTCGTAGTTCTAGTGATGGCGCTCCTGGCAGAAACATGAGCGAGCGCAACAGAGCCGCCAGCGTTTGGATCAAGATTTCCAACGAGTACTTTTAAACGGTCACCGGAACGACTAGTTTCTACCTCCATAAATACGGCTCGAGTTTGATCTCACAAATTCACAACAATATTTCATCAAATCAATATTTTCTTAATTTCAATTGCTTCAATTTTGGGAATTTTGATAAAATGCCCCACTTTTGAATTACAGTAAATAAAATGCCCCCGTTTTTTTGAACTTTTCAAAAATGCCCCGTTTTATTCAAAAAACGCCTAACGGCTGGTTATGAGTGTTAAGCTCCAGCTGGCAAGAAGGAAAGGTCATTTAAGCCCTTCATCAGAATTGAATCGGTGAGTTGAATCGCCGAGTTGCTTATGCACTGAGTTAACGATTATTCCTACAATCCTGCCACCAAACATTACTTTAATGAAATTAGCTGATCAAAATCTCAAAAATAAAATCAAGAACATGAAGAACAAGCAATTCAATTAATCGCAGTTGATCAATTCTAAACATCTGAAACTGTTTTAGCCATATATGTATGTCAATATGTTGGTGTTGGTGGTTTTTAAACAAAGGGTAAAATCGTATAAACACCCAAATAACCTAATGTTACCGGTGACTCATTTATTAGAACGTTTAATGCATGTAGTCAGTAATTAATAGGGGGTATTTTTTCAAGTTAGGGTTACAACGAACAAAACCCTAATTCCCCTCCGTGCCAATGGCAAATCATGCCAGCCACACCTAGCCCAAACTAGCCGCGCCATGCCAAACGCACTCTGCCTTGGCCCTAGCTATGCTAGTCACACCAAACGCGCCAAAGCATGCCAACCATGCTAGCCGCACCTCCGTGCCAATGGCAAATCATGCCAGCCACACCTAGCCCAAGCTAGCCGCGCCATGCCAAACGCACTCTGCCTTGGCCCTAGCTATGCTAGTCACACCAAACGCGCCAAAGCATGCCAACCATGCTAGACGCACCTCTGGGCCAATGGCAAATCATGCCAGCCACACCTAGCCCAAGCTAGCCGCACCTCTATGCCAATGGCAAATCATGCCAGCCACACCAAACGAGCCAAAGCATGCCAACCATGCTAGCCACACCTCCGTGCCAATGGCAAATCATGCCAGCCACACCTAGCCCAAGCTAGCCGCGCCATGCCAAACACACTCTGCCTTGGCCCTAGCTACGCTGGTCACGCCACGCCAAGCCAAACACCCTTACCTTGGCCCTAGCCGCGCCATGCCAAAGTAGTGCCCGCACCTAGGCTTGCAAACCGTGCAACCTAGGCCAAATTGGCCACGCATGCCATTTTCACATTCCAACACGCTCGCTGGTAGCTTTTCTCACCAGGGCGTGGCCCTAATGGCCGAGCATGCCATTGGCACATGCCAACACGTCGTTGGTAGCTTTTCTTACTGTGCCGTGGCCCTAATGGCCGAGCACGCAATTGGCACATGCCAACACGCTCGCCGGGTAGCTTTTCTCACCAGGGCATGGCCCTAATGGCCGAGCGTGCCATTGGCACATGCCAACACGCTCGCGGTAGCTTTTCTTACTAGGCCGTGGCCCTAACGGCCGAGCATGCCATTGGCACATGCCAACATGCTCATTTGGTAGCTTTTCTTACCAGTGCCATGATCCAAATTGGCCACGCATGCCATTGGCACATGCCAAACACGTACGCTGGTAGCCCAACTTGCAAGACGTGCAACCTAGGCCAACTTGGCCATACGCGCCATTGGCACATGCCAAAATCCCCGCTGGTAGCCTAACTTGCAAACCGTGCAACCTACATGCCACTGGCACATGCCACACACGCCACTAGCAGCTCTATGCATTGCCACTTACACTCAACGTACAACCTACCACCAGGGCATTCCACACATGCCACACACGCCACTAGCAGCTCTGGCATTGCCACTTGCGCTTGAGGTGCAACCCGCAACAAAGGCATTCCGCACATGCATTGGCACATGCCACACACGCCCTAGCGGCGCCACTTGCACTCAAAGTGCAACCAACACTCGAGACATCAACACAAACCGGGGATGCTTTCCAGGGTCTTGGTTTGGCGGTCACAAAGATGCGGCGTACACTACGCTCACATTAAGAAAGCGTGAATAGGAATAAAGCGGTCAAATAAATGAGGAAATAATGGTGAAAACGTTTTCACCCATAAATACCATGCGGTTACCACCTCCTCCCATTATTTCACCCTTTACTCTCTTCCTTCATGAGGCCAGTGGTACGTTTCAATCTCGACTTGTATAAATAGGTCTTACCTATTTCCACCGACAACAAGTCTCGATCAGAGAAAAACACAACACACTTTAAAAGGCAACTTTGCAAGCTCTCCAAAAGCTTGCATCTCTTGCAAGCATTCGAAGCTTTCACTTTCGATACAAGTCGAGACACTACTCTCCTGCACTATTCGGTCTCAACACCTTTCTTTGCTTCCTCCCCAAATCAACCCTTCTCCTCCACTTTGTGACCGAAGCAAGTCCTGGAACGGCCATTTCTTGGTTTAGGCCGGGACTTGTATGCAGATTGATCTCTCGAATCTAAAAATTGCTCACGTGCAAGACATTTGCTTAGGGTTTAAACCAGTTTCTCACTCACCTACCGAATTTACCAAAATCGGCGGAAACGATTTTTACCCATAAACAGGAGGGTAATTTTGTTACTGATGTTTTGTCTAAAAAAAACTGCAAACAAAGGTCTCAGGGTTGATCGACTTCCTGATTTTTTGTGTAATGTTTGTACTCCTTTACCAAAAAAAAGGTAGCGGAGAGAAACTTAGAAGTGGAAATTGTATAAATACCCCTCCTTTTCAGGGGTCTTCACAAATACCCTTAAGAAATTTACAAATACCCCCAAGGGGTTTATTTTAGGTTTTTAGGGTCTAGTTTTTTGGCACATCTAAAACTATATTAAGTCAATTCAACCTCCGGAGGAGGTTGGGTTGACGTTTTCACGCGTCAAGAACATACTAGTTCATTTTCATTATCCAAAAAAATACTAGTTCATTTTCATTATCCACTTAAAATATACCTCTTAGGGGTATTTAAATAAAATGGAAGGGTATTTATGAAGACCTTATATTCAAGGGGTATTTAATTAATGTTCCCAGCTTAGAATGTGAATGGATTTAGTTCTGGTGCAGAATAATTTTATTATAATCCTGATTTCTGAGGATGCTATTGTAAGAATCTTACTAATATAAAGAAAAGAGCTCTTTTTGGTAGGAGACCCCTTAAATTACTTTGTTGTCCCCATTTTTTACATATTTATGTAAATACCATTGTTTTAAAAATAGATCAAAAAATTTAAAAACTTAATATCTTTCAAAATATACATTGGATTTTTTTAAAATTTATATATTTGAAAAGCTCTTTCAATTATCTACGTAATGAGTACAAATAAGAATAGTAAATTTTTGTTTTAGGAAAAAAATTTCATGGCTTTCAAATTTAGTATTGTTGGATGAGTAAAAATTCAAGCTCGCACATGTGTCCTTACTAGTACACATAAAAAAAACAGAGGTATTCGAAGGACACAACCAGGTTTGAAGACATTAGGAAAGAAATCAAACACCAAAATTCCTTGATATTTTAGTGGATGCATGAAGCATAAATATCTGCACACACCAATTTGTTTCCTACACCTACAAAGAATGGAATAAACAGAAAAACAGCTAGCGAACTATGAGTTCTACTTCAACGCTTCTAGCTCCTTCCTAGGCGAGCGAGGCTAACGAATTACTTCAAGTTTTACTGAAAAAATTGGCAACCAAAGATCAGCTTTAACAAAAATACTGAACCATAATTATGCATGATTTTGGGGAAAGTTCATTATCGAATCTTCCTCGTTGAACTCATCACCCTTTTGAGGAAAAGATTAAACTAACTTTCAAGATATACATCATTGAGGTTCTTGATGATTTCACTTGATATGCTAATCGATATAATCTAATGTCCAGTTCAAGATTCTCCTAATAAAGCATGCCTTCAAACTCTAAAACTTAACCAATAAATCTAGTAAACCAATGAGAATTACCAAGTTAAGATAGTACATACATGAACTAATTAAAAGAAGGATAAAACACTTCTGAACCTCTGTTGATAAACAGATATCCCCCAACATGGAGAGTCTTCTCGCTTTACATCTAATTCATTGAAAACATCAGCATCAACTCCTTCCACTCCTTTCGGTATTAAGGTTTGCAGACAAAGGGAAGTTCTCCTAATGGCAGCGCAGCTGACAATCCACATTGGAGCAATAAATGCCTTCATCGCGAGCATTAAAGATGTTCCATGGTTCTTCCTCATAGCTCGAAAGACACATCCTCTTTAGGTTTGAAGGCAGTAAAAGCTGAAGCATTTCGGGAAGGTAATCCTCGTTGAACCAGTACAGCAACATCTGATCTGAGAAAACTGAATTAATCTGGTAAACTGATGTCAGTTACTGAGATATGTTAGTACATATGTGTACTAATAAGAAGGATAATACACTTTTGAGCCTCTGTGGATAAACACATATGCCGAACATCTATCCAAATCCGACTCACTGAAACCATCAACATCAACTCCTTCCACTCCTTCTGGTATGAAGGTTTGCAGAGAAACAAAGTTCTCCTCATGACAGTGCAGCTGGAAATCTTTATTGATGAAAGCAATATCATCATGTAACCAACTAAAAGCATTGGAACAATTATAAATGTGCTGGGGTTCTATCCTCTTTGCTCCAAAAACATCAGCCTCTTTAGGATGAACAGGCAGTACAAGCTGAAGCTTTTTACAACGCAAATTGTAAACTTGAAGATGCTTCCCGTTGAACCAGTAAAGAAACATCTGATCCGAGAAACTGAAGATGCCAGTAGGTGTACTGTCGAAGCAAAAACAGCAGGGATCTGGTGCCAGATTCCTTGACGATGTGAGATTAGAATCTACACAAACATCAAAACTCTCCTCCTTAACCCACCCTTTATCCTTCAACAGGTACAAATGAACTTTACAACAGCAGCAACTAGTACTACTCAGATGACCACGGCAACGATGAGAATAATCACTTCCATTCCTTGATAATTTTTCGAAACGTGCAATACAAGGAGATCCCTTGAATTCCAGAAGATGAGGATAATCAACATGTAAGTGCTTACAAGGAAATCCCTTGAACTCCAGAAGACGAGGATAATTTGCAAGTGGGTGCCTCTGTTGGTCGCCAGTAGTGCGTTTGGCTGGCAGTTGAATGAACTGGTACTTCTCGTCATGGAGATTAAACGACAGTAGCATCTCCAGCTCATTACCATCCATATTACTGTTATCATGCTCGATATCGTTAGATCTTGCTTCCCCCAAATTTGCAACTATCTTCCAGGCCAAACATCCATTGATGCTGCTACTACTCATGGTACAGAAGATGGCTGATTTGTCCCTACCCGTGCGCACTCTTAGGTGTCTAATAGGACGACCTGATATGGGCATAATTGTAGCAGTGACATCTCTCCATGGTTTAGTTCCCAGTGTAAATACAACAGCGTTAAGCACCTTTTCAGCAGTAGAGAAAAAACTTACCAACTTGTACTCTTTCGTTGAGGAATCGAACCCAAATCCGTGACAGATGATGCGTGCATTGGTGGTGCATTTCCCAACTTTAACTGGATGAAAGATACAGAGAAAGTCTTTCCTGTTTGGGTCCACAATCATGTAACCAGTTGAGTATTTACCGACTGCAGCCACACATGGTAGACCATGACGGTAACCGACCATCTCATATACACCGCGATCAAAAACACAACCTCGAAACTTGTCAAACTTTAGAACACTTTCAGTACCATAAATTCTAGTGTTAAATTTGAAGAAGTGACACCCATACTCGGGCTCACCCGTGTTTTTAGTAACCCCATTCCTAACATTTAAAAGACTAATGATAACTTGGGGCTGTCTTTGTGATTGAAGGAAATGAGAATAAGTTAAGCGTTTATGATCATTATGAATGGAGTTATACCAGAGTTTGGATACCAGAACGGACGTCAGCAGTGTCGGGACTGGAAGCTTGGTTAATATTTCATCCACAATTAGATCATGAGGAAGGCACTTCTTGCTTCTATATGCTATCTTCTTCTTGATCTCCATCAGTGTTGACGTATTTGTTGTATCGCCACCGCAATCTTTTCTTCTACATGTCTCCATCACCGTTGAAGTATTTGCATCACCGCAATTTTTTCTTTTATAAGGTCTTTTCTTCGTCTCCATTTCTGTTGGAGTATTTGTACCACCACTGACTTTACTTTTCTTCATCACTGTTGGCGTATTTGTTGTATCACCACCACAATTTTTTCTCTTATATGATCTTTTCTGCTTCATCTCAATCATTGTCCCAGTAGTATTCGTGGTTATATCCTCACCACCACAACCAATTTGCGGGGGTTGTGAGATACTCATAGTCGACATAACTTAAAATAAATAAATAATTATTGATGGAGCTAGCTGCAAGTTGTTGCTTCCTACAGTATAAGAATTTCTATTCCAATTTGATTTGATCTGATGATATATATATGTAATGCCACCCAAATTGCTCAAAACATAGTAAGAGCTCGTAAAAGGAAAAAAATTGATATTGGAATACGAGGTTACCTGGAAACCAGCTCAAGTAAGGAAATTTCCACCAAAATTCCTGTATTCTTTTTTGAGAGACCCTAATTGTTGAATAAAGGAATCAGCAATACCATTAAAGATGCCATTTTCAAAACTGGAACTAACAGAAAAAAAAAAAAAAAATGAAAATAGTAAGAATTACCTGCTGGGTGTTGGGGAGATCAGCTGAAGAAAGTAGATCTCCACCAAAATTAAAAAAGGAATCAATTTGCGTCTGATTTTAAGATGCTGAGGAAACCTTAAATCTAAAACAAATTGGAATTGATAAAAAAGGAATCAATTTGCGCCTGATTTTAAGATGGCGAGTAAACCCTAAATCTAAAACAAATTGGAATTGGATTACCTGATGGAAATTGAAAAGCACCATCAAAAAATTACTCAGAGACAGCCCTAATTCAAGTAGGAGGAGGAGGAGGAGGAGGAGGAGGCGGCGGCGGAATCAATTTCATTTCTGGTAGAACTAAATCTGGGTATGTAAATTAATTGTGCCTTGGAAGCAATTTGCTTACTATGTTAAGCACCTACATTAGTGGAGAATGAACACGAACCTAATTGCCGTCAGATCTTATATAACGAAATGGATGCAAAATCAAACAGCCTAAAGTTGCACCTTCACTTTGTTGTTATCCATTCCTGAGACATGGTAGCATCGCTTCTTCTTGGTAATACATACAGAAAGAAATAAACTGGGCCTTGGCCCTCGAAATCGCTTGTTTTCTGTAAACTTAACCCGTAGGCCCTCGAAATCGCTGGCTTTCACAATTTATTGCCAATTGGTGAGCCTCTGCCAGACCTAGGGGTGAGCATGGGCCGGTATAGACCGGTTTTTACCTCATCCGCATCCAATCCAATTCACTACGGATTTGAAATTTGGCATCCGCATCCAATCCAACATCTAACGGATTTGGATCCAATGGATGCACGGATGAACGGATTGGGTGCGGATAATCTAATGGATTTGTGTTAGTTAAAATTTATAATGAAAAAATAGAACCAATATAGATGAATTCTTATAGAACCTACACATTTTATATATGTATATAAATATAGAAGTGTCATGGACAACACTCCAAGCAAACACCATAAAAAGTCCAAAACTATCTATTAATCTAACGGATATGGATGTCCAACGGATTTTCAAGGTTACATCCGGGCCCAATCCGTAATCCATTGGATTTCATAAATCTCATCCGCGTCCAACCCATTAGCGAACAGTCTGGGCATCCATCCACAAAAATACGGTTGGTCCCGGTTAAATCCGCGGATTACGGATAATATGCTCACCCCTAGCCAGACCATCCTAATTGGTAAAAGGGCTTCATATGAAGTAGAAATTGACGTTTAGTCCCAAAGTTAGTGGGTTTTGAACGCTTTAGTCCACTCATCTGAAGCCCGGTACTAGTTAGTCCAAATATTCCCCGTCCCCGACAGTTTGATCCAAACATTGGACGAGTTACTCCAAATTCTACCGATTCAGAAAATATAAGCTTTTCCGTAATACTCCTAATAACCTTTTAAGTTGTTTCATATATAAAATTCTATTTTGGAAAATTTTTCATTTTTAGATTTGAGAATTTCAAGATAGAGAAACAGAGGGGGAGACATAGTGTTTTGAAACTAAAGAAGATGACTCTTTTTTCCCAGGTTAGTGGTTGATCTTTGGTTACCGTTTATTGATTTTTCATTGATTCAGTATCTTTGATCGACTTTTTTTTTTTTTTATGTTTGTTTGTTTTTTGATCTTTTGGTTACTGTTTTTAATTTGATTTTTTTTTTTATCGGTTCTTATTTCCCATTTTTATAATTAATTTGATTTTTCTTTCTATTTTCGATTAATTTGTTTTCTAGGCTTTAGATTTTGATAGATCTGTGATCTATTTTTGTTTATTTTTTATTTTAGGCATAATTTGAAGATTAGAGAAATGATTTTGGTAGATTTTTCTAGATCTAATTGTTTTTGTTTTGTGATATAAGACCTAATTGTTTCTGCCTTTTTGTGTTTTTCGGGTTCAATTTGAAGAACAATTTTTTGAGTAGATTTCATATGATTTCAATCTTATTTTGTGGTTTAGAATCAATTAACCGAAGTTTATTTTGACTGGAAGATATTGAATTACATTTTGAACAGTGTAAACGATAAACACTAAGAGGAATATGAAAAATTTTCTATTTATTCTACTGTATTATAAAAGGAATATGAATAATTCTTACGTAGTGCTTAATTAGGCTAGATTAAATATTCGATCATGAATTGTTCTGGTAACGTATTTAGCTAGTTTGGATCATTTAATAGTCACTACATACATGAACCTAATTTTTTACTGTACAATTAAACTCATTGAAAAATTTATTGATAACTCTGTAGGCTAGGGGACGCTGATTATGCCGTTTGGAGCGGGAGTTCTTATACTTCTTTTTCATAGAGATAAGTTATTGTTATCATTTTTATAGTCTTTGTTCATTTGGGAAGCAATGCGTAATTGATGTGTACATCTTTGTTCTCATGATTTTGTTAGATGTGTACATCTTTGTACACCATTGTCTCTTCTCATTGATACATAATAAGTTTTATAGGTATAAATGTTGGATTTTCAGGATTTTTGTAAATGTGTACATAGTTGTACAATATTGTCCTGTCTCGTGAATATATGTGCCATATTTTACGCGCATGGATGTTGGATCCTCATGCTTTTTTGTAGATGTGTTGTGTACATAGTCTTACACAAGTGTAATAAATATGCATTTGGTTTTCAATCCCACCCAGTTTCAATCACTTCTGCACATGCATTTCAGTGTTAAAAATGAACTTTGATGGCAGCTGGAATCATTGACCCTACTAAATATGCATTTGGTTTACAACACTGCAACAGGTAAATAGTAGAATTTGATGCATTTCAGTGTAATAAATATGCATTTGGTTTACAACGCTGCAATAGGTAAATAGTAGAATTTGATGGCAGCTGGAATCATTGACCCTACTATGGTAAAGATAGCGTACTGGTGTTAGGAAAATTTGATGGAAGCTGGAATCATTAACCCTACTAAAGTAAAGATAGCGTACTGGTGTTTAGAGGGTTTATCATGCCTGAATTTTGACAAGTTGAAACCATATACCAGTTGGATTTTGCTATAACATGTTCTGATTCTCATATCTAATTTTACTGTCAGGTTGTGAGATGCCTAGCTAATGAAGGTATTATAAGTGGATTTCGAAACCAACTTTCATGACTTGAACAAAGGAGTCTGTAGGAATCAGGTGAGGACTGTTTTTGAAGCAAAATGATCTAAGTTAGTACTATCATGTTATCTTGATTACTATGTGATGTGATACTTTAAACATTTTCCTTTCCAGTTGGTGCACATTTTGTTATTGAATTGTTAATGTGTACAAAGCTGTACACATATTGGTCGTTAATGTGTACATAGTTGTACACCTTTTGATGTTTAATGTTCACATAGTTAGTACACTTGTTGACTGTTAATGTGTGATACTGTCTCATTTTGAATCTGATTTCCTTCATTTTTACGATGTTGACTTGTTTTTGAATAAATGAAATATTCCTAGAGTTCCTTCTATGAAGGAGAGCTCCCCTCGCTTCTTTTATCACATAATTACTAGTTCAGATAATACTTCTTTAAGATGTAATTATAAGCTTTACATGAATTGATTACAATGACTGCTTAATCCGGAAAAGAAACTCCTGACTATTTTCTAAATTACATAACAAGTTATCTAATTTTAGAGTTGTCTTAATTGTGACAGAACAGTTCTCTTTTGCCTATTGATTCTTTGCACCCAATGTTTTGAGCATCAATCTAATGTGGTTATCAGATGTCATTCTCATTTTTTCTCTCCCTCTTTATCCTTCATTGGGATGGGTACTTCAGTTTCCAATTGGTATAGATTCTGATCGGTTCATTCGAGCACTTGAACTTCTATAAGTCCAAGATCATATTAGAGAACTGAAAGAAAGATTTGCTGCTAGAAAGGTACACCTTCTTAACATTCTTAAAGAATGTCTTCTATTTCTTAATGAATATCTTGATTGTTATGCAATCATATAACTATGAGAAAGTGACCATAAGGTAACTATAAGTACGCAAAACTTGCATTATCTCTGCGTCAACTAGGGCACATAAATGAGTAAGTTGTGCAAACTTTCAAACAATCGAGCCAGTAAGACGAGCACCTTTTTGTGAACATCAGGAAACTGTTCTGCTGAATATAATCATGGTTATGCTAATCTGATTACTTTAGCAAATGAATGATGGATGAATATCCGATTAAGTGCTTCAAATGAACAAGCTGAACTTGTGTGAGAGCCTTATTGTTATTTTGATAGAGATAGCATTTATATTCTTCTTTTTTTGATAAATTAGATGTGTACATATTGGTACACCAATGATATAAGTGTACATTATTGTACACATGTGACATAAATTACATGTGTGCATAATATTCCACTCTAGGACTCTTAATTAAATTTTGGTTAACAATGTTTTTTCATTTCTTGGATGTCGAATCAGTGATGCTATGAGTCACTGACCGTTGGTTACGACAGAAATTACACGTGTACATATTAGTACACTTACATTGTAAGTGTACATTGTTGTACACATGTGACACAAATTACATATGTACATAACAACGCACCCTTTATAGATCCAATTCGGAGCGTGAATAATGTTGTGCTTTCTTTCGTTCTGGCCTACTATTGGTCATGCAGATTTATGGGGTGAAAACATCAGTAAAGAGCTTTCTGCCCCATTAAGGAACTCATATAGACGTAATGTAAATAAGTTGCTGGATATTTTGTGGAAGATGTTGTTGAGGGTAAAACGTCGGATGATTTTACAAAGTAAAAATCTGTAACCAAGTTGTTTGACAACTTTCCATACTAGTAATTTTATCTAAGGAAAATTTTAAATGATTGATTATTTCAACTAGACTCGCAGTTGTTTGTGAAGTTCATGAAACATATTTACCTTGTAATTATAGCTTTTGATATAACCAATGATATATCCCTATAACATCGATCATCCTACGACCTAATACACATTAGCCTTGTAATTATGCATTTCTTTCTCCAAATATTCAAGCTTGATGAGTAGAATAATTTGGATTGCAGCTATTTCAGTAGTTGGTTTTTATCAATATACCACCCCTCATATTGTGCTTTATTATCAACATGGTCTTCTTCTTCCGTTTCATTGTAGGCATGCGTTATCATTGCTATAAGATAATATTAACTGACAGGCTCAGGGCATTTGTTTTGGTTGCCCTGTCTTTTGCAACATTTTTTTTAGCCTCTGGAGAGACTATATGTAAACCGAACTTACATTTATTTCACAAGTTTAGGTATAACATAAGGATTCAACATTGGATGACTTCACTAATTTATTAGAGAAGCATCGACGATGCTTCTCTAATTTAACTTTCATGCTTTTTTAGTTAATGTGTACGTAGTTGTACACCTGTTGATTATTAATGTGCACATAAATGTACACATGTTGATTCGTTAATGTGTACTTAGTTGTACACATGTTGATTGCTAATGTGCGCATAAACGTACACATGCTGATTGTTAATTAATGTGCACATTATGTTCTCCGTCTCTACAACTTTGATGAAAACATTCTCACTTGTTACAGTGCCTCTCCTGTTCGGCGCAGTCCTATTCCTAGGAAGAGGAGTGCATCTCCTTGCAAGACTCTTCTTCTAGGGTGAAAACCCTGGTAGATGCAGCCATGAAAGTCCTAGAAAAAGGAGCCCACATTTTTGAATTTGGGGCAACCTATAATCGGTATGTTGTGGAACCTATTTGGCTTACGATTATAGCTATATCCAAATCACGAACCACATGGTTATGCCTGACTCTGTACACTCGAAACCAATGTAATTTGGCAAGGGTTCGATTTGGGGCTCCTTATAATCTGTAGGTTGTTAAGTTGGATAGACTACCGATTATGGTAGATTTCAAAATTCATCACATGAAGGATTTTAGAAAAACTCATTTTGGGGCAACCTATAATCGGTAGGTTGTGGAAACCTATTTGGCTTACGATTATGGCTCCATCCAAATCACGAACCACATGGTTATGCCTGGCTCTGTACACTCAAAACCTATGGAATTTGGCAAGGGTTCGATCTGGGGCTCCTTACAATCGGTAGGTTGTTAAGTTGTTAACTCTACCGATTATGGTATATTTCAAATTCCCTTACATGAAGGATTTTAGAAAAAAACTCATTTTGGGGCAACCCATAATCGGATGGTTTGGTAATATATTTAACTCCCGATTAACACTGCATCCAAAACACGAACCAAGTGGCTATGGCTGGCTGTGTACACTCAAAACCTATGAAATATGGCAAAGGTTGGATCTGGGGCTCGTTATAATCGGTGGATTATATAATTATATACCCTACCAATTATGGTAGATTTCAAAATTCATTACGTGAAGGATTTTAGGAAAAACTCATTTTGGGGCAACCTATAATCGGTAGTGTATGTAACCTATTAGGCTTCCGATTATGGCTACATCCACAGCTCAAGCCAAGTGGTTATGGTTGGCTCGCACCCTCAAAACCTATGGAATTTGGCCAAGGTTGAATATGGGGATCCTTATAATCGGTAGTCTTACAAGTTGGATAAGCTACCGATTATAAAAGGGATTATAAGCCGAAGTATATACACAATAATAGGTAGGTATAGTTTCAATTTAACCTACCGATTCACCTTTAAGCTACCGATTATGGTGTTGGCTACCGATTATATAAGGGCATATTGGCCATTTCGAAAAATCGAAGATAAGGGTAGCTCAGATTTACGTTTGGGTGACCTTTTTTGTCTTTTAGCGTCGCCCCTAATTCTTTTGGGGTCGCCCCTAAAAATGCCAGGTTAAAAAAGAACGGAGGGAGTATTATTTCCAAACTTTGTGCATCGATCGTTGATAAGAGTTTGTTGAGTAGTGTTGAGCATATCACCACTTAATTCTGAAATTATATCATTGATAAGAGTTTGTCGTTCTTTCGACTTTGTGCATCGTTTATTGCGTTTGAAGTTCTGTTCTCTCCGCACAGCAGATCTCATTCTGAACTCTAGCCAATTGCTGTATTGTGCAGCTACAAAAGCCGTCATATAGAAATGTCTCGAGTTGCTAGATCTTTTGCTCATCACTATAGGGAGGGTAATTTTGTTACTGATGTTTTGTCTAAAAAAACTGCAAACAAAGGTCTCAGGGTTGATCGACTTCCTGATTTTTTGTGTAATGTTTGTACTCCTTTTACCAAAAAAAAGGTAGCAGAGAGAAACTTAGAATGTGAATGAATTTTAGTTCAGGTGCAGAATAATTTTATTATAATCCTGATTTTTGAGGATGCTATTGTAAGAATACACATAAAAAAAACAGAGGTATTCGAAGGACACAACCAGGGACGGTATTAGGGGGTGGCTTACCTTGGATTAAGCCCACCCCAAAATTCATAGAAAGTTGTTTAGTGAATGTAATTTTTAACATTTGTGGAACTTAGCCCAGGTACAAATTTCAGTTAGCCCACTAAGAAGATATAATTCTCCATGAAATCAATTCAAAGAAATTGAAACACGGTCCTACTAGAAAGATATAACCTTTAATATTAAATCTCAGTCGTTCAAAGACTAAAGTAGTTTTTTTTTCTTTTAAAAAACATTTAAAAACTAAAGTAAAGAACACGTATTCATACTGTTTCTTAAAATTATTAAGCTAACCAACTAAACACGTATTTATGTTATTTGCTATATGTCGGTTAAAATATGGGTCATTTTTTTTTTTAATTACTCCTCATGTTTCATCATGCTACGAAAATTAAACAGTAAAGGGTGTGAAGAATAACATAACTTCCCAGATGTATCATTGCTGCATCGGTTCATTTTTGCTTTTCTTTCTCGGCAAATGTAAGTATATCGACAAATATTACATAGCGTAAGCGGAAAGCAACATTCCAGTAAGACAAAAAGAGCCGCGTGATAGCAAAAACCAACCACTTCCGAGCATTTTTCTTTGAAAACAACCCTCGAACTGACACCCGATATGTAGAAAAGAAAAAATAGCATGTCGCACCAGGTATTATAACTGCAGCCATCAATATTGCAATCGAAAAAGTTAAATAGAGTATTGGCTAAAAAAAAAAAAAAAAAAATTAGCCCACCCAGACATAAAATCCTGGATCCGTCGCTGGACACAACCAGGTTTGAAGACATTAGGAAAGAAATCAAACACCAAAATTCCTTGATATTTTAGTGGATGCATGAAGCATAAATATCTGCACACACCAATTTGTTTCCTACACCTACAAAGAATGGAATAAACAGCAATTCTATGACCTAAGAACACTTAATCAAATGCTACGTAAATTACTAGTAGTCTAAAGTAAAACTGTCTAACAGAAGAACAAGCAATGCAACAAGATAAGAAAACAGAAAAACAGCTAGCGAACTATGAGTTCTACTTCAACCCTTTTAAGGAAAAGATTAACTAACTTTCAAGATATACATCACTGAGGTTCTTAATGATTTCACTTGATATGCTAATCGATATAATCTAATGTCTAGTTCAAGATTCTCCTAATAAAACTTAACCTATAAATCTAGTAAACCAATGACAATTACCAAGATAAGATAGTACATACATGAACTAATTAAAAAAAGGATAAAACACTTCTGAACCTCTGTTGATAAACAGATATCCCCGAACATGGAGAGTCTTCTCACTTTAAATCTAATTCATTGAAAACATCACAACTCCTTCCACTCCTTTCGGTATTAAGGTTTTCGGACAAAGGGAAGTTCTCCTAAGCTGACAATCCACATTGGAGCAATAAATGCCTTCATCGCGAGCATTAAAGATGTTCCATGGTTCTTCCTCATAGCTCGAAAGACACATCCTCTTTAGGTTTGAAGGCAGTAAAAGCTGAAGCATTTCGGGAAGGTAATCCTCGTTGAACCAGTACAGCAACATCTGATCTGAGAAAACGGAATTAATCTGGCAAACTGATGTCAGTTACCGAGATATGTTGCTACATATGTGTACTAATAAGAAGGATAATACACTTTTGAGCCTCTGTGGATAAGCACATATGCCGAACATCTATTCAAATCCGACTCACTGAAACCATCAACATCAACTCCTTCCACTCCTTCTGGTATGAAGGTTTGCAGAGAAACAAAGTTCTCCTCATGACAGTGCAGCTGGAAATCTTCATTGATGAAAGCAATATCATCATTTAACCAACTAAAATCATCATTGAAACGATTATAAATGTGCCGGGGTTCTATCCCCTTTGCTCCAAAAACATCAGCCTCTTTAGGATGAACAGGCAGTACAAGCTGAAGTTTTTTAGAACGCAAATTGTAAACTTGAAGATGCTTCCCGTTGAACCAGTAAAGAAACATCTGATCCGAGAAACTGAAGATGCCAGTAGGAGGTGTACTGCCGGAGCAAAAACAGCAGGGATCTGGTGCCAGATTCCTTGACCATGTGAGATTAGAATCTACACAAACATCAAAACTCTCCTCCTTAACCCACCCTTGATCCTTCAATAGGTACAAATGAACTTTACAACAACAGCAGCAACTACTACTACTCAGATGACCATCACGGCGACGATGAGAATTATCACTTCTATTCCTTGATAATTTTTCGAAACGTGCAATACAAGGAGATCCCTTGAATTCCAGAAGATGAGGATAATCAACATGTAAGTGCTTATAAGGAAATCCCTTGAACTTGAACTCCAGAAGATGAGGATAATCAGCAAGTGTGTGCTTCTGCTGCTCGCCAGTTGTGTGTTTGGCTGGCAGTTGAATGAACTGGTACTTCTCGTCATGGAGATTGAACGACAGTAGCATCTCCAGCTCATTACCATCCATATTACTGTTATCATGCTCGATATTGTTAGATCCTGCTTCCCCCAAGACTGCTATTATCTTCCAGACCAAACATCCATTGCTGCTGCTACTACAAAAGATGGCTGATTTGTCCCTACCCGAGCGCACTCTTATGTGTCTAATAGGACGACCTGATATGGGCACAATTGTCGCAGTGACATCTCTCCATGATTTAGTTCCCAGTGTAAATACCACAGCGTTAAGCTCCTTTTCAGCAGTAGAGAAAAAACTTACCAACTTGTACTCGTTCGTTGAGGAATCGAACCCAAATCCGTGACAGATGGTGTGTGCATTGGTGGTGCATTTCCCAACTTTAACTGGATGAAAGATACAGAGAAAGTCTTTCCTGTTTGGGTCCACAATCATGTAACCGGTTGAGTATTTACCGACTGCAGCCACACATGGTAGACCATGACGGTAACCGACCATCTCATATACACCGCGATCAAAAACACAACCTCGAAACTTGTCAAACTTTAGAACATTTTCAGTTCCATAAATTCTAGTGTTAAATTTGAAGAAGTGACACCCATACTCAGGCTCACCCGTGTTTTTAGTAACCCCATTCCTAACATTTAAAAGACTAATGATAACTTGGGGCTGTCTTTGTGATTGAAGGAAATGAGAATAAGTTAAGTGTTTATGATCATTATGAATGGAGTTATACCAGGGTTTGGATACCAGAACGGACGTCAGCAGTGTCGGGACTGGAAGCTTGGTAAATATTTCATCCACAATTAGGTCATGAGGAAGGCACTTCTTTCTTCTATATGCTCTCTTCTTCTTGATCTCCATCACTGTTGACGTATTTGTTGTATCGCCACCACAATCGTTTCTCTTATATGCTCTTTTCTGCTTCATCTCAATCATCTCAATCATTGTCCCAGTAGTATTGGTGGTTATATCCTCACCACCACAACCAATTTGCAGGGGTTGTGAGATATTCATCGTGGACATAACTTAAAATAAATAATTATTGATGGAGCTAGCTGCAGTATAAGAATACAACGGTTATTCTATTGCGATTTGATTTGATCTGATGATATATATATGTAATGCAACCCAAATTGCTCAAAACATAGTAAGAGCTCGTAAAAAGAAAAAATTGAAATTGGAATTCTGAGGTTACCTGGAAACCAGCTCAAGTAAGGAAATTTCCACCAAAATTCCTGTATTCTTTTTTGAGAAACCCTAATTGAATAAAGGAATCCGCAATACCATTAAAGATGCCATATTCAAAACTGGAACTAACAACAAAAGAACTAGATTTATTATATAAAAGCTACAAAAACAAAAACTACAGCAGCTTAACACGGAAAAGAAAACTGATCCAAAAAAAAAAAAAAAAAAAAAAAAAAAACTATGGAAGTTGTAACACCCACAGCTCCTGTTGTGAGTAAAGTGTCTATTGCAGCTGTTGAATCATTTATTCTTCTTGAAGCCTTACAATACTTAATTGATGGCTTTCACAATTTATTGCCAATTGGTGAGCCTCTGCCATACCATCCTAATTGGTAAAAGGGCTTCCTATGATATGTGAGATAGTCTCCCAATGGTTTAGTTTATTTTTTTGCAGGTGGCTTGCAATAGTTTTGTTTACTCTCTCCATTCGAACTGCCATGGTTCCCATCTCAAAACTTACTGTAAGCTGGATTTGTTGCTTACCACTCCTTGTACTCTTAGATATCTTAGTTGTCTTCGAGTTACTAAAATTTTCATCATTGATTGAGCAATACCTTTCTCATTTCCTAGTAGTACACATAAGACTATCAAATATTACTGCATTGATTTTTCCTTTGGCTTTATGCTGATATTACTGTATGATTTAGACTTCACTTAGCATGTTCAGAAATGTTGGCTTTATGCTGATATTACCGCACTTGTTTTGCGGTTCTCATTAAATGACGAGCAGCAGAAGCCCTTACTTGTTGATTATCCTCATCTTCTGGAGTTCAAGTGATCTCCTTGTATTGCAGTATTCTCATCGTTGATGTGGTGATCATCAGGGTAGTAGTAGTTGCTGCCGTTGTTGCACAGTTCATTTGTACATATCGAATGATAAAGTGTGGGTTAAGGATAAAGGCATCAACAGTAACGTGTTCAGTTTATGTGTTGATGTAAAAAAGAAGTTTAAAGTAGTTGTTAGAAGAGGTAATCCTACAGATGGGGTTGACAAAATGGCTGATGAACTGGCACGCGGAGGAGTTAAGTATGCCACTTATCAGAACGTTGGGGAGGACAGCAACAACTGTAAAATTGACACCGTTGGGATTCTCGCCTCCAAGGTTTAGATATTTTTCACACAAATTCTTTTGGCTTGGCTTTCTTCTAAGTTGGTTATGAATGATAATGTCTGCAATTTCCTTGTTTACTGGCAGGGGCATACTGCATTGTGCACCTTGTCTACTCCACTGTTTGTTAATTCATCCAAAGTGCTGACAGAGATACATGGGGCATTAGCAGAGTAAGTGTTATCCTAACTTACCTCCAAACATTTACCTGAGAGTTGGACTAAGGTTTACATGTCGGTTTGAACAGAATAATGTGATTTAGACACCCGCAACATTTTTTTTTAGACACCGAATCTGTTGTGAATAATGTGATTTAGCTGTACCCGCAAGAAGCTCTAAGAAGATTTTTTTTTTTTTTTTTTTTTGGGACGGGGACAGTCTCCTGAGCCAATTTTTTTTTTTTTTTTTTTTTAACTAAACGGGAGATTGTCTCCCGTGTAGTGTCTTTTTTTGTATTTGCCCATAGTCGGGGACGGAACCAGAAATCTTTCACAGGGAAGGCTAATGTATAAAACATATATTTTAGGGGGGCTTATTGAGGGATTTTTCCTCCAAATAACAAAAACATCAAGGGATGTCTAATGAATTAACAAAACACAGGGGGGCACCCCTAGGATGCACATAGCTCCGTCCCTGCCCATAGTAGCTTCACTCGTTCATATGGGCGAGTAGTCTTTCATATGAATTAGTTAGTCTCCAAATGGAGACTACCCATAGGATATGCTCTTAGGAAATACCAAGGGTTAGAGCGACTGCAGTGGGCGACTAAACCCATTTATTTGGTCTCTGAACCAGGCGTAGCGGGACGGACCATCGACCAAATACCAGACTAAATGAACAGTGGGCGATTATATTTGGTCGGGACCAAAGACTAAACCCAAATATAGTCGAGCGGTGATATAGTTTACGCCCAAAACCAAAGCGGTGATATAGTTTACGCCCACACCCGGCGTGGATATAGTTTACGCCCACACCAAAGCGGTGATATAGTTTACGCCCACTTTTTTTTTTTTTTTTTTTTTTTTGTTCCGGCGAACATTATATGTGATCCTGGTGTGGGGCGAACATTATATGTGATCCCCACACCAGGCGGACATTATATGTTCGCCCCCATTTTTTTTTTTTTTTTTTTTTTTTTTTTTTTTTAGTCGGGCGGGGATAAAGTTTACGCCCCACACCAGGCGAACTTATACTCCCCGCTCGACTAAATTTACTCGCCACCCACTGCGTCACACGACGGACCAAACTAAAATTTGGTCTTTTTTTTTGGTCTTTGATCTTTGGGTTTAGTCGCACCACTGCAGTCGCTCTTACGTGATCAAATCCTATCATCTTTCTTCAAAATTTTCTTGATACATAAGGGGTAGGATCGTGTTGGCTAGATTAGGATTGGTTTTCCTCTATAAAAAATCAGAAACGTATTACCAAATTAGGCAACCCATTAAGAAGGAAAACCTTTCGATTGTTAATTAGGCAACCACAGTGGACGATCAAGCCTATAACTATGGTCCAGAGACAAGACACAGCGGGACGGAGTAAAGACTAAAAGCCAGACCAAAACCAAATTCCAGACTATATTTGGTCTGGGACCAAGACCAAAACTATATATAGTCGAGCGAACGGATAATGTTCGTTTGTCACCGGGCGGGTATATAAACTACGCTTCACATGAAGCGCACGTATGGTCATCGTCCCACGAAGAGGCGTGTATATAAACTACGCCTCAATGGAGAGGTGTTGAAATGTATGCCCGTTCAGGTGTTGATGAAGTTTACGTCCCATGTCAGACGTTCATATAGTTAACGCCCCAGTGAGACGAACATTATATGCACGTCTCAGACAGGCGTTCATAAAGTTAATGTCCCAACCAAGCGTGCATATAGTCCACGCCTGAAGTTGAGGGAACCTATTACCTCCGCCCCATTTGTAGCTTCACAAATTTGTCAAAAAGTTTATACGTTAACAACACTTAGCACACAGTTTTGAAATTCTAAGAATATACTAATAGATCCCTTAATTAGAGAGTCTTAAAGCAAACCGTGCTATGGAAAATGAAAAACAAGAAAAACCATTACCATAAATAACCATTCGGCCCCTAATTTTGTCTTTACTCTTTATGGCACTCTTTATTTGGATCACAAATTTAGAGCACTACATCCTAGAGTGTCATAAACTCAAAATAAGCTTGGGTTTTATACTAGTTTAAAGAATAAAGAGGTAATCCCACCACCACCACAAATCAGTGGAAAGACAGACATGTGTGCACCACGCTTTCACTCTGTTTTACTCTTCACGTACTTTGAGAAAAGCAAAGAAAAAACAAGAAAAGTGGTTAAGTTGAGCGGACCTAATACATTCGCCCCAGCAGGCGTGGATTATACCTACGCCCTTTTCAAGGCGTGAACTATATGCACGTCCCACAACCCGCGTAATCTTTAGCAACGCCCAACAACATGCGTAGAATATATTTACGCCTCAACACGACGAACTTTATACGTACGCTCCACAACCAAACGTAAATTATATATCCGCTCGACTAAATATACTCCCCAACCATAGCGTGACATTGCGGACTAAACTCAAATTTGGTCGTTAGTTTTGGCCTTTGGTTATGATCGTACCACTGTAGTTGCTAAGGGAGAAAGAAGACCAACTACCAAAGTTATGACCAAACTCTAAGACGTAGGGCGTACAAATACGCTAACAAAACTCTGAAAACTTGGAGTCTCCAGGAGGACTACAATGTTAGAATGATAGTAATATCTAGACAACTATGGATGCCTCCTTTATCCTGACTTTATTAACGTTAAGGTGGCCTTTTTTAAAATTTAATTTAGTGCTTAGTTTATGATAATACCTTGACAACTATCCATCAGTCCATTGTGTATATGTCAATTTTATTTTTTTGGATGATAAAGATTATGCCGTATAGCCCGGAACGAAGGTAACCATAATTTAACCACTAAAATTTAGAAAAAGCCAACTTAAATGCCAAATATATCCAATTCAATTTTTAACCTTGCTAAATTGGGGCCTATAGAGATTAATTGGAGCTATCACTACGTGACAAAATAGAGACATTTTGAAGTAAAATGAAAACCCCCTTAACCAAATATTTTTTTAATGATAAATTTACCCCTAATTAATTAGTGTTAATTCGGTGATTAGTGGTAAAATATAGTGTTAGATGTGAAATTAACGTGTGTTAATGAATCATCTGAACATGAAAAAATTTGAAATTTTGAAATTTTTTGAAGAACACCAACTCAGAATCGGTATATGTTTTCATTGGTATCAACCGATTATCCAGAATCGGTTTATATCGGCATGAACATAAACCGATTGTGGGTAAATTTTTTCTTTTTTATCTCTGTGAATTATGTGTTGTTAAACATCAAATAAAATCAAAATTCATTTTATACCCGAGTTAAGAATGAGTATGACTTCATACTCAATCTCAGATCGTTTAAGATGTTATACTCGCTTTCAGATCGAGTATGATTTCATACTCATTTTATGATCAAGCATTAACTGGAAAAAAATGGGTTAACCAGAATCGGTTTACACGATACCTATGTAAAAACCGATTCCTGACATTGCACAACAGGAATCGGTTTATAAGAATGCTCATGTAATCCGATTCTAACAAAAAAAGGATACAGAAAAATTGAGAACAACAATCGGTTTACTCGACACACATATAAAATACGATTCTAACATTATACATCAACAATCGGTTTTTATAAGTGCTAATGTAATCCGATTCTGGTTCAAATTTCTCGAACCAGAAAACATATCAAGGACAATCGGTCTTTGTGGGCATGAACATAAACCGTTTTTATTTGCAATCGGATCACATATACATTAACGTTAACCGATTCTGATAAACCAGGAAAAATTTGATTTCAAAATTTTCAATTTTTGAGCAATTTTATGTTACTAAAACCTAGTTTATAGGATTGGGTTGAGAAGAAAAGAAGAAGAATCAGTTGAAGTGAAGGTAAAAATAGCATAAGAAGAAGATATAAAGTTAACCCATTGACGTTGACACTAATATGCTTCTTCATAATCTATGTAAGTGAATTACCTCGAGAATGTGTCTAGATCACCAAACATGGTCTCCGGCTTCAACGGCCACATCCAGACCGACTTGATGCTATCACACCTAGTCTCAAGAATGTATCAGAATTTTGTGTCTTAATGTCGACAAAGATCATGAAACCTGTATCTAGAGAAAATAAGTTACAACTGTGGTATAAATCCAGACTGCTAAAAGCCAATTTTAATTTACATTTCATGTACTTGTAATAGTTGAATCATAGTCAGTGGATATTTTTCATATATCAGTGGCGCAGAACCGGACCCTCTACCTCCTTACCTTTGTTTTTACTTTGGACATCATAGAGCCAATCAACAAAACCTCAAATTCAAGGTTGAACTTCACAAATGCAGCATAAGTTGAACAATTAAAACCTCATTCTGAATATTTACATGATTGAGATAAACCATAAGGTCTTTACGTTTTTTTGATACCACAAGAGCAAGCAACAAATCCTAATTAGGGTGCTAATGGGACGGTGAAACATCCACCTTTATGGATAATATTTCAACATTTTAAGTGTATTCTAGTAGTAGTAACTTTATATTTCAAAGCACTTTCGTATTTAGTTGAGTCTGTAAGTCTTTTGTATCTTTATTTCAGTCTTAGTATCCTTTTAGTACTTTACTTTTGCAAAGCAATTATTTTCGTTTATTTCAGTGTAATCTAGTTTGAGTCTGTAATTCGTTTGTTTCGTAATTACATCTTTAGTAGCCTTAGTAATAGCATTATTAGCTTTATCAGTTCATCCTTCAAGGGAAAAGATTAGATTCTACTTTAAGACTCAATCAAAGCTACAGACACAAATCAAGTTATGGATCAAGCCAAAAAACAAAGGAGTGGACAAATATCTTTCGGGCATTCTACCACATCATCAGGATACAATTGCATGAATAGCAACCTCCATGACATTCCCAAATAATTACTAGGTCCAACGACCTTTGGATTTAATATCTTGAAAATTTTAAATTTTGATATTTTTAATTTCTTCCACAAAAAAGAAAAGAAAAGAACCAGACACGTACTATCCCGGGTCCACTACCGAAAAGGAGTCATAACTCCCTGATGAAACTTTCAAGAACACCATCCATCCGAAACCAAAAAAAAAAAAAACAATTTAAAATTTTAAAAATCAATGAATTCCCCGAAGGAATTTGCTGAAACATAGATCCAAATCAAAGATTGAAAAACCCGATTGACCACCACATCTAATCATCTTTTTTTCCAATATGATTTTTGTTACCTCTCAATGATTTTCTTTTCTAGATCTATTTTTTTATCACTTCAAAATCCAAAGAAAAATTAATGGGGAAGAGAGATTATGCAGAAAAATTATTGATTACTATGATCGGTCTCAATCTCAAAAGTAATGTCGATGACTTTTCGCCCATAATGAAACACGACCTCAAAGAAGCTTTCTTGCTTGCCATTCCATTTCAATCTTAGACATGAGACAAACACAACAAAATTTTATTTTAGTTTTTAAGCCACTTTTGTGGTCTAGAAGGTTAATATTAGAATCATAGGTTTATATTACTACTGTGATCTTTCTCGAACTCAAAAAGAAAAGGTCAGCAACTTTCTACCCATAATGTAACAGGGTCTCAAAGCTCTTGATGATAGTCGACCCATTTCAATCTATAGAGAAGAGACAAGCAGCACAACAATTATTTTTCACGATTTAAGGGGTTGAATTGCGTAAAATTTTAAAAACAATCGAGAATTCTAATGGTGCTCAGTAGCGTATCGCATGTGAGCTCAATAGCCCATCGAGAAAGTAAAAGAAATAAAAAATTATTAAACTGAAACAACTACACCCAAAAAATTATAATCCCCACTGGTTTCAATTCCCTTCCTCCTTTATTTAGAGATCAATCTGCATATCTGCTAAATCCTCCCTATTGTTCCAAGAGAAACCAGATTTGGTTTTTAATGTAAAGTAACACTTATAATTGAAATTGGATGTTAAATTATAACAAAACACCATGAAATATAAATAACCAACCTTCAAATGATGCTTCTTCTACCCTTGGAACAAGGAAGATACAAAGATTTGAGGTTCTTCTCTAATAATCTTCAAATTTCTACCCAATTCTAAGATTGGAAACTATAAGATAATAGATGCATCTCTTACACATTGAAATTTCTACCCAATTACAAATTGGAAATAACAAAGTGTTGGAGGCTCTTCTCTTAGGAAGGATTTAGGGTTCTTACCTTTTCTAAACAAAACCAAACTTGAAACTAGTAGAGCTAGGGTTTAATCAATAAGTATAAGTAGTAAACAAAAAGGACAAAGATGAGAAATAAGGGAAAGAATAGGATAAAAGAGTAATTGTGAAATAAAAGGGCATAAATGGTATGTTTGATATACCATTATGCATCGCTTTTTACTCCATAATAGGAAAAAGACTATTTCAAATAGGAGAGAGAAAAGAGGAGAAAAGCAACTTTCTCATTGTTTGTTCGTATTACGTAAATTGCTTCTCTCTTCATATTACTACACTTCTTATGATTGCAAACCTCAATCTATCTTAATTGGATATATTGTTTATAGAGACTAGTGCTATAACAACGGTGGATACTGAAAAAAAAAAAAGGCAATACTCCTAGTTAGTAATAAAAGAAGATAAAGATTTTGATTTTTCCCACAATGGGTTGTTCATGTTTTTCATCCTGGTTTGTTACAGATCAGCCACCCCAATTAAGCAAAGCTTAACTATATTGATTGGAAGTTGAATGAATAATAAAATAGACATGACAACTATGTATTTATATACATATTGGGTAGGACCCAATAATCCTATAACATGGTTAGAATGACGTTATTTTGACATCTGGTGCCATGTTTTCTACAAAACCCGAACGATAATGAATTTAAAACTAATTTTTTGGTGACATATACCTATTATAAAAATCTAGATTCCTACCGAAATACGAAACCTCACCATCCACAAATTTTAATTTCAATCGTTAATCTTCAGCAGTAGATGGTGGTCTTATAGGTCTCGGAATGCATTCATTTTTGGCAGGCTTGTAGAGATTTATAAAGTTACATGTCACCAAAAACTTTAAATTCATTGGCGTTTGAGTTTTATTTAAAAATGATGCCTAAATATTAAAATAACGTCATTCTAATCGTACCATTGAATTCTGACATGATATAAAGACCTAGTCCGAAGTAAATACTCAGAAACATAAACAAAATCCTATTCAGACAATGCTCATAATGCTTAATCCAACATGTAACAATAACAAAATATATTTGTACACGCGATTCGAAAAGGTACTTAAGTAAGCAAAAAAGCTCGATCCAACTAGAAGTAGACCAAAGACCCGAGGTGGACATAATCTAACCACTAGGATTAGATATGATGAATCCTTTAAGGGAACATCGGATTCCTTTCTGAATGTCATTAGATTCATTGGTCCACATTGAGGCTCCCTATTTCAGTACACTATAAGCGCTAAGAGTTTACATGGCTAGATTGAGACCTACTGAAAATAACTGAGGCAAACTATCAAAGGTAAAATATGGTCAAGTAACTTTGAGAACCCGGTCCACCTACTTACATTAATGAAAACTAACTACCGTTAATCAATCGTCTAACTTTCTTTTTAGTTATGTTAGATTAAGTTATAGTGAAAAGGGAGGGTACCAAGTACACTACCAATTTTTTTCGTTACGAAACTTATATACATTCTTGAGTGACCTTCAATAAAAGATTACAAGCATACAAAAAAAAAAGATCCTTAGATAATCTTTAAAATTGATTGTTAAATCATAAGGACTACTTGATGTACGACTTACTTATTCTTTTATTTGTAATGATAAATCAATATAACGGGAAACTAAAAGTAAAACAATAGTATACCATATATGTTATTAACGAGGCGGGGTTTTCTGGTCGGTTACAGTTGGTATCAAAATTTTGTAATGTGACTACACAAAGCTTTTCTTAACAATAAGAAAAACCGAAGATATAAGATGGAAGAGTATGCCAACTTTTGTGCAGAAAGAGAATTCGTAAATGCCATGCCAGGAACTTTGAAAATCGTGTTCGACTTAGAAGAGTAACGTGAGTCTGTTTGGCCTTAATTGGTGACCCACCAGATAGTGCCATTGAAGACCGTTAGCTGTAATGGTAAGTAGATAATGGGACGAGTCATCCCCATCGGTTATATGTAACAATGTGCGTTGTCAAGTCGTCTAGCTAATACCACATTAGTGGCAACCCAAAAAACCGTTCGGAACGATGGCTTGCATCCGATTTATCTGGTATTAGAATTTGTCCCCCACATTATTGTACTAAGAAATGCTTGTCATATTAGATGACCCTTGCAAAATTGGGAACCTTTGGGACTCCTGAGTGCATGGTATGTGGCGTGTACTTAGGATAACGTGTTGAGTTATTCTTTTGGTAATCTTGAGTATGTGGTATATATGAGACATATGTTTAGGGGATCCAAATTGATATTCTCGATAGATTTTTGGACTTTCTGTGTATGTGATATGGGACGTATGCTCAAAAGTTCCTAATTGTTGTTCACAAAAAAATGAAGAAATCTTATGCAACTTATGAGCATCGTGGTATGTGTAAATTCGCAACACCTACATTTTCGTTAGAAAATTCGCGTCGCCCCCTTTCGCAACATCTGAGTGCAGTTGCGACCCCGATTCGCAACAACGGGAGCCAATTGCAAAATTCCATTCTTGGTGTAGTGTCATGAAATCCAAACCAACGAATCTTGCCATAACAATTTTAATTTTGAATACGTGGACAAAATTATTTAAAGGCTTAATAATGTAACACCCACTCTTTTCGCATTTCACATGCTCAAAGATGTGTCATTGAATGAGATGAAGAAGCTTCGTCTCAAGCTCGTGGTGAACATTTAGGGCATGTTGGCCCAGAACTGAAATTGCACCACAATGGCGCATCACGCCAATAAAAGCTTGTCCAAGAGCGATATTACACCATTATGATACATTTGATTTTTTTTTTTCTTTTCTTTTGAAGCATACATTTTGTAAATTGAGCATTGGCGAATAACAAGATATGCAAGTGAACCTTGATATTTTATTGAAAATTAAGTCTTGGCTTTACCCATGACCATATATAGATTCTACATCCAATATTATCTTACCAATTAAAGAAATTTCCAGGTGAAAGTTCATATGTCATTTCTATAAAGTTATGAACAGATGTATCTATAATTTCATGACTTCTAATTCATCACTCAAAAGCGTTTTTAACGTAATTTTTTTATCACTTGAACATCTTCGACCATCCTTTTTCAAAGGCAGAATAACGAAATAAGCTTTCAAAAAAATCAACCAACCAACACCTTGCCAAGAAATACCCGACCATTGTATATTAAATTATTCAATTGAAGCTCCATAAGTCAACTAATGTTGAAGTAGAAATTTTGTTGCCTTAGAAAATCTTTATCTGTCACTCTTCTAACATAACGTATTTTGAATATCTAGAATACTTATAATTGTGTTTCATTAATTGACAACTTTTATGTTAACACCATTTTCAACATTGCTATAAACAAACCATATATTCGATTTACATTCATTGCAGTCATCTTCGAGTTTTACTCGATAACAAACTATAACTTAACTTAATTAATTGATTTCCCTAAGTTAATATTAAGCGTATTACAATTTTTTTCCTTTTTGAAAATGTGTTTCGTATGTTAAAAAAAAAATATAAATACGTTTAGATCAATCAACAAGAACGTGTTCCGTTTGCTTAAACGCACAACGCATACTCGTCATTAACAAGTGTAGTTTTACTTTTGACCATATTTTTTCTCGTGCTTAACTAAAATAGTTAATTTGAAAACCACCCCGCATAGAGTTATCTTGAGATTAATTCCGAGAATTTGAGTTGTACAGCGATGAAGTATTGCATACTTGATAGCATGATTCAGAAACAAACTTTACTTTTAGCATTGAAGAGACGCTCAATGATAAGGTAATAAACTTTACTTTTAGCATCTGAAACTACCTTCAAGGGTCAAAACATTAACAAATTGTTTTATTGCTATGCCTGTTTGATCAGTTCAGATTTCTTTGTCGATAATCCAGTACAATGATCTCAGTCATATGAAGAGAAACCTTAGACATATACGTGCAATTTTTGTTTCTTGGTTCTTCTTTTTGTATTCTAGACTATGCGAGTCCACCACTTAGATATAAACGTACTATCATAATAATGGCGAAACGCTAATCCGTTTAGGAATATAACCATTCAATAACTTTTACT
Source organism: Papaver armeniacum (assembly GCA_023531295.1). Lineage (NCBI taxonomy): Eukaryota > Viridiplantae > Streptophyta > Magnoliopsida > Ranunculales > Papaveraceae > Papaver > Papaver armeniacum. The sequence goes on from JAJJWW010010013.1 coordinate 275,795, forward strand.
GCAATCAGTACGTAATAGATTCAATTATGAGGTTAATGCATTATGTTTAATGCAAGTGAATCAGATATAATTGTATGTCTAAGATTTTGTAATTTCTTGGTCTTATGATTTTCCTCGAACACTAGATAACTTGCAAATTGTGAATGGAGATTTCATTTTTTATTTTTCCTGCTCATTTCCTTTTTTTCTTTTTTTGATCGAAAAGAAATTCATTACTAAAAAAAGATTACATGGTTTTTCTTTCCTCTATGAGGATAGCTTTAATACAAACTGGAGGATTCTTATCATCCCAAACAAGAACAACTTGTTATTTTACCTGGTCTAAATTTTACCTGTTATAGTAATTAGGAAGTTTCCTAACCATGGCCAGAACAAGTAACAAAGGACTTTGTCTTTATCTTCATCTCAAAGTAAATAAATTTTTTTGAGTCGGGAGTGAAAATAATTTTTTGGTTGAAGTACTCATCCTCATCCTCTCAGAAAAAAGCATCCGGTTAAACTACTCAAACAATGTCTTCAACATCATCATCATCATCATCAGATGATAGTCGGTATCATACTGCTACACGGTCTACACTCTCCTCTCTTTCCTCTGATCATATTCAACAAGAGGTAATTATTTTCTAGCTGTATAAATCTTCATCGCTGTAATTTCTAGTGTAATTTCTTAGATCCTCTATGTACCCATTGTCAATCGCATCACTAAGGAGTTTGACTTCATTTTGGTGATCACCACCAACAAATTAAGGTACTAGGATATTACATAGACCCATTGACAAGATGAGATTAGGAAGAGCAGAAGAAATTTCTTACAGAGAGAGACAGAATTGAATGGTTCAATGAGTGTGGAGACTAGGGTGTTGGGTAGGTTTGGTGGTGGGTTTGTGGACCATTTACAATTGCTATTATTGATTCACTCAATAAACAAGGATTCACTCAACTATTGTACCGAAAGCAGCAGCTCCTCGATTGTATCCGCCAAATGATACCAACCTGAGAAAACATGACTATAATTACTAGTTGCTTGCTATATGAATGCATGCCGATTATTTCTTTGTGTCAATCTGCATTTGCAATTTATATTTCAATACTTGGTGGCTACGCTGCCTGGGGCAAAGATGGGTCGATGCCAAGTTACAAAAAAAAATAAAAAATAAATAAATATAGACTTCAATTGTTAACTTAATTAAATGGTTTCCCTAAATTATATATTAGGAGTATTACACTTTTTTTACTTTTTTTGAAAAATGTGATTTTTGTGATAAAAAAATAAATAAATATATTTACATTAATCACGAAGAACGTGTTTCGTGTGTTAAAAACAAGATAAAAACAAAATGATAAAAAAAGGTTCACATACAAAACGCATACGTTTCTCGTCCTTAACAAGTGTAGTCTTACTTTTGACCATAGTTTTTTCTCGTGCTTAACTAAAATAATTAATTTCAAAACCACCCACATCGAGTTATGTTGAGATTATTTCCGGGATATTAAGTTGTGTAGTGATGAAGTATGCATACTTCAAGCACAATTCACAAACAAACTTTACTTTTAGCATTGAAGACATACTCAATGACAAGGCAATGAAAAGTTTATTTCAGTGTTTCACATTCTGGATTTGTTGTGTGTTGTTTGTTTGAAATATATATTTCTTTTAGATATGAGTAATTGGTTGTTTTCTGAACAGGGAAATACATATGTCCCCCTATAGTACGCACATGGTTGTATTTGTTTCGTCATTCAAAATTATGAGCTGTCTGAGCAAGAGATTGAACTGTTAAAGCTAGTAAGTATTGTTATCCCTAACCAAAGAAATGCTTTTAGTAAAACCATAAAGGAAATATACTTGCAGCAGTGTGAGATTTTAAGATTTCATCTCTTTGGGCGTGATGGAAAGATGGTGTTGGATCTTATAGAAGAGATAAAATTAGCTCTTCATCTTCTTGATTTTCTGAGGCATAAATTAAAATCATATAAGTTTCTGACTAGTTTTTTTTTCAGATGTATGTATTCAACTCAACTTTTGGAATAATGTGGGATGAAATGTACATAATAAGTTTGTAAATGACATTTAAATCAAGGATATCTGTCTGTAAATTTCTTACTTGTTTGTGCATAATTAGATCGATATAGATCATCAATTTTGCTTTACTTAGCGTAGCGTTGGAGTTCATATTACACAGTGTTGCTTTAGAGTTAGTGTCGGAGTAAATCTATATATATGTAAGGTTTTGTTTGTACCCAAAATTACTCTTGGGCATGAAACACGATGAATGGAATATTTGGTGTGTTTTTAGGGTTAGGAGACGAATTGAAGGTAAAAGAAATTGACACATGTTTTACGTGGTTCGGCGCGGTTGCCTACATCCACGGGTGAATCCCCTTGGGGAGTAATTTTTCATTGATGTTTGAATTACAATCTCATTTTCTCTCCCTCCTATTGGCTACCCTTTTTTCATTTCTGCTCCTCACTATTTATACAATTGTATACACAATTTCAATATAACTTAAATGGCACTAACTGCTCATTTATACCTCCCTCTTCAATTCCGCATGAAATCTTTGAAATTATTCTTGCATGTATGAAACTGCTGGAATAAATATTGCATGGCTCAATCTTAAATTCTGTATGACATGCTGGAATTAAATCTGCATGCCTCCATATTCAATTCTGCATGAAACTGTTTGCATGCTTCTTTGAATAAATTCTGCATGAATGATGGCTGGTAGTATTGGTGGACACTGGCTGGCGGAATAGCTGACTGCATGGGTAGAGATTGGCTGGCATCACATCTGATAGCATGTCTAGAAACTGGATGGCAGAGAGGCAGAGAAATTGGCTGGAATTGGTTGGCAGTGCGGATGAGTATTTGGATGGAGGTGCGACGAGTAAACTGACTTTGACAGTTGACCAACGGTTGACTTTGACTTTGACCTAGTGTTGACTTTGACCGTTGACCGGTCATTGTAATACTGGGCAGGCTGGTGGGATGCTTCGGTTGACTGGTTAGAGGGCTTGGATGAGGGCCAAAAGATGATTCAAGCTCCAACTGGGCCCATTATGTGGCATTTTTGGTTATGGTACAAACATCGCCCCCTCTTAACCTCCAACTTGTTGGGGGTTAAGACATTTTCGTTTTCCTTAGTCAATGACAAAACTCTCCCCCAAGTGTGGATTATTGATGTTGTGGCGATTGGCAACCTTCTCCTGCTGTTTGCGGAAGTCAAGACGCCCCCGAGAGTACATTTCTGTTGCTGAAATGTAAAGAAAACTGTCTTCGTTGATTATGGAAATCGTAATCAAGTCGCCCCCAAGTGAGGCTATTGTGTTCGGCGAGAAATAGTTGAGTATGAACCGTTGTTGTATGCAAAATCGGTACCGAAGGCTGAACTGCTCTGTAATGGAAGCGTGACGCTTGAGTGGAGTGGTGTATTTAGTGCTTAAACACAACAAGCTGAGCTGGAGTATGAGAACATTCAACTGGACAATGATGTCAAGATGTCTCTGTCATCCAATTGATGATACTAGAAGGCCAGTTTCTGATACTGAAGAAATGGGCATTGGTGTATACTGTGATTTTGAGAACAATTACTTTGGGGACCACCACTGTGTTGACTTTATACACCCACAACAGTATATGCAAGCAGTCAATTAAGTTCAAGGATGTGGTGTGGAGCAGAAAGGTAAGTGCGAAGATCAAAAGGGAAAAGTAATTGTTCAAGTCACTATCACATGCTGAGGATAATGAGGATTACAATATTGATGATAGTTCAAGCTCTGAATCTGATGGTGAAGGTAATTGTCTAACTTACAGGGTTTTATTTAATCATTAGTCTCTTTGCTGGTGTATAAAGAATTGACAACCCAAGTACTATCATGTATGCAGGCGTAACAGAAGTCCAAGGACTAGTTGAGGGTGGTAATGAGCCAACCCATCAGAAAGAGAATTCATGGTATAATCAGTTTGAACAAGTGCATGGTCCAGATGTTGATGCAGATAGCAATGGAGAGTTGTTTCCTGATAATGATGGGAATATATTACTCATGGTAGATATTGACACAATGTTTGTGGGTATGCAGTTTATTGACAAAGATGAGTTCAAGAAGCACCTAATGGGTTATGCCATTAAGAAAAGATTCCAGTACAAGCTTAAGCCTAATGACAATGAAAGGATAAAAGTTATATGAAGGTTCAACAAATCTCAAGACTGCAAGTTCTTTATTTGGGAAAGTGTTACCAGTGGTGAACCAACTTTTACAGTGAGGAGGTTCAACTTAAAGCATACATATACAACTCAACTGAAGACCAGGAATAGATCAGCTAATGTAGAATTTGTTGCTGATAATCCTTATGATAGACTAAAGAGAGGAGATGCAATGTCATTGCCATATGCACTCAAATATCAATTATGTACTACTCACAACACCAATGTTCCATATCATGTGGATTGGATAGCAAGAAAAATAACTTTAGAAAGACTTAATGGAAGCTATGATGACTCTTATAGGATAGTTCCAGCCTTTTGTGATATGGTAGAAGCAACTAATCCTGGTTCTGTTACAAAGTACAGTTTTGGAAGGTGAGTTTCCATCTAATTTACTAAGTTAGCTTATCTTTCTTTATAATAAGGGACCCAAAAACGCCACATGACATAGCCACAATCAATCTGCAATATAGTGAAGCCATGTCAGCATTACTATACATATCATTGCCATGTCATTAGACTCCTTTTCGCACAAAACCGTTAATAACATCAGAATGGATACGCCGTACGTCTTTTGGTTAAAAGGACCTAACTGTTCCCACAATATATGATAAGACATATACCTCTCGGCTTAACTAACGCGACTCTTTAGATATACAAATAAGACCTAATTGTTCCCACAATACATGAGAAGACACACATCTAGGCTTCACTAACGGGACTCTTCAGATGTATAAATAATGTGACGCCAAAATACAAAGCATACCCGTCAACTTGATATCAGAAAAACTCTCTTTATTATCATGTTCTATACAAACAAAAAGGTAAAAGTTTAACAACAATGAAGAATACCAAATTCTAATTCCGTACAAATTTTGTTGTTGTGCAACTTCTTTATTTTTTTTACTTCTTTTGACAAATTTATGTAAACACATATTCTTCCAAATGCAGTTTCGAATGAAAAAGATTTGCAAGGGGGATTGATTTTACCTGCCGAGAAAGGAAGGGAAAAGATTGATGTTTGTGTCGAAAATTTGAAATCTGCACATAAGTTGGAATGCAATTATCCCTAACTAGATACATGTGGCTAGGTATGTTCAATTCATGTATTTTTAGATCAACTATGTTTGTAATCGACTTCTGCATTTGAATTTCATGTTTTTACAGGTGGAGCAGGATTTGGATTCACGGTAAGAAAAACATGTATTGAAATCTTAAGGTAACTTACATTTACGGATAACTATAAGCAATTGGAGTTTCTATGTTTGACAACTAATTCATGTTGCTGTACAGGGGTTTAGGTATGTCCTCCACATGATACTTTTGTTATTTTATTGTCTTGCAAATAACGGGATTAGAAGTATAAGCTTAGTTTTGGTGGGGACTTATAGGCTATAGCTTTGTTGTTTACCAAATATTTTACCATAGAAATGCTAATGACTTTGAATCTAACAACCATACAGAGACCAGACATACCCTTTTGCTGAAGACTTCTATTACCTGACAACATATGTAAAAGGCACATCACTTCTGTCATCATGTATATATAGCACGCTAAACTTTGGTAGTATCCTGTTGAATTTGCAATAGATCTTTATATACTACATTAACACCTCATGATAGAGGTGGAGGATGCCAAGGGATGGTAAATTGCAAAAGATAAAGACACAAATAGATGAGTGGAATCATTTCAAACACGTTTCGCAACGACTAACCAAGTGAAGAATAGAAAAAACTTCTATACAAATTTAGCATTTATTCAAGGATCCACAATCACAAGGTAACCCAATAGAAGATACTTATATATTTTGAAGAAAATAAACAAACATAACTACCATTGTTTTTTTTTTCTTCTTTTTTCTTCTCGAAAATGGGATGTATATTAACCAAAAAGAAAAAAAGCATACGCAAATAGTGATCAGGACGAGAAGAAATCGAACATGGAACAACAGCCAACTTGGAAAGATTTTAGTCATTTACAAAGAAAAGAAGGGGAAGGAAAAAAATGATAAACTCCAAGGATGGTACGTTTCTTTTATAAGTTTGATAAACTGGATGTTTCTCTCAAATAATCAAGGATTTTTTGTTTCTAAGTTTTCTTTTGAAGATTAAATAATCAACGATTGATCATCTCTTTACCGGCAATGGAAGGAAAAGTCAATAATTTTGAAAATGACCAAAGACACAATAAAATAATTTGTGTTCTTCGGTTAAGACGTGTTATAGTGCAAATATTAATGCCACTGGAGTGATTTTTTTAGCCTTACGAACACCATCACGCTTAGAAATAAATGCTAAATATACTTAGAGTCTAGAATAAATTTTTTAATTTAATGAATTTGCCTTAACAACAAATTTTGTTGTGATAATAGAACATTTTCAAACATAAAAGTTAGTTGTTATTGTTAGTGTTCAAAAGAATTTGCTATGATGCAATACATAACTTTTTACACAAGGAAGTTAAAAGAGGCACAAAGTTGGTAGTTCCCTTTCGTCTTGGTTGTTTAACAGTTGCATAAGATAATAATATTATGGAAGTGCATAGGAGAGTGTGTCTTTATTTTCTCAAATTTTATGAAGTAAATGAGTAAGGGGAACATCATGCTTCCATCACTAATATTACTTAAGAAATTACGCTTCAGAAAACAGGATTTCAGAGCATACATAAACTTCCACTGCCATGCATCCGGTGCGTATGCACCGGGTTAGAGGCTTGTTTCTTATAGTAATAGTAATCATAATTTATGTCTTATAATTGTATATATGTTTTTTTTTCAGTGAGGACAAATGTTTTGAATCCATGATGATTGCATTTGCAACACCAATTCAAGGATGGAAGGATGGTGGTAGACCTTTTATTGGTTTGGATGCCTACCATTTGATTGGAAAATATAGTGGTTGTTTAATGGCAGCTGCTGGTTTAGATGTACAGAATGTGATAGTGACTTTAGCCATAAAGATGGTCAGAAATGAATGTGGGAAAAATTGGCACTTATTCATGAAAGAGCTGAAGCCACATATTGAAAACCATCCTGCTGGTAAGCTAACCTTTATGTCAGACAGACACAAAGGTCTCTTAGAGTCATTGGATGAGGTTTTCCATGAACATTACAACCTTCCTTCGGTAAGTCTTATTTAAAATCTTGATATTATTTAGACCTTTATTTTTTAAGATGTTTAACTAGTTTGTGATGTGTTCTGCTTTATGTTCAAGAACCTAAAGACACACTTTAAAGGTTCAAAGCTGCACTACCTTGTATACAATGCTACAGAATGCTGCAAGGAGAGACACTGGAAGGTAATATCTATTCATAATTCACTATTGTGTCTTTTTCTGTCATGTTATGTAATGAATTTGCATTACATTAGTCATGTTATTGGTATGTGTAGGCCAATATGGATGATCTTATCAAGTTGTCTCTAGATGCTACAGGTTACATGATGAAGGAAAAACCAGAACAATGGTCTAGGGCCTTCTTTGACCCATCTGCTGTTGTGAGCACTTAAACAATAATTTCTCGATTATTTCAATAAAATGATTAGACATATGAGAGACACGCATATTTGTGCCCTTGGAATGATCTATGGCCTGCTAGTTATGGGTACAATGTTTAAAAGAAGAAACGAGAGTGCAAATTGGGAAAATGGTAAGTTGATGCCAACTGCTGAGAAATTGATTGATGAGATGCAGAAATGTTGTGGAGCATTCAGGGTAAATTGAGCTATTATTGATAAGTTATATGAAGCGACTTCAAAGACCAATGCTTTATTTCAAGTTGATGTAGTTTGGAAGACTTGTTCCCATGTTCAATGGCAGTTTAGAGTCTTTGTATGTCAGCATGCAGTGTGTGTGCTCATGGACATGAGAATCAATTGGAAAAAGTGAGCTTTCTCACCTATTTTCACTTATTATTGCACTAAATACAATATTAATGCATATGTTTCAGTGGTTGTGCAGTTATTATTAGTTGTAATGGTGTTGTGCAGTTATTGTTAGTTGTAATAGTGATTTTAATAATACATATATGGGATATTTATGCAGTTATTGCAGCAATACTATCATGTAGAAGCTTACAAAGCCATTTATGCACCTGAGATGGGGTTACTGCTTGGAAATGAAGAGTGGCCTAAGGTGAGATGTTTTTTTTTTTAACTTTTCCTATTTTGTCTTTTTCCCCTTTGTCCTTTAATGTCTTTTTATGTCATTTAACTATATTATTGTAGGGAATCTTATGTTTTTTTGGAAAGCTATATTTTAAGATTATGGTTTTACTTTTTCTTTCTGTTACTTATATACTTATCCTCATCTTCTCATCTTCTCATTTCATTTTGCAGCTAGTGGTAGTAATCAACCCACCCATAGATATGAGGAAACTAGGGAACCCTTGCAAAAAAAGGAAGAGAGGACGTGATGAAGTTCATAGTGAGAAGAAGGTCATAACTTGTAGAACATGCAAGATGATTGGTCACAACAGGAGAACATGTGCTGGTGCACTAGTTGAATCTAATCCAAAAAAAAAAAGACAGATAACTATGGTGGAAGGAGGAAGTCACAAGAATACTTACCCAAATCTTGCAGAGATGATGAGTACCAGTAGAAGGACAAGTAAGATGGGAAGAGAAAAAGAATCTGCATCATCTTCTCATCCTACCATTGCATCATCTTCTCAGCCTACATATGCATCATATAGACCTAGGGGTGGCAGGGGTTCAAGAGGTGGAAGAGGTTCTAGGGGAGGTAGGTCTGGTGGTAGATCTATGCAACAGACATTGAGCCATACCATCAGTGGTGTTGTTGGGTTGTCTCAGACTGTTTCTCAGACATTCACAGTCCCTAAACCAAAGACAAAGAAGGTGACCTTCTCTGCTACTCAATGAAGATTAGTTGCTGGTAGTTAAATGATGTTGTGTTGGTTTAGTTCAGTTTCAGTTTGTCCCTTGTTGATTTTTTGCTTGTTTGAATGGATGTTTATGATGTTTGTTTGAATGGATTTCACTGCATTTGTTTGCAGTTAACTTAAGTAACAAACTTATATTAATTATTAATGGGTATTAATATATATGTAATTAACTTATTTTTCTTTCTTTATTGGTTTCACTGTCACTGATCATTACATTTTACATAGTTAGATTGCCTATTTGCTTGCATAGTAGTTCTGCTATTTTGAGGGTTGCAACTTTGGTTTCATGGAAAACAATATCAAAAACCCATTGAAACTCCAAACAATTGGTACATTTGAGGTAAGTTATTCCAGAGTTATGTTCATTATTGCATATATTTAATGTTACTGTGCCCTTACATTTATTCTTCTTGCAGGGTTGATTTGCCCTTGGATAATTTCTTTTTGTATTGATTTTGTTACCACAAGCAAAGCAGGAAAGTGGAGATGGAAGCTGAAGTTGCATTGCTTTTCCAGGTGTTGTAGCATTTGCAAACCACTCAAAGTATGGGCATATGGAGCAGCTGAAGAACTTCTCATCATCATGATCATCATTTTTTACTTTCAACAGCTTCCTCAAACATTGCAAGGTACCATTTTGCATCTATAATAGATCCATGGACAATCAATTGCCTCATGCATACCTTTCTCACACATACCACAATAGTTGCGGCTGCTAATCTTGTTCCTGCTACTTGATGTCTCCCCTGAACTGTTACTGCACCATTCTTCCATCTTGTCACCACCCATTCTAAACATATTATATGAGGATTGTGAATGAGAATGTATGAGTGCGTAGTTCTGTCTGCATGTGTGTGTGGTTTTATAGTGAAAATCAGATCAAACCGTTGGGGAACAGTCACATTTCCAACCACATATAATATGTGGCGTGTCACACTGGCAAGTGGAGTGCCACGTTTTCAAGATGTCAGGTGGCGTGTCAGTGCCACAGATGCATAGAGGTGCCACATAGACGAATGTTAACCATGGTTCAACTACCACGATTACAAGGGAAGAAGGGGCAGATTAGTCACATAGTTTACCTTTTATTCAATTTATGTGTGTTGGATGGAGAAAGACCAGTTTGTAATCACTAATTTAAAGTATGATCATTTTGTAAACCAAATTAAGAAAGAGTGACCATTTTGTAAAACACCCGAAATTATACTCTTTAACGGAGAGAAAAGAAAACTAGTAAAGAATCACCTAATATGTATGATATTATGATACGAAGAGAACACTAAAACACCTTAACATGTATGGTATCTATTTTCTTCAAAATTAAATTACCCGCATGAATATTAATGCTGACTCACCTGAATCTAACTCATCACATTTACGTCCGACTTAGTCCGTTCGAGGACTTAACAATTGTTGAACAACATCGTTTTAAATACCTTTTACATCTAATATGATTTATGTCAAACGAGTCAAAAGGTTTTAAATCCATCTAAATATGACTATGTCGAACGACCCTCCGTCTAAGATGTGATCGGGCCACATACATTTAGCCCACCTTCATATTTTAACATGTATTACATAGTCGTACCGCATCGTAGCCGCACCGGCCAAACATATTAAATATAAAACTTCGACCGACTTCAATACTCAAACTCAAAAAGTACGAACAATACATAAGATTATGAGATAACATGAGTCCGAATTTGTGCACATTTTAATCTCTACCATTGATTTAATTTAGAGAGTTATGTAACGAGGGTCGAGATTTTAAGCATGGAGAGTAATGGGGCCATCGGCTAAATAATCAACCAATCAGAAAAATATGTTAAATATACACTCCTCAGAAGATTGTGAACAAATTTGGACTCGAAATAATATGCTTCAATTAAGAAAAAAAACAAAAAAAAACAAACAATCTGACATCTAAGTTATAAATACGTCGGATGCTAAACAAGATTTAGATCTCATATCACCAAACAAAAAAATTTTAAAATCAGACACTTTTTTTAGTCCCATGTATTCAAAACTTTATAATCTTAGGCCTATTCCTATTCACATGCCAAAAAAATGGTGTTTGGCATACCAGGTGGCATGGCAAACCATCTGCGCCACTATGGGAAAACCGCGGAGCGAGCGAATTTCTAGCGAGCGATATTAACAACGATGAAGTCTTTATCGCTGTCGATATTGTTAATATCGCTCGAAATTGACTCCATCGCTGACGTTATAATCAATATCGCCACCTTTCGACTTTCTGACGCCTATAAATACCGCACCTATCTTCTCAACTCTTCTCAATTCTTCTTCTCACTGATTTTCTTAAACTTCTGTTCTAAACTTAAAGGATTTTCTTTTGATTTTCTTAAACAAATATGGAGAGAAGAAAAGAAACAGAAAAGCGAAAGGATGTACTAGTACCCCAGGCAGTGGAGTAAGTTTTGTTGTGGATACAAATTATGAGTTTAATAATGTTAGACAAGTAGCCGGTGAAGGTGTATTCTCTAATCACCTTTCTGATCATGAGGAGTGATCTAACTCGATAAATCTAAGAGGTGGATGGACTGAGTTACGTACAATTTTCCAATTACTTCCCCCTGTTGTTCAAGAGAGAGTTAGAAGGTATCCTTGGCGACATCTATATCAAATACAACCTAGAAACCACAGGACTCAAGGTGTTCAAGTTATACTAGAACGATGGTGGAAGACTACAAACACGTTCTTTTTCAAGGACTTTGAATGCGGTAAGTCAATCTTTTCTAGTAATTTAATTTTTAGATTATGTGTTTTGTTTCATAAAAATTAACAAATTCTAATTATGAATAATTATTGTTAATAGGAGTTACACCGATAGATTTGTACATGTTAATTGGAATTCCATGCAAAGGAAACTTACTTCCATTTAACAGACCAAGGTTGTGTTTGGTATCTTGGATATCCTATCCTAGGTTGGGTTATCCAGTATAAAACTGTTAAAATGTGTTTGTCTCACTGCAATTTTAATCCTGGATAAGGATTACTAAACCTTCCTTGATTTTAGGAAGCTAAAAAAGTGAGGTTAAGGTATTCTTCCAAATACCTGGGATACCTGTATCCTCACCTGGGTTAGACAGTTATTTTCCTTTTAAAATAAGTATTTAGTTAAGAAATAATTATTCATATTAACCTATTTCTGTAGTCAAACAAACACAAGTTAACCTAGCCCAAGATATGATAGAATTTTAGGATAAAACTAACCATTAACAAGGCTATCATAAATTAAATTAAGATAAACTTTTCCGGGATATGTTATCCCGTTTCCAAGCTCCCAAACAGACCCTAAATTGGTTATCAAACGGTAGATGGAAACAAAGACTTCCTTTATATTCAAATGAATTAGAAGGAAATCCTACACATAGACAAATAAAAGCGCATGGGTTGAAGGTGTCTGGGTTGAAAAGTTTTTTCCAGCGTTATGCTAGGAAAATGAATGAAAACAGGGCAGCTGGTAATGAATATTTGATCCCCAACCATTATGAGGAGCTAGAACGTCTGTTTGTATTGTGGACACTAGGCCAATGTCTGTTTACAAATGCTAGCTCAGTAGTGTTAATTGGGTTTCTCGAAGCATTAAAAGATTTAGAGCAAGCACCAACATATGATTGGGGGTCTGCGATTTTATCAGAGATTTACATGGCCCTTGGTGATAACTCGACGTGTGGTAAAGATAGTTTTAATGCTTTTTGGGGAGTTCCGGAGGTAAGAACCAATAGTTTTCACATTATGTATTTATTTGTCATTTTCATATGGAAAACTTATTAACCTGTTGAATGTAATTATTTTCAGTATTGGTGGTAATTGGTATACATATTTCCGTGTTTCGGAACCTTGTCTTAAGAATCATACCAATGTATTTCCGATCATACGAAAGTATGATTCCGAGAATTGGGAAGTCTGCATGATTGAAGATGGTCAACATCTTTGCTATTGTTCATAAGATTCAACAGTTGAGTAGAACAAGCCATAACCTTGTCTCCCAGCCATATGAAGCACTACCTTAGATCCAAGAAGAACTAGGTCAGAGAATGGTACATTTAATCCTTACAAGGATGGCGTTATACAGCCCTATTTCTGAGAAGGGTGTTTGGTATTATGGTGAAAGACATCTTCTTATGTTACAAGGAAGATCAGTGATAGCTGTCAACCCTTATCCCATTTCATATGTTTCAACAGACTATTACTTCAAATTGATAAGGGAAGGTCATCATTGGCAAGAATCTGATGAATTGATCCAGGATCCGATGGACAAATATGAGTACCTATCTTGGTATAACACTATTTTAAAGCCAAATATTGCTATGCAACCGCAAAGTTTGGGTCGGATGGATTTCCCAGCTTTAGGTAGGTTGCCACTTGACAATGAATTTCTTCCTTCCCAACCTCCACCAGAGACGGGTGACGCATTTGCATATCCTTCTCAAAGTTTATCGTCAAACATGCCACCATTTTCTTGGGAAGTAAAGACTATATCCATCACATCTGGATAGATTGTTACTTATCCAATTGTTTCTAGTGCACCTACTCGGACTTATCCGTACTTCGGGGTCAATGCTATAGAGTTGCAGTATCAGACCCGGTTCAACGATTTTGAGGCTTTATTTCAAGGATTTCAGAATATGCACTTGGATGAGATGCAAAAATTGAGGGAAAGCATGATGTTTGAGATGAGTCAAGGACTTTAGGGTAATGAAGGTTCAGGTAGTAGTAGGGGAATGAGTCCCGGTGTTACAGGAGCTGGTAGAGGAATGACTCATTTGAGTCCCAGTGTTACATGATGCGCGTCGTTTACACAACAAATTAATTACTTCTTTCCACACAATTAACTGGTAATATAATGGATAGGAGTTCGTTCCCACGAAGAGCAGGGAGATTTTAGTTGTTATAAAGTAACCGAAAGGGAGGTTTTTAGATTTTAATCAAAGTAAATGACAAAAGAAAATATAAGAGATTTGTTGTAAAAAATAAGGAGAAAGAAGACTAGGGAATCCTTCGCCGTCACTGAACTGAAACTTAATTGAATACAAGTTTATCTATTGTTGAATTTATATTGTTACCAACCGTAGAATAGCAATAAGCTCTACTATCCACCGGATTCCTGTTGTCACTGGATACGGAAGCGCTCGACTACCAGTTTCTATCCAACTAACCCACCAAAAATAAGCTCTCAAGGTGTAGATTAACGAATGCTTTACACTTTGTGAATCAGGTTGATCCTAGCATCAGACGCATAGGCTCAGCCTGCTTACTAGTGTTATCTTTATACACAATTGGTTAACAAAATCCCTCTATCAGCTCTTGCGATTTACTACTTGTGTAAAGAATTGAGTGACAATTACACGTATCACCAACCCCAATACTAGTAGAAGAATTATTGATTGGTTAATTTAATTGATCATTTTAAATAATCCCTCAATATTCTTAAACATTAAAAATAATAAAGATAATCAACAAATAAATAAAACTTGAAATAAACTTGGTTTAAGAAATCAAAGCTTCATTGTTGAGGACTTTGAAATCATTCCTAATCAATAAAATTTAGCTACACATGGATTTACTAAAACCCATAAAAATATATATAGAAGAAGAATTATAAGAAGAAAACTTAGTTTCCCCATAAAAGGGTAAACCCTAGATATGAAATAAAACCTTTCCTCTCTGTTCTTTTCTGTATTTTTTTTTCTCTAAAAATTGTCTCTCTTCTTCACTTATGGCTGCTTTATATAGGCATGAGTTCACTAGGTACGATCCACAAAATCCGTACTTGATATGGATCACTATGTCGGTTAAGTGATGTTGCTACGGTGCATCATGGAGTAATTTAGTAGGATAATCACTGCTGTTGATTGGATGAAACTTCAGTGGGATCCAGGTGGTCTTATTATACCTTCTCCAGCACTTGTTATACATCTAGATCGGTACTCCTTGCTGCAGCATATTCTTATTTTCTCATACGCGTCAACTATATTTACGTACTCGGAAATCTTTGATTTTTGTTAAACACTAGTCCAGAAAGGTCTAACAATCACGTTTTTAAATGACAAATTAAATCTGTGATTAGGATTTCACAAACAAATTCCGTCATATAACATGAAAATAGTGGGGCCCAACATGTAACATAGAAAAAATGTCATTTTCAAACGTGGTAATTTGTTAGGTCTGTGATTTAATGATGAACCATTAAATAACAAAATATGTCCGACAAATAAATTAGGTTTATATACGCCCACCATTAATCTTCTATTGTGTACCCAAAGCGGCTATCCACATGTTCCTTTAAGTTTGTAAAAAGTTAGCCATTGGCCCATTGGCATAGTTTCCACGAGTCTTTCTTTTTTTGGTCGGTTTGGTTTGCCATAATCCAAGTCTTTATTTCAGACCCAAACTTTACCTCTCGCTCTTCTTCATCTTCTCTGACTAACTGCGCCTCTCTCTTTGGTCTTCCTCTTTTCTATTCTCCTCTGAGCGAAGCTTTTGGAAGATTTCCCCCCAAAATTAGTTTCTTTAGTTCGTTGATTTAGCTTTCAATCGTATTGTTCAGTCGTATAAAAGTTGAATAGAGAATTGTTGAGTTTCCTTTAGCTTCAGAGTTTATTGGACGAATAATACCAAACCCTAACCCTGAATTACTCAAAACACACGCACAATTGTACTTATTTCATTATCGTCTAAACCCATAGTTGTTCAGATACGTATGACGAACCTAATTTTCGTTTCACCTTCTCAAACCCTATTTCCAGTTTATTTGATCTCTATAAAAGTAGAAAAGGTAATATTCTCCGAACCTTCAATTTTTCATTTATTTTCTATTATCAAGTTCTTCGCTAAACATTTTGATGTTGTTTAAATCTCACAGATGCTTAAAATGGTTTTGATGGTTGCAGATGTTTACTGGTTTACTGGTAATTGATGGTTCCTGACTCTTACGAGGTAAAAACCCCTATTTTTTAATTTAATAACTCTTATAAGTACCAGATCTGTAAGTAGCTACCTTGTTTTGCTAGGTTTGAATCTTCTATTTTGTTTCGTTCATTCACTGATTAATTTTTTTAGGTGTAGTTTTAAAGATCCTTTCATGTTGATGAAGATTTATGTTTAAGGTAATGGCTGCATACAATAGTTTATTTTGACAGTTTTGTTGGTGCCTAGATTTCATTTGGTATTATTTAGCTAGAATGGCTGGTTATGGAAGTGAATGCTCTAGTGCTCATGCAAGTTTCCAATGTGGTCTGGTGATGTATCTGAACTATGGGCAAGAAAGCAAACTCTAGAATTTTTCCATGTTTCAGTTTGTTTATAAAGTTTAGAGAAATTTTCATCTTAGTGTTTAACTGATCACAGTATCCTGTTCTTGATGTTTACATTTTCGGGGTATGTTTACATTTAGTTCTTTGTCTTAAATTGACCTCATTTTCATGCCTAATGGAACATGATTGGTTACCCTTCTAAAAATTCCAGTTTGTTGATGGCTAGCTATTATGTATTGAAAAATACTGTGAAGGAGTGGTAGGGTGACTAGATTCGCAGTATCATTGCTTCATTTGATAGAAAACTGAGCTAGAAGTTGGTATCTTTATTGTAATGAGCAAGTACCAAGTGAATTCGTTTTTTGTGAGTGTCGTTTTTAATATTCATTTCGATTGATTACTAATGGAGGTTCTCTTCTTTGTAGGCGAACTCATTGGTGCAGATATTCCTAAGTAACCAAACTATTGAAAGGTTTACATATGCGGAAGGGTGCTAGTGTTTCTGAAACTCAAATTCTTGGTCTTTGTGTTTATGAAGGCCAGTTTTTCAGGAAGTGAAGGTTAATCGCCGAAAAGAAAAAAAAAAATGAAGCTTTGGAAGCACGGTTAGATCTTTGAAAGACGAAAACCAACACTGGAGTTCATGATCAGATCCCTAATAGCTCTTATCAGCAGGTAACACTAGTACCCCAGACTACTGAAATTCAAAAATTTAGATGGTCTATTTCTTGAAAACTATGGTGCATGTCATGTCTTTCGTATACTAGTCCATATAGCCTTATAGAGTTATCGTTAAGAAACCTGACTCATTACTGTGTATGTCAAGTGGTCAGTTACTGTTCATGTCATATCTTTCGTATACTAGTCCATATAGACTTATAGAGTTATCGTTAAGAAACCTGACTCATTACTGTGTATGTCAAGTGGTCAGTTACTGTTCATTCAGTCTTTCTGTGGTATTGATCCCTTGGCTCATTCTTATTTTTTGGATCACAAACTAGCCGAGGAATGGGTGATGATGTCATCACAAATGTCATAGGTAATAAAAATCAGTTATGCCTTTAAGATTTAGGGGGCTTCTGCATTATATGCAGTCATTGTTAAGAAACCTGACTCATTATTGTGTATGTAAGTTGTCGGTTACAGTTCGTTGAGACTTTGAACTTAGGACATTTAAGTTTGACTCAAATTAGGTGATAGAAATTCTGAATCTTAAACTAAATAGGTATCTTGTTATACAGGATATATTGGAACCCCAGCAACACCTTTGACGTTTGGTCTCTGCTTTTTCAGGAATTTAATGAAAATACCGGTAGCATCTGCATACGTTGATAGTGCAAAGATGTTGATTGACTGCATGATTGATCCAAGGGAGACGTTATGTGATAGAGATGATGCGGTAGTTTGGGATGTTTTCAAGAGGTGACATTCCTGTAGGAGAGCGACCAAATTAGAATGACAGGGAGAAAATAGATTGAATTCAACTCTAATGTTCAATATCTAGTATTTATCTTTTGTTTTGTATTGGAAAGTTTTATTTTATTGGCTGTTATTTTGGATAATTATAAAAGTCGGATTCAAATACAGTTGAAATTATAATTTTAATTTCTAACTGACTAATTCAATTTAACCAAAATTAGACCCCAATTCTGAATTTGAATCTCATCGAATTTCAGATATATCAGATCTGAAAATCAAAAGTATGAATCAGCCAGAAAATGACGGAACAGAAGGATACCACCGTTATTTTTATACCAAAATAACTGTTATTTTATTTTACATTCAATAACCGTGGTAATTAATAATGATTCTATATGTGACTTTAAGTCACAAATTTTGTTTGTCATATTCAATAACGCTCTCTGTTTGTCATTTATAAAGAGTCACACTAAATAAATAACGGTTCGAATAATAGATAAAAACCGTTATAAATAATATTTTATAACAGACTTCATTCGTCATTTATATCCCCTTCTGGACTAGTGAAAGGGAGAGCAAAAAGTGATCCGAGGAGTGCAAAAATCGTGGTTGGACTCCTAACTAGACTCAACCCTATATTTGGTTCTAACTCGGTCTAATTTACCCTTACTAGTCGCACACGTTTCTCACACGTCCAAAAAAAACTAAAACTCTTGGTAGTCTTCTTCTTCCGTAGCAGTCATGAACCCTAGCAGATTTACCTTCAACTTATTGAAATCTCGGCTTTCATAGTAGCTAGGAAGGAGGATAACATGATAAAGGAAAGAGTGATCTATGTTATTTTACATGAAATTGGACCACAAATTCTTACCGAGGACTAGCTTTGCACCATATCTCCGAGCTCCATGTTCATATGGTAATGGAAGCGTGGATCTAAATCCGGACATCTCTCCACATAACAGGCAGGAACAAGTTCTAGGAAGCTTCATGAACGAATACTAATCTTAAGCACCGATACTTCCAAATGATAGAGAATTCTTTCATAGTATGTCAACAGGTATGCTCAAATCAATACTCTCAGTCCCGTGGCAATTTTCACATTTCCACAAGCTTACTTAACAATAAACGTGTTTTTGCCCAGATGTTGTCCCTTGTTCTAAACTAAGCCTACTCGTAACAAACCTCGGAAAAGGGAAAAAATCCTTTACGAATCACACTGGCATAAAAAATCAACAGACACCCTAATAAGTTAGGGCTATTTTCACGTAAGAAGAAGCCGACGAGAGAAATGGTGTTTTTTTACTGTATTCGTCTTAACGTGTGAAGTGTACGTGAGATTAGTAAGGATATTTTAGGCCAAAGAAGAAAAGTTTAGTGAGTCGACTCTAGTTACCGAGTCGACTACGTTTTTCGCACTCCTCGGATCACATTTTGCTCTCCCTCTAACAAAAATCAAATCTTTTCCGTTCATTATCAAGTATCAACAACGACAAGCTAGGTTCTCCAATGTATTCTCGGTGAAGTTAACTATCAAACTCGAGTTCCCTGTTCTTCTTAAACTCCTCCGTGAATCGCTGGTCATCTTGAGCTTGAGACAACCTAAACCTTTCCTAATTCTTTCTCAGCTTTACATCACTTCGGACTCGCACCTCAGACTCGAGCTCCACCAGTCCATGTTGGTTCCTAGTTAGAGCACCACTTCTCATTATTATCCCAATCTTTTCCGGTAAGCTCTGTCTCTTTTGTACTCGAGCTAGCAGAAACACCGGACCTCGGCTCTAAGTCCAACACAAGATTCATTCTCCATTTGCCATCGATGACAGCAACACTCGAGACTCGCAACTTATTTGAATCCCAGCTCGAGTTTCCACCGACACTGATCAGCAACACCCTTCATCATCTCTGTTTTGCTGAAACTCTCATCACGATCCATAATCTACTGTCGATAATGACAGCAACCCTTTCTCCATCAATCAGTAGCGATCTCCGTCAAACATCCATCACAAACTCGACTACATTCCATGATTATCAATAGCTAACACCAAGAACAGCTCCAAGACTCGATACTCTTCTCAACTTTAGAGACAATCCAAACTCCATCGAGCAGAATCAGTCATAATCATTCTCACCTGTAATGGCAGTAACAACTACCATTTATTCCCTCGAGCTCAAACTATGTCTTCTCAGCACAACCGTGTTCTTCCACTTTGAGCTGAGCTTCATCACCATCATTGAATACAACCTCATTGAAACCCACTGGTCCATACTCTAGCTCGAACCCTTAATCACCATTCACTACGCCTTCGGTACGGCAACATGAGATTTGCTAGAAAACTCATCGTGTTTTGTTGATAGGAAAGAAGATGATGGTGGCAGCCCCGAACTGAATGTCCGAGTTCCCTTAACACTATTTGAATTTGAACTTCCCCTCAGTAAATGACATGAATTCCTTTAGCAGTTCCCGTGAGACAGTCCACCCCTTAACAGAATGACTACCACTTATTTTACAGTGGGGGTGCCAATATCACTTCCAATGGAAAATGACCATTTTACCCTTTTAGTCTTTTAAGTTCTTGTTTTACTCATAACTTCTTCATACGAACTCAGAATGACTCCGTTCTTTCGCCATTGCCTTTGTCTTCTCGTCCTCTACATAATGAAAAGTAGAAATCTTGTACTTGAAAGAGTTTCACTTAGTCTTTGGCCCTTCTCCACTTGTAACTAGCTTCTTTTATTACACAATTTAGTGCATATTCACTTCTTTTGGATGATTCATCTAATAAATCACAAATAAGAGAAAACAAGTGTAATATACAATTTTCAAGAAAACCAACGAATACTAGCATGGAATTGACACTAAATATATGTGAAATATGCACTTATCATTACAGGAGAGCTGGTAGAGGAATGAGTCCAGGTGGAAGTCAGCAAACTCGTGGAAGTCAGCAAAGTCGTGAAATAAGTGAAAGAAGATTGAGACGTCGTCTTATGGAGGAGGTACCAGAAAGTTCAACCCCAAACATGATGTTAGATAGTCAAGGAGTACGTGGTGGTGAAGAAAACATTGGCTTGGATACAACTCCTACACGTATGTTTAGTCATTTGCAAACTGACATAATGACTCCAGCTGGTGGTGTGAACATGGAAGTAGTTAGGCAAATGAATCTGTATACCCCAATTGCCTCAACCTCATCAGCATTTCAACCATTCCTGCAACAATATCAACCACACGTATTTCAAGATTTGTATCGAGTTCTTATACCCCATTATCCCATTGCTTATCAAGGTTATGGTGATTCTGATAAGACTCAAGCACCAAGTGAGTCTCAAACCGGCACCATAACTAATTTGTTGACCAACTCTATGGATCCAGAAAATGCAGGCAATTAGATCTTTGGTCGGGGAGGAAATGGACAAGGAAATGAGTAGTTTAAATGTAATCTTTTAGTTGAAATGTGAAATGTAATTTTGTTTTTTAGATTAATAATTAATGGAAACTATCTTTTAAATTAATATTCAGATTGAAACTAGTTTTACATTCATTAAAAAATAACCTTGATTGCATAACACGATACTTATAATTTGAATCCCTGCACATGAATATTGTAGAGTTCATCACATTCGTCATGACTTCCATTGTCTTCGGCGAATTTGGTACGAGCTCTAATTTTTAGTTCTTCATTTGATAACCCAGGATTATCCCCTTTTATCAACCACATAATTTGCTGATACTTTCGAACATTGTCATTGATGGATTTACATGACTTAACGCCGTAAACTTATGAAACACAGTGTCCCATAAGTTAAAAGTCTCTAAAGTGAAATCTCTATCGCTTGCAACTAAAACCCAACATCGAATTAGAGAAACATCTTCCTCTGGAGTAAAATCCACTTCGGTTATGCGAGCACTAGGCATGAAGAAATGAATTTGAAGTTGGGTTGGAATTGGTAGAAAACAAGTATTTATAGGGGTTGAAATGGTAGCCGTTAGATGAAGATCTGATTAGCGATTATCATAGTAGCGAGCGACAACTTGACTATCGCTGTCGAGTTAATGACCATCGAGCGTTGTGTTGAACATCGAGCGACCGAGACTCTATCGCTCTCGTGTATGCCTATATGCTAGGAAAAACATATTGGCATATGAGTTTGGCAGTTTGGCATACCCATAGTGGGTGCATATATGCCAAATATCATGTTTTGGCACGTGCATAGGAATAGGCCTTACGGACAAAACTTCTTAACCAAAGCAGTTTTCCTTTTAACTTCAATGGAGAAACTATAAAGTAAAAGTTAAAAACTCCAATGGAGAAAGTCATCACCTTTCACTTTCATTTTGTGCCTCTTTAACACGGGCCGTGCCTGTTGAAAAAAAGAGAAGAACAAGAAGAACTTTCAAAGACCCTTCTTTACTCTCTGTCTTCTCTCTCATTAAGTCGTCTCCTTTCTCTCTCTTCTCCACACGAGAAACCTTCTTCTCTTTTTCAAAAGGAAGAAGAAACCAACAGCAGGGCTAAAGTGATTGTCTTTATTATCTTCACTTTCATCTTGATCTTACTCGGAAAACAATAGACGCAACAAAATTTAAGGTATGGGTTTCTTTTCTGGATTTTTTTGAATTTATTTTGTTTGGACTTGATTTGGTTTATGCATCTGTTGAAACCCTAGTGAAAATCTGATTGAATTAGGTGAAGTAATGATTCAAGTTTTTATTTTTATTATCATTTATGATCTGTTTGTGTTGTGTTTGTCTCTGGGGGTTCATTGAATTTTTAGTAAGACCCATTTTTGTTCTACTTTTTTGGAGTATTCAAAAATGGGGAATACTCTGGGTTAGTGGGTTCATTGAATTTTTATTTTTATTATCATTTTTGTTCAGTGGTTATTTGGACTGGGTTAGTTTCTTTGGGTATTGCTTGAATTTAGGTGTCTATGTGTGGCACTTTCTATTTTTGGGGAAATTGATAATTTAGGTTTGGGCATTTATCAGGGGCGGCAACTGACCATGGTGGAACATCCTTTCCTTTGATTTGGAGTATCGTCGTTTGCGATAAAAGGCAGCTACACCATGAGTTACGGCAAGGAAGAGAAGTTTGTAAGGTTAGTCAGTATGCTTATTGTTCAGTTCATTTCAATGATTATGTTCTACAATTGTAATGATGTTGTACTTGTATAGTAAGAAAATTCATCACCATCGTCGTAGTGCTATAAAATTGGTAATTGTGTGGGATGTTAATACCCGTACTTGTACTTAGAAATCTGTATCTTTTCAAGTAGTAAAACAACTGTTCCCACATTCCTTAGGATTATGTTATTCAATAAACATAATCATTAATTAGTGATTACCTTTTGCTTGTTCTCTTTTTACGAGTCTAATCTGAGGTTTAATCTATATCCTTAGTTTAATGGGTAATATGCTAAAGGTGTACGTTATCTTAACCACTAATTCAGGGGAATGCACCCTGGATCTTTTGGTGTTCCCTTTTTGCTTATATGTTGGGCACTGGTTGATGCCTTTGAATCTTTCGCCAGGGATTGACAGTAGAAGTTTATTGTAACATTTACTGCGGTTTATCTTTTTGATGTTAATCCCTCATTTGTATATTTTTTCGGCGTATGTTGATCAGGTTTCAGGATTGGACTTCGGAGCCATCTTTAAACAATGACAGGAGGTTTTCTGATAGAGATGGATCTTCTAATTCAGGAAGCCTTAAATCTAAAGTGAGCTTGGTTTCAGAAAAGATTCGAACGGGCTTCACTCAGGGGTTTCGGGGGAGGGCCCTTCGGGGGATTGGTAATTCAATGAACCTTGACCCTCAGAGGGAATCGAGAGTCTCTGAAGATCCTAGATTCAACACTCAGAATACTGAATCAGCGAAGCGAATGCTTGACCCTCAGGGAACATTTCTTCAAAAGTGGAATAAGATATTTGTTTTGTCATGTGTGCTGGCTGTATCCTTAGATCCCTTGTTCTTTTACATTCCAGTTATTGACGGAAAGAAGAAGTGCCTCAGTGTTGATAAGAGGTTGGAAACCGCAGCTTGTATATTGCGTTTTTTCACTGATATATTTTATGTGCTTCATATTATCTTCCAGTTTCGCACTGGTTTTATTGCTCCATGGACTCGAGTTTTTGGAAGGGGTGTGTTGGTTGAAGATCCCGTTGCTATTGCCAAACGATATTTAACAACATACTTTCTGATTGACATCCTCGCAGTCCTTCCTCTCCCGCAGGTGGTAATTCTAATTATTATTCCTAGAATGAGAGGCTTCGCAGCTCTGAATACAAAGAACTTGCTGCGGTTCATTGTCCTAATCCAATATGTCCCGAGATTGATTCGAATATATCCACTGTATAAAGATGTTACTAGAACTTCAGGTATAATCACTGAAACAGCTTGGGTTGGTGCCGCTTTCAATCTTTTCCTCTTTATGCTTGCAGGTCATGTAAGTATAACTATCAACCTAGTTTTTTCCTCCTTCATATTTCCTTTATTTAATATATATTACAATTCGTGATTGGTCAATCTCTTCCATATTAGATTTTTGGAGCCTTGTGGTACCTCTTTTCGATCGAGAGAAACGATACATGCTGGCGGAGGGCATGCGAAGATACCATTAATAACTGTGTTACCAAGGATCTATATTGTGGAACCAATAGTAAAGAAAATCTATTTCTGGACAATCTTTGCCCCTTCGCTGAACCAAACGTAAACGCAACTCTGTTCAATTACGGAATTTTCCTTGATGCTCTTCAGTCAGGAGTAGTGGAATCAAGAAATTTTTGGGAAAAGTTGTTTTACTGTTTATGGTGGGGATTACGAAGTTTAAGGTTGGTGCATATAAGAGTTAGTACTAATCTTTTCTGATATGATGTTAATTGTTACTCTCGAGGTTGGACCTATTTTTGGATTTGCCTTCACATCTGCATCACGGCAGGCTCATTTTATCTTTTTGTTGGAATTATAATGAATTGATGACCCTACCTTAACTTGTTAATTTCTTGCAGTTCCCTTGGTCAAAATCTCGAAACAAGTACTTATGTATGGGAAATTCTCTTTGCGGTCTTAATATCAATCGTTGGCTTGGTTTTATTTGCACTCCTTATCGGAAACATGCAGGTTACCGTTTATTCTATTTATTATTCTAAAGCTTATGTCGAGTTTTGAATTATTGCCAGAGGAAATCGTTATTGGTTTTATGAACTAATTTTGTTACTTTCGATGTTACAGACATATCTACAGTCAAATACTGTTAGATTAGAAGAAATGAGAGTGAAACGCCGAGATGCAGAGCAGTGGATGTCACATAGATTACTCCCTGAACCTCTGCGAGAGCGGATAAGGAGGTATGAGCAGTACAGATGGCAAGAAACAAGGGGTGTTGATGAACAGAATTTGCTCTATAACCTTCCTAAAGACTTGAGGAGAGACATCAAGCGCCATCTCTGTTTGGCGTTGCTGACAAGAGTAAGTCCTTTGTTACATATGTATATACTAGTACAGGGCACATCGTTGCACGTGTTATTTGAGTGGAACATGGCACACATAAGTACCACTTAATCTAATAGAAATAGCCATAGATTTGTATTCGTCTCTTAGTTTTCCAATTTGACCATTTTGCCCTCATTTTATTTTTACTTTTGTTTAGTATGTCGGAGTATTTTAGTAAAAAGCCCCTAAAAACCTCTTTGCTTACTGCTTAGTATATAGTAGAGATAGTTTGGATCAAACCTTAGCAATTTTAGGTTACTGACACATGCACTCATCTTCGTTTCACTTTTAGGTGCCAATGTTTGAAAAAATGGATGAACAACTACTGGATGCTATGTGCGAGCGTCTCAAACCAGTATTATACACAGAAGAAAGTTACATAGTGCGAGAGGGTGATCCTGTTGACGAAATGCTCTTCATCATGAGGGGAAAACTATTGACTGTTACCACCAATGGTGGAAGAACAGGATTCTTCAACTCCGAGCAACTCAAAGCCGGGGACTTTTGTGGTGAAGAATTACTTACATGGGCTCTTGATCCTCAAACTACAGCCAACCTCCCAATCTCTACTCGAACTGTTCGAGCTCTGTCAGAAGTCGAAGGTTTTGCCCTTGTAGCAGACGACCTTAAATTCGTGGCTTCTCAATTTCGAAGGCTTCACAGTAAGCAACTTAGGCATACTTTTAGGTTCTACTCACAACAATGGAGAACATGGGGAGCCTGTTTCATACAAGCAGCTTGGCGTAGACACTGTAAGAAGAAACTCGAGGAATCTCTACGTGCAGAAGAGGATAGATTGCAGAATGCATTGGCTAAAGGAAGTGGGAGTTCACCGAGTCTTGGTGCAACTATTTACGCTTCACGTTTTGCAGCAAACGCCTTGCGTGCATTGCGCCGAAATGGTGCAAGGAAAGCAAGGGTTGCTGATAGAGTACCTCCGATGCTACTTCAGAAACCTGCGGAACCTGATTTTACAGCTGAACAATAGTGATTTGATTTATTTTTTTAATGGTTTTTCTTTTGGGTATTTTGATGATCTGTAAAGATTGAAAGATCGGGAAAACACTTCAAACAAACAAAAAAAAGAAAGTCCAAAGGGGTTTGCTGTATCCAGATAATCTGTGTATATTATGTAGAATATAGCTAGTGCATTTGCTGTCATACCTTTGTATTCTTTGATTTGTACACTAATTTTTTTCTCTCTTTTATAATGTCTGTTGGTTTTTGGGTTTGTTCTTCCTTGGGCTTTCAAATTTGTGTTCAGAAAAGAGATGGAAAGAGTGACATGTACAAAAATCTGTTCAAACATTTTCATCTTGTGATAATCAGGATAGGCTGGTATCGATGTACGTACTTTTTTGGTGCACACAAGTGCACACCCTAATCGCCCTTTAGCGAGAAGCCGAGGAACTTCTCAAGCCCAATGTTGCAGGATAAGTAAGAAAATGAAAGGTCTACCATAACTAAGAAAATGAAAGGTTGCAAACTAGGATGCAAAGTAGAAGAACTATGATTTTAGGCATACAAAAATCTTTTAGGGCATACCAAGTAAAGACAAAAAAGGAGTGTAAATAGCAAAATCAGAAGCCCCTTAACCAAATATTTTTGGTAATGGCAAATCTGCCCTTTTAGGATTAGTGTTAATACTAATGATTAGTTAAAATAATTCTGATTAGTGATTAATGATTAGTGATTAGTTTTATGATTATTTAGTCATTAATTTGTGTAAATAAAAATTTTGAGTAAGAAAAAAAAAGTTAGGTTTTTTTAGAAGGAGAAGGGGAAAGTGAGAAAAAAAATTGTATAGATTTTTTAGTTACCCTTGGGGGCAAGGGGCCCCCTGCAGAATGCGAGACAGCGTCTCGCGGGAAAATTTTCCAACATATCTTATGTTTAATCTCACTTTTGTAGGTTAAAATCATCAAAAGTCTGTGTTTTTTCACTAAGGTTCGGCGAGTCTGGATGAACAGTTGGCTAGCCGAAAGTGTTGATTAAGAGCCGAACCTACCTTGTAGACCGAGAGTTCGGCTTGGTTCGAATTGTCCTAAAAGTCGAACCCTACACCGAACCTGTCCGGAAGAAAAAATGTTTAGGGTTCTGCTTATATTTAGAAATTCGTAAGCGTAGAACCGTTGGAAACACATTGTTCGGCTATTTGAATAAGTAGAATATGTTTCGAACCCGATCATGTACATTTCGGGTTAATAATTTTGTATTGGTTCTAAGCACATATTGTGAATATCGTAATAGCCGAACCTCGTAAATGTGTTAGGTTGGCACATATTATGATTATCGAATACGCCGAACCCCGTGCATCTCTTTCTGTGACTAGGTTCGGCTTGAAATTTCATGAAATTTCAAGCCGAACTATTCATATACACTTACAGGAAGCTTTTGTGAAGAACAGTTCGGCTAAAAACGCAACTTAATTTTGAGCCGAACCCAACACTGTGTAATCGTCATTTAATCGATGAAAAACAGCAAATAGGAGATTGGGTTTGTAAAACTTACTTTCTTATCCTAGTTTCGGAGTTGGAGATGCGATTGGTTCAGTGGGGTTCAATTGGTGGTTGATTTTCAGTTTGTACACCTTCATCTTCAATTGGTTCTTCTTCTTCAATTGATGGATTAGAAGACGATTTGGTTTGCCTAGTCCCTGCTTTTCTTTGTACGAGTCATTATGTAGTTCAGTTTAATCGACAATCAAATTTTTACGAATCGACAATTAATCACGGTGATGAATTTTTTTTTTTCGCGGGAGGGGAAGAGTTCAACTAGAGGAGGAAGAAGAAGAGATGTTAAGGGAAGATGATTTTGATTTTTTAGAAAACTGATTTTAGATTTTTGTTAAGGGTATATAGGTAATTGAGCTACCCATAGGTTACCCCTTATAAGGTCACCCAAGATGGGACTATCATTTTGTATGCCCAGAAAGTTTTTCGTATGCCTAATATCATAGTTCTTGAAAAAGTAGAATTGGTATGTCTCATGTGGTTGACAAAAAAGGATGACAGTACCCATATGCAAATAGGAAATGCACATACATAATAGCAAAATTTAGCCCACTACTGTATGCTAGCATATTGCAGACACACCCTTCTTGGTGATCCACTTCTTGTGGTCCTAATATTTGCATTCTCCTCCATCTCTCAAGTAACATCGTCTCCTTTTCCACAAACCGCAGACACTGCCCACATTGCAAAGATGAATCTCGGGTGTCATGTCATAGTCTCTCAGATTTAGTACGTGAATGCATCTTTACAAAAACAACCAAGGGCATTGGGACAATCATTCGACAAGTTTACCATTGTATTACAGAGGTACCTGCATTGCTAAACATTTCATCCGTCCCAGAAAAAGTGATACTTTGACATATGCATTGCATAATTTTCTCTCCGTCCCAGAAAAAATAGTTAAAATATCACTTTTAGTCGGAGGTGTGCAATATTTAATATTATAACAAAGATACAATCTGGCATTATAAGCCCGATTGGATCAATTCCTGAAAAATACCGTCTTACTGATTGTGAAAGGAATAGTAACTTTCTGCTAATCAGAGTTCACAAGGGACCTGACAGGACTCCTTCAGTCAGAAATCTCGTTGTAAAATCCGCCATCGAATCTTAATTTAAGACTAGATATATGGATCAGTAAATTATCAACAACAACAAATACATCCGTTCTGCTTCCACTACCACCCCAATGCACAAGATTGTTGATATCTTTGCGATTTGCAAATATCCTGATGGGCCATGATGAGTATCATGGCATGATCAAACTTGACCCATGGGAGGATCCCCCATTTAGGGCTATTTGATTTTGGAAACTGGCTGTCTATTCGGGTAGTAGACCCTTTGAGAGGGTCATCACATGGTGGGACCCACGAACTGCACATGCACTCACATGAGATATAATCACTACCAAGTCTAGTCCGAAACGTGTAGGGTGGTTGACCGTTTTTTTGCGGCGATTTAGATAGACTAGCCCCAGGTCACTGGAGGGGTCCATATTATCGTGAAGTAGTGCGTGATTAATGGCGAGATTTAGACGGCTACGATTCGTTCATTAAAATATTCCTACCACTTTAAATTGCATACACTAATTGTGGACTTGGTTTAAATTGGAGCCTGCCGACAATGACTCTCTAGGTTACTTGGTTTGATCACTAAAATACCTCCTTAAACTGGCGAATTAACGTTGTCCAAATGCATTACAATTTATCTTAAAACCGAAGATGTAATTTCAGAATAACTCGTAGAAACAAAAAAAAAAAAAAAAAAATCTTTTGTAAAACCAAAACACTACTCCCTTCGTTCCGATTTACTTGATGTTGTAGAGTTTTTCACGCAGATTAAGAAACAACATAGAGAGTATTTTTTTTCCAAATCTACCCATATTAATAGCTTCCTAGAATTTTAAACCACCTAGTTTTTAGTTTTGATTTAATGTAAATTACGATCCCATTGTAATTTGCTTGGGATGAACCAAATATTCTTTCCAAATCCTTGGAATAATCACTTATCTACTAATTTTAATAAGAATTAATGGTATGTTGTGATTCTAAAGAAAGGGTAAATCAGTGAGAATTTAGGAAAAATACTTAAACCGTCATTTATTTTGGAACACAAAAAAACCCCTAAAACATCAAGTAAATTGGAACGGAGGGAGTATTATTTTAGAATGACTTGCAGAAACTAATAAACAGTACTTTTTGTGAAACAAAATATTTCTACTATTTAATTGGTTTTTGCTTCTCGACAAACAGAGTAGTTTTTATTGCTGGTATCTAACGTGTCCATAGTTAAATTATTAAGGTTTAAGTATAATTTAGTGCCTCATAAGTCATACCAGTGATGTAAATGATGAAAGCTTGGAATACGCTTTGCATTCTAGTTAACCAAGTATGAGGTTGATAGCTACACTGCGGTATACACATGACAAATTGCACAACATGCAGGAGCAGTATCATGGGAAACACCTAATCTACCAACATACAACATGCACGCGTCTATCAGCCATCACATACGACCACCATTCAACTAGACTGCGAAAGAGAAAGATTCATTCACATGGTGGGAGGACATTAGCCAGTAAAATACAGATTCTGTTGTCCCTTCCAAAATTTTACGAGCTTTTCGAAAAATCTATTTTCAGACTTGCAAATGGAGTAGAAAAAAATTGAGTCAACATTTATGCTCACGAACTGAGAGAGTTTGTTCCAAAGTTGTGAACCGGGATCTTACACTATTCTTGGGAGATGGTATTGGAGTTAAAGTTGAAGTTAAATTCCCATGCATTAATTTTTGTTAATCAAGTTGCATTAATCAAGATGTTTAGTTTGTTAGTATATTGCACAGCACAACACATCAAAGTACTGC
Organism: Papaver armeniacum; assembly: GCA_023531295.1. NCBI lineage: Eukaryota > Viridiplantae > Streptophyta > Magnoliopsida > Ranunculales > Papaveraceae > Papaver > Papaver armeniacum. The sequence continues at coordinate 306,472 of JAJJWW010010013.1, forward strand.
TACTTATATATTATACAAAGTCTTATAGGTACGATTTGGATTTGCAAGAAACGATGATGAGATGAGAATATATTATTGTAGAGACTAGAGGGAGGGATTCATATTTGAATAATTTGTATTCAAATAGTTTTGCAACTATATGTATGTCTGTTTTTGCAATCGTCACGAATAAAAACATAAAATCAAATCTTATCTTTGATTGATTGATTCACCTTACGTCTACAAGGCTAGCCATTATTACAAAAGAAAACATGTAATATAATTGAGAATATAATTCATATTCGCACCACGTGCATTGCATATTTGCAGCTGACATGAACATGGTCTCTGTTTTCCTTCACGAAATAAGTAATGAGAAACAAGAATATGCATGGATAAACCGCCTAGCTAGCTAGCTAGCTAGCTATCAGTGGGTTAATTTGGTTGTTAAAAGCGATAACCAAACTACGTTCCAGAAAAGATATCTTAGTACAGTAAATAAGATTATTATTGAAATGATTCAAGGAACTAAACAATAACAGAGAGTATCAAAAGTATAATCAATGAAACAAAGAACATGTTTCTCAGACTCTAGACATGAAAATGAAAAAGGAAAAACCAAAAGACTCAGTCATTGTGAGAGACAGACTTGACAATATAAACCTAGAGTTCTCACATGGGACTTGCACACACTGGCATCAAATAGAGTATTGACTTTAATCAACGGCGATGACTTGAATAATACAACTACCCCCTCAAGATCAGTGAGCTTCAAGACTCGAGCTTGTTCTTGAGCTTGTGAAAATGAGGAGCGTGAAGAGCCTTGGTAAAGACGTCAGCAAGCTATTCTAAAGTAGAAATGTAGAACACCTTTAGCTGCTCAGATTGAACTAGTTCGCGGACAAAATGGAAATCAAGTGCAACATGTTTCATCTTACTGTGCATAACAAGGATTTGAAGCAAGGGGAGAGGGCGATGTTATCACGGCCAATAGAAGGTACCACGGGGAGAAACAGATGTAAATCCTTTAATAGTTGACACACCCATACCAATTCAAAAAGCGACTTGAGCTAAACATCGATACTCTGCCTCTGTAGAAGATCTAGCAACAGTGGCCTGTTTCTTTGAAGACCAAGTGATGGGATTGAAACCAAAAAATATGCAATGACCACTAGTAGAGCGTCTATCAGTGGGATTGCCTGCCCAATCAGCATCAGAAAATCCCTGTAAAGCAAGAAGACCCTTAGTGAAAAGTAAGCCATGATCAATGGTGCCCTTGATATACCGTAAGATCCTCTTAGCTTGCTGTCATATGGTTTTGAGTGGGATTACGCATATCTTTGCGAGACTTGATTAACGGCATAACAAATTTCTGGGCGTGTCCAAGTGAGATATTGTAGACCACCTACAAGGGACCTGTATTCAGTGGGGTTATGAAGTAGCTCACTGTCACCGGGAGTAAGCTTAGATGTAGCGCAAGCTGGAGTATGACATGGTTTAGCACCAACCATGTTTGTTCTCTTGAGAAGATCCAAGGCATATTTAGATTGAGAGAGAAACAACTTGTCTTTGTCTCGCTTGACTTCCAAACCGAGAAAAAAATGCAAGGCACCAAGATCTTTTGACAGAAATAAAGAACCCCGAGTTTTGATAAAGTCGTGAATAAAAGTGAATCATTCCGGTGACAATGATGTCATCTACATACACCAAACAGATCACCAATCTTTTACCATGCTTAAGAACGAACAAGGAAGTGTCAAGAATCGAAGCTACAAATCCAATGACTACAAGAGCGAAGCTAACTTGTCATACCATGCCCGAGGGGCCTGTTTGAGCCCATAAATAGACTTATGAAGGCGACACACATAGTTAGGGTGCTCAGGGTCTAGAAAGCCTGGAGGTTGGTGCATAAATACCTGTTCTTTTAAGTCCCCATGCGTAAATGCGTTGTTTGATGTCAAGTGTCGAATAGACCACTCAAATTGAATTGACCAAAGCCAAAACTAGTCTAATTGTGGTGGGTTTGGCCACTGGGCTGAAAGTTTCTGAATAATCTACCCCTTCGTGCTGATGGAAACCCTTAGCCACTAACCTAGACTTGAACTTATCAATAGAACCATCAGCTTTATATTTGATCTTGTATACCCACTTGCAGCCAACCACATTCTGATCCGGTGATGGAGGAACCTTAGTCCAGGTACCAGCCTCAATATGAGCGTTATACTCATCCACCATAGAGACTCTCCACTTGGGGTGCTTATTAGATGAGTAAAACAGGTTGGGGTGGCAGCAGACACATTAGCTAGAAAAGCAGCAGGCAAAACATGATTTGTGGCAAGATATGACTTAGGTTTGAAGATACCCATCTTGGCTCGTGTAGTCATTGTGTGTGTGTTTGAAGGAATAACATGAGAAATAACAGAAAGAGGAGAGGGAGGTGAATGTGGAGCAGGAAGAGAGGATGAAGGTGCATGCTTCAACTGAGAGAATGTGTCAGATAACACAGAACTGGAGGAAGAAAGGCATAAGTCCTTGAATGGAAATGAGGATTCATCAAACACAACATGCCTAGACACATATATTCTTCCAGTAGTGGGATCCAGACACTTATAACCTTTTTGAAAAGAAGCATAGCCGATGAACACACAATGCTTACTCCTAGGTTGGAGTTTGGAGTTTGTATATGGTTTCAGCCAAGGAAAGCAAGCACAACCGAAGGTCTTGAGAAAAGAAAAGTCAGGAGAAGTATGAAACAAGACTTGTAAGGGTATTTGAAAATTGATAGCCTTAGTTGGTAGTCTGTTTATTAAAAAGTTGGCAGTGGTGAATGCTTCTACCCAAAATTCATGTGGCAAACCTGATTGAATGAGTAAAGTTCTTGCAAGATTAAGGATGTGCTTATGTTTAGCCTCGGCAACACCATTCTGCTCTGGTGTGTGAGGGCAAGAAGATTCATGCGTAATTCCTTTACTAGTAAGAAAATCTGAGAGGTAAGTGTTGAAAAACTCACCACCTCCATCAGACCTAATCACCTTGACAGAGAGGTGAAGCAAAGTTTCTATTTGAGAAACAAAAGGAATGAAAACAGATTTGAAATCAGATTTCATAGCTAATGGAAAAAGCCAGCAATATTTAGAAAAATTATCTATAACAACTGCATAATAGTTGGCACCACCCACAGAAGTAACATTGCAAGGACCCCACACATCCATATGTAATAAAGCAAGAGGAACTGTCGTAGAAGTAGTACACAGACTAAAAGGTAACTTGTGACTACAAGCAAGTGTCTGATCATTACAAAAAATAGGTTTATTGCCAAAATTTTGAAGTGAAAAGGCTCTATGTATTCTCTGAAGAGACTGGAAAGAAGGGTGTCCAAGCCTTCTATGCCAAAGGTCAGTGGAGCAAGACAATGCAGTAGAAGAACTAGTTGAGGAGGGAGACTTCATGGGACTGGTGAAGTGAAGAGGATAAAGTCCATTATGTCAAGGCCCGTGTCTGAGTAATCCTCCCATGGAAAGATCCTCAGACAAGTAAAACCATCACAAGTGAAGGTTAATGAGCGATTATTATGGGAGGTAAATTTATGGATGGAGAGAGCAAATTATGAGAGGTTTGTAGGAACTAGAAGAACATTTTTAAGAACGCAAGTTTGAGTAGATAAAGTTTTAGTAGTGGAGCCAAGATGAGTAATGGGCATACCTTCTCCATTTGCTGTTGAAATTGTCTCTGAACCCATGTAAGGAGAAGTGACAGTCAAATTATCTTCAGAAACAGTGATATGATTGTTAGCTCCCGAGTCCACAAACCAAGGATTGTCACCAAAGACATTTGCAGAAGCAAGCATAGCAGAAATATTCGATGGAGGAGCTCTGCCTTGATAAGCAAAGTTGAGTCTCTGAGTACAAGTCTGAGCCTGATGATCATCGCCATAGCAGATTTGACATGGTAAAGCTGATGGTGTTGATGTAGTAAATTGTGGTGGCCTCTGAGATGCAGGAGGATAAAACGATGGCACCGAAGCATTAGGGTATGAAGTATGAGGTTGATGATGGAATGAAGAATAGTTCCTACTGAAATTTGGAGTCCAACCCCTACCACGACCTCTAAAAGATCTACCAGAAGATGAAGGCGGTCGATGGTAGCCCGATGTAAAAGATTGAGCAGGTGGTCGATTGTAGCCCGCTGTAAAAGGTGGAGTATGTGGTCGATGGTTTCCCGACGCATAAGATTGAGAGTAAAATTGAGGCATAGTATGAGCAGCAAAGGCTTTTTCAGAGGTGGTTTTATAATGAGATAATCTATTATTCACAACTATTTCCTCACTTAGAAGCAAATTATGAACCTCTCTACTGGTTATGGGAGGACTACGCATTCTCAAAGCAGTAGCAAACAAAATATAATCATCAGACAAGCTATTCAAAATCACAACTACCAATTCAGAATCAGAAACAACACAACCAAAGACAGACCAAAGAATCAGTAATACGTTTCAATTCAGCAAGATATTCCGATGCAGAGAGATTACCTTGACGAAAGGTAGAGAGCTTTGTGCGCAACTGTATGACATGAGTAGATGAAGTTTGACCGAACTTATCTTCAATAAGTCTCCAAAGCTCATGAGAGGTAGTAGCTCCAAAGAGATGACCAATAACAGCATCAGAAATTGATGAGTTGATCCACATGATAATAGTTTGATCTTCCTCCTTCCACTCAAGATAGGCAGGACTGACAGTGTGGTTGCGTTCACTCCGCTCATTTTGATACATAGGAGGACAAGGATTGGAGCCATCAACATAATAAACCGCTTTATAGCGCTGAAGAAGAAACATGAACAGATTTCTCCAAATTAAAAAATTATCATCTCTAAGCTTAATAGGTAGAATAGCAGCAATCTGATGTAAAGGAACAGAACAGATGAGACTCGTTCTACCAAAAGGATTTTCCATTGAGTAAACGTAAAAAATTGAGAAAGGGAAAATTAAGAATTAAAAAATTGGGAATCAATTAGACCAAATTAAAGCAAAATTGCGGTCAATCAACAATCGATAGGGGAAGAAAACAAAGTGTGAAGACAGATCTGGGAAAGGGAAAATCAGATGGATTGCAGCGGAAACAAAAAACGAGAATCGACAAAGCGGTGAAGCAAAAAATGGCTACGATGATACCATAGTAAAATAGATAAGATTATTATTGGAAATGATTCAAGGATTTAAACAATTACAGAGAGTATCAAAAGTATAATCAATGAAACAAAGAACATGTTTCTCAGACTCTCTGTAGACATCAAAATGAAAAGGAAAAACGAAAAGACTCAGTCGTTGTGAGAGACATACTTGACAGTATAAACCTAGAGTTCTCACACGGGACTTGCACACACTGGCATCAAATAGAGTATTGACTTTAATCAACGGCGATGACTTGAATAATACAACTACCCCCTCAAGATCGGTGAGCTTCAAAGACTCGAGCTTGTTCTTGAGCTTGTGAAAACAAGGAGCATGAAGAGCCTTGGTAAAGACGTCTGCAAGCTGTTCTAAAATAGAAATGTAGAACACCTTTAGCTGCTCAGATTGAACTAGTTCGCGGACAAAATGGAAATCAAGTGCAACATGTTTCATCTTCCGTGCATAACAGGATTTGAAGCAAGGGAGAGAGAACCGATATTATCACAAACCAATAGAAGGTACCACGGGAGAAACAGATGTAAATCCTTTAATAGTTGACACACCCATACCAGTCTCCGCAGCGGCTTGAGCTAAACATCGATACTCTGCCTCTGTAGAAGATCTAGCAACAGTGGCCTATTTCTTTGAAGACCAAGTGATGAGATTGAAACCAAAAAATATGCAATGACCACTAGTAGAGCGTCTATCAGTGGGATTGCTTGCCCAATCAGCATCAGAAAATCCCTGTAAAGCAAGAAGACCCTTAGTGAAAAGTAAGCCATGATCAATGGTGCCCTTGATATACCGTAAGATCCTCTTAGCAGCTGTCATATGGTTTTGAGTGGGATTCTACATATGCTGGCAGACTTGATTAACGGCATAACAAATTTCTGGGCGTGTCCAAGTGAGATACTGTAGACCACCTACAAGGGACCTGTATTCAGTGGGGTTATGAAGTAGCTCACTGTCACCGGGAGTAAGCTTAGATGTAGCGCAAGTCTGAGTATGACATGGTTTAGCACCAACCATGTTTGTTCTCTTGAGAAGATCCAAGGCATATTTAGATTGAGAGAGAAACAACTTGTCTTTGTCTCGCTTGACTTCCAAACCCAGAAAAAAATGCAAGGCACCAAGATCTTTGACAGGAAATAAAGAACCCAGAGTTTTAATAAAGTCGTGAATAAAATCTGAATCATTCCTAGTGACAATGATGTCATCTACATACACCAAACAGATCACCAATCTTTTACCATGCTTAAGAACGAACAAGGAAGTGTCAGCAACTGAAGCTACAAATCCAACAGCTACAAGAGCAGAAGCTAACTTGTCATACCATGCCCGAGGGGCCTGTTTGAGCCCATAAATAGACTTATGAAGGCGATACACATAGTTAGGGTGCTCAGGATCTACAAAGCCTGGAGGTTGGTGCATAAATACCTGTTCTTTTAAGTCCCCATGCAGAATTGCGTTGCTGATGTCAAGCTGTCGATTAGACCACTCAAATTGAACAGCCAAATCCAAAACTAGTCTAATTGTGGTGGGTTTGGCCACTGGGCTGAAAGTTTCTGAATAATCTACCCCTTCGTGCTGATGGAAACCCTTAGCCACTAACCTAGACTTGAACTTATCAATAGAACCATGAGCTTTATATTTGATCTTGTATACCCACTTGCAGCCAACCACATTCTGATCCGGTGATGGAGGAACCTTAGTCCAGGTACCAGCCTCAATATGAGCGTTATACTCATCCACCATAGAGACTCTCCACTTGGGGTGCTTATTAGATGAGTAAAACAGGTTGGGGTGGCGACAGCAGACACATCGCCTAGAAAAGAAGAGGCAAAACATGATTTGTGGCAAGATATGACTTAGGTTTGAAGATACCCATCTTGGCTCGTGTAGTCATTGTGTGTGTGTTGGAAGGAATAACATGAGAAATAACAGAAAGAGGAGAGGGAGGTGAATGTGGAGCAGGAAGAGAGGATGAAGGTGCATGCTTCAACTGAGAGAATGTGTCAGATAACACAGAACTGGAGGAATAAAGGCATAAGTCCTTGAATGGAAATGAGGATTCATCAAACACAACATGCCTAGACACATATATTCTTCCAGTAGTGGGATCCAGACACTTATAACCTTTTTAAAAAGAAGCATAGCCGATGAACACACAATGCTTACTCCTAGGTTGGAGTTTGGAGTTTGTATATGGTTTCGCCCAAGGAAAGCAAGCACAACCGAAGGTCTTGAGAAAAGAAAAGTCAGAAGAAGTATGAAACAAGACTTGTAAGGGAATTTGAAAATTGATAGCCTTAGTTGGTAGTCTGTTTATTAAAAAGTTGGCAGTGGTGAATGCTTCTACCCAAAATTCATGTGGCAAACCTGATTGAATGAGTAAAGTTCTTGCAAGATTAAGGATGTGCTTATGTTTAGCCTCAAAGCAACACCATTCTCGCTTCCGGTGTGTGAGGGCAAGAAGATTCATGCGTAATTCCTTTACTAGTAAAGAAAATCGAGAGGTAAGTGTTGAAAAACTCACCACCTCCATCAGACCTAATCACCTTGACAGAGAGGTGAAGCAAAGTTTCTATTTGAGAAACAAAAGGAATGAAGACAGATTTGAAATCAGATTTCATAGCTAATGGAAAAAGCCAGCAATATTTAGAAAAATTATCTATAACAACTGCATAATAGTTGGCACCACCCACAGAAGTAACATTGCAAGGACCCCACACATCCATATGTAATAAAGCAAGAGGAACTGTCGTAGAAGTAGTAGACAGACTAAAAGGTAACTTGTGACTACAAGCAAGTTTACAGTCATTACAAAAAATAGGTTTATTGCCAAAATTTTGAAGTGAAAAGGCTCTATGTATTCTCTGAAGAGACTGGAAAGAAGGGTGTCCAAGCCTTCTATGCCAAAGGTCAGTGGAGCAAGACAATGCAGTAGAAGAACTAGTTGAGGAGGGAGACTTCATGGGACTGGTGAAGTGAAGAGGATAAAGTCCATTATGCTGAAGGCCCGTGTACAGAATCCTCCCACTGGAAAGATCTCTGACATAGAAAACCATCACAAGTGAAGGTTAATGAGCGATTATTATCGGAGGTAAATTTATGGACAGAGAGCAAATTATGAGAGGCTGTAGGAACTAGAAGAACATTTTTAAGAACGCAAGCTTGAGTAGATAAAGTTTTAGTAGTGGAGCCAAGATGAGTAATGGGCATACCTTCTCCATTTGTTGTTGAAATTGTCTCTGAACCCATTTAAGGAGAAGTGACAGTCAAATTATCTTCAGAAACAGTGATATGATTGTTAGCTCCCGAGTCCACAAACCAAGGATTGTCACCAAAGACATTTGCAGAACCAAGCATAGCAGAAATATTCGATGGAGGACCTCTGCCTTGATAAGCAAAGTTGAGTCTCTGAGTACAAGTCTGAGCCTGATGATCATCGCCATAGCAGATTTGACATGGTAAAGCTGATGGTGTTGATGTAGTAAATTGTGGTGGCCTCTGAGATGCAGGAGGATAAAACGATGGCACCGAAGCATTAGGGTATGAAGTATGAGGTTGATGATGGAATGAAGAATAGTTCCTACTGAAATTTGGAGTCCAACCCCTACCACGACCTCTAAAAGATCTACCGAGAAGATGAAGGCGGTCGATGGTAGCCCGATGTAAAAGATTGAGCAGGTGGTCGATTGTAGCCCGCTGTAAAAGGTGGAGTATGTGGTCGATGGTTTCCCGACGCATAAGATTGAGAGTAAAATTGAAGCATAGTATGAGCAGCAAAGGCTTTTTCAGAGGTGGTTTTATAATGAGATAATCTATTATTCACAACTATTTCCTCACTTAGAAGCAAATTATGAACCTCTCTACTGGTTATGGGAGGACTACGCATTCTCAAAGCAGTAGCAAACAAAATATAATCATCAGACAAGCTATTCAAAATCACAACTACCAATTCAGAATAAGAAACAACACAACCAGCAGCAGCCAAAGAATCAGTAATACGTTTCAATTCAGCAAGATATTCCGATGCAGAGAGATTACCTTGACGAAAGGTAGAGAGCTTTGTGCGCAACTGTATGACATGAGTAGATGAAGTTTGACCGAACTTATCTTCAATAAGTCTCCAAAGCTCATGAGAGGTAGTAGCTCCAAAGAGATGACCAATAACAGCATCAGAAATTGATGAGTTGATCCACATGATAATAGTTTGATCTTCCTCCTTCCACTCAAGATAGGCAGGACTGACAGTGTGGTTGCGTTCACTCCGCTCATTTTGATACATAGGAGGACAAGGATTGGAGCCATCAACATAAGAAACCGCTTTATAGCGCTGAAGAAGAAACATGAACAGATTTCTCCAAATTAAAAAATTATCATCTCTAAGCTTAATAGGTAGAATAGCAAAGAATCGATGTAAAGGAACGAACGAGATGAGACTCGATTTCTACCAAAAGGATTTTCCATTGAGTAAACGTAAAAAATTGAGAAAGGGAAAATTGAGAATTAAAAAATTGGGAATCAATTAGACCAAATTAAAGCAAAATTGCGGTCAATCAACAATCGATAGTGGAAGAAAACAAAGTGTGAAGACAGATCTGAGAAAGGGAAAATCAGATGGATTGCAGCGGAAACAAAAAACGAGAATCGCCAAAGCGGTGAAGCAAAAAATGGCTACGATGATACCATAGTACAGTAAATAAGATTATTATTGAAATGATTCAAGGAACTAAACAATAACAGAGAGTATCAAAAGTATAATCAATGAAACAAAGAACATGTTTCTCAGACTCTCTGTAGACATGAAAATGAAAAAGGAAAAACCAAAAGACTCAGTCATTGTGAGAGACAGACTTGACAATATAAACCTAGAGTTCTCACACGGGACTTGCACACACTGGCATCAAATAGAGTATTGACTTTAATCAACGGCGATGACTTGAATAATACAACTACCCCCTCAAGATCAGTGAGCTTCAGCACTCTGAGCTTGTTCTTGAGCTTGTGAAAACGAGGAGCATGAAGAGCCTTGGTAAAGACGTTTGCAAGCTGTTCTAAAGTAGAAATGTAGAACACCTTTAGCTGCTCAGATTGAACTAGTTCGCGGACAAAATGGAAATCAAGTGCAACATGTTTCATCTTACTGTGCATAACAGGATTTGAAGCAAGGGAGAGAGAACTGATATTATCACAGCCAATAGAAGGTACCACGGGGAGAAACAGATGTAAATCCTTTAATAGTTGACACACCCATACCAATTCTGCAGCAGCTTGAGCTAAACATCGATACTCTGCCTCTGTAGAAGATCTAGCAACAGTGGCCTGTTTCTTTGAAGACCAAGTGATGGGATTGAAACCAAAAAATATGCAATGACCACTAGTAGAGCGTCCATCGGTGGGATTGCCTCGCCCAATCAACATCAGAAAATCCCTGTAAAGCAAGAAGACCCTTAGTGAAAAGTAAGCCATGATCAATGGTGCCCTTGATATACCGTAAGATCCTCTTAGCAGCTATCATATGGTTTTGAGTGGGATTCTGCATATCTTTGCGAGACTTGATTAACGGCATAACAAATTTCTGGGCGTGTCCAAGTGAGATACTATAGACCACCTACAAGGGACCTGTATTCAGTGGGGTTATGAAGTAGCTCACTGTCACCGGGAGTAAGCTTAGATGTAGCAAAGAAGTCGGAGTATGACATGGTTTAGCACCAACCATGTTTGTTCTCTTGAGAAGATCCAAGGCATATTTAGATTGAGAGAGAAACAACTTGTCTTTGTCTCGCTTGACTTCCAAACCCAGAAAAAAATGCAAGGTACCAAGATCTTTGACAGGAAATAAAGAACCCAGAGTTTTAATAAAGTCGTGAATAAAATCTGAATCATTCCAGTGACAATGATGTCATCTACATACACCAAACAGATCACCAATCTTTTACCATGCTTAAGAACGAACAAGGAAGTGTCAAGAATCGAAGCTACAAATCCATGACTACAAGAGCAGAAGCTAACTTGTCATACCATGCCCGAGGGGCCTGTTTGAGCCCATAAATAGACTTATGAAGGCGACACACATAGTTAGGGTGCTCAGGGTCTAGAAAGCCTGGAGGTTGGTGCATAAATACCTGTTCTTTTAAGTCCCCATGCAGAAATGCGTTGCTGATGTCAAGCTGTCGAATAGACCACTCAAATTGAACAGCCAAATCCAAAACTAGTCTAATTGTGGTGGGTTTGGCCACTGGGCTGAAAGTTTCTGAATAATCTACCCCTTCGTGCTGATGGAAACCCTTAGCCACTAACCTAGACTTGAACTTATCAATAGAACCATGAGCTTTATATTTGATCTTGTATACCCACTTGCAGCCAACCACATTCTGATCCGGTGATGGAGGAACCTTAGTCCAGGTACCAGCCTCAATATGAGCGTTATACTCATCCACCATAGAGACTCTCCACTTGGGGTGCTTATTAGATGAGTAAAACAGGTTGGGGTGGCAGCAGACACATCAGCTAGAAAAGCAGCAGGCAAAACATGATTTGTGGCAAGATATGACTTAGGTTTGAAGATACCCATCTTGGCTCGTGTAGTCATTGTGTGTGTGTTGGAAGGAATAACATGAGAAATAACAGAAAGAGGAGAGGGAGGTGAATGTGGAGCAGGAAGAGAGGATGAAGGTGCATGCTTCAACTGAGAGAATGTGTCAGATAACACAGAACTGGAGGAAGAAAGGCATAAGTCCTTGAATGGAAATGAGGATTCATCAAACACAACATGCCTAGACACATATATTCTTCCAGTAGTGGGATCCAGACACTTATAACCTTTTTGAAAAGAAGCATAGCCGATGAACACACAATGCTTACTCCTAGGTTGGAGTTTGGAGTTTGTATATGGTTTCAGCCAAGGAAAGCAAGCACAACCGAAGGTCTTGAGAAAAGAAAAGTCAGAAGAAGTATGAAACAAGACTTGTAAGGGAATTTGAAAATTGATAGCCTTAGTTGGTAGTCTGTTTATTAAAAAGTTGGCAGTGGTGAATGCTTCTACCCAAAATTCATGTGGCAAACCTGATTGAATGAGTAAAGTTCTTGCAAGATTAAGGATGTGCTTATGTTTAGCCTCGGCAACACCATTCTGCTCTGGTGTGTGAGGGCAAGAAGATTCATGCGTAATTCCTTTACTAGTAAGAAAATCTGAGAGGTAAGTGTTGAAAAACTCACCACCTCCATCGACCTAATCACCTTGATGAGAGAGGTGAAGCAAAGTTTCTATTTGAGAAACAAAAGGAATGAAGACAGATTTGAAATCAGATTTCATAGCTAATGGAAAAAGCCAGCAATATTTAGAAAAATTATCTATAACAACCGCATAATAGTTGGCACCACCCACAGAAGTAACATTGCAAGGACCCCACACATCCATATGTAATAAAGCAAGAGGAACTGTCGTAGAAGTAGTAGACAGACTAAAAGGTAACTTGTGACTACAAGCAAGTTTACAGTCATTACAAAAAATAGGTTTATTGCCAAAATTTTGAAGTGAAAAGGCTCTATGTATTCTCTGAAGAGACTGGAAAGAAGGGTGTCCAAGCCTTCTATGCCAAAGGTCAGTGGAGCAAGACAATGCAGTAGAAGAACTAGTTGAGGAGGGAGACTTCATGGGACTGGTGAAGTGAAGAGGATAAAGTCCATTATGCTGAAGGCCCGTGTACATAATCCTCCCACTGGAAAGATCCTGCACAGTAAAACCATCACAAGTGAAGGTTAATGAGCAGTTATTGTCGGAGGTAAATTTATGGACAGAGAGCAAATTATGAGAGGCTGTAGGAACTAGAAGAACATTTTTAAGAACGCAAGTTTGAGTAGATAAAGTTTTAGTAGTGGAGCCAAGATGAGTAATGGGCATACCTTCTCCATTTGCTGTTGAAATTGTCTCTGAACCCATGTAAGGAGAAGTGACAGTCAAATTATCTTCAGAAACAGTGATATGATTGTTAGCTCCCGAGTCCACAAACCAAGGATTGTCACCAAAGACATTTGCAGAAGCAAGCATAGCAGAAATATTCAATGGAGGAGCTCTGCCTTGATAAGCAAAGTTGAGTCTCTGAGTACAAGTCTGAGCCTGATGATCATCGCCATAGCAGATTTGACATGGTAAAGCTGATGGTGTTGATGTAGTAAATTGTGGTGGCCTCTGAGACGCAGGAGGATAAAACGATGGCACCGAAGCATTAGGGTATGAAGTATGAGGTAGATGATGGAATGAATAATAGTTCCTACTGAAATTTAGAGTCCAACCCCTACCACGACCTCTAAAAGATCTACCAGAAGATGAAGGCGGTCGATGGTAGCCCGATGTAAAAGATTGAGCAGGTGGTCGATTGTAGCCCGCTGTAAAAGGTGGAGTATGTGGTCGATGGTTTCCCGACGCATAAGATTGAGAGTAAAATTGAGGCATAGTATGAGCAGCAAAGGCTTTTTCAGAGGTGGTTTTATAATGAGATAATCTATTATTCACAACTATTTACTCACTTAGAAGCAAATTATGAACCTCTCTACTGGTTATGGGAGGACTACGCATTCTCAAAGCAGTAGCAAACAAAATATAATCATCAGACAAGCCATTCAAAATCACAACTACCAATTCAGAATCAGAAACAACACAACCAGCAGCATCCAAAGAATCAGTAATACGCTTCAATTCAGCAAGATATTCCGATGCAGAGAGATTACCTTGACGAAAGGTAGAGAGCTTTGTGCGCAACTGTATGACATGAGTAGATGAAGTTTGACCGAACTTATCTTCAATAAGTCTCCAAAGCTCATGAGAGGTAGTAGCTCCAAAGAGATGACCAATAATAGCATCAGAAATTGATGAGTTGATCCACAGGATAATAGTTTGATCTTCCTCCTTCCACTCAAGATAGGCAGGACTGACAGTGTGGTTGCGTTCACTCCGCTCATTTTGATACATAGGAGGACAAGGATTGGAGCCATCAACATAAGAAACCGCGTTATAGCGCTGAAGAAGAAACATGAACAGATTTCTCCAAATTAAAAAATTATCATCTCTAAGCTTAATAGGTAGAATAGCAGCAATCTGATGTAAAGGAACAGAACAGATGAGACTCGTTCAACCAAAAGGATTTTCCATTGAGTAAACGTAAAAAAATTGAGAAAGGGAAAATTGAGAATTAAAAAATTGGGAATCAATTAGACCAAATTAAAGCAAAATTGCGGTCAATCAACAATCGATAGGGGAAGAAAACAAAGTGTGAAGACAGATCTGAGAAAGGGAAAATCAGATGGATTGCAGCGGAAACAAAAAACGAGAATCGACAAAGCGGTGAAGCAAAAAATGGCTACGATGATACCATAGTACAGTAAATAAGATTATTATTGAAATGATTCAAGGAACTAAACAATAACAGAGAGTATCAAAACTATAATCAATGAAACAAAGAACATGTTTCTCAGACTCTCTGTAGACATGAAAATGAAAAAGGAAAAACCAAAAGACTCAGTCATTGTGAGAGACAGACTTGACAATATAAACCTAGAGTTCTCACACGGGACTTGCACACACTGGCATCAAATAGAGTATTGACTTTAATCAACGGCGATGACTTGAATAATACAACTATATCTTAGTTAGTGCTGAAAATATGTCATATAATTCGTTAAGAACGGTCTGAAATGAGCAACTAAATATGTTATCTCTTTGCGATCGCAAAGGGTCGAATATTGTTTTCTAATTTCCCATTCATATATAAAATCCACACTCCATAAAGTGCAATGAACTTTACCCAAAAAAAAAATAGTATGAATTTTGGCACTTGGGTGATTGATGTGGATGGATCAGTGCAAGAGGGCCCAAATGAAAGTCGTGGGAAATCTAAACCATAATTTCGTTTTGATTAGTGAAAAGATAAGATAGATTCGTACCTATAAACTCAAAATTCCTAAACACAAAATATAAATTTTGAAGAGGAAGTAAAATTGTCGTTCAAAGTTATAGCATACGGACATTATCTTCTTCTAAATTCTTCTATCTCAAGTTCTCTCGAATCGACTTTTCAATTAATGATAGGTGCTTTTTGTCTAGTTATATGATTTATGATTTATGATCATAAATGTAGCCTATCTCCTAAATTCGAACTCTTTCCTTCTCGATAGGGTTTTGTTGCTATAGTGCAATATAGCTTCTTCGGAAAAAAGAAATATATACTTAATTGTTTCTTCTTTTCTTTGAAGCATGAGATTTTAATAAGTAATTAATAAATTATACGTATCGAGGGTTCATAGATCAAGAAAGAAAGTGAGTTACGACAATAAATTTTAACGTAGTTCGGCTCTTATGGCCTACATCCACACAAACCCCATAGGGTGAATTATGAAATTGATCTTCAAATGAGTTCTCTGAGATAATTTTACATATACATTAAGATTCCTAGCTATAGGAATGACTAGATGATTCGGAAATCTAAACCCTATAAGATCATAAACAACTCATATGGACTAGGTAATCTGCTATACAAACAGTTTTACTAGCCAGGTGTAATGACTTGGTCTTCCTCTGACTTTATCTTCATTGTACGTGAACATAAGCTGGACGGTCATAGTCTTTACGGTAGTCTCGGCTCTGGTATACTCTTGTATAGGACGAGATATTCCAACAGTAGCCAACAAGTACTCCCTCCGTTTCAAAATATAATAGGTTGGTTTATGTGCAAATTTACAACCTTCATGTCATTTTGAAACGGAGGGAGTAGCTATTATAGAGGATATGTCTTATCCAAGGAGTTGTCCAAATCAAAGTCGAAAGGTTTCTCAATTGGCTATTATCCACAGCGAGATATTTCGCTCTGTCTGCAGTTTGATTTCGTTCCATATAGTTGTGTCGGATGTTGCATTGAGGGATTTGGTTCATGATTAGCTTGGTCTATGCGATCATTTCGGAAATATACCAGCGCGATTCGCATCTTAAGTTAGGAATCTCAGTACGTAAGTTTTCCGAATCAGTTTCGAATTGTACTTTTCGCAAACGTTAATGTCTTGCTATCTTTAACGCTAAATGTACTAGTAGATCCTTTTCTTCCGACTTTTCGCAAATGTACTTTTCTTCTGATTTTTTGCAAATGTCCGCAGTATTTGTAGATTCTTTGACTTTCTGTTACTTTTTTTTCTCACTCATATTTGTTTAGAAAGAGAAAAAACCCGTAGAATAGATTTTTTTTTTTGTGAATTGGTTATATATTGGAAGAGAAAACAAGACACTAGGAATCAACAAACTGACCCTAGGAAAAAGGAAAAAATTATGGATTGGTGATTGTCCCCATCAAGGCGGTTGACGCCCTAATGTTGCAACCTACCAACATATATTCTTCCTTGGAAAAAATCGAATTTTCTAAAACTGAGCTTGACAAAGCAATAGACCTACAGTTTTGTTTATCTAAAATTAAAATTGCGGAAAGAAAATTTGGCATGATTAAACTCCAACTCTGATGAAGAGATGATTTGAAAGCCTCTTTTGCCAACTTATCTGCAGCTTGGTTACTGTTTCTTGGTGTGTAGATAAATCCCAAAAAATTATCGCAGCCAGATAAAAGGAGCATTGCTTCTTTGAGAATCGATTCATTCTGCCATTTGACTAAACTATTCTTCCCTTGCGTAAAATCCAGAATTCTCTCGCAATCCCCTTCCATCCAGAAATACTTTAAATTCATCTCTTTAGCCCATTTAGCTCCCTGCAAAAGAGCTAATGCCTTTGCCTTTTCTGGACATGTTGCTCTGAAGAATCCTGATTTGGCTCCATGACTGTTCCCTGCACAGTTCCTTAAGATTAGACCAAAACCAGAAATCAAGGATTTTGAAACCCAAGCAGCATCAAAATTGATCTTAGATTGGTTAGCAAATGGAGGATTCCAATAACAATTGGTTTTCTCGATTTGATGTGAAACATTAGCTTTATTCATATTTGAGTCCTCTGCCGGTTTCCAAAATTGTAAGTGTCTCTGAGCAGCAAGGCTAATGCTCAAGGAAGAATTAGATTTATCTTCAAATATTCTGCAACACCTCTCCTTCCATAACAACCAGCATTTTGTAGCTGCTGAGTGTATGTCGATCGAGTTACCTGTAACACTCATCCAAACATTAAAATAATCTATAAAAGGAGTTCCAATTCCCAAGTCAGGACACCTACCAGCCATAGGAGGTAACATCCACAAAGACTTGGCAAAAGGACATTCGAAGAACAAATGAGACAAAGTTTCAATTTCACAATTACAGAAAATACAATTTTGATCTGAAGAACCAATTTTGTGTCTGACAGGTAGGGAATCATTTAAGCATTTCCACATAAATATTTTAATTCTTTGAGAGATGTTAATTTTCCAAAAGGACTTCCAAAAAGTGTGTGTTGCCTCAGAAGGAGCTACAGGCATGTTAAGATTATCATAGAAAGACTTAACTGTAAAGACCCGTAGAATAGATGATTTGCATCATTTACCTGTTTTTCATTTTCTTTTTCTTTTTTCATGCGAAAATTTGCATCTTCTTTGGTTGTGGATCATTATTTGTCTCATAGTATCAATTTTACATGTCACCATATTCCCTCTCGCCAATCAAAATACGATCTTTCGCCATAATGCGCTATATAGTTAGCCGGAATCCAGGCCTTTGATTGGGTATGGTGCGCTTTGAATGTGGCTATTAATTAAATTCGAGCATAAAGGAAAACACCAAGCAGGAACTTGCAGCTAAACAAGGGAAATGATGTGGCTACCCAAAGCTGATTGCTTTTATGGTTAGATGAGGGAATTAAGGATTCAGCGTTTAAACCGGTTCATCATGCATGATACAAGTAGTCATGCTTAACTAATTCAGCAACAGATTCATTCGACAAAATCCATAGATTTGCACATAAAATTGTTGCATTTGTTTCTTTTGTGCAATCACAAATGTCATTTTTCAAGGGAATTTTGTGTGTGATTAACATTTACTGAAGTTTAGTATATAAGTGCTGCTCTAGGCTCCAGCCTCCGAGGATGAAAAAAGAGCCTACATTATTTTTAAGAAAACTAGACATAAGTTGGTATTCAAATTCCAAGCAGTAAATTATTGAGAGATTGGAGGAAATTAAAATGGATGTGGTATACTGACGGACCTACAGCTGGGCTAACATGGGCTTTAGCCCAGGTAGCCGTCACATCTCAAAAGCCTAATAAAGTGACATGCTATGCTCGACCAAGCCTATTAGTCCAGACTGGAAAAAGAATTAAGACTTCTTGGATCCGTCCCTGATGTGGTAGAAACAATCTAAGTGCTATGCATGACATAATTTGTATAAAGTCCCGACATTCGTGGAGTAACAAATCAGAATTGGGTAAATATATAGCTTGCGTGTATTTCGAAGAACCTAGAGAGTGCAATGGGAAGTGGAATTTTATTCTAAGATGTGTTATTTGGTCTTGAGATTTTTGTCTAATACCCGCATTTAATGCAATTGCAATTAGATTTTTGAATTTATTTGTTGGCCATTGATTAAGCATTTATTTCATATCTAATCAAATTTTGGGTTTTCAAGCAAGCAACTTTAACTTATACAATCGGGTTGGATTGGGGTATGCCCAAATTTAAGTGGACCTAAAAGTAAGGTTAAGAGGTGACCAAAAAGGGTACATTTATAAAAATAACCTTTACAGTAATAATTAAAACTTAACCTATTCATCTTCTCTCATTCCTCTGTTCAACCGAACGACTAGTTGGTCCCTCTTCGTGCCTCACCATCATTCAAACGAAAAAAAAACTTGTCGATTAAGTGACGAGATTGGAAAAGTAAGTGATTACATAAAGTCATTTCACTACTTCAATTTGTTGTTTGCATGTTAAATTAGGTCCAAAATTCGAAATTCCGAAGTTGCAGTTATGGTGGTCGTTGGTATCTATCCGATGACCCTGATGACTTTTTATGTTTTGCTTTAGTGGTTATCTTCCTAAGTTGAATATCATGACGATTTTTCATTTCTGGAAGTGACATTTTACAAAGTCGTCATGATATTCAACCTAATACCTTGATGACTAGGGATGTTGTATTATTAGTCGTCGGGGTTAGAAAATCCTAACCTGCCGACTAATCACTTTCAGAAGTAATTTTTCTCGTGTACTATTTGGTTATTGGTCGTCGCCTTATTGGAATAATACCTTGACGACTAAGTATTGGTCGGCAATTTGTAGGTTGTCGACCATGCCGACTAAGTGTTGGTTGTCAATTTATAGATTATAAACTATGCCGACTAATAGCTCACTAAAACATGGCTTTCCTGTGTTTAGAATGGTTTTTAAACTGTGTACAGTTTCGGTTTTAAACTGTGTTCAAAATTACACTCTATATTTTGTCATTCTATTTTGTAATACAAACAATACAATTAAAATGCAATAAAAAATGTAAGAAAATAAAATAAATATTTATTGGCTATAAATTATGGTTTTATTCAGTATGACTTAACAATCATGCCATTTTACTTCTCTTACACTAAAATTACGTTAAATTTCTTTTCATTTAACCTCACATAATTGTTTTACTTAGTGAACGACAAATCCATCATGAATTTGCACATTATATTTTTTTTCTACATTTCGTTACCGCAATCACAAAATTGTGTCAATAACATTTATTGAAGTTTACTACTTAAGTGTTGCTTTAGGCTTTATCCTCACGATGGAAAAAGAAGAAAAAATCCAAAACGAAACAAAAATTGGTATTCAAAATAAATTATTGAGAAGTTGGAGGAAATTAAAACGGAATTAAAAAAAGCAGCTAATGAGCATAAAAGTGTAAGATGAATAAATTTGTCCAAAAACTGCTTACGAAGTATGAGAAATCAAACATAGGAATTATGAGTGGCATTATCGAGTATGGGTTTATGGAAGAATTTAGCCACTTAGTGCAAAAGGGAAACTGTCTAAACGGTATTCAAACATATCTTATGTGCGTTGTTCCTCCCTAGTAATTTTCTCTTATCATCATTGAGAATCAAATTGGAATTTGTGTTTGTTGTGATATCTGGTGAAGAAGTTGGATTTGATGGACCTCCTGAAAATGGTGAAGAATTTGGTGTTGAGGGAGAAGAATTGTATGGTGACCTTTCAAGTACTTGTTGATTAGCTGCTAGCACGTTTGGATTATATTTTTCAACACTTTCAAAATATGATAACAACTTTCGAATTAGAAAATCTTGCCACTTTTGCGCTGTCATCCTGTATTTCAACATTACCATCCATAGGATCACTCTCCCTATCTTTTTTGGCTTGCATTATCGTAGCATAATAAGAGACGACTTCCTTCTTGATTACAATGAAGTGTTGCGGAAACCCACTTGAATCATGATCATTAATGGTTTTTTTTTTCAGATCTCAGAAATATGTTATCCCATATGGTGTTATCATGTTGTTGTGTACCGTCGTTACAATCTTAGATAAAATGAACATAAATACGAAAAATATATACATTCATCTTTTGTTATGTTGAATTTTGCACCCCGAACTTTGTTCTTTTACCTTTACCTTGAATTTGAGACTGTGAATCCATATTACAAGAAATTAAGAAGTGCAGAGAAGGTGTGATTAGTTAATTTTGTTTTAGATTAGAAGAAGATTGAGAAAAATTCTAAAGAGATCTTGAAATTCTGGTGTCAATTGAAATGAATTTGAACTTGGGTATTTATAGAATGGGGAATTTCTAGTCGTTGGATGAGGAACTGCTGAGCTTTGATCTAATCAGCGAACAACATCATAACTAGATTTGACGCTATAATGACCAGCGAGCGATATTAAGACCATATAGCGATGGACATTCTATCGCTCGCTGGAACTCCATCGTGTATGCCTAAGCGGTATATTTTCCATTTTGCCACCTTGTCATACTAATAATGGGTGCAAAAGTGGAAATTTCTTGTGTTTGACATGTGCATAGGAATATACCTTACACAATTCTCGAGGACTTTCATATTTTTCTATAAAACTTTTCGTAATATACCTCTTTCTATTTCTTAAACTGCATGAAATATTTTAGACCCTCGTATAAAATGGCACCAAAATGAAATTTAAGCGACTTAGCTGGAAAATTACATCAAACACTAGATGATTGAAAGATTGATGGAATTTTCCGGTACATATTCTCCACGAATGTACTGTTATGAAAATGTACTTCCAATAATTATTTATTTATAAGAACATTTTGAGAGGTTTATTTTCTGATTTGTAAAATAAATTTAATTTGAGCAACACCCCAAAGAAAAAGCAAGGGAAATACAAAAAACTAAAATTTCCAAAATAACTAACATTTTTACAAAATATTTTATTTAGACTTCAACAACATACTTACAAAACTGATTATATTATTTAATTTCCCTTAAGCCTTATCATAACGAAGGAGGATCCCCTTATTCTCTTAAAGTCACATTTTGGGAGATGTTTTCTCAATGAAATAACTCGTAACACATTCTAAAATACCGAATCTCAATTTAATTTTAACGTTTGAAAATTTATTGATCTTCGACAGTTAGATTTTCAAAATAGCATATGATGGAGTTATATGTATCCGAATGTAGTCCCTAGTAACATTTTTGTTTCTTATCCAAAGAAAGTCATGGAGAGAGAAGCAGCGGAAAAACCGCTGTATCTGGAAAGGAAAATTTTCTTTGTTACAATGGGTTCTCATGGTATGCGATTGGAGGAAAAAAAACGAGGTGGATTCAGGTCGTGGATGGATTTTTCAGTAGAGATTACTAATTGGTTGGTAGCAGTTCTGGAGGAAGCAGGAGAGACAGGAGGTATGAAGAAAAGATGGCCAAGAAGGGAGGGAGAATCATCTTTCTTGTGCGAGATAAGAGAGAACGAAGGAGGGAAGTACTTCAGAATCTCAAGAATCAGAAGAGGTGACGATAACAAATCTTATGCGTTATGTATTCCAAGTGGAAATAGTGGTTACTATTGGGCAGTCTTGCGCAAAGAAATTAGTAGACTTCTGCAGGAGAGAAACTTAATTAACAGGCCGATTCAACCAATTCCTTCAAGGTCAGATTTTGCAGTTCAGTTGCATAGGAGTGATTCTGTTCAACAATCTTATGAAGGTATCGTACGTGTGGAAGGTGAGGTTCGTTGGCAGAAGGTTGCAAGAGAGATTCGAAGGCAGATGGAATGGGAATCCTTCATAGATATGGAGATAGTAGATGAATACACTGCAAAAATTGTTTTAGATAAAGATTATTGGCTAGATATTTGGAAGCCTCAAAAGATTTTCATTGATATGGCAGTGGTGCATCTTTCTCAAGCTAAAGGGAAGGGGGAGTTTCATGACAGGAAATCCTCAGAAATTGGGAAGTCTGACAAACAATCGCAGGTGGGTAGAATTATTAGCGATAATGTCATTCCAATACAAGCCATGGCAAAGTATGGTAAATGGCTGAAGATCAGAGGTATACCTCAGAGGTTTTGGAGCTCGAATTTGTTTATGAAGGTAGGCGATTTGTTAGGAGGCCTTATTGAGGTTGCCACAAGTTCTTTACATCTGGGGAATCAAAAATTTTTCAGAATCAAGGTCAGGGGAGACTTTACTATGATTCCGGCGGTTCTCAAGGTTGAAGACAAAGACCAACAATGGGCCATAACAATAGAATGGGATTTCAAATTTGATCCGCAGATCAGGGCATCAATGGAGGAGTATATTAGGCTACTTGATGAATTGGATACCAGAAATTCAAAACCAAAAGATATTCCCCCCGTTAATTTGGGATCTTTTGACTCTGCTAGCGGATCAAAAATTGGTAAGTCGTGTCAGCAAGGTGTAGGTCCGGATACTGTCTCGGGTAACAAGTCCTTACCCAAACTCGGCTTATCAGGTGGCCCAATTCATAGAGAGAAAGATCGGGGGAGGATCGTTCGGACTCTAGCTCCAGAGGTGGAGGTGGTGATGGAGGAACCCAATCTGTTGTGAGATTGGTTTTGAATTCTTCATTTGAGAATAAAGGTGCAGGGGATAATTCTCAAGGAAGTTTCAGAACCAACTCTGTTTATAGTGAAGGAGAAGTTCCCAACTCAGATAGACTTGAGATTATTGATGGTGTTATTGCTGCGGAGGTACTTGGATCACGAAGCATGATTGGTAGAGGAGAGCCACCCATCATACACATGATCTGTGAGAACTCGGACAGATTTGGGAATTTAACTAACGGAATTGGTGGGGGTGTGGGAGATGTACCCATCATTCCTGGGGTCAAAGAATCAATATTGGACTTGTGCACAGACAGAGTTTCCCCAGATCTACAACTGGTCTTGCACTCAAGCCAGATGGATAATACTAATGTGTCAGCAACACCGCAACTAGTGCAGAATTCACAGTTGGAGCAAAATGTGGAGCTGTTTAATGTGGTCGATGATCAGATTATTATCAAACTGGGGGATATTCAGACTGCAAACATCGACTCCAATGAGGTAATTTTCTCTACCTCAAAATTAGTGGTGGAATTCTGTCATGGGGATGGGTGGAATTTCGGTTAATGATGAGGTACAAGCCAAAGCAAGTCATAGATGAAATCTTGTTCAAATACGAGGGATGAGATATAAAGCCATATTTGAAGGACAAAGAATAGTTGATAGTTTGTGACTCAAATGTATCCAAATCCTCGAATGATGAGGAAGAGAATGAGGAGGTAAGTTCAAGGGATAACATTAATCTTGATGGGAACTAAGATTGTGTCTTGGAATTTAAGAGGCATTAATGATTATGCCAAACAAGTCGCAGTAAGAGACATGATTGCTGAGCATAAATGCATTGTCTGTTGCATTCAAGAGACTAAGATGATTTCAATGTCTCATTGGTTCGTTAGACAACTTTGGTATGACTCGGATTTTGGGATGGAGTTATTACCATCTCAAGGGACCTAGAGGTAATGAGTGGTGGTCTTATAACAATTTGGGATAATGCTCGGTTAGAATTCTTTGGATAAGAGAACAGGATTAAACTCTATTACTTGTCCTGTTTCGTTTCAGAAATTCTGGTTTTAAATTCTTATTGACGAACGTGTACTCTCCTTGTGATCACAACAGAAGAGAGATCTTTTGGAATGATTTGGCAGATGTAAGGGCTTGGAATTCGGAAGCTTGGTGTTTTGTAGGTGATGTTAATTCAGTTAGAAATGACTCAGAGAGGAACAAGCCAGGAGGGGAAGTCAGAAACATGCAGTTTCTAAATGATTTTATTTCTAATCAGGAGCTAATTGATCTCCCTTTACATGGTGGCTCGTACACATGGAGTAATAAGCAAAATGATCCTTTGCTTTGCAGGTTGGATAGATGTTTGGTTTGTCCTTTATTTGATGCAAAGTTTAATACAGCCACACAAACAGCCTTGATTCGTACTATATCGGATCATAATACGCTTCTTCTGGATTTAAAACCTTCAACAAAAACTCATACTAGCTTTAAGATTGAGAATCATTGGTTGGAACACCCAGATTTTGTTAAGATGGTGGAGATATGGTGGAATTCTCTTGATTTTGTGGGCAATCCAGGGTTTGTGCTGTTTAGGAAATTACAGAATCTGAAATTTTTCATCAAGAACTGGAGCAGGAATACTTTTGGGTGCGTAAGAAAGGAGGAGGAGGAAATTAAGAAGAAAATTCAGGTCTTGAATATTGCGGAGGAGACATCAGTTTTAGCTTCTTCTCAGATTGGAGAAAGAGCGGAACTGTTGCAATCTTTGAATAATGTTAAGATCACTAGAGCCAGGATGGCGTATCAAAGGGCGAAGGTTAAGGGATTCAAATATGGTGATAAGAACACCAGTTATTTCCATAAAATTGCAAATGGTAAGAGGAGACGAAACTGTATAACCAAACTGGAGGTGAATGGAGCTGACGTGTTTAATCATGAGGTCATCAAGAAAGAAATCCATGACTACTATACAGGTTTGTTCACTGCAGATTCACCTATTAATCCTTCTTTTTCTAATATGGAGTTCAGAACTATTGATGCAGCGCAACAGTGTTGGTTGGAGAGAGCTTTCGAAGAGGAAGAAGTTTTTAGAGCTATTAAGCTTTGTGGAGCTAACAAGGCTCCAGGGCCAGACGGGTATAACCTAGAATTCTACAAAGCATGCTGGGAAGTTGTGAAGAAGGATGTTTTGGAAGCTCTGAATGAATTCCACTTTACAGGGAAGCTAGATTGGAGATTGAATGTTTCTTTCATGAAGTTAATACCCAAAAAGGAGGACTCAGCCACGGTGAAAGATTTTAGACCTTTGAGTTTGATTAGTAGTTTTTACAAAATTCTTTGTAAACTACTAGCTGAAAGAATGAAAGTGGTTATGCCAGCGTTAATATCGAATGCACAGGGAGCGTTTGTTAAAGACAGGCAAATTTTAGATGGTATTTTGATTGCTAACGAGCTAATTGACAGCCGACTGAGGCAACAAATCCCAGGGATTATGTGCAAGATCGATATGCAGAAGGCCTTTGATAATGTTAGTTGGCCATCTCTCTTTTCTATTTTGGCAAAGAATGGGTTTGGTATGAAGTGGATTCAGTGGATGAGATGGTGTGTGACTGAGGCGCGGTTTTCAATTCTTGTCAATGGGGAGGCAACAAGGTTAATAAAGCCATCGAAAGGTATTCGTCAGGGTGATCCTTTGTCACCCTTCCTGTTTCTTTTGGTCGTTGAGGTGTTATCGATTCTCATCAACAACGCAGTAGCTCAAGGAAAGCTCAGTGGTTTTTGGGTGAAGGATGGAGGAACTGTTGTGTCTCATCTGCAGTTTGCAGACGACACAATCATCTTCTTAGACGCCACAACAGTCGAGGTAAGAAGACTCCTTGTTATTCTAGCTGTTTTTGAGATTTTAACTGGACTTCGTTTGAACCTAGAGAAAAGCACAATGGTGAGCATAGCTGCAGATAATTTGGTGAGTGAGTTAGCTTTGGAGTTGGGTTGCCGAGTAGAATCCATTCCTATTACGTACTTGGGTATGCCCATTGGATCAAATAGACGAAGTGAGTTAATATGGGAAGTAATTATTCAAAGGATGCAGAAAAAACTTGCACCGTGGAAAAGAAGGTATTTGAATAAAGCTGGTAGGGTTGTGTTAATCAGAAGTTCACTTGAGAGTCTAGCTGTGTATTTCATGTCTTTACATCATATGCCTGTATCTGTTGAAAAGAAATTGAATTCGATAATGAGACGGTTTCTATGGGGTGAAGATGATGAGAAGAAGAAGATGAGCTGGGTTTCTTTTAAGAGAATTTGCAAGCCAAAGAGGAAGGGGGGTTTAGGCATTCGTAGCTTGAGGCTGGTGAATAAATCTCTGTTGGCGAAGTGGCACATTAGATACTGCAAGGAAAAGACGGCGTTATGGAGGAGAATTGTTTGCGAAAAATCAAAAGCTGAAGAAGAGTGGCTGCTTCCTCTACAAGTTAAGGAACCGATACGGAGAAGTATGTGGTTTGGTATACTGAGAGAGAATAATGTTTTCATTGATTCTGTGAAGGTGCAGGTAAAAAATGGCTTATCATTAAGATTCTGGGAGGACTGTTGGTGTGAAAAGAAGCCTTTCAAGGAAAAATATTCGAGATTATACAAGATTAGCACGCAAAAATTTGCTTCTGTGGGCGAACTTTGTGAGATCAATAGGGTATTTCAATTCAGTAGAGCCCTGAATCCAGCGGAAAGCATCGACCTATTGGAGTTGAAGTTTGACATCAGGCTTGTAGTTCTGTCACAGGGAGAGAATGATTGTGTCGAAGGTGATAATTCTGCAAAAGACATATATAGGAGATTAACTGACGAAGATCCGGACTGGGACGGTCATCGAATTTTGTTGAATAATTGTATGCCTCCCAAGGTTCTTTTTCTATGCTGGGCATCTCTTCATAACTCTATTCCAACAAGATTTATGTTGCAACAGAGGAGGGTAGTAATTCAATCGAATTTGTGTCTTTTCTGCAATACAGAGGTGGAAACTATAGAGCATCTTTTCATCCATTGCACGGTGATTACAAAACTTTGGGAGTATTTCTTAGCTTCAATGAAGGTTAAGTGGGTAATGCCACTACAGTTCAAATCGATGATGCTAGGTTGGAGATTGGAAAGGGTTTCTGCAAGGACAAGGACGGTGTGGCAATTGCTGCCTTTTGCGATTTGTTGGGAGGTTTGGAATGAGAGAAATAGAAGAGTTCATGGTGGCAGGGCAAAGACAAATTTTGAGCTAGAGATTGCTATAAAACAATGGATTTATCTTTGGAGTTCAACAACAGAGGTTTTCAAACACTTTTCTGCATCTCAGATTTTGCATCAATGGGAGAATATAGTTAGCCTGTAGATCAGCAATTGTATTCTTGTTGTGATGGTCTTTAGACCTTGTAAATAGCCTGTACATATCTTTTCTTCTTTTAATATATCCTTATCTTTTCAAAAAAAAAAAAAAAACATTTTTGTTTCTTTAAATTACCATGCTTAACTAATTCAACAACACATATTCCATGATTTTTGAGCATAAAATTGTTACATTTTTTTTCTCTTTTGTGCAACACAAATGTGGTTTTTATGCGTGAGCAACATTTACTAAAGGAAAAGAAAATTGGTATAGTTCATAGGCATCGTATGTGATTTTAATATTATTCAAAAACTTGTGTAGATTTAATCAAGGGTATCTCTGAAATTCTTTCACTTGCTATAATTTTCATTAATACAACGCATCATGAGTTTTCAAAGTGAAGGCATATTGCCTGTTCCAGACTCAAAAGTCGTAGTCAAACCCAATCTTTGCTTCACATCCTTTTATGTTTATGTTATTTTAAAAGCAATAGTGAAATTTGCTCTGAACCAAAGTTCTGGTTTCTCTACTTAATTAGTTAGATCAGTAAAATCAAGTGTGAGGATGTCTGGTTGATGCCAACGGCCTTAAGCTTTTAATACCTTTGCATTTTCATTGTCAATCAAGTGATATAGTACGAGGAGGTGAGCTAATTGCAGGTGCAGTATCATGTTAAAGTACCTTACCACCAGCACACTGCATGTACGTGTGTATCAGCCATCACATACGTCCATTTTATTAGACTGCACAAGGGAGGAGGACATCTAATTAACCAGTAAAATACATATTCTATTGTCCCTTGACTGCCTTCCAAACTTTTATGAGCTTTTCGAAAATCTATTTTCTGGCTTGAATATAGATGAACAAATTTCACGAGTCAACATTTATGCTCTCGAACTTAGTGTAGTCTAAAGTTCTGAACCGAGATCATATATACATTATTCTTGAAAGCTGGTGTTGCATTAGTTAACTGTCAATCTAGTTGCATTAATCAAAATCTTAAGTCCCAGTTATCAAGATCTTTGTTACGCTGCACAACGCATCAAAGTACTAAAACAGTTTATCATCTTTTAACCTTAATTTGGCCATGAATTGCGAATGTGTGTTCTATCTAATCAGATTCTAGGTTAATTCTTGATCATCTAATATAAAATCTTGTGATATTCCATTTATATATTTTGGGACATAATGTTATTTTTATTCAAAAATTCTAGGTTAATTTTTTTACTGTGCCAAAAAGTTAACCTTCTTGTATGAGGTACTGGCGTAAAACATGGATAAAGGATCTATCAGGGGTTTTCGTAAGAAATTAAAACATATATACCTGCTCTCATCATGCTACCATTGCTACGACAATCGTGCCATTTTGCTTCTCTTACAATAATAGCCTAACATTGTTGTGTTTCTTTCATTTTGTTCTCATATTTTCATTCTTAACTAAGAGCTTCTCCAATAGATCGTATGTGAAGATAAATGTCTAAGTCTACATAGGATATATATTCATTTTTCCTAAAATTCTTCTTTAACACCAATTTCTTAAATCAATGTGAAGATGGCATGGCTTAATTTTTGTTAAACATTGTGAAGGTGAATGTCTAAAACTAGACATTCACCTTGATAATATCAAGCTATCCTAGTAAGCTTTTGCTTACCTAAATTAACTTCAATATATTAAATAACTTTTTTTGAACTCTAATAAAATCTAAAAATTACTAAAAATAAAATTTACATTTAATCCATAAAAAATCACAAACAACACCATTGGAGATGAACTATTTCTCATCCCTAAATTTAAGGAAAAGTTGGAATGAGGATGTCTTGTTTGTGTTGCCACCTAGGAAACACACACAACTTGAGAAGCTCTAAATCAGAAACAATTCCATTCCAAAGTTCATGAATTTGCACATTATATTTTTATATTTTGTTGTTTGCATTTCTTCCGTGCAATAACAAAAGTGTTATATTTCATGTCATTTTTTATGTGTGAATAAAAATTATTAAAATTTACTATTTAAAGGGTTGCTTTACCGTCTAGCCTCGGAATAAAAAAAAGACTAGAAATTAAAGTTAAACCAAAATCTATAAAGCAGTAAATTAACCTGGCACTTTTAGGGGCGACCCCGAAAGAATTAGGGGCGACTTTTTTATTCCCAACCCATATACACCGTTAAGGGATGTCCAAAAACGCGGAGAATACGTTAATGCCCTTACACAATCGGAAGCTATTTTGTGCCCGATTATTATACATCAATCGGAAGCTTAGTAACGATATTATACTACCGATTAATATCGATTTTGTGCCAAACTCGCATCTGGCTTCTATAACAATCGGTAGGAACAATAACCTCAATAGACTACCGATTATAGTAGCTCCTAAATTCCCAAATTTGGTGATTTCGCCAAGAAAGAAATTTGGGGCAACTGTATAATCGGAAGTCTTATTCACTACCGATTATTCTAGTTCCCAAATTCGAAAAAAATGACATTTCTGCAAAAACAAAATTTGGGCAACTGTATAATCGGAAGTCTTATTAACTACCGATTATACTCCAACTACCCGCAAAAATGTAGGTGATATTGTTATGAATTTCAAAATATTTATGAAAATCGGAAGTTTTAATTGTTGATCTAACTACCGATTATACTCCAACGGCTAGTTCGTTAAAAGAAACTAGTCGGGCCTCGAAAACCACACACAATCGGTAGATAATACATATTGACAAACCTCCGATTATTTTGAAGTAACCGTTTTTTTTTAAAAAAAAACTAGCCGTTGGGTACTTTTTTGCTATAAATAGAGACCTATCTCTACCAAACTTATTCACCCATCACTTTCAATCTTCCTAAATCAGTTACCCATCACTTTGGAACACTAAAAATGGCTCCAACTCCGTTCAATAATCTAGAAGATGTTGCTATTGTCAGAGCACACACCACTCTCACAAAGCACTCCGTTGAGGAAGCGCAATGGGTGACCAGTAACGAAGACCCAACAAGAGGGCCTTACTTTGGGCATGATCAAAACACCAATGCTTGGTGGAAACGGGTGTTTAAGGTTTTTAAAGCACTAAGCGGAAATCGTTATAGGAGGACGCTCCCGCAAATAAGGGAAAGGTACGCATATTTATACAATGAATGCGTCTTCTTGAGAAACGAATTGAAAGCTCGTAAGGACGTTATGCCAAACGAAGACCGAATGAGTAGAGTAAGTTTGTGAATCAATAGGCCTCTCATCAAAAATTATTTATTTGGTTATGATTATTCAACAACGCTAACTTATTTAAAAAATTGTTTTCCCAGTATACTTTGGGTCGGAGCCAATACGAACTAAGGTACGGTCATGAGTTTTACGCACGAGACCTGCTACACTCTCTTGGAGGAAGTTGAATGGCAATTCGCCCAATATAATTAAACTCGTAGAGAATCCCTAGGGCGATGTATTGAACAATTTTATGTGTTTTACTTCTATTTTATTTCAACTACATGTATGTTTTTTCGATTCAATAAAATGAGTGATTTCAAATCTTTTGGTTCAATTTTAATGGTGTGGAAATAAGGATTTTAGAAAAAAACTCATTTAGGGGCAACCTATAATCGGTAGGTTTTGGAACCTATCTTACGTACGATTATGTCTACATCCAAATCACGAACCACATGGTTAGGCCTGGCTTTGTACCCTCTTAACCTATGGATTTTGGCAAGGGTTCGATCTGGGGCTCCTTACAATCGGTAGTTTATTAAGTTGAGTAGACTACCGATTATGGTAGATTTCAAATTTCCTACAATGAAGGATTTTAGAAAAAACTCATTTTGGGGCAACCTATAATCGGGAGGTTGGGTAACCTATTTGGCTTACGATTATGTCTACATCCAAATCACGAACCACATGGTTAGGCCTGGCTTTGTACCCTCTTAACCTATGGATTTTGGCAAGGGTTCGATGCGGGGCTCCTTACAATCGGTAGTTTATTAAGTTGAGTAGACTACCGATTATGGTAGATTTCAAATTTCCTACAATGAAGGATTTTAGAAAAAACTCATTTTGGGGCAACCTATAATCGGGAGGTTGGGTAACCTATTTGGCTTACGATTATGTCTACATCCAAATCACGAACCACATGGTTATGGTCGGCTCTGCACCCCTCAAAACCTAGGGAATTTGGCCAATGCTCAATTTGGGGCTTCCAATAATCGGTGGGTTATAAGTAACCCATTCTACCGATTTTGGGCTACTCAACAATCGGTAGATAATTAGGTGGTATTACCTACCGATTAATAACCGTTTGACAGATAAAACCAAAGTCGACCTAAATTCAAATTCATTTCATTTTCTTTTCAACTTCAACTTCAACTCCTCTTCTCCTCTTTCCTTCCGATTGCAGAGAGGAAAACTCTCCCCTCTCCTCGCTATACATCGTTCATCGTCGAATCGAATCATCGTCGATTATTCTCTATAAAGATGAAAGAAACGGAACGTAAGAAAGCTCGAACCAAAAACGTAGTGCGCGGTGAGGATCCGAATATTGGATTGCATGTCCGTAATAAAGAGGTTTTAACTCACGAACCCGAAGAACACGAAGACGATGAAGTAGGCGTGCGATAGCCAAACTCTCGGGCAACTTCAAATGGCGCCGATTAGGTAAGATTCTACCATTAATTTGGTTTATATTGCTTCAATTGGACGAATCCATCTTTATTTTTTAGGGTTTTCGGTTATTACCAGAATCGGTAGGTTAGGTATTGTTATAAACTTCCGATTGTGGTCGAACTCTTCATTTCACGAGAAAATTTGTCATATTCGGGTGTTAAAAATTTTGGTATCCTACCGATTATATAACGTTTTTCATTACTGAGGCCTAAATCGATCATAATCGGAACCTAATTGTGATTGTTCCTTCCGAATATACTAGGGAAGAACAAGTATTAGAGACGCAATAATCGGGTGATATATTCTGTAATATCTTTCCGATTGTTTAGGCTAACAACTTGATTTGTTTCGGATACAAAGAGACGCATATTCGGTAGACATTAGTTTTGTTAGGCTTCCGATTGTGTGGAATTCGGAGGGTTATGTTGAACTTTAGATTCCGATTATTGTGTGTAGATAAACATATTCGAACACCAAAAAGTTTATTTTGTTTCCGATTATACGTATTCGGTAGCTTTAGGTGAACTGATACTTACGATTGTGAATAATCGGAGGCAATTTGTTAAATCAACCAACCGAATATTTAGTTTCATAACTTGTTGTACTTTTTGTTGTTGTTTAGGGATAGGCGAGGTAAAAAAATCCAAAATGCAATTGTCTCGGCTAGTGCAAGGGAGGATAGGCGTCGGAACACGACTGACTAGTGCGGGAGAGCTAGGATCGCTAACGCCGCTTCAAGTGGTCAAGTTGGAACTCAACAAGCAAGCCAAGAAGCTTTTCAACCTAGTGCCCCTCAATCAGAACCGGTTCAATCAGGTGTTCAACCAAGTGCCTCTCAATCACAACCAATCCAAGAAGATGTTCAACCAAGTGCCTCTCAATCACAACCAATCCAAGAAGTCTGTTTCAACCAAGTGCCTCTCTATCACAACCAATCCAAGAAGGTGTTCAACCAAGTGATCCACCATCACAACCGAGAAATTGAACAAGTAGAAGAAGTAGGAGAAGCCGAAAGAAAAATCCTCCTCGAAAAGAAAGCGAAACACCTTGTCGAGATGAACGAAGGTGAAGGATATTCGAAGGTGTAATCCTTGGGCTGCTTAGGAGGATGGAGGACAATTGTTATTTGGATACAAAGAATCCTGGGCGAGAGAAATATATGAAACCGAGGTAATGATCGTATCCATTTTATTAACTTATTATGTTTTTCTCCGTAATACTTTTAAGGGTTGTAGTTTTAGGTTATTCTAATTTTATTTTTTAACTTGTCATGTGTTTAATAGTATCATTCCGATGCGGTTCGTTTACTCAAAGCGACCGCCGCACCAACAAAAATGCTAGATTGGACTTTGGAGGATGAATGTGAAAGGTTCAAGACCATTATTGCGAATTCAGGGTTGGCCAATGCTGCGGAGAACTCAATGTTGGAACATGATCGGGTGGCTATATCGGCGTTTGTGGAGAGACTTTATCCTGAGACCGACACCTTCCATATGCCGTTTGGGGAGATGACGATAACCCCTGAGATGATGTTGAGCAGATTCTTAAACTCCCGTCCATGGCAAGGGTGTTAGGGCCGAGTTCACTAAGCGGTTGGAATGGAGGAATCTTTATGATCGACTAAGAAGTGTTTGGTTGGGATGAAGAAACATCAACAAGCGAGTTCAAAAGATGCATGAAGTATAGAACTAGACAGTTCAACATGGGTACTCTGATGGATATGTTCAAGGGCACCAAGGAAAAAGAAGAGAAAGGAACTTTAACGGACGAGCAAGTCAACCAAGCGGCCACCGCATATCTCCTATGTGTATTGGGATGTGTCATTTTCCCCAATACCAGTGGCAATCGGGTCGACGCCAACCTTTTACAACTTCTGGATCCTCTCGATAAAGTGCATGACTCTTGGGGCACGGCATGCCATGCGTGGTTGATGGAAGAGTTGAGAAAGGCGTCGAGGGTTGGAATTAGCCAAGTGGCCGGGAACGTGAGTCTGCTACAGGTATTGTTTATTAACTCCACATACTTGGTTATTTTTTTATTTTTTTATACTATTGAAGAATCAATTTCCTAATACTTGCAAAAATGACATTATAGACTTGGATCTACGTCCACTTCCCTATCTTGGGATTGGCCATTGAAAACCCGGCGTGGGAGAAAGGTGACCCTATAGGAAGAAAGTACGTCTTCGATGACAACCATTCTAGGACGAAGGAGCATCAGTTGATTCGTTTGAGGGAGATTTTGGACTCACTTAATGCCCAAGACGTATGCTTTGATCCATACAAGGAAGACCGAGACTCTTTGGACATATCGCGGGTCGGTCCGATTTGGCACTTTATTTTGGACCGTTGTGGCACCCCACGGGATATGTGATGTACAATGCCTCAAGGGTGATGCGACAACACGGTTTTGTACAAGGTATACCAAATGAGGAAATCCATGGCAATTTCACTTTGGTTCGGAGCACTTGAGTGCGATAAAGATTCTATCACGGTGATTCACAAGGGTTCACCATCCTGTCAATTCCATTGGGATAGAAGGGCGCATTACTTGATCAACCAAGGAAGGGCAGCCAACCAAGGTTTTGAAAATGCTCCCAACTACATGGATTGGTACGCAATGTTTCTCATGTTCGTGTAATCCGTGATCTTAAAGCAAAGCCCGACAGTACAAGAGTATCCTCAAAGAGAAGCCTGCGGGTTTTGATAGATTGGTACGTATTGTTTTGTTAATTTAGTTTAATATTATGGGTCAAAATAGAGTAATAACCGTTTGATGGTATGCTATGTTTTAAAACAATTGGAACGAGGTTCAAGCATTTGTCGAAATGGTGCCTTGATTGTATAAAGGTAGGAGAGCTGTTTCAATTGAGAAGATAAAAAAACCACAAACGGTTGATTGACAACGTTGACAATGAGGAGTATGCATCTCGGTTCGGGAAAAATTGCAAAAGAAACCTACAACCAAGGTGAACAAAAGAACTCGGGCTTCATCAAGCACTCAAGTTGATGAAACCCATGATGATCTTTGGTCCAAGTCGTAGAAATTTGGTAAAGGTCGCAAAATCAAAGCAAAGAGGAACAAGTAAACTTTCGATGTTGTAAACTCTCGATGTTTTTCGTTAACTTTATGGATAACTTTGTTTATGTTGGATTATGTCGTTTTCAAAGTTTGTGTCGGAATATTAGTTGTTTCGTTATGTTTATGGATTAAGAATAGTTATTTTACACATTTTATGCATTTAACGATAACTGCAAGCGAATCACATGAAGAGACATGAAAGTGTTGAATTTTGGAACACAATCGGAAGATAGGTTTATATATTAACCTACAGGATTCTGGGGATGTTCCAATTTTTAGTCGAGATCGGTAGGGTTATACGTTATTAACCTACCGATTAAGGGATTGTGCAAAATATTTGGTGAGAATCGGAGGATTGCTAATATACTTTTCTCTCCGATTATCATGTGTAAAGAAAACACGTCTTCTCGTATCCAAACAACACCACAATCGGAAGGTAAATGTGCACCTTCACTTAGAATAACAATAATCGGTAGGTTTATTTGTAATGTTCCTTATTTGTTATATGTAAAAAAATTGTTCTCTGTAACCAAACAACACCATAATCGGAAAGTAATTTATCACATTGACTACAGAATATTTGTAATCGGAGGTTTGTGGTTTCGTTAATGTCCGATTATTATACTAAAAAACAACTATGGTTTACGTAACCAAACAACACCATAATCGGAGGTCATTAATATATTGAACTCCCGATTATGGCTGCATCCAAATCACGAACCACATGGTTATGCCTGGATCTGTACACTCAAAACCTATGGAATTTGGCAAGGGTTCGATCTGGGGCTCCTTATAATCGGTAGGTTTTTAAGTTGTTAACTCTACCGATTATGGTAGATTTCAAAATTCATCACATGAATGATTTTAGAAAAAACTCATTTTGGGGAAACCCATAATCGGATGGGTTGGTAATATATTTAACTCCCGATTATGGCTGCATCCAAAACGCAAACCAAGTGGTTATGGCTGGTTGTGTACACTCAAAACCTATGCAATATGGCAAAGGTTGGATCTGGGGCTCGTTATAATCGGTGGGTTATATAATTATATACCCTACCGATTATGGTTTATTTCAAAATTCATCACGTGAAGGATTTTAGAAAAAACTCATTTTGGGGCAACTTATAATCGGTAGTTTATGTAACCTATTAGACTTCCGATTATGGCTACATCCATAGCTCAAGCCAAGTGGTTATGGTTGGCTCCGCACCCCTCAAAACCAATGGAATTTGGCCAGGGTTGAATACGGGGCTCTTTATAATCGGTAGTCTTACAAGTTGGATAACCTACCGATTATAAAAGAGATTATTAGCCGAAGTATCTACACAATAATCGGTAGGTATAGTTTAATTTAACCTACCGATTGTATGTTTACCTACCGATTATGGTGTTGGCTACCGATTATATAAGGGCATATTGGCCATTTCGAAAAATCGAAGATAAGGGGTAGCTTAGATTTACGTTTGGGTGACCTTTTTTGTCTTTTAGTGTCGCCCCTAATTCTTTCGGGGTCGCCCCTAAAAGTGCCAGGTAAATTAACGGGAAGTTGGAGAAAACTAAAATGGATTTAGTAAGATATGTGAACTTGTCAGGACACTGTTTTGGAAGATTGACAGATCACTATTGTCAGGAATTATGGGTAGTATTATTAGGTATAGGTCTCCAGTAAAAATTAACCAATAGACAAAAGGCTTAACATGAATTTTCATTGCCACTTTTTGCTAACTGGTTATATCTCAGAGTTTAAACTTTTTGGAAATGAGTAGACGATTCTATCACTCTGTTTATAATACAAACAATATAATTAAATTGCCATAAAATAAAAATAATACATGTGGTTTTAAAAAAATATTGGCCATGGATTATGATTTTATATTACGTATACTCATAGTGTACTTTGGCGTTCATGCACTATGAAACACTGATACTGATACACAGATTTGTTAATTCCTAAAATTTATAGATACATGATATGGTGTGTTATGGATATCGGTTCAAAATGCTTTACACAATATACTATTCAATCTAATAAGAAAAACACCGGAGACAAAAATTATGAAATAAAATATTTGGGTAATAATTATTTGGGATATTAAAAAAAACTGATAAGGACTGTTTATGTGATGGACGCCTCCGGTGCATGTCCAATAGGCCAAAATTTTCCGATGTGCCACTCGTAAAGGTAGTGATCGGACTATAACAATTTACTTCTCACCAGGTGTAATGTGCGTCGATTTGTCATCCAACTTATAGTTGTTCTGCAAAGGGTGCAAGGTTATAAAAGCTAATGTTAGTGCATCTTGCATGTATCGCTGACTTCCGAGTCCTGTCCAGGCATAGGGTATGCCTTGTACTTTCACATCGGTCATTGCTAGTGTATTTCCCGTTTCCTTACTTCCCTTTGGGACTGAGCTGAAAGCATGCACTAGTCTTGTTCGCGTCAATAAGGCATCAGTCAGGCTCATGTCGTACTTGTGTTGTATCGTGTGGGTGATGCAAGTGCATATGCGCAATCTCCCATAACTTGCGTACAAGTTATCTTACTTTCCTGCCCATGTATGATTTATAATTGGTGTATACCTACGTCGAATGGCTTGATAACAAGTATAAGAATCTAAAGAACGAACTGCAACCATCTCATCAATTATGGAAACAATCATCTCTTGTATCGCATTGCCAATCATCTCTTGTATCTCATCAATTATGGAAACAATCATCTCTTGTATCTCCAAATAACCGTCTTTCCTAGAAAATTATCCTTGTTTTTCTCATACTTATGTTTTTTCTAATTTTCCCCATTTAATCTAGATTTGTTGGCTTTTGTACCCGAGTTTCAGATTTACCGAGCAAATTTAGGTAATATGAACTAGTAGTTTTTGCTTTCAATAAAAACTTATTGTGTTTTGGAATATTAGGTTTCAGTTTTTTGTTTCTCGTTTGCTTTGATTAATTATCATCCATGGGCACATCAGGTTTCATACTACTTTATTACTCTTTTGCAACGATTTATCATAGCCTTTGGGCGTTTCTGTATGGAATGTGAAGATAAAATCAATTGTATGTATTTGCTAAAGCAGATTTTTAAAAAAATTTCTCAATAATATCATATTGGACGAAATTCTGTTTCGAAAATCTCTTAGTCATTAATTCAACATTTGGGATCAATGAAATTCTATGGAAGAAATTTCGGAGAGTCTCAAGCGTCTTGCCAAAGGTTCATTTATTTATGTGGAAGTTAATTCAGGTTCATACAGGAAGAACTTTGGGATACCAACCTATTGATTTTGATACAACTTATCCTATGATTGAGGCAAAGGGTTCGCAACAAAGATGGGATAATCCGGTTTAATGATTTTCATTGGACTCTCTTCATTGTCTCCAGGTATGATGGCTTCATCATAGTCTCTGATGTTCGGTTCATTTTTATTGGTGGCTGCAGAGTTATGGCTGCTATGAGAATCATGATCACTTGCGAATAGTCCATGTTCATCATCTGCATCATCTTCCAAATTCTCCATGTCATCATGTTCTTCCATGTGCAGAGGTGGATATAAAGCTGGTGGGGCTGGAAGTTGATAACCACGTTGGATGAGGTTCTGAGCTTGAAGATACTGTGCGCAGGCTTCTTGTCGGTGACCAAGTCGGCGGCAGAAAATACAGAAGTTGTAAGGCAGATCGTGATACTCAAAAGTAAGTGTATTGATTCCGCCTCTGCCATTGTCAGCAAGAGTTTCTGCTCTTAAAGTGTTGAAGATGTTCATTGTAACTCTCACTGTCATAGCATATAGTTCATTGTCTTCAAGTCTCTGGGGATCAGAAGCTATAATTTCTCCCATGTCATATACATACCCTCTGATATCATCAAACTCTTCCAATTGTTCTACGGTCAATCCTCTTATAGTAATATTCAGCTCCACATGAGTTAAATGTACTTCACTAAGAGGTTGATCTTCATGTCATACACTCAACATAAAAGTATCATTCATAATAGCCCTTGATCCATTTCGAACAACTCTTACAAATTCATGGTACCATTCAAAACGAATGAGATAGTATTCTATACTAGTTTGCTTCACAGAAAGACCTCCTCTGATTATCCATATTCTTCGCAATGCACAACGCAGATGCCATGCATTTACACCGTGTAAGGTAAAAAACCCTCCAATAATACAATGTCTCCAAAGGTTATGTGGAACATTCAGTTGGTTATTTGGGTCTTGATTGATATTCAAGTTCCTACCAGTGTCTAATCTCATGGAGTATTCAAGCATACTGATTAGTTGATCAAGGTTACCATTCCAAATAGACGGCATGGTTAAAGAGAGTAACAAACAACAACAAAGATGATACAAAAGATAAAGAGAGCAAGTGAAAGGATGAATTGTTCAAGGGTATTTTGAGGTATAATATCACAATCAGGTGAAAGAGTTGGTATAAGTAGGCACATGGCATGATGAGTATGAGGGTGTAATAAGGAAGATTGAGAGAAGTAAGTAAGGTAAGACTCAGACAATGAAAAAACAACGCATTGGGAATTTTCAGACAAACAGCAGGTTCAGGCATAGATGTGAAAGGGGTGTTCATAGTTCAAAATAAGGTAAGTGTAAAGTAGTTCCAGGCAGCTGCTTAAGAATTATAACAGCCAACAGTATATCCAATAGAAAAAAAACCAAGCTCTGAAGAGAAATTTATAGAAACTCCTATACGCAATGAACTCTTAATGAATTGATAAGAAAACCCAATTACTGTAAAAGTATTGAAAGACCATACCTATTAAAGGTGATTGACCTCTGTCTCGATTGCCGAAGTTGTGAGGGGAGACCCGTAAAGCAGTAATTGAAATCAGACTGCACTCTGATATCATCTTTCAATTAGGTAGAAAAATTAGATGTATCATAGCAGTAATGATGTACACCGCCAATTAGGTTAGAAATTTCTAAGGAGGAAACATATTAGGGATTAAAGGAAGAGATTCTGTGATATTGGTATGGATATGAAGATTAATTTGATCGAAATATAGATCTGTGCTTGAATGGGTTGGCCGAACCCCCAGATTAGCCAGAAACGGCTAGAGAAATCATTAAGAAATTTTTGAGATTTAGGGTTTATTGGAAAAAAACCTGTAAAAAAACAGGTTTAGGTGTGAGAGCGTTTTAGACAAAAGGTTGTATTAAGATTCCAAGCAGTGAACAATTAAGAAATTGGAGGAAATCGTAATGGATGTGGTAGAAAAAATAAGGTTATAAGCAGGGCATAGTATATATAAATTCCCCAAGAAGCAGCATTCGTAGAGTAATTGATCAAAATCTGGTAGTGGGCGTCAGTGAATTTTGAGTTTGATCCCTACATTAATAGTTTTTTTTTTTTTTTTTTTTTGAAGGAACAGGAGTAACACTCCCAGTTTCATATATTAGATAATAAGATTGTATACATCAATCAAGTACATCCAAACTAAAATACGAACAAATACAAAAGTATTAAATACATGTATTTTACTGTGGAAATCGATTTAGGGATGGTGTTTGAATACAAATTCCACCATTTGAAATTTTCTTCAAACTTCTTCATCAAAAGATATTTGTCTTCTTCATTAAGACTGTATGATCCTATGGAGGAGTAATCTGCACTATGCATCAAAATCACGATCAAATCAGGTAGCCATGGATCTTCATAGACATGTAGATTTACGTCAAGCCATTGTAGATCTCCCTCGGAGATATAGTTGAAAGGATTGATACAATCGATATAAACGCCTTCAAACAGGCTATATGAAATTATTATGATAAAATATAATAAGTAATATGATTGTCTAGAATAGATCATCAGATATATGAAAATATTTTACAATACTATAAAATAAAACCCTGACAATCACCTAAATAGGGATTGTAACTTATTATAGATAATAATTCGCAGATACCTAGATCTACCCGGTGAATCCGAATAAATCTAGGTTGAGGATGAAACAGATAAATGAGAAAGTTTTCTGAAAGTTTTTCTTTGTTTTGGAAAAACGGTTATTTGGAGAGCGGAGAGGAGAGAATTTTTTTTATTTGATTCGATTGTAATTCATCATTTGTTTAACTTTTATTTAAAAAAAATTTGTTGGCCATGAATTACCATTTCTTTTCTATCTAATCAAATTCTAGGTTCTGCATCAAGCAAATTAACTTAATTGAATCTTATGATATATATTTCAGAATATTATTGGTAGACATTTTTTTTTTATCCGAGCGGCTATATCTTTGCTGATTTTTATATTTTTTGAAGAACATTTTTGCTGATGTTTTCACGCATGATCCTTTTTTTGTTCTTTTAATTTTTAACAAAGGAAAATCGGATATGCTAGTATCTGCATGAGATAAAATCAATAATAAGTGTACCCGAAATTGGATACGCAACTCCCATATAGATGTACTTTCAGCGTGCATGCTATGACGATCACTCATGCCATTTTACTTGATAGTATAACCTTTTGTTTCTTTCATTTTGGTCTCAGGCACACATTCATGCTTAACTTAATCAACAATGAAACCATTCCAAGTTCATGAATTTGCACATTATATTGCAATTTTATTTTCCTTAGTATCATTTTTCATGTCATTTTCATTTGTGAATAACATATACAGAAGAAATATAAGTTTACTATTTAACCGGTGCTTTAGGCTCTAGCCTCACGGTGAAAGAATAAAATTAAAATTAAAACCAAACCAAAATTATTATTCAAAGCAATAAATTAATGAGATGTTAGAGTAAATTGAATTTGGTTTAGGAAAAAACAACAAAGCAACGCCAAAGTGAAACGTAAATAACTTCGTCGGAAGAATATATCACGGGTGTTATTGATCAGTAATTCCTTTTCTACGAATGTACTGTTATGGAAATGTACTTCTATTAATTCGATGATTGTAAGAAAATTTCAAGAGGTTTATTTTTTGATAGGGAAAATAAACTAAATTGAGCAAAATCCCAGAGAGAAAGCTAGGAATCAAGGAAACACAAAAAGGAGAAGTTGAAGTTTCTAAATTATTTTGCAAATTATTTTATTTAAAATTTCGCTAAAAACACCAACCAAGCCGATTATATTAGTTTATTTCTTTTAAGAATAAAATTTTGTTTTACTTAAGTTTTTGTTCACAGTAGCCGGCTTAACTAACTCAACAACGGTCGCTCCAAAAAGTTCATGAATTAGCGCATAAAATTGTTGCATTTCTTTCATTCGAAGCAACACTAATGTAGTTTTTCGTATATTTTTTGTGGGTGAGGAACATTTATTGAAGTCTTTATCTAATTGTCACTCTAGGCTCCATCGACTATACCGATCGGTCAAGTATGCATCGCTAACGACT
Source organism: Papaver armeniacum (assembly GCA_023531295.1). Lineage (NCBI taxonomy): Eukaryota > Viridiplantae > Streptophyta > Magnoliopsida > Ranunculales > Papaveraceae > Papaver > Papaver armeniacum. The sequence continues at coordinate 349,066 of JAJJWW010010013.1, forward strand.
AAGATTTGACCTTACAGTGTAGTCTTTATCAAGCGGTCAAGACCTACCGTACCATGGATTCTAGTTTCTATCTAGTCTAAAATATATGGAAAATTAAAAAAACTGGTTTAATTAATATATATTTACTTGATTTTAATATAATTCAAACGTTTGATGGTCACATTAAGATGAGGAAGCATGAAGCTTGTCCACATATCTCAAAAATTATTTCCCTTGCTATAATTTTCATTGATAAATGACATAATGAGTTATCAGAGTGAGTACATATATTCTGTTTGGTAATCAGAAATACAAGTTAATCTCAAAAATCAGAAGTAAAATATCTTTGTTTCACAAAATTTTATTTTTTTGATTTTAAAACCAATAGTGAAATTTTCTCTCAACAAAAATTTGGTTTCTCGACTTAACTAGATAGGTAAAATTAATCAAGTGTGAGGTCGATGCCGATGGCCCTAAGCTTGGAATACCATTGCATTTTCATTATTAATCAAGTGATGATAAAGTATGAGGTTGATAGCTGCACCTGCACTACTGTATAGCTATCAACCTTACCATGCCTTCATTATACATTGACATGTCAATTGTACATTACATATTTTGTATACAAATTATTTCAACACAAGTATATATGCATAGAGAAATAATGTTTTAGAGGACAAAAAAAAGAAAAAACAAGAAGACAATAGCCACGATCCTCAGCTGCTAGCAGCCTAGCACCCATAAAGACTGTTCTTTGAAGAACATCAAGACAAACAATGGCTGCAGTTTTTTCTTTTTTTTTTTTTTTTTTTTTTAAGCATAGTGAAAAAGATTCAGTTATTTGTATGGAAGTTTATCCAGGTTCATGCCGGAAGAACTTTGGGACATATGCTAAATAATTGTTACAACTTATTGGATGGTTGAGGCAAAGGTGTCGTATTTGAATGGAGTATTCAAGTAATAAAACATCTAAATTTCACTAGTATGATAACTGAAATGCATGAAGATAACCTTCAGTAAGCCAGTTAGTTTCTTCCATGTTTTTTCGTTTCTTACATATCACAAAATTTTCATTGTACATTAGTTGTATCAATATGCAATGTATAATAATGAATCAGGAAGGTGTGTCTATCGGTCACCTTTTCTAAGTAACTATCCAGACCTCAATTAGATTGAGGTAATCTATAGATAATATATATGGTTTCCTGAAGCCTTCTTTCCATATTTTGTTTTTTTTTTAAATGTATTAAAATTGTTTAGTTCACGAGTTTGCACATAAAATTGTTGCATTTGTCCAATCACAAATGTCATTTTTTATGTAATTCTTGTGCATGAACAACATTTATGAAGGTTTAGTATTTAAGTGTTTCTCTAGGATCTAACCTCCAAAGATTAAAGAAGAAGATCAAAAACAAAAAAAGCAAAATTAAAACAAAGTTCGACATCCAGCTTTGAAGCAGTAAATTTTTGAGAAATTGGAGGAAATTGATATGGATGTGATAAAATCAACAAGATGATAACAAGATCATAATATATATAAATTTCCCAAAAACCACATCTCTAGAGTAACCAACCAATATCAACAGATGAGATTCAGTAAATTTCGTAAAAAATAGAGAGTGCAATTGGTGAAATTTCCAGGGTATTCTAAGCAATGGTGAAATTTCCTCTGAACCAAAATTTGGTTTCTCGACTTATCCAAAATGGTAAAATTAATCAAGTGAGAGGTTGATGCATAGCCCTAAGCTTGGAATACCTTGCATTTTCATTATTAATCAGGTGATAAAGTATGAGATTGATAGCTACACTACTATATGCACATGGCACATCACACAATATGTTTGCAGGAGCAGCATCATGGTATGATACCTTACAACCAACATACTGCATGTACGTGTCTATCAGCCATCACATATGACCATTTTATTAGACCGCCGAAGAGAAAGATTCATTCATATGGGAGGAGGACATTAAACTAGTAAAATACAGATTATACTGTCACTTCCAAAACTCTACGAGCTTTTCGAAAAATCTACTTCCATATAGACAAAATGAAATTTTACGCTCTCGAACTTAGATTGTGTAGTCCAAAGTTTTGAACCGGGATCTTACATTATTCTTGGGAGATGGTGTTGCCTTGCATAGATTAATCAAAGTTAAAGTTAACTTCCCATGCATTAATTTTACTTATAGATGGTTTAGTTAGTCTAATAAGGTGCATTAATCAATATCTTTTGTTTGTTACGTTGCACAACACAAAACATCAGCAGTACTATAGTTACACACATAAGAAGAGAAAAGAGTTTGTATTGATAGAACCAAACTTATCTCAAAGAAGAGACCCAATCAGAGTTATATACAGGTAAGGAATGGATGACTGGCACGTGTAACCATCATAAACATGTAACTAAAATACAGTAACTATAAGAACAGTTGTATATAGCTGTAGTAAATGTAAATACACACTGAGTGTGTTACTATCCCCCCTCAAACTGACGAGGTGTAAGAATCTTCAGTTTGTGCTTGAGAAATTCAAACCGTGGTGCAGAGAGTCCTTTGGTGAAGATATCCGCAGCTTGATCCAAAGTTGAAATGTAAATAACCTGTAAAGATTTAGACTGTACTAATTCCCTCACAAAATGAAAATCTAAAGCTAAGTGTATCATTCGACTATAAAACACAGGATTTGAAGCTAGAGCAATGGAGATCTTGTTGTCATAGGACATAATTGGAGAGACTGGGAGAAAGATGTGAAGATCTATGAGAAGTTGACAAAGCCATACAACTTCAGCAGCTGTAGAAGCCAAAGCCCTGTATTCAGCTTCAGTGCTGGATCTGGCACCTTCTTAGTACTCCATCTGACATGATTTGAACCAAAAAACACACAGAAGCCACTTGTAGATCTCCTATCATCGGATTTGCTGCCCAATCAGTATCAGAACAACCTTGCAGAGCAGTGAGACCCTTTGTAAACAACAGTCCATGATCAAGAGTAGCTTTAATATACCTTAATATTCTTTTAGTTGTACTTAAGTGAGAAGTTGTTGGAGAATACATGAACTGACACACTTGATTAACTGCAAAGCAAATCTCAGGCCTTGTCCAAGTGAGATATTGTAAAGAACCAACAATAGACCTATATTCTGTAGGATTAGATAATAATTCACCATCATTGGCGTGTAGAACAAGGTTTCACTCCTGTTAAATTTGTCTTGCTGAGTAAGTCCAAGGCATACTTGGTTTGTGATAAAAACAATCCATCTTTGTTCCTTTTGACTTCCAAACCTAAGAAGTAATGTATATGTCCTAGGTCTTTGACTGGAAATAGAGTAGAAAGATGAGAGATAACTGAAGCACAATGAGATGAATTATTCCCTGTAATAATGATGTCATCCACATAAACTAATATGATAGTAATTTGAGAACCAATCTTCTGAACAAAGAGAGAAGAATCAGAAAGAGATGGTATGAAATTCAATGAAATAAGAACATCTGATAATTTCTCATACCATGCTCTTGGAGCATGTTTTAATCCATACAAGGATTTGTTGAGCTTGCACACATAATTTGGATGTTCTGGATCTTGAAAACCAGGTGGTTGTGTCATATAGACTTCATATTTTAAGTCTCCATGAAGAAAGGCATTACTAATTTCTAATTGCTTGATTTTTCAATCAAAATTTACAGCAAGAGATAGTACTAACCTTATTGTAGCAGGTTTAACAACTGGACTGAAAGTATCAGTGTAGTCCAAACATTCTAACTGTGAAACCCTTTTGCAACCAGCCTGGCCTTGTGCCTTTCAATAGTGCCATCTGGATTGTACTTAATTTTGAAGACCCACTTACATTCAATTAAGTTTTGAGAAGGATGTGGTGGAACATATGACCAAGTATCTAGATTCTGTAAAGCAGTATGTTCAGTTGTCATAGCTTTGAGCCATACTGGTACCTTAACTGCTTGAGAATAACAAGTGGGAGTTTGAACTGACAAATGTTGTAGATGAGTAGATGATAAAGCATACTTTGTGGCTAGATATACTTTTGGTTTAAAAACACCACTTTTAGCTCTAGTTTGCATAGAATGACTAGAAACTCAAGTAGGTGCACTAGACTCAGTTGAAGTAGAAACTGAAGTGCAATTGTCAGACAAAGATGATTTTGTAACAATAGTGGTTGAAGAAATAGTATCAACAGCTGTAGTAGATGTACCTGAAGAAGTAGAAGAAAGAATATCCATTGTAGCAGGTGTGAGGGGAAAATCCAACAAAACTGTATCTGTAGATGAAGTATTCTTCATTGTTGAATAAGGAAAACAATCTTCATGGAAGACTACATGTCTTGAAACAAACACCTTACCATTTGTAGGATCTAAACATCTATAACCCTTGTTTTGAGAGCTATAACCCAAAAAAATACACTTAACACTTCTTGGTTGCAATTTATTAGAAGTATAAGGTTTGAGCCATGGAAAACATAAGCAGCCAAAAGATTTTAAAAAAGCATAATCTAGTTCCATGTGAAACAATCTTTTGAATGGAACTTCAAAAGATAAAGATCTAGTAGGTAACCTGTTAATGATGTAATTAGCGGTTGATAGAGAACCATACCAGTATTTAAAAGATAATCCAGCCTGAATTAAGAAAGTTTTTGTAATTTCCGGTAAATGCTTGTGCTTGGATTCTGCAACACCATTATGTTCAGGTGTATGTGGACAAGTGATCTCATGAGAAATACCAGTGTTTACTAAAATAGTCTTTAAGCTATTGTTAACAAATTCACCACCACCTTCTGTCCTTATAATTTTAATCTTGACATTCAGTAAATTCTCCACATTAGTTTTAAACTGAACAAAGATAGTCTTAAAATCAGATTTCAAAGTTAAAGGAAAGACCCAACAAAATTTTGTATAATCATCAATGATATTAACATAATAGTTGAATCCATTTACAGAAGTAACTGGTGAAGGACCCCATACATCCATATGAAGAAGTTGTAAAGGACATCGAGAAACAGACATGGACATAGTAAAGGGTTGCTTATGACACCTCCCTAACTGACATTCAGTACAATGTAGAGGTTTATTACTAACATCAGGGACATTTATTATTCTGGAAAGTCTAGAAAGTGTTTGAAAATATGGATGAGCTAGCCTCCTATGCCAAGCTTTTGTAGAAGCTTTAGCACAGTGCCAAGCAGTGATAATTGGTGTTGAAGTAGGTAATGAAGTTGTTGATGTAGAAACATGTAAAATGTCACATGTCAGAGGATATAATCCATTCTTACTGGGCCCTTGAAATAGTATATCCTCTGAGACTGTAAATCCTTGACAGTGAAATCAGAAGCAGTAAAAGTGAGAGAATAATTGTTATCACTGGTGAACTTGTGCACTGAAATTAAATTTTGTGTAGCTAAAGGAACATGAAAGATGTTATGTAATCTGAACTGTTGATGAGGAACTGAAATTCTAGAAGAACCAAAAGTAACAATAGGCATACCTTGACCATTAGCTGTAGTAATAGAATCACCACCAGTGTAGGAAGAAGTAGAAGCTATGTTAGAAGCATCAGAAGTAAGGTGATGTGTTGCTCCAGAGTCAACAAACCATAGATTATGTCCAAAAACATTAGCTGAAGCAAGCATGGCTTGAATGTTGTGATGTGGATCACGGCCTTGATAAGAAAAATTGATGCGGTTCCAACATTCAATAGCAGAATGACCATACTTCTGACACATTTGACAAGTAGGTCTCTCCTCAAAAGAAGTAGGTCGTGAAATAGAAGTAGGATGAGAAGATGGGTGAGAAGGTGGTTGAGAAGGTGGTTGAGTTGGTGTAGGTAAAATACCATAAGATCTACCAAATCCTCTACCAGAAAAACGACCTCCTCTTGAAAAAGATTGATTTGAACCGCCTCTATTTCCCCTTCCATAACCTCGACCAGAAGTAAAAAAATGCTTTATTGGTTGATTCAATAGAAGTAGCAGTAGTATTGCGTTGAATAACTAATTCTTCACTCATTAAAAAATTATGCAATTCAATACTTGACACTGGAGGACTTCGGATTCGAATAGAAGTAGCAAAAGAACAATATTCAGGACCTAGACCAGCTAGAGTAATAACAACAATTTTATCATCTGTAATAACAGATCCACATGCAACAAGTTGATCTGTAATATTCTTGATCTCATTCTTATATTCAGCAATTGTTGAGTTACCTTTCTTGATTGTGAGCATCTTAGTTCTTAGTTGTATGGAATGAGTTGAAGATACTCTAGCAAATCTTTCAGAGATTGCTTTCCACAATTCACAAGAAGTAGAGACATTATCAAAGTAAGAAATTACCTTGTCTGAGATCGTAGAGTTGATCCACAGAATGATAGTCGAGTCCTCATCAATCCAATCTGTGTATAATGGATTTTCAACACCATTATTAGCATTATCTCTTGTTGTATATTGAACAGGACACTCATGAGAACCATCAAGAAATTTCAGAAATTCAATTTTCGAATAACAGGTAACATTAAAGATTTCCAAGTGAGAAAATTTGAGTCAGTAAGCTTGAGATTAATAATGCTCATGAGTTGATTAAGTGAAACTTTTGAGATTGAGAAAGAAGTTGGATTCTCCATTGTAGTAGATCTAAAGATTTTAGGACTGAAATTGAGAAAGAAGATGAAAGAAAGGAAGATCGAATCTTGAGATGTAGATGAAGATGAAGGTTAAGCAGCAGAAAAACGTTGAGAAGATCAAAATTTCAGGATTTCTCATCGGATACCATAGTTACACACATAAGAAGAGAAAAGAGTTTGTATAGATAGAACCAAACTTATCTCAAAGAAAAGACCCAATCAGAGTTATATACAGGTACGGAATGGATGACTGGCACATGTAACCATCCTAGACATGTAACTAAAATACAGTAACTATAAGAACAGATGTATATGGCTGTAGTAAATGTAAATACACACTGAGTGTGTTACTATACTACACAAAGTCTAAAATTACGACTTGAGGTTGCAAGAGACGATGGTGAATTATATTAGTATAGTGAAGGAGGGGTTCGAAATTCAAATTAGGTCAACCAAATGTGAACCACCATTACCATTAGTATTAATTAATAGTTTTAATGGTCCGAATGTAGGTTCATTACATTGACTTGTAAGTTGTAACCTACATATTTCGTATACAACTTCTCTAACACAAATATGCATAGAGTAAAGTTTGGTGGACAGAAAAAAAACAAGAAGACTTGTAAGTTGTAACCTACATACTTCGTATACACAAAATTGGTTAAAAAGACTAAAATCAATATTTTGGGTGAGAAAGATATTTAGATTTTGATACTGTTTAAATGGCCAAAAATATAAAAATAGCCAGGATGTAACCAGTTTCATCCTACCCATTTTCAAATTCTTTTTCTTATTTTTAATTTCTTGAGGATCATCCAGGTTTCATCCTCATTTATTTTTTTAAGTTTAAGTCAGGATGAATCCAGTTTTATCCTGGCTATTTTTTTGTGTCAATTTCACCCATAATAATTTTTACTCGTCCATTTGAACCATGTTTTAAATTTTTTTTAGACAAATGACCCATTTTCCGTTCGTATACAACTTCTTTTAACACAAATATGCATAGAGTAAAGTTTAGTGGATAAAAAAAAAAAACAAGAAGACAATAGCCACGATCAGCTGCTACCACCCACAAAGACTGTTCTTTGAAGAACATCAAGACAAACAATGGCTGCATTATTTTTCTTATCTTTCTCGTCGTCTCTTGTATTTTGCATTTTTATATGTCTCTTTTTGCAATCGTCACAACTAGAAACATAAATAAAATCTTATCCTTGATTCATCACCTTATATCTGTATGCTGTTACAAAATAGATAGTAGTAAATCTCTACGTCGTGCTCGTGCTATTTGCATATTCGCAGCTGACATGAATTTTGTTTCTGATTTCATCACGTCATGAGAAACAAAAAAAAGTCGGTTAGCCTCTACCTACCGGTGGATAAATTTGGTCGTTAAGAACGGTACCAGACGGGTAAGCATATTGTCGCTTGGCGATCGCATAGAGCAGAATCTTGTTTTGTAATTTTCCTTCCATTGTATAAAATCCACATTGCAGAAAGTGAAATTAACTTTATCCAAAAGAAAATAATAGTGTGAGTTTTTGGCACTTAGGTGATTGATGTTGATGCATGAATATATTGATCAATGCAAGAGGGCCCAAATGGGGTCGTGGGATCATCGTAAGGGAGGAAAATTCCTAATATAAACCATAATAACGTCTTGATTAGTGCAAAAGATAAGATAATTTCATACTTAAGAACTCAAAATTCCTAAACATAAGATTTAAAATTGTGGTTGAAAGTTATGGCAGACAAACATTATCTAATCTTCTTCTAAAATTACTTCTTCAATCACAAATTCTTTTCCGATCGGCTTTTAAATTAGCGATAGGTGCTTTTTGTCTAGCTATAATCTATGATCATAATGATGGCCTATCTCCTAAATTAAAATTCTTTCCCTCTCAATTGATTTTTCTTCCGTTTTTCTTTTCCATTGTTGCATCATTGATGCCATTCCGTCCCTCTTCTTCCAAATTTTAAAAGTGAAACTATCACTTTTACGTAAACTAAAAGAATATGAGATGTCAATCTTCATCACTGAATCACTTAATTGATTAACTCGTAAAATTTGGTAACTCCCGTAAGAGTCCGGAGAATACAGTGTAATAGTTGATGCCTTCATGGGTCAATGAAGACTCATTTTAAACTCCAAATTTTCATAATAACTCTTCTGGTATAACTCTTTTGTACTCCCCTTCTATGATTATGTTTCTCCAACCCTTACTCTTAATCCACTCCACTGCTTCTAGAAGAGCTAAACCTTCTCCCTGTTCAACATCTCTCGCTTTAGTCACCTTCACCAAGGCCTCCATAAATTTCCCTGCACAGTAGACAATTCCACATAATTTTGAATCTTTATTAAACACAAAATTGGTCAAAAAGACCAAAATCAACAATTTCTGGGTGAAAAAGACACTTAGGTTTTGATACTGTTTAAATAGCCAAAAATTAAAAAGATACTGTTTAAATGGACAAAAATTTAAAAATAGGCGGGATGTAACTTGGTTTCATCATCTGTCTATTTTCAAATATTTTTTTCTTATTTTTATTTTACACGGGATGCATCCAGTTTCATCCTTTGCTATTTTTAAGTATAAGCCGGGATGAATCTTGTTTCATCCTTGCTATTTTTTTTTTGGCTATTTCACCCGTACTTTTTTTTACTCGTCCATTTGAATCGTGTTTTAAATTTTTTTGGACAAATGACCCATTTTCTCTTTATTAAAAGCAGCATCAAAATTTGGTTTCCACCAATTCTCAGGTGGTTTTTCCCACTTTCTTATATCCCTTTTGAGAGGATGCCTGCAAGGTGAGTCAGTTTCAGACAGGGGCGGAGCCACATGGAGAGGAGGGTGTGCAATTGCACCCCTCAAATGTGAGCTCCCAAGCCTAATTTCAACTAATTGATCCCATTTTTGGTCATTTTAGCCCTTTTGCACCCCCTAAAATATGTGTTGATTGGCAATTTGCCCACCCATTTCTTGAATCCTGGCTCCGCCCCTGGTTTCAGAACTTAAGATGTTATATTTTGTGCAATAATTTCTAATGCTCATGATATGATTTTTCTAGGGTTTTTTCTTCAAAGACTTGTGAGCATCTATGTTTCCATATTTGCACATAATTATTGTTGCTAAAAGGATACTCTTTTCATTCTTGAAGGAGATGATGCTTTGATCTTGACTCCAAGACTTGATACATATTGTTACGGATTGCAGACTGTGAACCTGTGGAAGAAAGTGCACACCATTTACAGTTTCTTCTTTGTGCGAAAGATTGTCTGCCATATCGTTACCTTCGTCTTTTATTGCATTGTTATTCCGACTTCCGCTTTGGTGCCTGAAGTCTACATTCCGAAATGGGGCTTGGTGTACATTCCTTCAATCATAACCCTGCTTAACGCAATTGAGACACCAAGGTAGAAATTGTTTACAGTCATCGTCAATTCCATCTGTTCCGTATGTTTTTACAAGAAATTTAACTTTCAATGTGTTGAAAATTTGCAGGTCCTTCTACCTAGTGATTAACTGGGTCGTTTTCGAAAATGTCATGTCGATGCATCGAACGAAAGGTACATTTATCGGTCTGTTTGAGGCAGGGAGAGTAAACGAATGGGTTGTCACTGAAAAATTAGGAGATGCGTTACTCAAATCGAAAGACAGCAACAGCATTAAACCAGCAATCAAACTATCACAGATACCTTTACACGACGGTGTATTCGTTTTCGAAAATTAGATCATTTTTCTTTTGTTACTGTGAACGAGAAAAACTAGCAGAATCGTAGTTGACTTGATATTCCGACCGACAAAGACCTCAATTTACACGACGGTGTTTTCAGACCCTGAAATTGGTATCAAACCCGAAAAACCGGCGGCAGCTCAATAAGCTCATAGAAATGGGAAACGAAAATAAACACTGCCGTGGCCGTAAACAGAAAAATACTAACTGCTCCTGTGTTTTTTTCCTGCAGAAGGCCGTTTTCCGATATTACGGTTATTATTTTCATTGAATAAAACTTTAGTGTGGGTCCGACTGTCTTCACCTAATCTTTTTCAAGATGCGAGTTTCTGCCGTTGGATTGTTGTAGCACGGATCTTTATTTTGGACTGTTGTGGACGTGGAGAATAGCTCTAAAAAAGTTACTAACAATTACGAAAATGGTTTTTGTTTTGTGCCGGATTTTTTAACTTTTCTACTTCCCGTATTGTCGGTGAGAGGTTTTAACTTTTAACTTCAAAATTATGAATTTGGTACGGTTTGTCGGGTATCCGAATCCATTAAAATGAGGATTAAAATGAAAAATGTATTTATTAGTAAGTTAAGTTGCCAAAAAGACAATTAAACATATATTCGAATGGAGCAGGGAGAAGAGTAAAGAAAATTGAGTTTTGAAGTTATTCCTCTTGACAAAAGCACCTCTGCACAAAATATGCCTGGCTTGATTGTGGTATACCCAGATTAATTGGGGTATATTCATTTTGTTCCCATCCAAAGGAGTGTGCTAAGGGGTGTCTAAAAGGTGTTAAAAGACCAAATTGTCCATACTAAAAAACCTTGCCGGCCAAAACATATAAAAAAAAAAATCAAAATCTTTCTTCTACACTATAACTATACATGTGAAATCAAAAAAAAAAAAAAAAAAAAAAAACGAAGAATCAAAACGAACCAAAAGTCGGCAGGGTATTTTTTGTCGACCTTGCCGACCAAAATATAGTCGGCAGGGTATTTTTTGTCGACCTTGCCGACCAAAATATAGTCGGCAGGGTATAAGGTTGAATAACATGCCGACTTTTCATCTCTAAATTTAGCAATTACATGGTCGGCAAGATATCCATATCTATACCTTGCCCACTTTTCATAACATCCATGGCGACAATGATAGAATTTTTTCAACAGTGGCAGGTATTTTTGAAGACCTTGTTGACTTATACCCATGGTGGTATTTTTCTCAGCAAACGGCGTGGGGTTTTTTTGTAGACCTTGCCGACTAATATTTTTCAATAGCCCTCTCCTATGTGTCAAAAAAAATAAAGTCGTCATGTTCTTCATTTAAATACCTTGCCGGCTAAAATTGGTTGGCATTTTATTCAAACAAAGACCATGCCGGCCATATATAGCCGGCACCTTATTCAAACGTATATCTTGCCGACCTTTGACATTTTTGAAAACCAAATTTTTTGATCGAAATCGAACTCATAAGACGGATTAAAGGTTTAACCTACTGGATTTTCATTTTCAAAATTTTAATCTAAACTCAATTAGTTAACCTAATCAATTTTTTAGTGTTAATTAAACAAGGGCATATTAGCCATTTTGAAAATACAAGGTTAAGGGGTGGCTTGGCTTTACTTCAAAATGACCCTATTTTGTCTCATTGGGTATACCCCAATTAGTTTGGGTATACCACAATCACGCCAGGAAAATATGCTATGTTTCTATGTTTTTTTTTTTTTTTTTATCATAAAAGCAAATTCATTACTGAGAAAGGAAGATCAGATAGAATTGCCCTTCTCTAGAATAGAGAGGATACATCTTGGTGGAGACTCAACCCACACTTGATTACACACATAATTTTTGGCATATTTGGCTAATCCATCAGCCGCTTCATTACCTGACCTAGGAAAGAACACACACTTAATGCTACTAACAGCTTTTATTTTCCTACTAATATCCGAAAGAAGATTATGGTCTTGCCAGTTAGATTTTAAAAAATTTGAAGACACAGCTTCAATGACAGACTTGCAATCCCCTTATATGATTATGTTTCTCCAACCCTTACTCTTTAATCCACTCCACTGCTTCTAGAAGAGCTAAACCTTCTCCTTGTTCAGCATCTTTGGCTTTAGTCACCTTCACCAAGGCCTCCATAAATTTCCCTGCACAGTCTCTCAAGATTAGACCAATTCCACATAATTTTGAATCTTTATTAAAAGCAGCATCAAAATTTAGTTTCCACCAATTCTCAGGTGGTTTTTCCCACTTTTTTATATCCCTTTTGAGAGGATGCCTGCAAGGTGAGTTAGTTTCAGACAGGGGCGGAGCCACATGGAGAGGAGGGTGTGCAATTGCACCCCTCAAATGTGAGCTCCCAAGCCTAATTTCAACTAATTGATCCCATTTTTAGTCATTTTAGCCCTTTTGCACCCCCTAAAATATGTGTTGATTGGCAATTTGCCCACCCATTTCTTGAATCCTGGCTCCGCCCCTGGTTTCAGAAGTTAAGATGTTATACTTTGTGCAGTAATTTCTAATGCTCATGATGATTTTTCTAGGGTGAGTGTTTTTTCCTTCAAAGACTTGTGAGCATCTATGTTTCCATACTTGCCACATAATTATTGTTGCTAAAAGGATACTCTTTTCATTCTTGAAGGAGATGATGCTTTGATCTTGACTCCAAGACTTGATCCAGTCCTGCAAGTTGTTGAAGTGCTACTGAGAGTGCATTGCTTTTGGTAGGATAGAGAACCAGATGACTTTGGCCAGGTCACAGTGAAAGAGGATATGAGTGTCAGTCTCTGGGACTTGTTTGCAGAAAGGGCAAGAGTAGTCCTCCAGCTGCATAAGCCTGCCTATTATTGATCTGGTTTGAAGTATCTCCTTCATGCATCTCCACAGGAACAGGTTTAGCTTATATGGAAGCTTTAAGTGCCAGATTTTCAACCAGTGTTTCTGCTCTTCTTTACTGATGTTGATATCATTATTTTCTTGAATCAAAGCTTTGTATGTAGACTGAACTGAGAAAGCACCATTTTTTGTATGGCTCTAGATAAGAGTATCTTTTGCTTCTGTAGGGATTCTTATTTCTTTTATCTGTTCACTTTCATTTTGATTGAAAAGTTGGTTGATTTTCTCTAAATTCCATTGCTTATTTTCTTGAAAGATTAAGCTCTGGACAGTGTCATCATTCTCTTTGTGTTGAGCTGCTTCTGACAGATTGTTATGCTTGATATTTCCAATTCAATTATGTTTCCATATTTTCACTTGTGATCCATTTCCAATGCTCCGCCCATAATATTTCTTCATAATTTGAATCCCCTTGTATATACTTTTCCAAATCCAGGAACCTTGTGTTGTTATTTTATCACTTAAAGGGTCTTTGTTGTGGAAGTATTTTGCTCTTAAAATTCTTGCACAGAGAGAGAGTTAAAGTCGATGATCATTTTCCAGGCCAGTTTTGCCAATAAAGCATCATTGAACTTTCTAGTATTTTTGAAGCCCATTCCTCCAAGTATTTTTGGTTTGCAGATTGAACTCCGGGCTATTGGGTTGTACCCTTTCTTCTTGTCTTTACTCCATCAATAATTCATTTGTATTATGTCAATGCTTTCTGTTATATTTTTTGGCATTTTGAAACAGCCCATCTGATAATTAGCCATAGTACTTAGAACAGCTTGGACTTGAGTAGATCTTCCAGCTTGATCAATTATCTTCCCCTGCCATGTACTGAGTCTATTCTGGACTTTTTCTTCAATTGGTTTGAAGCTTTCTCTCTTGTTTTTCCCCAGGAATAATGGCAGTCCAAGGTATTTCTCATTCAAACCCATAGGTTTCATTTGTAGTAGGCTTGTTAAGTGTGAGCATCTTTGTGGCTGCATATGTCTGTTGGAGAAAACACTGGATTTGCTGAAATTTATCATTTGGCCTGTGGTAGGGCTGAACTTGTTGATGATGTCTAACAGGTTTCTGATTTCTTGTTCTTTGTGCTATGTTTCTAAGTGAGAATTCAGAAACGTGCATCTAAATGATAGTAAAGAATCATTTATGGATAAGCATTTTAACTTTGAAGATAAAATTTGATCAACATAAACATGAACATCTAGTTTAATGACGATTTTGTTTTTTACCGGTAACTTACATTTACAGTGATAACAAATTTCAAGCTCAGATTTTTATATCTTCGCCAAGAACTACGGAAGAAATATAATATATACTATGAAGGGTAAGACCAAGTCCTATGGGTTGGCTGCTAGGTTAACCAAAAAGCGTTGCAGAATTAAAAAAAACGTTGTCTATTTATTAACACTACTTATCCTTTTTAGATATATCTTACATGTGAACTAGTAGCGAGATAGTTTCGCTGAATGGTTCACCGTAGCCAAAATTAGCTTTTCTCGGAATGATTCGGCGCAAATTGATTTATTTTTCGATCTGACAGTTTAGATGGTGCGATGTTCCATTCAGCACAACCTAATTTTACTTTTCGCTGTTCCATTCAGCGCATCTAAATGCTAAATCGGAATGATCACAGTCACAGAACTTAGCCGCCAATCTAGATGCTGGATTATGTACTGGTTTTTTATCTATTGACCATTCAAGGAAAAAGGAAAAAAATACTGATAATGGAGCATCTCATGGGCTGATACGATGATCACAGGATGTCTAATTAAAGTTGTGGGTAATCTTTTAGGTGGATCGTCTTTTTGTGTAGATCATTTGTCTTATAGTATTATTAATTTTACATTCCCACCGACCCATCAAAATACGGAAAATGGGTCATTTTTCCAAATATTTTTAAAACATGGTTCAAATGGACGAGTAAAAATTAGTATGTGTGAAATTGACACTAAAAAAATAGCAAGGATGAAATTGGATTCATCCTGACTTAAACTTAAAAAATAATAAGGATGAAACTGGATGCATCGTGATGTAAATTAAAAATAAGAAAAAGTATTTGAAAATTGGCAGGATGAAACTGTTTACATCCTGACTATTTTTACATTTTTGTCCATTTAAACAGTATCAAAATCTAAATGTCCTTTTCACCCAGGAATTGTTGATTCTGGTCTTTTTAACCAATTTTGTTATCAAAATACGGTCTTTCCTACGCCATAACGTGCTATTTAGTTAGCTAGCCGGAATTCCGGCCTCTGATTGAGTATGGTGCGCTTTGAATATGGGCCATTGTTTTCTCACAAGTTCACACAATATAAATATTTAAGAACGTACGTTTTAGAGATATAAAGTCAAATGAAAAGGGAAAACACCAAGTAGGAGCAAATCAAGGGAAATGGTGGCTGACCAAAGCTGATTGATTTTATTTTATGATGATGGGAAGAGGGAATTAAGGATTCAGCGCTGAAACCGGAGAGCTGATACCGGAACATTACTTACAGCCCCCGTCATCATGCATTACCTATATAGTACAAGTTGTGCAAAGCCATACCAACACACGATTAAAAGATGTGTACAGTTCATATGGTTCACTATTTTAAAAGTTCATGTCAGTTTTCAATCTAAAAGTTGAATTTGCACTTTCACAAAACTGTCATTTTCCAATTAATTTTTGTGCGTGAACAACATTTAGTGAAGTTTACTCCCTCCGTCCGTAGTATATAGGCGGAGAAGATAAAATCTTTTAGAATAAGAAAATGCATGGTTATTATAAATTTTTCATGTTTTTTCTTGTCTATAACTTTTGTCTCATTCTCAATACAAATTCCCATACAACATAAATAAGGGTATATATGTCAAAAAACACATTGGAATTAAAATTCCGCCTACCTAATGGGTTTAGGAAAATCCAATATTCCGCCTATATAATAGGGACGGAGGGAGTAGTATTTATGTGCTGCTCTAAGCTCCAACCTCCAAAGATCAAGGAAGAAGATAAAAGTAAAAACCAAAACTAGACAAAAGTTGGTATTTAGATTCAAGTAATTATTGGGAAATTGGAGGAAATCTGAATGGATGTGACAAAAACAAGTGACTGATTAATAACTGCGTAGAATGATTAATTTACAAATCAGTACCAGCTGCAAATGTTGGTTTATTCAGGCAGAGCTTGGTAATGCTTATTTTTTTTCAAAAGCACTTTTAAAACCTATATATGTCAATAAATTTTGAAGTTGGTGTTTGGTAAAAAAAACTAAAGTGCTTTTTATCCAAAGCACTTCCCAAATTCCTCAATTTTTAAAAAGTCAGGGAGGAGGAGCTTTTAAAAGCTACAAAAGCATAAGCTGTGGTCCCACATAAATTTAATGCTTGATTTATCTTTTTTATCCCTACTTTATTTTATAAATGACAAAAATTACCCTTAAATTTATATACAATCAATTTTTTACTATTTCTTATATTGCATTCTTTAAATATTATTATTTTTTATTATTTCGAACTATTTCAGTAAGTTTGGAACTGATCAAAACAACAAAAAAAAAGTTAAAGAAGCTAGTGTACAATGGGTAACGGGGTTTTGATTCAAAATTTCGGTTTGACCTTTGGGATGGTCTTGCACTTCAGCATTTTATTCGATTGTGATCAGTTTATCATATTTTTAACTTGAATTTTAGATTTTTTTGTTGCCCATGAATTGCACATTTGGTTTCTCTCTAAACAAAATCTAGGTTCTCCATCAAGCAAATTTAACATGATTAATTCTTTGGTCATCTAATATAAAATCTTATGGTGTTCAGCTGTATTATTTGTAGACATAATTTTTAAGTGCCACGATGTTTTTAGGCGTGAAATTTCTTATCTTTTACGTTATACCAAGGAAAATCGGCAATGCAGTAATTGCATGAGATAATATCAATAGTAAGTCTACCTGGGATACAATACACCAAGACTTATACGAACGTTCAGCATGCATGGTTCGAGGATCATGCCATTTTACTTCTTTCGCACTAGCTAGTATAACATTCCGCTTCTTTCAATTTGGTCTCAGGCACTTTCATGCTTAACTTATTCACCAACAAAACCATTTCAGGGTTGCACATTGTATTGCTATTTTCTTTCCTTCCTGCAATTACCGAAGTGTCATTTTTCATGTCATGTGAATTACACTTGGTAGAATTAGTCGTGGAAAAAAAAAAATACTTGGTATAATTTACTATTTAAGTGTTGCTTTAAGCTCTAGCCTCACGATCCACGATGAAAGAAGAAGATGAAAATTGACACCAAACAAAAAATAGTGTTCAAAGCAATAGATTAATGAGATAGTGGAGGAAATTGAATTGCAATTAGGAAGAAAAACAAAGTCGTAACAAAGTGAAATCTTGCGGGAATAGTACTTCCCAGAGTTGATGAATGAAAGTCACATCTCATTATGGGTATTTTTTGGTTCATTTTTTCCACCACTGTACTGGAAATGTGTTGGACTTTGTCTCGATTTTAAATACACGGGTTCAATAAGTTTAGTTTCCTTATTTGGATATGATACTATGAGAGCAAGTTAATTTTGGGAAAAAGTTGGTTAATTTGGAAACCAGGTTTACTTAGAAGGAAAATTTACTTCGGAATTATTACGATTGTGTTTACTATAAATAGGGGTCTTTGGTAGTGTTCGAAAATTATCTTATAGAGTTCTTCCAAAGAGTGGGAAATCTAGGGTTCTAGGTTTCTTTGCGAGCTTCTTGTTCTCGGGGAAAAGGTGAGAGCTGTGTGAGAAGGTAAGAGTTCTTTTTGTAATCACATTTACGGTTAATTGAATAAATCGTATTCTTGTCCGTGGTTTTTATCCAGTTTTGGGGTTTTCCACGTAAATCCTTGTCTTATGTGATTGTTTATCATTTATTGTGATTCTCTCGGTACTTTTTTTTTTCTTCGTTTATCCCAAAGATCAAAGTGTTGTGGTGAAAATCCCAACAATTCGCATCTAGAGCTAGGTTTAGGGGAAAAACAAGATGACGACAAAAGTTTTTGCGAGTTCTACGTTGTTCGAGGTAGAGAAGTTTGATGGTTCTATTAACTTCGGTTAATGGCAAATCCAATTTAAAGATGTTTTTATACAATCGGGATTAGTTAAGGCGCTGAAAGGACAAGTGAAAAGCGGTATCAAGTCTGAAGACTGGTAAGATGTTGATTTAAGAGTTGCGAGTTGAATACGACTATTATTAGCAAAGAATGTTTTAGCTAATGTCTCAAGAATTACTACAGCAAAAGAGTTTTGGAGTAAACTTGAAGAGTTGCATATGAAAAACACTCATTATAATAAACTGTACTTGAAAAAAAAAATCATACGTTGAAGATCGCCGAAGGTACGTTTATTTCTAATCATCTCAGCGTTTTAAATTCAATTGTTTTTGAACTGGAAGCGTTAGAAGTAACTGTAACATGACGTAACATTACTTACAACCCCTTCATCATGCATTACTTAATGTAGTACAAGTTACACACACTATTAAAAAGATGAGTATTTATGCAACTCAATCTCTCACTATCCACCAATAAATGTTTATGGAATTGTACTTTCATTCTTATGTTGGGTTTTGAAGGGCCAAAATAAATTTAATTGATCGGCAAAAGTGAATTTAAGTAAATTTAATTGAAAACACACAAGCCGTAAGAAAGCAATTACAACCAAAAGCAAGCAAAATCCCAATAAAAAAAACCAAAAGGTCAAAGGAAACAAAAGACTAGAAATTCGGATATCTAAGTTGTATGAAACTTATCTTAA
The DNA here is from genome assembly GCA_023531295.1 of Papaver armeniacum. Lineage (NCBI taxonomy): Eukaryota > Viridiplantae > Streptophyta > Magnoliopsida > Ranunculales > Papaveraceae > Papaver > Papaver armeniacum. The sequence goes on from JAJJWW010010013.1 coordinate 368,062, forward strand.
CCTCAGATAAGAATATTAAACGAAAAATGTCGTGTATTTTTGGAAAAAATCGCTAGACATGTAACGAGGGATTATTCCATCGCATATCCCAATGATACAGGGGTTGTCCTAATTACTTTTGGAAAATATAACAATGCTTGTAAATTCATGAGGTGAACCTAGTGTAACATCTTATGGTGCGACAATCAAAAACATTTCTAACAGATCTATACTGAATGGAGATAGCCCGTAGAAAGAAAGTCAATTCTAAACAAGAACACTACCAATACAACAAATAACATATGTACTTTCAGCATGGCTCAACGATCATACCATTTTGCTTCTATTATACTAGTATAACATTTTGTATCTTTCATTTTCATGTTAATGCTTAATTTTTTCATTCCGAGGTTCATGAATTTGCCAATTATGTTCTAGTATATGTTTCTTTTGTGTAATCACAAAAGTGTCATTTTACATGCCATTTTCGTGTGTGAATAACATTTAGTTAATTTACTATTTAATTGTTGCTTTGTGCTCTAGCCTCACGATGAAAAAGAAAATTAAGAGATAAAAAGGGAAAAAAGACAGTTAAGATTAAAACCAAATAAAGATGGGTATTCAATGGGGTGATATCAATGAGACGTAGGAGGAGATTGAAATGGAATCAAAAGAAACCATTAATCGGCATCAAAGAGTATGATAATTTGACTTGTCAAAAAAATGTTTGCGAAGGTTGCTGGACCAAAATCTAGTTTTATAAATTGTATTATACAGTACAAGCATCCGGAAAATATTAAGCCATTAAATGCAATGGGTATACGGAACATGCATTGCCACTTTTACTATGCTAACTAGTCTCGGTTTCAGACTTCATGGAAAAGAGTAGCGGATTCATATAGACGATCATGTAGAGTCTCAATTTTAAAATGTGTCCAAAATTGGATTCGTATTTCTATCATTTGATTTTATAATTGAATCAATACAACTCAAATGCGAAACAAAAATAAAATGAATTATTGTCCATGAATTATGTGTTTTTTTTTTTTGTTTGAAGCATGAATTACAATTTTATGTTATACTTATACACTTATAATTTTACTTTTGCTCCTCTTACGATCTGTTTTATCTTTTTCATTTTTCTCGTTATGGTCTCATATACCTTCATGCTTAATTTAATGAACAACAAATCCATTCCAAAGTTCATGAATCTGCACATTATATTTTGTTGTCAAAGTTTTTTGTGTGCAATCATAAAACTGTCATTTTTCATGTCATTTTCGTGTGCAAATAACATTCACTGAAGTTTACCACTTAAAGTATTGTTGTTCCAGGATCTTGTTGGGTTTACTCCTTATGACCCAATAGTCCCGGAGTCCCCTTAACCAATGGGAGAAGCTAAGTAACAAGTGTCCTAGCTTATATGTTTTGTTTCCAAAACATCCAGGAGAATTAGAATTCACAAACCCGTGAAAGAGAAAGAAAGAGAGGAAGAAAAGAAAGAGAGTGAGGGAGAAAGGTTAAGTCACCATTTTTGGTGAGATTGAAGTTATCTTGAAGAGAAGAAGAAAGGGTTCTTAGCTAAGGATCTATTGATTGTTGTTGTGAAGATTGATTGATCAATTTCTACATCTCTTCAAAGGGGGAAAAATCCAGGGTTTGCTCAAACTCTAGTAGTAAGTAATCTTACTCTTGCTATTCTCAAATTGATAGTGAATCTTACCTATTTATGTGAATGAATTGTTGATCCACCCTAGTGGTGAGTGTAATTAGGCAAATTGGTTATCCAAGTTCTATATGCACCTTGAAGTTGTTGTTATCCCCAAAATTGGGAGAATTGTGTGTAACCCATTGTTGTTATAGTGGAAGATTTGCCCGTGGTTTTTTACCCTTCACCTTGGAGGGGTTTTTCCACGTAATTGCCGGTGTTGTGTGATTGCTTTTATATTGCGTAGTTGTGTTATTTCCGTATTTGTATGTCATTGCTTGTGTAGGTTTCGTATTGCGCATAGCGGCTCGGATTTGGTAAGTCTCCCCCAATAAGTGGTATTAGAGCTTTTGGGTTGAGCTAATCCTGTGCAATAACGGAAGCTAGTACTAGTAATAGAATGGTCAATTTGACCGGTGAGAACTTTGTGATATGGAAGGCGAAGATGGAAGACTGGTTATATTGTAAAGATCTCTATGGTCCAATAGAGAATAAGGGAGTGAGGCCTGAGAAGACAAGTGAAGAAGATTGGAAAGTTACTAATCGTAAGGCAGTTGGTTTCGTTCGTCAGTGTATTGATGATGGTATTTTTCATCATGTGGCTAGTGAGACACTAGCATATTCTTTGTGGACCAAGTTAGAGCAGATATATGATCAGCAGTCTCCTTTTGCAAAAGCTCTTCTATTCAAAAGGCTTGGAAAGTTGTGCTACAAGGAAGGGAGTTCAATGGCGCAACATTTAAATGAAATGAAGGGTATTATGAATCAGCTTACATCTATGGAGCTGATAATTCCTGAAGAGATTCAAGCTTACTTGTTGCTAAATACTTTACCAGACAGTTGGGAGCCATTGAGGAATTGTCTCAGTTATTCTGCTCCAGACAGGAAGTTGAACATGACTGTTGCTACAAATAGTTTGCTGAATGAAGAAGTTAGAAGAAGGTCATTAGACTCATCTCATTCAGAAGCTCTTGTTACAGAAAATCGGAGTAGAAGAAAAGACAGAAGACAAGTTGGTCGTAGCAAGTCAAGGGGTAAATCAAAGTCCAGAAAGGACATTGAATGTTGGAACTGTCGTATGAGAGGTCATTATTCAAATGAATGTAGGAAGCCGAAGCAAGAACACAAGAAGGGGAAAGGAAATGGTAAACAAGACAATGATGTTGCGGCTGTTGTGTGAGATGGTGATATCATTTTATTCTCGATTGTAATGATGTTTGTGTGAGTTGCAGTTCGATTGAGTGGATAGTTGATTCAGGTGCATCTTATCATGCTACTCCTTATGAAGATGTATTTACCTCCTACAAGGCTGGTGACTTTGGGTCAGTTAGAATGGGAAACAGTGGTGTTGCTAAAATTGTAGGAATGGGTGATGTGAAAGTTGAGACCAGTGTTGGCTGCACATTGGTTCTCAGAAATGTGCGACATGTACCAGATCTTCGTTTGAATCTAATGTCACCTGGAGTGCTAGATGATGAAGGGTACAACAATCACTTGGGTGATGGAAAATGGAAGCTAAGCAAGGGCTCCATGGTTATTGCAAGAGGCAAGAAGTGTGGCACATTGTACAAAACACAGGTGAAGGTGTTTAAAGGTGAGTTGAATGCTGTTGACAAATATTCAACCTCCGAGTTGTGGCATAGAAGACTTGGTCATCTTAGTGAGAAGGGAATTCAAATCCTCACCAAAAGACAAGTCTTTCCAAAGGACAAAGGTATGCAATTGGGTAAGTGTACTCAATGTTTGGTTGGTAAACAAACTAGAGTTTCCTTTCATAAAACTTTACCCAAGCGTAATTCTGGTATTATTGATCTTGTTCATTCCGACGTATGTGTACCTTTAAGGGTCAAAACACTTGGTGGTGCCTTTTACTTTGTTACTTTCATAGATGATGCTTCAAGGAAGGTTTGGTCATATGCAATCAAGACCAAAGACGATGTTGTTCCTTTGTTCAAGATGTTTCACAGCATGGTTGAAAGAGAAACAGGTAGAACCTTGAAGTGCCTTCGTTCTGACAACGGGGGAGAATACATTGGATCACTTGAAGTGTATTGCAAGAGCATGGGTATACGTCATGAACAATCAGTACCGAAGACTCCACAACATAATGGTGTTGCAGAGAGGATGAACCGCACTATTCTTGAGAGAATCAGGTGCATGTTATCTCATTCCAAGTTATAGAAGCATTTATGGGGTGAAGCAATGAATATTCTTTGTGTATTTGATCAATCGATCTCCTTCAAGACCGCTAGATGGAGAAGTAGCAGAAAAGGTATGGAGAGACAAAGAGCCTACTTATGATCACTTGAGAGTGTTTGGTTGCAGGGCTTTTGTTCATATCCCAAAAGATCAGAGATCAAATCTTGATGACAAAGCAAAGCAGTGTGTGTTCCTAGGCTATGTGACAGAGAAGTTTGGTTACAGATTTTGGGATCCAGTTGACAAGAAGGTTATCAGAAGTAGGGATGCAGTATTCCTTGAAGACCAGACTATTGAAGACTTTGAGAAGATTGAGATGCCAAAGCTTCAAGATGATATGACCTTGGATCCAAATCCAGTTGTTCCTACTCTTGAACAACATGATGATGATGTTGATGGTAATGGTAATGAAGAAGAAGAAGAACATAATCATGAAGATGTTCCAGTGGGTGATGTTGAGCAAGAAGTGCAACAACAACCAGAAGCTGAGTTGAGAAGATCCAGCGGGACCAGATTACCTTCAAGAAAATATACACCACATGAGTATGTGATGCTCACAGATGCAGGTGAACCAGAGTCCTATGAAGAAGCTCTTAGTGTTCCTAAAAGTCACAAGTGGTTGAAATCCATGAAAGAAGAGGTTGGCTCTTTAGATGAGAATGACACTTTTGATTTGGTTGACAAGCCAGAAAACCAGAAAATTCTGAAGAACAAGTGGGTGTATAGAATCAAGACTGAAGATGGTAACTTACAACCAAAGTACAAAGCACGCTTAGTTGTGAAGGGTTATGAGCAGAGAAAGGGTGTTGAATTTGACGAGATTTTCTCACCGGTGGTGAGATTTCCTTCTATTCGGGTTGTCTTGGCAATAGCCGCTAGTTTGGATCTTGAGATAGAACAACTAGATGTCAAGACAGCATTTCTTCACGGTGAGTTGGAGGAAGATGTGTATATGGCACAACCCGAGGGTTTTGAAGTCAAAGCCAAAGAGCACATGGTGTGCAAGCTAAAGAAGAGTCTATATGGTTTGAAGCAAGCTCCTAGAAGATGGTACAAGAAGTTTGAATCGTTCATGAAGGAACATGGGTACAAAGAGAACGACTTGAGATCATTGTGTATTCATTCAAAAATTAGTCGATGGTGATTTTATTATTCTTTTGCTATATGTTGATGACATGCTTATTGTTGGCAAAGATAAGAAGAAAATTGACAGGTTGAAGTCAGATATGAGCAAGTCTTTTGCTATGAAATACTTGGGAGCAGCAAAGCGTATTCTTGGCATGGAAATCACTCGTGATAGGAAAGCAAGGAAGCTGTGGTTATTACAAGAAAGCTACATTGAGAAGGTGTTGCAAAGATTTAACATGGACAAGGCTGAGCCGGTAAGTTGTCCACTTGCAAACCATTTTAAGTTAACTCGTGATAAATTTCCTGTGAATGATGTTGAGAAACGGAAGATGGAGAATATTCCTTATGCATCCGCATTGGTAGTTTGATGTATGCAATGGTGTGTACAAGGCCGGATATAGCTTATGCGGTTGGAGTGGTAAGCGATTTCTATCAAATCCTGGTCCGGAGCATTGGGGAAGAGTGAAATGGATACTACGGTATCTAAGGGGTACTTCTAAAATGTGTTTGTGTTATGGAGGTGACAAGCCGAGTTAGTTGGTTACACATATTCAGATTTGGCAGGTGCTCAAGACAGTCTCAAGTCGAAATCGGGTTACTTATTTACCTATGCGGGGGAGTGTGTCTTGGCAATCCAAGTTACAAAAATGTGTGGCATTATCTACTACAGAGGCAGAGTACATTGCAGCTACGGAGAGTTGCAAGGAGATGATATGGATGAAGAGGTTTGTTAGAGAACTCGGTGTGAAGCAACAAAGGTTCATCGTTTACTGTGACAGCCAGAGTGCCATCCATCTCAGCAAGAATTCGAGTTTTCACTCGAGGTCCAAGCACATCAATATTAGGTATCAGTGGATACAAGAAGTTCTCGACGAGAAGGTCTTGTATATTGAGAAGATCCATACAGATGACAACGGTTCTGATATGATGACAAAGTCGCTACCAAAATACAAGCATGTGTATTTCTGCAGCAGGGCAGGTTTGGTGGTGACGGGTACCTTGCCATAAGTCGTAAGGGGGAGATTGTTGGGTTTACTCCTTATGACCCAATAGTCCCGGAGTCCCCTTAACCAATGGGAGAAGCTAAGTAACAAGTGTCCTAGCTTATATGTTTTGTTTCCAAAACATCCAGGAGAATTAGAATTCACAAACCCGTGAAAGAGAAAGAAAGAGAGGAAGAAGAGAAAGAGAGTGAGGGAGAAAGGTTAAGCCACCATTTTTGGTGAGATTGAAGTTATCTTGAAGAGAAGAAGAAAGGGATCTTAGCTAAGGATCTATTGGTTGTTGTGGTGAAGATTGATTGATCAATTTCCACATCTCTTCAAAGGGGGAAAAATCTAGGGTTTGCTCAAACTCTAGTAGTAAGTAATCTTACTCTTGCTATTCTCAAATTGATAGTGAATCTTACCTATTTAGGTGAATGAATTGTTGATCCACCCTAGTGGTGAGTGTAATTCGGAAAATTGGTTATCCAAGTGCTATATGCACCTTGAAGTTGTTGTTATCCCCAAAATTGGGAGAATTGTGTGTAACCCATTGTTGTTATAGTGGAAGATTTGCCCGTGATTTTTTTACCCTTCACCTTGGAGGGGCTTTTCCACGTAATTTCCGGTGTTGTGTGATTGCTTCTATATTGCGTAGTTGTGTTATTTCCGCATTTGTATGTCATTGCTTGTGTAGGTTTCGTATTGCGCATAGCGGCTCGGATTTGGTAAGTCTCTCCCAACAGATCTAGCATGGCAATAAAAAATAGAAGATAAAAATCAAAAACTAAACAAAAAAATGGTAATCAAAGGGGTGAAATTAATGAGAAATTGGAGGAAACTAAGCTGGAATTAGGAAAATCTACTGAAGAGCACCCAAATGAAATGTATTTCATTCGGTCGGGACACTACATTGGACATTAGATGAATGTAAGTCACGTCTTATTTGTTGTATTGTTCAACACTTGTTGAGTGAATTTAGCTATATGGTGCAACTGGCAAGGGCAATTGATAATTTTTAAGCTTCATTTCAAAATACTTTCAGTCGATTTGTTTTTGTTAGAATAATTTAATAAAATTTCACAATATTTTCCTTTCTTTAAATGTTTATTTCTATGAGCTAGCATAAAAAATAAACATTAGTAGAATTCCATATTTACAGCTGATATGAACATGATCCCTGGTTTTCTTCTCGAAATATGTAATGAGAAACAAAAATATCAATAGCCGCCTAGCTACCTATAATTGGGTGAATTTGGTTGTTAGAAGTGAATGCCAACTATGCCCCTAAAACATAGTTGTTTTATATTCAATTTAACGGCACGTCCCAAAAATCATATCTTTGTTGGTGTAAAAAATATTGTCATATGTAATTCTTGAAGAACAGTGTGAAACGAGTAAGCATATTATTCCTTTGCAATTGCAAAGAGCCGCATCTTGTTTTGTGATTTTCCATTCATATATAAAATTCACATTCCATATAGACATAGTGATATGAACTTTACCCATAAAAAATAATACTCCATAATAGTATGGATTTTGGCACTTAGGTGATTGATGTTGATCAATACAGGAGCCCAAATGAGTTCGTGGGATCAAAAGGGAGGAAAATTAACCTCTAATCTAAACCATAATTACGTCTTGATTAGTGCAAAAGATGAGATGAATTTGTACTTATAAACACAAAAATTAAACTTAGACATTATCTTCTTCTAAATTCTTCTATCCCAAGTTCTTTGAGAATCACTTTTAAATTAGTGATAGGTGCTTTTAGTTAACGGAAAATGGGTCATTTGTCCAGAAAAATTTAAAACATGGTTTAAATGGATGAGTAAAAATTATTATGGGTGAAATGGACAAAAAAAAAATAGAAAGGATGAAACTTGATGTATCCTGGCTTAAACTTAAAAAATAGCGAGGATGAAACTGGATGCATCCTGATGTAAATTAAAAATAAGAAAAAGAATTTGAAAATGGGTAGGATGAAACTGGTTACATCCTAGCTATTTTTATATTTTTGTCCATTTAAATAGTATCAAAATTTAAATATCTTTTTCACCCAGGATTATTATTGATTTTGGTCTTCTTAACCAATTTTGTGTTTAGTTAAACCCTTTCCCCCATAGGTCAAAAGAGGGACTCATTTTAAACTCCAAAATCGTCGTAATATCGGAAAGGAAAATCTTATGGAGGGTCCGAATGTCGTAGTAAGATCTCGGTTGGTACCAACTGCACGTGTAAATGTCGAATCTATCTAATCGTACGTATATAGATCATCAGCCATGCAAACACACTTTAGCATCAGTTGTTATTATTTTTTGTTTCCGGGAACAAAAATATCCCGTTTCCCGGGCATCGAAAGCCAGGCCTTCCGACCAACAAAGAGTTCATTTGTACAACTCAGGTTTTCACATCGACCATAAAACCAGTACCAAACCAGAAAAACCGGCGGCGGCTCTTAGAAGTGGGAGACTCTGCCATGGCCGTAACAGCACCGGAGACTATCCGCTAATCACGGTGCTTTGTATACTTTGTTTGACTTATTCTGGTGTGTTCTTATACTTTTTCTAAAACACCAACTGCTCCTCTATTTTCGCACAAGGCCGTTTTCCGTTAATTACGGTTATTATTTTTATTGAATTAAAGTGTTGACGTGGATCCCACTGATATTATTTTTCAACTTGCCGGTGTTGTCGGTGAGAGGTTTCAGTAGGAAAAAAAAACAAAATTATGAGTTTGGTGCGGTTTGTCGGGTATCCGAATCCATTGAAATGAAAAAACTACTACTAGCAAATGAAGGTGCCAAAAAAAAAAAAAAAAACAAAGACAATCAAACATTTATTCGAACATAGCAGGGAGAAAATTTTAAAGAAAACTGAGTTTTGAAGTTATTCCTCTTGACAAAAGCACCTCTGCACAAAATGTTCTAATGTTCCAAGATGAGAATTCAGAAACATGCATCTAAATGGTATTAGTAAAGAAGAACAAATATCACCTTTGGATGAGCATTTAAATTTTGAAGATAAAACATGATCAATATCAGCATCCGGTTTAATGCCGATTCAATAAATTAAAATTACGGGTGCTAATAAATTTTGAGCTCTGGTTATTATATCATCGCTTAACAGCTTCAGTAGTAGTAGTTTTGGTCATAAAGAAAAAAGCAAGAAAAGAAACGTCTTTGCTAGAAATTTAGCATTAACAATCGATTATATTAGTTTACTTCTCTTATCACGCTATAATAATATGTTGTTTCTTTAAAAAAAAAAAATTCATAAAAGAGGATAACCTCATAACATATATTGAGAAAACCGATTTAGGTAATCGAAAACCTTACAAGAGTTGTTCAAAATCATAAAACAGTCATACATATTGTAGTATCTCCACCAATTCTCGCCTATCAAATCTATCCTTTCAGATCTAAGAACAATTTCAGAAAACCTTCTCTCTCGTAAAGGAGAGGACCAAACATATAGGGCCAAACTGATTTTGGAGACAAAACCAGAATGTGTCAAACCACCAAGCGATGACTGGATCAATTCCAACCCAATGTTCATCGGAACATGTAGATAACATGAACTGGAATTTTATAAATTTAGATTGCCTAGTGCAATCAAGGTAACAATTACCCAACTAGAAGTAACAGTATCCAGAACATAACCAGAGTGTTTCAAAACATAACCAAAGTGTCTCAAGTAGCATAAGTAGTCTGAATCGGTCTTTAGGTGTCTGTAACAGAAAGTATCGGGCTGACTCGGCGTTGGAGATGTGATAACAGTTGAAGTACTGTATGGACTGGAAGATAATCTTGATCGAGTTGCTGCTATCTTTGTTCTCATTTGAAATCCTAAAATTATTAAAATTGAAACATAGACTAACATAATAATCCTACAAATTAAATCTAAAACAAGTGATAGTGGGATCCTGTCAACACCACAAACAAAAAACATAGCAAATCTGGAACTTTTTGGTGTAGTTGGAGCTGATGCAAAGGTTATTGTTGAATCTTTGAATTGCTCAATAATGTGAACTGAAGATGATATGCTTTTTTGCCGGAAAAGTGGTCGGTCTTGCTGGAACGGTTGGCAAGATTCCTCGTTAAACATGGAGCCGTCTAACAGATAATGACCCAAACATTTGCAAACCATCACAGAAGGGATTACAAGATCCATTATCCAAAGAAACAACACAGTCAAGATATTCCTAAAACAAGACCTAATAGCCAAAACCAAACAAGATCTATGAAGAACTCGGTCTATTATACATCCAAGTACATGATAGGAAACTAAAAGCAAGGCTGGAAAAATTAAAACCAAAATCAGATGACCACCAAACACCAAAAGAAAACTAGATATGTTTTGTTGAAGTGTATCTTTTGAAATAACTAAAGGTGAAGTTGATGCTTGGATTTTACCATAGATCGGAAACAGTGATGATGATGTGCTCACAAAAATCAAACCTTCACTAAGAAACCACCGATCCATAAAAAAAGAAATCCAAAAAACAGCAAGAACGCACCGAAAAAAATCTAAACCGCAAATAGATAAAAGATTGAGCGAAACAAACTAAAGATAAACAAGGTGAGATGATTTAAGGGTGTTGATTGATCTTCTCAGACGGCTCCAAAGGAGCCGATCTGAAAAGTTAAGTTTTAGGCAGAAAAAAATTTAGTCGCTCTGGGTATTTTTCTTTGGAGAGAGAAATTTAACTGCCAAGCACTAATACTGCTCTTAACTAATTCAGCCACAGACTCACTCGAAAGTTATTGAGTTTGCGCATAAAATTGTGTTTGCTTTTGTGCAATCACAAATGTCATTTTTCAATTTTGCATGTAATTTTTGTGTGTGAACAACGTCTACTGAAGTTTAGTATTTAAGTGATGCTCTAGGCTCTAACCTCCAAAGATCAAAGAAGAAGATAAAAGTAAAAATTAAAACTAGACAATAGTCGTGTATTCATATTTGAAACAATACTTATTGAGAAATTGGAGGAAATTGGAATGGATGTGACAAAAACAACCAAGTCGTTGACAAAGCAATATATAACTCCCCACCATCGGTATTATCGAATGAATTATAATGCAATGGTTGCTGGGGTTTCATAAACTTATTAAAAATTTTGGTCTGATACTAACATTATGCAATGGGTTATGTGATCTTTCAGATGGTCTAATATTAACACTCATTTCGATTGCAATCAATTTATCATCTTTTTCATTTTTATCTAAATTTATTTGTTGGCCATGACTTGATAAATTCACATTTATGTTCTATCTAACCAAATTTTAGGTTCTCTAGCAAGCAAATTTAATTAATTCATGATCATCCAGTATGAAAATCTTACAACATTTCAACTCTATTATTGGTAGACATAACCTTTTCTTTTCATCCAGAGAGCTATATTTTTTCATTTTTTCTGGTATCTTAATTTACAAGTGCTTTTTTTCTTTTCAAATGCAATGGAGAGTACATATTCTCTAATGTTTTTACGAGTAGAGTACGGAGGAAAACCAACAATGTCTATAAATGAATGATGTAACACCTATAGCAAACTTATATGGAAGTCAATCCGATACGCCATGACCAAATGCTTGTATACAGTGTTATATGTATTTTTCGTGTGCATGTTTTGACCACCTATATTAACATTTTTTTTTAAACTGAGTCACAAAAGTGTCTATAAATGAGTCGTAGAGTGTCAGTTTTAAACTGTGTTCAAAGTTGCACTTTAAATCCTATCATTCAGTACTACAATTAAATTGCAAAAAAAAAAAAAAAACATTGGACACAAATTACAAATTTATGTTATATTTACTTTCAATTATAATTTGTTGTCAACGTTTCTTTTGTGCAATCACAAAAGTGTCATTTTTCATGTCATTTAGGTGTGTGAATAGCATCTACCAAAATTTATTATTCAAGAGTTGCTTTAGGCTCGAGCCTCACGTTGAAGAAAAGGAGACAAGAATCAAAATCAAACAAAAATTGGCAATAAAAAAGTAAAATTAATGAGATATTGGAGGAAATTGAAACGAGATTAGGAAAAATAACCAACTGACCTAAAGGTTTAAGATAAATAAATTTGTCGGATATCTTCTTGCTAAGGTTTTTATATCAAACTATGGACTTCTGGGGGGTAATATTTAGGATAGGTTCCAACAGAATTTGGTCACTTAGTGCAATGAGCGATAACCTAATCCTTCTTCAATTTTTTCTTAGGATTTTATCTAATAGCATTTTCCTATGTGCCTCTTAAATTTGGTCCAAATTCCAACTTTTGTATTCATTGAGTTAAACCACTCGGTATTGTAATAGAAATAATACAATTAAATTGAAAAAATAAATAGAAAAACTAAAATGTATTGGCCATGAATTACTCATTTATGCTATATATTTTGTTATGCTTTTACAAGTAACATGCTTCAAGAAAACAATAACAGTGCCATTAATCGGATGGATAACACCAATAATAAGTTTATATGGGATAAATCACACCAAGCCCAAATGCTTGCATATAGTGTCATATATATTGTCAAATCCTTTTTTTTTTTTATGCCCTAGACTAGTGGTCCCAAAACTACATCCAAACTCCTTAAATTGAAGTGTTTTTTTATATTCAATTCTAGGAATTGACGAGTCCTACAAGAACCGTTAGCACCTTTCATTTACCAGAGAAAAAAACATTTCAAACAGACCTATATGGCCATACTCTAAGCAAGAGGTTTGTTCATCCAGTTTCATTCTTTCAGCATGCTTCAATGATCGATCATGCCATTTTACTTCTCTTACATTGGTATAAGATTCTATTTCTTTGTTTTCTTTGTTCATTTTGGTCTCATATTCTTTCATACGTACCTTAATCAACAACAAATCCATTCCGAAGTTTAAGAATTTGCACATTATGTTGTGTCTCTTTAAACTATTTTCATGGGTGAATAAATTTACTCGAGTTTACCATTTAAGTGTTTCATTAGGCTCTTCTAGCCTCACAATGAGAAAAAAAGAAGAAGAATAAAAATGAAACATAAATCAATATTCAATGGAGTAAAATTAACGAGAAATTGGAAGAAACTGAAACGAAACCAGGGAAAACAACTAAGCAGCAGCAAAGTGAAATAGGAACAACTTCGTCAGGAACTGACATGCCTCCAATGATGAATGAAAGTGGCGTCTCATTCGTGGTATTCCTCGGCACTTGTTTCCGAAAGAATGTAGCGATATGGCGCAATAGGCAATGGTATCTACCTAAATTTCATTCGAACTCAAAATTTTGTCGTTTTTATTGTTTAGGTAAGTCTAACATTATTTGGTTATAGTGCATTGTAATTAGTTGATTATCTTTTAAGCTTCGCTTTAAATTGAAAACTTTCCCACTCGGTTTTGATTGAAATAATATAATTCAGTTGGTGCCAGCTGGTAGTTATTCTGAAAGGGGTTGGTGCCAGCTGGTAGCTAGGATTTCAACCAGTTATTTGTAACTTTTTTTCAATTCTTTATTGAAAAAAAGGGTAATTATTCTGAAAGGGGTTGGTGCCAGCTGGTAGCTAGGATTTCAACCAGTTATTTGTAACTTTTTTTCAATTCTTTATTGAACTTATACTTCACGTTGATTTGGTTGTAAATTAATTGACATTGCGCATTTATGAGCTGAATCCAGGTTTGCGACGGAGGAAACAATTTACCTGATGTTTTTACGTGTGATTTTTTTCTTAAGGGAAGGGCTACTTATTTTCTGATATTCTTGAGAGTACAAAGCAAAATCCACAATGCAGGTAACTGCATAGGTAACGATAATAGTTTGCGTGGAATTGGATACGAATACAGTAAACCAAAAACAATGTTTGTCGAATCTAATGTTACATTTTTTAATTTTTTCTAAAAGTTTAACTGGCATCGCAAGAACTAGAACGAAAACATTTCTAATAGACCGATAGAGAATAATCGACAAAAAACAAAAGTCATTCTATCAACGACAAGTCGTTCCATGGTTCATGAATTTGCACTCTATTAAGTTGTATACATTTTTTTTTTCTGTGCAATCACAAAACTGTGATTTTAATGCTATTTTCTTGTGTGAATAACCAAAGTTTACTATTTAGGTGTGGATTTAGCCTCTAACCTCCCTATGAAAAAAAAACAATAAAAGTTCGTATTAAAAGGAGTAAAATTAATGAGAAATTGGAGGAAAAAAATAAAATGGAATAAGTAAAAATAACTTAACTTACAAAAGTTAAACATATATAAACAACTTCACCTAAAAACCATATACGAAAATTGGTGAGTGAAAGTCGCTTCTTTTGGCCATATTTGGTAGAAACGTGTTTTCGAAAGAATTTAGTCATATGGACAGAGATATTTGCTTAAAATTTTCTCTGTATTATTTCTATAAAAATTGGTTGTAGTGGAGTATAATTAGTTGATCATCTTTTAAGCTTCATTCTAAAATTCTATCGCTCGGTTTGATTGAAATATATTGGCCATGAATGCAAATATATGTTATTATGCAAACAAATTTTACAAAATAGATTTAAGTTAATTTATTTCCTAGAATCTTCTTTTACAAAGTCTTTTGCTAATACATGGCATAACAAGTGAAGTTCCATAAGTTGTTTAATCAGCAGAAGAATTGTGAGAAGTTAGTTTGGCAATACAATTAGAAGATGAATTCTAGAAGTAAAAAATAGTCGGAAGTTAGTTTGAGTGGGCAATTTAAAATAACTTTTAAATACAAAAAAAAAATACTAACTTTTGCTGAAACAAATTATTTTTACTTATGGCTTATAAGATTAACTTTGGAAATGACTAAATACAATCCAAGTTTGGGTAAAATACAACCCATTACTAGATACAAACAGAAACAAATTTAGTTTTGATTTCATAGTTGACCAATTTTTCGGCGTCATTCACAACATATACGTGTGCACACATGCAAGTGCAGTATCATGAAATTCAAAAAAATTAAAGAAACCTGAGTTTTGAAGTTATCTCTTTTGACAAAAACACCTCTAAACAAAATGTTCCAGTGTTCCAAGGTGAGAATTCAAAAAACATGCATCTAAATGATAGTAAAGAAGTATCACCTATGGATAAGCATTTAAATTTTGAAGATAAGATATGATAAATATCGGCATCTGGTTTTTATTGCCGATTCAATAAATTAAAAGTACGGCGCTAACAAGTTTGGAGCTCAGGTTACTACATCATGGCTTACTAATTCAACCACAAACTCACTCAAAAGTTCTTGAATTTGCAAACAAAAGTGTTGTTCCTTTTGTGCAATCACAAATATCATTTGTCAATTTTTCACGTGTGAACAACGTCTACTGAAATTTACTATTTAGGTGATGCTCTAGGCTCCAACCTCCAAAGATCAAAGGAGAAAATTGAACTAAAAATTATAACTAGACAATACTTTATATTCAGATTTGAAGCAGTACTTATTAACAAGTTGGAGGAAATTGGAATGGAAGTGACAAAAACAACCAAGTTGTTAACAAAGCAATATAAGTCCCTGCTGTTGGTATTATTGATGAATTTCAAATAAGTTACAATCCAGTGGTTGATGGGTCTCATAGGCTTATTCAAAATTTTGGTCTAATATTAACATTATGGGTTAAGTGGCAAAATGCCCCAAAATCGATCTCAACCTTGTGAAAATGCCATGGCCATTAGGAAAAAGATCAAAATGCCCCAATCCGTTACTTTTGGGACATTTTGATCAAAATCGGGCACCTTGACCGGTCAGTGGAGTATTGAAATTCCACTTTTATCATTTTTAATCAAAATTCCCCAATCCGTCACCGCCGGTCCGCCACCACCAAACGAACAACCACCACCCTAACATTATGCAATGTGTTGTGTGATCTTTGAGATGGTATAATATTAACATTCAGTTCAATTGCAATCTGTTTATCATCTTTTTCATTTTAATCTAAATTTATTTGTTGGCCATGACTTGGTAAACCCACATTTATGTTCTCTCAAACCAAATTTTAGGTTCTCTAGCAACCACATTTATGTATTTTTCGCGTGCATGTTTCGACAATGTTCCATTTTATTCTCTTACACCACCCGGTAATAACATTTTTTTCTTTCTTTACACTAAATTTGGTCTAATTTCGTGCTTAACTTAATAAATGATAAATCCGCTTCAAAGGAGATGAAATTTGCACATTATCATTTTTCGTGTTTTCATTTCCTATGTGCAATCACAAAAGTGTCATTTTCATGTCATTTATGCATGCGAAAAACATCTACCGAAATTTTAGTATTTAAGTGTTGCTCTTGTCTTTAACCTCACGGATGAAAAAAGAAATTGAAAATTAACATTGCTAGTAAATTAATGAGACATTGGAGGAAATTGAACTGCAATTCGGAAAAACAAGTAATCGCAGTCGAAGTGCATGACAAACAAACTTATAAAGAATCTGTATCCAACGGTTGAAAAATCAATCTAATGCCTCGTTGGTGGTGTTACTGGATGTATGCAAAACAAGTTACACAATCCTGTTATAGGGGCGGCGGGTTTTATTAAAGGGGCGGAAGTGTGATAATAATGTCCCTCTAGTTGGTTAGGGGATGTCCTATAGGGGTTGTAAATTGTCTAGATTATCCTCCCCATTTTATAACCTAAATCAAAGCTAAATTGAAAATTTGTTTACTTTCTTCTTCTCTTCTCCTCCTCCCATCAACCGTAACCTCCATTAAAACTCAAAATTCAATTGTCTTCGATCGATTGACGATTCGAAAATTAATCAAGTGTAGTGTAATGATTAATATGAGGTGTGTTTTGAAAAACCCAGTTACAATTTGTTTAATTTTGTTCGATTTAAGTTAAATTCTATCAAAAATAAGGGTTTTAGATGAAAATTGAAATTTTTGGGTTTATGTGAGTTACGGTTGATTTTAACTCAATTACGAACCGAAACTGGAGATTTTGATGTTGTTACGGTTGGTAATTGAACTATTACCAACCGTATGTTCTTATATCTGAGAATTTTCTTCATTTACGTTTTTCGGTTGATGTCGATACCAGAATTACGAACCGTAAATAACCCTGGAACCCAGAGTTCAGAAAGGTCACCAATTACGGTTCATAACTAAACTTCGAGATGAACCGTAAATACTGTTACGGTTGGTAACCATTTTAATTTACGAACCGTAACTAAGTTACGGTTCGTCTTGAACATTTGGTTACCAACCGTAACTGGTTTTACGATTGGGTTTTCGCAAAATTTAACCAGTTACTGTTGGTAGTTCATCTTTTAGGAACCGTAACTAAGATTTACGGTTGGTTACGAGCAAAATTCCAACCGTAATTATCTTTGAAAATGTAACAAAAATGGATTTTTTTTTTAAACTCTAAAATATGATTTTGTTTTGATTTAGAGCTAATTGAAGTGAAACTTAATCATTAACACTAAACTAGATCATCAACACTAAACTATGTAAGGGTTAATTAGTCATTTTCAATTTTTTGATAAGGGGCACTTCAAATTACCATGTAATGACCTTTTTTTTGTCCTATTACCCGCCGCCCCTCTAATAAAATCTGCCGCCCCTATAACGGGATTGTTATTTTTACTGATGTCTTATAAAAGTGACAGTAAATTTGGGGGCTATATTTAACCCCAAACTCGGATTGCGCTTAGACTCCTTAACTTTTGCTTCTCAAGTAGCATAAACATTTTTATTTATGGTGTCCAAATTATGCCCTTTGTAAGATTATTAAGGTTGGGTTACTTGAGTATGAGGTTCATACGTAAAACCAGTGAGCCAAATGATCAAAGTGTGGAAAACCTTTTGCATTCTAATTAATCATATGTGGAGTAAAATATATGAGGTTGATAGCTACACTAGTTTGCACACATGCAGGAGCAGTATCATGGGAAGATACCTTGCCACCAACATACTGCATGTACGTGTCTATCAGCCATCACAAACGACCATTTGATTAGACTGCGAAAGAGAAAGATTCATTAATTCACATGGGAGGAGCCGAGAAGGAGGACATTTACCAGTAAAACACAGATTCTCCTGTCCCTTCCAAAATTTACGAGCTTTTCGAAAAATCTATTTTCAGACTTCAATATGGAGCCGATAGAAAGAATGAGTCAACATTTATGCTCTCTCTCGAACTCAGAGAGTGTGGTCTAAAGTTCTGAACCGGGATCTTACACAATTCTTGGAAGATGGTGTTGCATTAGTTAACTGTCAATCTAGTTGCGTTAATCAAAATCTTTAGTTTGTTATATTGCACAACGCATCTATTATACAAAGTCTAAAAGTACGAATTTGATTTGCAAAAAACGATGATAATCGAATCGAATCTTACTAGAGAGCGGAGACTAGAGGGAGGTTCCCATTCCAAATAGGTCAACCAAATGTGACCACCACCATTTACCGTTAATTTGTTTTCCAAAGGTAGTTTCGTCGATACAAGTCAATATGACTTCAATCGCGTAAACACCATTACATATTATCAGAAATAGCTTGTAACTAAAAGTGCCGCAGGAAAACAAGAGTGTTTTCGTTTCTTCCCAAGCGGAAACACAAAATTGGTTAAAAAGACCAAAATCAAAATTTCCTGGTTGAAAAGGACAGTTAGATTTTGATATTGTTTAAATGGACAAAATTTTAAAAATAGGCAGGATGTAACCAGTTTCATCCTGCCCATTTTCAAATACTTTTTCTTATTTTTAATTTACAAAGGATGCATCCAGCTTCATCCTTGCTATTTTTTAAGTTTAAGCCAGGATGAATCCAGTTTCATCCTTGCTATTTTTTTTTTGTGTCCATTTCATCCATAAAATTTTTTACCAGTCCATTTGAACCGTGTTTTAAATTTTTTGGACAAATGACCCATTTTCCGGAGCAGAAATAGTGTTTTGCATATTTAATTTGGTACTCGTACATGAACATGGTCTCTGATTTTCTTCACAAAATAAGTAACGAGAAACAAAAATATCGAGTACCTACCAGTGGGTGAATTCGGTTGTTAGCTGCCTGTGATAGCCAAACTACTTCGTTAAAACATAGCCTTTTATAGCCAATCTAACGCCACGTTTCAAAAATGTTATTTTTGTTGGTGTAGAAAATACGCAATCGCAAAGAGTCAAATCTTGTTTTGTGATTTTCCATTCATATAAAATCCTCATTCGATAAGTTGATATGAACTTTAGCCATAAAAATAGTATGAAATTTGACAGTTGGGTGATTGATGTTGATCAATGCAAGAGGGCCCAAGGCCCCAAGTGGAGGTGTAAAACGTGTCGGCCCGGCACAGCCCAGCCCACGAAGTCACGTGCTTAGCGTGCTGTAAGTACACTTATTTATCTCCATCGCCACGTGTACTAGCAGAACCCACGTGGAGGCCAAGTCATAAAGAGGATCGACACGTAGGGGCACCCATGGTGTCCTGATGACGTGCCATCTGTCAAGACCAACGGTCAAAGATGAAGGGACATCCAAGGCAGATGATCCCGCGGAACACCAAAGAGTCACCTTACCCCATCACACGATGAGACGCAATCAACGGCTAGGGACAGTCCGACTGACACGGACGTGACAAGAGAGGACTGACATCACCTGGCGCGGACTGTACCGCCCCAACCACTAACATTTAATGTTGCTCAGAGGGCACGTGTCGGATGACTAACAAAGAAGACGAGGATTGATCAGCGTAATGAACTGGGGCACTGTAGAATCCGCGGAGTGACAGAGAGTTCCGCGGATCAGGCACAAAGCACAAGAAGATAAGATCTCGACAACTCTTTGTCAGTGGACCCACTCAGTTTAGCTATATATATATATATGTACAACCCTTCCATTAGGGGGGTGGAGAGTAGAACTAAGGAATAGGAGAGAGAATAGAGAGAAGTAAGTATGTGTTTAGGGAGAATCTCTCTCTGAACCATGTAATTCATTATCTCCCTTACTTTTGTAATCGTTTACCTTATAGTGAATATCTCCGGATCCGTGGACGTAGGCCTTAATGCCGAACCACGTAAACCATCGTCTCCTTTATCTTTAGTGCTCGTATAGATTCATTTATGCATTCATGTCTCAGATCTATTACTTTGGGGATGATGACGAGATCATGACAAACTCGCGGGGTTTGGAATCCATGAATCATCATCTACCTACGCATACTATTCTTTACTCGCACTTTAATGCATGTATTCAAATTCATGTTAAGATTGTTTGTAATCACGTGGACTATACATGAATTCCGTATTCACAATTTGGCGCTAGAAACAGGGACTTTGTCCCGGTAAAAAGATTTATCTTTCCCTGTGATTTTATAGCCTCTACCTCAAAAGTTTTACTTAGAACATAGACAGATCTCTGTTTAAATTTATTTTTCGCACGTATTTGTATTCTTTGTGCCGTCTAACAGCAGATCTGGGTCTTTTACGATTTTTAACTAACAGATCTGGGTCTGGGGGCTATTTTTCGCACATTAAGCCAACAGATCTGTATTTTAACTGATATTTCAAACATAATTTCCACCAACAGATTTGAACTTTTTGCAAACAACAACCCATGGACCTTATCCCGGTTAAATCCGCATCCGTCTATGTTTTTCGTATTACTCGCCAAACTAACAACCTGAGTACACTCGTTGCCACTGGAAATCGAGCTTATAAAATCAAAATTGAACTAACAGATAACCCGTGGACTTGTTGTCTCGGTTTACCTCCATGTTCTTTGTGCAGAATATTGCAATGGAAAGGAACAAAGAAGCCGGAAAGACAAAGGTACCTTCAAAAGAGGCACATAGGACTACGCCGGTAGTAACAAGGAGCAAACAAAAGGGCGTGGGACTCACAGCCGGGGACAAGACGCAGAACGGTGCGGAAAGCACATTCCTTTCAGATGCGGGCATCATTGCAATGGAAGCAAAGAAGGCCGCGGCGGCAAAAGCTACTACGCCTACCGAAGGAACTTCTCAAATGGTCGCCTCCAAAGTGACAGCTACAACCCGGCCTACAGAACCTCGAGAAACAGTGGCAGAATCAGTAATCCAGAACCCCCCCTATGGGATGCCGCAGACTAACGAGCAAAACGAACAAATACACGCAGGATCCTACGAAATGATCGAGCCAGGTAGACATATAGCAGTGGAAATCAACACCGCAGCCCCCGAGGGACAAGCTCAGGCTCAGATGGGAACAAATCAAGCATCAAACCAGTCTGCGCAGTTTTTGGCGCACTTAGAAGAACTAAAACGGAATCAGCAGACATACGCGGACGCGGTGGCCTTGCTAGCCCAAGAGAACCAGCAATTAAGAGAAAAGATCCTCCAAAGCGCGGAGTTAGAAAATCAGCAGGACGAGGCTAACTCAGCGGTACAGAATAGAGACCGGAGGATGATCCTCGAGAACATACCTGCAATAGTCAACCGAAGAGGTGCGCGGAATAATAGAAGGCCCGACCCGGACTATCACCCGGACACGTCAGACTACTATGATGAGGAGGAGGCCACGACGTCAAAATCTACAAGGAAGGCACGCCCCTCCATCCAAGAAGAACACTGTCTGGCAATGGAGAGTCTCCGCGCAGAGATGTTAGCAGAGATCAATCAAATCAAGACCAGACAGGGAGGTGGAAGACTAGAACAGGTTATGAAGGAAGCCAACACCACCCCACTCGCACAATAATTGGCCACCGCTATCATACCGCAGAAGTGCCCGGTCCCATCCTTTGAGTGTTACGACGGATCCACCGATCCCGCTGCCCACCTACGATATTACAACAGGGTAATGGCCAGATGGGACCACGACGAAGCTATACTTTGCAGATACTTCCCTTCAAGCCTGAAAGGATCCGCCCTATCTTGGTTTGATAACCTCAAGCCTGGATGCATCAATTCGTATGATCAACTCACGGAAAAATTCCTGGCTACCTACATGTACAACAAGGTTGTAAACACAGGGATGGACAAGGTCTTCTCACTTGCAATCAAATACAAGGAGTCCATTCGAGAATACACGGATAGGTGGCACAAGATATGTCAAGCCATATGACATGTGGATCCCGTGGTGAGTATTAATTGTTACAAATGGGGGCTTGACAGGATGAGCCCTTTGTTTGTTGAAATCCACGGTACCTCTCCAACCACAGAGGGAGACTTGAGGATAATCATCGAAAAACATGCAAGGTTGGAAGAAATTCAAAGAGAGAACCCGAGAGCACAGGCTCAACGACCCCCACGGACCAATTCCGCGGAACTAGCGAACAGATCAAGCGGATGCCAAAAGGATCGGAAAGATGACCACAAAAGGGGTGGAAGAAAATTTGAAGACCGAGTCTACACCAAGCTCAATGCCAGCTACTCACGCATTTTAAAGGAGATCAAGGATCGTGAAGACTTAGACTGGCCCTGGTCCAAAGGAAAACAACCACCGGCCTCGGCAGAATCTAAAGAGTACTGCGAGTTCCACTGCTTCTACGGACACCCAACTGAGAAGTGCAAAAATCTCAAGATAGCGATACAAAAGCTGATTGATGCAGGGGATCTTAAAAAATATATAGAAAAGGCTGGAACGGAAGATAGAGCCAAACGCACCAAACAGGTCCAGTTACCAGAGGGTAATCGCACATTGAACACTATATCCTGCTCGGAAAACAAAGAACCAACCCTAACCGCACAGATAGGGAAAAGACTGAGGAAACAATTTGAAGACTATTGTGAGCTCTACAACTTGGATGGAAAAGAAGTGGAAGAGCACGAAGAATGGATGAACGCACCCCTAACCTTCGAGGCCGAGGACATTGAGGATGACATGGAAGATCACAACGACCCTTTGATCCTCACTCTGCCAATCGCAGGATGCAACATAAAGAAAATACTCATTGATGGAGGGAGCTCCGTAAACGTCCTGTTCCATGATACCTTCAAGCGTATGGAGCTTAATGACGAGCAACTCTTGACCTCGCACTACACCATCTACGGATTCAATGTCACGGCTACGAAGCCTATCGGGGATATTATTTTGCAAGTAGACGCAGGTCCGATGAAAGTTAACGCCCGCTTCAGTGTGGTGAACACGCCTTCACCCTACAATGCCATTATAGGACGAAAGTGGGTCCACAAACTTAAGGGAGTCGCATCCACCTACCATCAATACCTTAGGTTTCCTACTCCTTTTGGGGTGATGGAAATCAAGGGTGATCAAGTTTCCGCAAAGGAATGCCAGGCAATGCAAATACGGCTCAACAATGAAGAAGATGAGAAAAGAAGAACCCGCAGGGCCCGGAACAAAGCAATATCCAAGGACAAAGCCATCGACGAATACTTGGAAGAGATCTCAGGAAAAAACTTGTCTAAAGGGAACTCCGTAGGGAACACGGAGGCATCAACATCAAAGGATAACCAGGGCGCCCTCGCAAACAAAGAATCTGAGACTACCAAATAGCAATTAAAGAAAATCCCCCACCTTGGGGAACCAAAGCCCACGTTTACATCCTTAGAGGCAAAGAAAGGAAGTTAACATAGGGACGGAGCGAGAACCCAAGAAAGATCAAGATAGGAACTCTAATGGACGGAGAACGCGAAGCCTCACTAATAAAACTACTAAGGGAATACGCGGACATCTTCGCATGGAAATTATACGATATCACAGGGAATAGACCCACAGATAGTACAACATGAGCTGCGCATCAAACCCGGCACACCCCTGTACGACAAAAGATACGAAAGGTGGCTACAGAGTATCATAAAGCAATAGAAAGCAGTCGCGAAAGTCTGTTGGAGGCCGGTTTTATAAAAGAAGTCAAATATCCCACTTGGATCTCTAACATGGTAATAGTACCAAAGAAGAATGGAGGGTCGAATCCGCATCGACTTTACCAACCTGAACAAAGCATGCCCCAAGGATAGTTATCCGCTACCCAAAGATTGACCGGCTAGTCGACGCAGTAGAAGGATACGAAGAGTTATCATTCATGGACGGATATTAGGGTACAACCAATTATTTTGGCGAGGAAGAAGATCAGAAAGACATCGCATTTTACACACCCCATGGTACGTATTGCTACGTAAGGATGCCTTTCGGGCTCACGGAATGCGGGAGCAACGTACCAAAGGATGGTCGATGCTATTTTCAAGCCATGGATCGGCGGGACCTTAGAGGTCTATGTTGACGATATGCTCGTAAAAAGCGAGTTAAGGAAGGACCACCACCGGGACTGAGGGACATCTTGAAGCTATGAGAAAACAGAATATGAAGGTAAACCCGGAAAAATGCACTTTCGGAGTAACCTCGGAAAATTCCTTGGGTACCCGGGGTGAAAAAAGAGGCATCGAAGTAGATCCCGCAAAAATCCGAGCCATAGTAGACATGCCGTCTCCAAAAAACCTAAAAGAGGTACAAAAGCTCAATGGATCCCTAGCATCCCTGGGAAGGTTCATCTCAAGATCCTCGGATAAGTGCAAACTCTTTTTCAACATACTAAAAAAGGGGACGAAATTTGAATGGACGGCAGAATGCGAAGAAGCTTTCTTGGGTATCAAACAATACCTAGCGAAATCCCCATCCTTCGTAAACCAGGACCGGACGAGGTTCGCACTATATATTGCAGCAAGAAGACGATGCGGTAAAGCGCAGTGACTCGTCGAGAACCCACACAAAGGAGGAGCAACCGATCTACTATGTCAGCAAGACCCTGAATTCCGCGGAAAGGAACTACACAAGAATCGAACAGCTAATCTTAGCCGTCGTATGGTCTACCTTAAAACTGAGGACGTACTTCTTAACACACGACATACGTATCCCATGTCGAGCACCCTTAGAGACCATCCTCAAGGGGGCAGGAAAGGTAGGACGCATAGCAAAATGGAGCACGTACCTCGACCAGTTCAACATCCACTATGAGCTCCAACACTCCCAGAAATCGCAAGTATTAGCGGACTTTCTAGCAGACCTGCCTTTGGACAACGAAGAAGAAGTGCGCATACAAGGATGGAGGGCTGTGGGAGCCCCAGAAATAGAAAAACTAGAGCCAAATAATATTCTTGAACCAGTGAACCCACGACAATGGGAGGTCTTTGTTGATGGCTCCAAAAATAGAGAGGGCGCGGGGATAGGCATCGTCATCACCACACCCACAGGGGACAGAATTGTGCACGCATTCAGATTGGAATTCGAAGGCCATACAAATAACATCGTATAATATGAAGGAGTGATCCACGCTCTCCGCTTGATAATTGAATTAGGGATACAAGAAGTGCGGTTGACAAGTGACTCACAACTAATCATACGGCAGGTAGGCTACGAATACAATGTGTATGACGAAACGCTGATGACATACATGGCTCTGGTACAAACATTGGCTTCCCAAATACCAAAAATCAAATTCCGACATCTGCGCAGGAAGGAGCTTAGACACGCAGATGCCCTGGCATATATATCATCCATGCTTAAAAATGAGGATATCAAAGCAATCAAGATAACAAGAGTGTACGAACCATCCATCAAGCTCCAAGAGACATGCGCGGCTAACCGACGCAAATCTAAGGAGGAGGATATCTCTGATGATGATGTCGGAGAGCACATATTCGACGATTTCCAGGACGATGACATCACGCGACAAGCTGATGAAGATGACGATCACAGTCAGGAAGCAGATTGGAGAATCGAAATCCGAAGAGCGAGGGATGTACGAGTTAAGGACCAAACCTTATACGTAAAATCATTCCTTGGGCCACTTCGCCACACCGCCTATCCCGATCGGGAGGGACATATCATCTTGAAAGATATCCACAGAGGAGACGCGGGGAATCACAGTGGAATGAGGTCCCTAGCAGATAAGGCAAAGACGCAGGGTTACTACTGGCCAACCATGATCCGAGATGCAGCTAGAATGGCGAAAAGGTGCGAAGAATGTCAAAGATTTGGTAAACGAATCCACGCCCCAGCCACAAAGTTGAACTCGTGGATAGTCCGTGTCCCTTCGGGAAATGGGGGATCGACATAGTAGGCCCACTCGTATCGGGGGACCGGGAAGAGAAGATTTACGATAGTGGCAAATGATTATTTCAGCAAGTGGGTAGAAGCAAAGGCACCGGCAAGAATTCGGGATTCGGACGTATTTACTTTTATTTTTCAAAATATCATCCGTAGGTTTGGCATCCCCATGAGAGATAGTTTCCGACAACGGTAAACAACTACAAGGGAAGAATATCGACTTGCTGTTCGACACCTTCAAAATTCGAAAAAACAAATCCACCCCCATATATCCACAAAGCAACGGACAAGCAGAAGCCACAAACAAAACTTTGGCGCTCATCCTTAAAAAACAACTAGACGAATACAAGGGGCGGTGGTGTGAGCAGTTACATAACGTTCTATGGGCATATAGGACGAGTCGAAGATCGGCTACGGAGAGTCTCCGTTCTTACTCACATACGGACCAGAAGCAGTAATCCCCACGGAAATCCTGCTTCCAACAACAAAGACAGAAGCATGGGAAAAGAACCTCACCACGGACATGATGTTGGAAAAACTTGACGATCTCGAAGAAAGGAGAGAAGCGGCACTGCAAAGAATGGAAAACTACCAACGCAGCTAGCCGAGAATATAACAAAAAGTGAAACTTAGGAATTTTGTAGAAGGGCAGTATGTGTTGAGAACCATTCCCCAATACCAGCGAGAAAAGATGTGGGGAAAACTAGCACCAACTTTGGGAGGACTCTACGTAATACACGACATCGCAGGAAATGGCTCTTACTATCTGCGTAATCTGAAAGGGGAAATCCTCATGCATCCGTGGAATGCCAAATATCTCAAGCCGTACTACCCATAACCTACCACCTGCGTATGCACTTCAGAAGAAGAAAACGGACTTACAAGCCCACATGTTTCTATCTATGACAAAGGAGTAGCGCGCCTTAACCTTTCAATCAATACAAGCTTTCATTTTCAGATGTCATACTCTATTCATTACCCACGCACATTTCTATCTCTGACAAAGGAGTAACGCACCTTAACTTTTCAATCAATACAAGCTTTCGATTTCAAGAGTCATATTCTATTCATTACCCACACACATTTCAATTTATTTAAAATCACGTCCTATACCATATAAGACACATGTATATACTACCTACACAATGTACATTGTAAACCATACCACATCTTAATATAACATCGATACTATCGTTACCCCGTAGACGTAGGCCTGAGGGATGAACCACGTAAATCATTGTGCAATTACTATTATTAAGAACTATAATTATACTTTAACAAGAGGGATGTCCCGCACAAAGCGTGGATCATACCCACTACAATATACTAGGCAACATCCTACGCAAAACACACATACAATATATCGGGACATACACATGCGATCTCTTGGAACTCCTCCGTAAGCGTCTATAAGTGTATGACCAGGGGGTGACTTCCCTCAGAATGAGATACCCGAGCAATATTACAAGCCACGAACTCAATGGAATATATCCTTGATCGTCGGCCATACCCCCACCGTTCAGGAATCCTCTGGCCAAGGAATTAGCTGGACGGGGTGCAAGGTCACAAGACGATTCCGGGGATATCAACCTACGGAATCGCGCAGACAATACACTTTCTCAAATTCAAAGATTGATATCCGTGGACTATGAATACTTCGGAATTACTCATTATGATTAACTTAAATTTTGAAACTGATAGAGGCAAATTCAACATAATTCAAATTCAGATTTAAACACCAAAGTTTGATCTAGTACATGGCAGTTGATTACAAGCCTAGCAAGCAAAATAGCAAAAACGCCAAAAAGGATAAGCAACTGAGATCAATCCCTAGCATACTAGATATGATCTACTGGGAAGGAGCGTTATCCGCGGGTTTGTCCTTCAGCGAGGAAGGAACACTACCACCAGAGGAGGGCCCAGAAGAGCCTGAAGGGAGCGCGGGAACAGGACGACGAGCATAATTCTTGTTTAACCCATGGTTCTTCCTGAGATCCAACTCAATCTCACCAAGAGTTCTATTAATCTCTTCTGCCAACTGCTTACGAGCCACGAAGCCTATGGCTACACTCTTCATCTCGGCTTGACTTAGGGAAGTGGAAAGAAGATCCACCTTTTGATTGGCATGCTTCAGCGTTTCCTCCTGAGACAAGGCCCGGCCACGATGATAATTGACTTGGCCCTCCAATTGAACTACCCTAGCCTGAGCTTCGGCAAATTTGTCATCCGCAGCTCGAAGCTGCCCCTGGAGCTCTGCGGATAATAGAAAAAGAACAGTTATAACAAATACAATACAAAGCACACTCGATGACAAAAACGTATACCTTCACAATGATCAACCGCGGAATCCTTTGCTTCTGCGGCATAATCATATTCATTTGATAACCTATCATAATCTACCTGCAGAAGATTATGAGCATACTGACTCGCGCTTAGATCGTCTCGAAGCATCGAGTCCGAATGACGATATCGATTAACCTCATCATTCTTCGATTCCAACCCTTTGTTAAGGCGATACATAGTCACTTCTAAGTTTATCTCACGCTCAACCTGACGAGCCACATCAGCTCGAGACGCGGATAAAGCACTACTGAGGGCACTAGATTCTGCCCTAGCATCGTCTCTTTCCTTAGCAAGACGCTGCATATAAGCCCGCACATCCGAGGGATGAGAAGACCGCGCTCGCCGCAACTCGTCTTCCATAACGTTAAGCTTAATTTCTAAAGAGGAAATCGACCGCGGGCTTTCTCAAGATTATCGCGTCCATAAAAGAGCCCCGTTGAATAAGTGACGGTCATGGTTGTTTTGATTTTGCAGATCTACCATGCAAAGCTTTTTCTTACGCCATTCTTCGGCCATGGCGTTATGAACATCCGCGCGGGCATTCCATTTCGCTGATTCACTCTTAAGTTTTTCAACTAACTCGGCGATACGACCTTTTTGACGAATTCTCTCATTCCGAAGCCATAATAACTCAGGGACTCCACCCACTGAAGACAATACAGCGGGAGGAGGGAAGAAGAAAATAACTCAGAACATATAAGGAACAGGTAACTATCAAAGAAGAGGAGACGCAGACCTGCAATAGATGAAGAGTTCTTCTCGGCAACCGCTAACTTGGCCTTAACCGAAGCCAACTCAGAACGCAGCTTCGCCTCTTCCGCGTCCTGCTGCTCCTTACGCTTAAGCAAACCCTTCAGATCTGCTATTTCCTCATCTTTAGCTGAGACCGAAGCTTCAACGCTCGTAAGCGTTTCTTCACAATGTCGGAGCTTCCCTTCTAGCTTGAGAGACTTGGCCTTGAAGAGCCGGTAAAGATGGTGGTTGCAATACTCACTCCTCATCATCTATCAATCACAAAAGGAAATTAATTCACAACACATTTAAGCAACATCAGGGGCAGAAAGAGCAAGACAGACCTCCAATAACCGCTGCTGGGGATAACTGTACTGGTACCCATCAACAATGGCCATCATGTCAGCAACCGTAGGGGGGGATCCACCACGAGATCAATCCCACTGGCCACAAGATTCTTGCCCCACCCTCGATCACCACCTCCTCAGGGGTTAGCTCCATATGTCTGCGGGTAAAAGAATCAGAATTCTTTTCTCCTTCAATCACAGGAGCAGGATGAGGAACAACAAGCAAGTTTTTCTTTTGCAGCCACGCCAAAACAGCATCATCGCCATCCGCGGCTAAGGATCGCGTGAAATCATCTGAGGAAGAGTCTGAGGACTTCCCACCAAGCAAAGCACTACTAGTACTTGTCACCAAGGCCCCACCAAAAGTGGAGGAGGTACCAACAAAACTCTCGGGTTGCACTGACCAAAGCCCCAACATCGAACCACGCGCGAGGCCGTCTCATGACTATCCTTAAGAACACTCCAATCATCACCAGTGGAAGCAGAGTGAAGTCCGAAACAAGCCCCATAACGGTGGCCATGTCAAATGATTGCTCCCAGATAAAACCCTACCAAAGGAGAACTCACAACAAGCATCCCCATCCTTGTCACCGCTATCAAGAACAATTCCCTTACCTTTGTCTATAACATCCCCACAGACTTAGTAGCCCCCGGCTCGACCATCACCACCACCAGTGGCCGGATCCCCACCACCACCAATAGACGGAGCGCCACCACCACCACCAGTGGCCGGATCCCCACCACCACCAATAGACGGAGCGCGACCACCACCACCACCAGTGGCCGGATCACCACCTCCACCACCGGTGGGCCGGATCACCTTCACCACCACGGTGGCCCGATCACCATCACCTTCTTGAACAGGCGGAGAAGTCTCAATTCGCTCTTCCCTATCAGAAGCATCCTCATCACCATCCACGGGACTATTCACATCCTCGAAGTGTGAAGAACCCTCGGTGGGAGAATTCGACGATTGCTGAGGATTAATTTTCTTATTCCTACGCACCTACAACACATAATAATAAAAGAACCATTAACATCTCCTTTCCTTGGCATAATCAACATTATTTAAGAAAACGAAGGGGCATATATACGTAGAAAACAAACAACACACCTTAGTAACATCAATATTCTGCGGGAGAAGGTTAGCATCGGAGATATCCTCGTCTTCCGCGACATCAACATCGCGATTATAAGCAAAGTCCATACCTGCAAATCTCATCTGCCAGGGGCAATAATGAGCATAACGAGCGGGAGAAGCTTCGCGATGAGGACTGTTATCAGTAGGCTGCCAACCATGGGGTCCAGGGACCCAACCATAGGCCCACGGACCAACGACTTCAAGAACAGTGGCAGACCACTCATAATCGTGATCACGCTTAATTCTCTCATCAGCGGGAATATGAAGACCTTGAAAGCACTGGAACCCTAGCCATCTTGGAATCACTCACTTCACTCAAAAGGCGAATTCCCCCTTACTGGAAGCAATATTCCGCAGACTCATGGACCACGGCTTACGAGTATTCCTGTTAACATAATCTCCGAAGGATTTGTTGAAATTTTCAGGAGTATACCACCCTTTCTCCTCCTCTAGTTTAGGGGCATAGCAAGTCATCATCGCCTGCCCCTTGCTACGAAGATAACATTCTCGGAGATGGCGAAGATAGTTCCCTGTCAACTGTTGCACCCCACGATTATGACTTTTCTTGGCGTAGTGCGGCTAGACAAGACCCGGTAGTAGAAATCATCACCGGCTCTATACAATGGCAACATCAAACCAGCCTCGAAAGCACCCACAGTCGTCAGCAAATGAAAGGCATCATACCGATAATTGGTAACCATCTCATAAGTTATATCTTTATCAGGGGCATAAAAACGCACTTGGAAGTGCTGAAGACCGTGCTTCAATTTGAAAGCTTCAAGATCAATATGCCTGAAAGTAAACTTCTTATTACCCAAAGGTAAAGGTCGAAAAGTAACAGCAGAATCATCCTCGAAAGCATCTCCAGTAGTGTCTTCCAAGGAATACGCGGCCTTCTTCTTAGGAGGAACTACATCTCCCGAAGATTCTATTTCCGCAGCCTTTCTCTTTGAAGACAGAGTTTTAGTCGACTTACCTAAATTAGGCACAGGTGGGTTAATCCGCGGTGGGAGTTTGGTGCGGAGAGGCTGTACATCTAGAGGATCGGTGCTTGGAGTCTCATTGTCTCTTCGGAGACCCATTTCCGGGCGATTCACGGCATATCTAGACCCCCGTGGCGGATCACCCCTTTTAAGTGAAGGCCTCTGACCAGAGGACGAAGACGCTCGTCCTTCCCGAAGATTACCTTGGGTAAGCGAAGGCGAAGCTTCATCCCTAATATTGGAATCACTCCGAGGAGATCTGTGAGGACTCGACGGAGGAGTTTGGTAAGAAACCCGCGGATAATCGGACATACCTACGGACACAAACACAAATAAAAGCGCAAATCAGAGGCGAATAAGATCGAAAAGCAAGAAACTCTCAAGAACAGCAACAAACGTGAAGAAAACCCTAGTCTCCTTCTGTAACTACTTAAACTCTCGAACTACTACTCAAAATCCAAAGAAGAAAAATAAGATCGAAGCAGAATGAAACATACGACTCAGCGGTATCAACTCTCAAATCCCGGGATGTACATAAGATTAAATTCATCACCAGCACATCATCAGAAAATCAAGAACTCAACACGGTTGGACATGGCGATTAAATAATAAAAAACCATACCTGACCCTCAAAGAGTAAAGCAAAGAAGAGCAACAAAGGTGACAACGATGAAAGCAAAGAATAAGCGAAGAGCAGACAAAGCAGCAACGAAGATGGCGACAAAGGTAGCGGCAGCAGCAGTAACAATGGTGTCAGAGGAATTTAAGAAGGTGAAGAAGACAATGGAACAGAATAAACAGAGAATGTGAATTCACATTCTCTCCTTCCCCCCTTTTAAATAAGAACAAGAAAAACCGTCCACTACCCAATGGGCAGTTATGGCCGAGTGGGGGAAACGTGCACAATAAATGCAGGTAGCACCTTTTTAGGAGAAGTTATGAGGAGGGAGATAAAAACGTACCACACGATTCTTCTTCCCACTAAAGCTAGCGCCCAGTCACAAGAAGATGGGCAAATTGTAAGTACACTTATTTATCTCCATCGCCACGTGTACTAGCAGAACCCACGTGGAGGCCAAGTCATAAAGAGGATCGACACGTAGGGGCACCCATGGTGTCCTGATGACGTGCCATCTGTCAAGACCAACGGTCAAAGATGAAGGGACATCCAAGGCAGATGATCCCGCGGAACACCAAAGAGTCACCTTACCCCATCACACGATGAGACGCAATCAACGGCTAGGGACAGTCCGACTGACACGGACGTGACAAGAGAGGACTGACATCACCTGGCGCGGACTGTACCGCCCCAACCACTAACATTTAATGCTGCTCAGAGGGCACGTGTCGGATGACTAACAAAGAAGACGAGGATTGATCAGCGTAATGAACTGGGGCACTGTAGAATCCGCGGAGTGACAGAGAGTTCCGCGGATCAGGCACAAAGCACAAGAAGATAAGATCTCGACAACTCTTTGTCAGTGGACCCACTCAGTTTAGCTATATATATATATATGTACAACCCTTCCATTAGGGGGATGGAGAGTAGAACTAAGGAATAGGAGAGAGAATAGAGAGAAGTAAGTATGTGTTTAGGGAGAATCTCTCTCTGAACCATGTAATTCATTATCTCCCTTACTTTTGTAATCGTTTACCTTATAGTGAATATCTCCGGATCCGTGGACGTAGGCCTTAATGCCGAACCACGTAAACCATCGTCTCATTTATCTTTAGTGCTCGTATAGATTCATTTATGCATTCATGTCTCAGATCTATTACTTTGGGGATGATGACGAGATCATGACAAACTCGCGGGGTTTGGAATCCATGAATCATCATCTACCTACGCATACTATTCTTTACTCGCACTTTAATGCATGTATTCAAATTCATGTTAAGATTGTTTGTGATCACGTGGACTATACATGAATTCCGTATTCACACATGCTGCGTGCTGGGCTGGGTTGTGCCAGAGATTCAGACGTGTTGTGTTGTGCTGTGCTAAATGGCGTGCCGTGCTGTGCTGTGTTAGCACACTTATTTTATGTTCTCCAAAATAAATATTTTTGAGATATTTTAGTTAGTACATGTATTATTATAGAAATAAATTAGCATACCGAAGATAAAATGTCAGAAATTGTATAAACCAATGATTTTTTTGTAAAATATGCATCAAATGTGATGTATTGTGTAGTATTTTACGCATGACGTGGCGTAGTTTCTTCGCGTGCTGTGCTGGGATGGGCCGTGTACCTATTTTTATCGCGGCACAAAGACAAAGACATTAAACAAACGTGCGTGCCCGTCTTTGGCCGGGCCGGTCCGTCTGTCGCTTAACGTCTTTGTGTTGTGCCATAAACTTGCTGGCCCGTCCCAATTTACACCTCTAGCCCCGAGTGAAGGTCGTGAAATCAAAGGGGAAGAAAAACTCTATAATACAAACCATAATTACGCCTTGATTAGTGCAAAAGATAAGATGAATTCGTACTTACAAACTTCAAATTCCTAAACACGAAATTTAAACTTGGAAGAAGAAGTGATATGGTCGTTGAAAGTTATGGCAGACAGACATTATCTTCTTCTAAAATTCCTTCTCAAGTTCTTTTGAACCGACTTTTAAATCGGTGATAGGTGCTTTTCGTCTAGCTATAACCTACATTCATAAAGACAGCCCACGATCATATATAGGTGATGTGCCTCCATCTCCATGGGTCAAACAAGGACTCATTTTAAACTCCAAGACTTTCATAATATCTGAAAGGAAAATCCATTGGAGGGTCCTACTGTCCAAGTAAGATCTTCGGTTGGTACCGAATGCACGTGTAAATGTCCAATCTGATCGTACGTACTTAGATTATCAGCCATGCCCATGCAAACACACTTA
Source organism: Papaver armeniacum (assembly GCA_023531295.1). NCBI lineage: Eukaryota > Viridiplantae > Streptophyta > Magnoliopsida > Ranunculales > Papaveraceae > Papaver > Papaver armeniacum. Next base: position 402,458 of record JAJJWW010010013.1, read on the forward strand.
ATTTAGTGATGTTTGAATTTGGTTTTAATAATTAATGAAATCTACCTCTACATACCTAATTAATATTCTCAAGTACATATGTTTCAATTTTGAATTTAGCTCTCAAGACATCTCTGACAATGGTACCAAAATCATTCCGGTTGTAACCTGGCCGTAAAATGATATCCTTATGTATTCTATAACTCGTGGTTGTGGCTGCAGGCTGCTTATGCTGTTTACACTGATGAAGTCGTTGAGTGAAGCCGCTAAATGATGATTATGTTCAAAACTCGTTAGCACCAAACTGGCAGATTATGCACTGGTTTTTACCTGTCTGATTATTTGCTGCTAGGCCTTCCGACCAACAAAGACTTCATCTGGTAAAACTGATGGTTTCACATTGACCACAAAATCAGTACCAAACCTGAAATACCGGCGGAAGCTCTTAGAAGTGGGAAACGAAAACAAACACTGCCGTGGCCGTAACATTACCGGAGGCTATGCGCGAATCACTGTGCTTTGTCTTTTTCGACTTATTCTAATAATTTCTTTTGCTTTTCATTTTCCTAAAATAAAAATAAAAAAAAAGCAAAAAGAAAAAAAGAAAAAGGTTTTTTCCAGTTAAATACTAACTGCTCCCCTTTATTCGCAAGACTGCCGTTTTCCGTTAATTACGGTTATTATATTTTTCGAATAAAAGTATTGACGTGGGACCCACTGATGGAGTTTTTGGACAGTTGTGGACGTGGCGAATAGGGATCAAAATTACGAAAATGTTTTTGTTTTGTGCCGGAATTTTTAACTTTTCTACTTGCCGTGTTGTCGGTGAGAGGTTTAATTATTTAAAAAAGACAAAATGATGAGTTTGGTGCGGTTTGTCGAGAACAGCACATTACTGGTTGATGCTTCTACAGGTTTGAAAAAATTATGCATAGGAGATGCTAACAATAAACAATTTCAATAATTTTATTTTTATCAATTCAATTTTCAATTAGAATTTTAGAAGTCTAAAAGGAGAAAACCCTCTTCAAGATATATAAATTCAAACTCTACTCGACTGTTAATCAAAAGAACTACAATCTTAAGCAGACCTTATACTATAACCCTCTTCAAGATATTTCTCTTCACATTACCAAAGTTTCTACTTGGCAGAAACAGGGCTTTATGAACTATAAGGATTAACATTGCAATATCAATGCTTCCTGATATTAGTGATTCTGCTTTTGCTTAAACGCTAACTGATGATGCGGGAAATTATAAAGAGGCAAGAGGAGAATCATCAGGATGGAGGACTAAAGATTTGCTAAAGCTCAGTGGTGCAGAGGCGGCTTTCCAGTGGGCAACAGAGTTAAGTGGACACAACATCATCTACTACTTTGAAATGAGCGTATTCCGATACTTATAACATTATCATCTACTACTTTGAAAACGAGCCGTTGAAAATCTGTGGATTTCTGGCCGTCGAAATTAAGACCGATAGATTGTGAGGTTTTATACTTCGGAATACGCTCATTTTTGGTAGGAAAATAGAACTTGATAAGAGGAACATATCCTCAAAATATTAGCTTCAAATCCTTTACGGTTTGGTTTTAATTCGCAAAAATGATGTCCAACGTGTCAGATAGTATGATAATAAAAGGGATCCTTCCTCTTTATGTTAATGCACCTGCAGTATGCTTTGACAGATCACGCCATTTCACTTCTCTTACATTCTGTTTTTTGTTTATTCCATTTTGGACTCATATATTTTCAGGCTTAACTTTGTGAACCAATAATCTGTTCCGAAATTCATAAATTTGCACATTATACTTCGTTGTCAACGTTTCTTTTATGCACTTACAAATAAAAACGTTATTTTTCATGTCAATTTTGCGTGTAAATAAATATTTACTGAAGTTAACTATTTAAGTGTTACTTTAGGCACTAGCCTCGAACACGAAAAAAAAGATAAAAATTAAAACCAAATAAAGATTGCATTTGCTTTTGCTATTATAATGCCCCTCTCGGCGCAATTAAAACCAAATAAAGATTGCATTTGCTTTTGCCCCTCTCGACGTCTTATTATAAATAAAGATTGGTATTCGTTTCAGTAAATTAATAAAAAATTAGAGGAAATTGAACTGGAATTTGGAAGGGTCTTGTTAACTTGTATACCCGTATACACGTTAAGGTTCATTAAGAAAACTATTTTTTGCATTGGTAATAAGATTTGTTTGTTTTATTGCATTTAAAACATTGATTCTTTGCATTGGGAAAAAGATTTGTTATTTTTCATGCAAGAAAAACCAATTTCTAGTAGCATAAGACAAAAATATACAATTTCCAATGAAATAAAATAATTCGTTATTAAACCTTAACATGTATACGGGTATACAAGTTAACAAAAGCCAATTTGGAAATACCATTAAGCAGCATCAACTTCTAAAATTGAACTGGAATTTGGAAATACCATTAAGCAGCATCAAATTCTAAAATTGAACTGGAATTTGGAAAAAAATTTATCTGCCTCTGATGTAACTAATTATAATAAGCTTCATTTTAAAATTCTAAAACCTTTTCACCCGATTGATTTTGATTTCTTATGAATTGCGCATTTATGTTATATGCAAACAGGTTCCTGCAAGAAGATTTAAGTTAAATTATTTGCAGTATGATTAAGAACTCCGAATTTATGATCAGATCAATTTTCTAACTGTCAAAAGAAATTAATCATCAAAACAGCTACAATCTAGCTTGATTAGGTCTAAAATAAGAATTAAACCCCCATTATTCTTCATCTTAATTCTCTTCAACATCATTGTAGTTCCAATAACTCCCCTTCATAATAAATTTCAATAATTTCAATCAAAAAATAATTCGCATCCATGTGAAGGAAGATTGTTATATCTAGCATTTGGGCTGTCCATATTAATTGTATTTCTCATTTCACCCTGTACACGTGGGGCAACTAGCAAAGCCCCCCTTTCATAAAATAAATTTTGAAAAATTAAATAAATTTTGAAATAAATTATTTTTGTGTAAGAAGAACACGAGTGAATGTGTAGGTGACGGTGTGAGCATGCAAGGAAACTGCGCACACAAGGTCTGAACAGAGAATTTAAGAGGAGACATTGATGATCATATTATTTGATGTTTCTAGCTATGCTGTAAGAATGGTTGCATTATCAAGCCTCAACTCTTAATGGAAATTTGTGAGAAATTTCTTAGCTTGATCATAGCCCCACATTGTCCATCTTACATTCAATACCGGTTTCGTCACTGCATACAGTTTCTTAGGAAAAATAAAGTAGAATGTAGCACTTAGTTTGGTGATTGATTATGCATTCTTATGTATCACTATCTGCTCAATTGATTACACAAAATTGGTCAATTAGCCCAATAATGATAATTCTTGGGTGAAAAATTTGATATTGTTTCAATGGACGAGAATGTTAAAATAGCCAAGATGTAAAAACAGTTTCATCCTACCCAATTTGTAATACTTTTTTCTTTTTTTTTTTAATTTACATAAAAATGCATCCAGTTTCATCCTCGCTCTTTTTAAGTTTGAGCCAGGATGAACCCAGTTTCATTCTTGTTATTTTTTTGGTGTTCGTTTCACCCATACTAAGTTTTACTCGTCCATAAGAACAATGTTTTAAAAATACACAAAATTGGTTAAAAAGACCAAAATCAAAATTTCCTGAATGGACAAAAATTTAAAAATAGGCAGGATGTAACCAGTTTCATCCTGTCCATTATATTTTTTCTTATTTTTATTTTACACAGGATGAATCCAGTTTCATCCTTGCTATTTTTTTTGTCCATTTCGCCCATAAAAATTTTTACTCGTCCATTTGAACCGTGTTTTAAATTTTTTTGGACAAATTACCCATTTTCCGTTAAAAATATTTGGTTAAATGACCCATTTTCCGAATTGATTAGGGATTTTACGTAAGCTATTTTAATATGTGCATTTCTTTTAGAGAATTGCTTAATTATCCACAATTACGTCTCTAACATCAAATGCTATCTCTTTCCATTAATGATTTATCAATGACATTTACTCAAGTTCAATTATTGTAATTTTCATGGGTAAATTACATTTTTGGGTCGTGCAACTTGCAGATGACACGAACATGGTCTCTGATTTTCTTCACAAAATAAGTAATGAGAAACAAAAATTTCAATAACCGCCTAGCTACCTTCCAGTGGGTGAATTTGGTTATTAGCTGCGAAAGCTAAATTACGTCACTAAAACATAACTTTTATAGCCAATTTGACGCCATGTTTCAAAAAAAAAAAAACTTGGGGGTAGAAAATAAATCATACAATTCGTTAAGAATAATGTGAAACTGTAAAGCATAATATCCTTTGCGATCGCAAAGAGTCGAATCTTGTTTTGGAATTTCCATTCATATATAAGATCCACACCCCATAAAGTGCAATGAAATTTAGCCAAAAAGATAATACTGTAATAGTATGAATTTTGGCACTTGGGTGATTGATGTTGATGCATGAACATTTTACTCTGATTGATCAATACAAGAGGGCCCAAATGAAGGTCGTGGAATCAAAAGCGAAGAAAAACCTCTAATATAAACCATAATTACGTCTTGATTAGTGCAAAAGATAAGATAAATTCCTACTTATAAACACAAAATTTAAAGAAGAAGAAGTAAAATTGTCGTTGAAAGTTATGGCAGACAGACATTATCTCTATCTTCTTCTAAAATTCCTTCTTCTTCGATCTCAAGTTCTTTTGAATCGACTTTTAAATTAGTGATATGTGCTTTTTGTATACCTATAACCTATAATCGTAACATGTTTCGGTTAAACACTGCAGCGAATATTTTTCTTCGGTTTTCGTTTGTTACTCTTGCGTCATGAACACTAATATAGAGGAAAAATGATACTTTTACTTTTTCTAATAAGGAGGTCATGAACACTAATATAGAGGAAACATGATACTTTTACTTTTTCTAATAAGGAGGAGTACGTGATGGAGCGATACTAGGTGTTGATACTCACAATCTGAACACCAAACCTCCCCGCAAACTGTAACTACTGGAAATTCAGTAGTACGCCCAAAAGGAAAGTAACCAAGATCTAAAACATGTTATATAGTATAAACTAGAAAATCTTTATTGATGAACCAACCAAAGAAACAAAATACAAGTTCTCGAATACAAGGAAAACCTAATTTCACTCTCTAAGTTTAGCTCTCAATACTCTCCAAAACCTCCCATGTCCCTTGCCAAGGACCTCTATTTATAGGCCAATCAACCCTAATGGTGTACAGCTCATTTTACTTCGTTGCGTTCTCGCGGAGATGCTTTATACTTCGCCCAAACCATTTTCCATAAAGTTTTTCCCTTTCTTTCGCTAACAATTCTGGGTGTTTGTCGGGACAACTGTCTCTTTTCTTGCCCGATATTTTACTTACTTCGCAGGTTATCTTTTTAGCCAAGTTAGTTTATTTCGCCCATCACTACTTCGTGGTTGGTATCTTGTAGGGTACTCCATTGATCCTTCGTAGCTCCTATTCTCCTAGTGGGTTACTTCATGGTTGGTATCTCGCACATGGTTTTTACTTCGTCAATTAGTCAATAATGACGACTCTGACTTGATTTGACAAGTCACTGACGAAGATTTCGGGGCACGGTATAAGATCTTTTGGCGGATTCTCGCGTCTTCCCTACGTCCACGTGAAGGTTCGTATTTTGGTATCTACACGAACCACTAGAAAGTAGAACACAAAATTGGTCAAAAAGACCAAAACAGAAATTTCCTGGGTGAAATATATTCTTAGCTTTTGATACTGTTCATATAGTCAAAATTCAGAAATATATTGTTTATATAGTCAGTTTGGATATTTCACCCAGGAAAATTAAGATAAAAAAATATATCTTACCTAAAATACCCTCTAACCTTTTAAACCCTTCTTTTCAAAGAGAATTTATTTCTCTTTCCCTCACCGCTCTCGTCCCTCACGCTCTCGTCCCTCACCTGTAAATTCAGAGCTCTTTTTTTTTTTCAGATCTGGTTGATCAATCATGGTGTGGTTTTCAATTGTTGAATCGAAGTTTAGATTAATCAACTTTCAAGTCATCTAATATCATCAGCATCCAGTAAACGCAAATCGGTAAGTTTCAAGTTTCAATTAATCCAATTTCGATTTCGTTTTTGTCTAATTCTTTGTAATGCATATCCTGGGTATGTCGATTCTTCAACTCAACTGTCGGTTGTTGTCGATTCTTCAACTCAATTTTCGTATCAATTTTTGGTTTTAGTTGTTGATTTTGATTATCCAGGGTTTTAGTTGGTCTTTGTTAAACGTGATTATTTGTTTATATCCAATCGATTGATTGTTCATCAAAGTAAATTTAGTTTAAACCTCTTTGAAACAATACATAGATGCAATCCAAATTGATTAAAGTGATTTTTAGTTTTTCAGAGTTATGGAAGTGAACGGAATTGGTATAATATCATCATGTCTGTGTGTTTGATTAGAGTTTGCTTACAATTTTTGCTCAGAAGAAAACCCTAACTGGTTGCCATGATGAATATGGGTGTCACAATTGATTTTCCAGTTTTTTATAGCAGGATGAAATTAGTTTCATCCTGTATTTTTATACCAATTGTTGTTGAGTTTGGTTTTTAGTCATCCTGGTTGTTTAATCTGTTCAATTGAATATTTCCTTTTGTAGATGGTTCAGAATACTCTTTGTGTGGTTATCCGTGGTACCGATACATGTCCATACCACGTTAATGAGAAGTCAACAATTAATGAGTTGAAGTTGTATGTGTGTTCTTATTGGAATTATATTTCGCCAGACTCAATCCAGTTTGTATTTGACAATGATGGAAGAAGCATGGTTGTTGACAGTGATGCGAAGCTTCAATCTGTCATATCAATGTGTCATGTTTTTTAGTTGAGTTTCTTGGAGCTTCGTTTATTAGAACGTGTTCCTCTTCGTGTTCCTGATTATGTTCGTGAACCTACAATGAGTGAGTTGCCTTCAGTTACATGCCCTCGCACAAGTCAGCTGGTTATTCCTTGTCATCTTCCAAAGAATAAAGTTACTCGTAAACCTACAATGTGAGTTGCCTTGATTTCATGCCCTGGCACAAGTCAGCTGGTTATTCCTTGTCATCATCCGAAGAATAAAGTTACTCGTTATCCTACAATGACAGAGTTGCTTTTAGGTAAAGACAATAGCCCAGATCTGTCACTTGTACCTTCTTCTCAAGAACTTGGTTCGTCACAAGATATTCCCATGTCTCAAGAACGTGCATTCAATGGAAAGATGGCAATTAAAAGATCTTGCAAGGTGGCTGAATGGGAGTTCATTATAAAAGGTGTTGGTCAGGATTTTTATGGAGGACGGAACGAGGCTCGTCTTGTTGTTGAAAAATATAACCACTTTTTTGGTCGCAAGGTAAGAGTCGTCAAGAGTAATCCAAGAGCGTATCTTTTGTGGAGTGTCTTTACAAGGAGGAATTAGAATGTGACTGGAGGTTCCATGCAGTTTCGAAGACTTCCAATGTGAAGGGCCATTTATACCTCAAAAGCTATAATGGGGAACATACATGTTGTGCTGGTTATAGTGATGGAACAAAGGATGATCCAGTTACTCGCGAACTTGTAAAGAGCTTAATATTTGACCAGATCAAACAGAATCCCAATAAGAAATGCAGGGATATTGTTGGTGATTTCAAAAGTGATTATGGTTTAACATTGAGCTATGATCAGGCGCATGCCGGTAGAGAATTATGTTTCAAGGAGTTGTATGGCAATGACACTAAGTCATACACTGACCTGGTTTGGTGGTGTGAAGCCGTGGAGAAACATGATCCAGGTAGTCGGGCTGATTTAGTCATTGAAGGGGGCGAGTTCAAGAGTTTGTTCTTAGCCTTTGATGCTTGCATCTCGGGTTTCGAGTATTGTCGCCCGGTATTGTTCTTGGATGCTACTTTCCTAACTGGGAAATTTAGAGGTTGTCTTATGGCGGCTACCGGGAAGAATGCGAATAATGGTATGTCTTATAGTTTAGTTTCATTTGAAAGAAAATCAGAATTTTTTTGATGTCATATTATACATTAAACCAGTTTCATCCTTAATTGGTGAAGTCAGATCAAAGAATGAAACTGGGTTTCATTCTGTGCAATAGCAGTTTCAGTGATTTTTTTTAATTTCTTTTGTGTTTTCTGTAGGAATATTTCCTGTGGCATATGGTATTGTTTCAAGTGAAACTGTTGAAAATTGGCATTGGTTCTTGGAGAAATTGAAAACTATCTTGGGTCCTCGGGTACTAACTATTATTTCGGATCGCCATGAAGGTTTGATCCAAGGGATTCGTGATGTTTTTCCACATTTCCATCATGGTTTTTGTTACCAGCACTTGAAGAACAATGTCATGATAAGACCAACAAGAGAAAGGCGAGCATTGTCTTTGCAATGGATTTGTTCAAACAATGTTTCTATTCATCAACGCATGAAGGCTTCCGCGAAGGTATGCAAAAGTTGAAAGACATGGGATGCGATGGTCTTCACAAATTCTTGAGTGACCTTCCAGTGGAATGTTGGTCCAATGCACATTGTGAAGGTTGTTGTTATGGCGACATGTGTTCAAACATTGCGAGTCATTCAATGCTTGGATTAAGGAGGCGAAAGGTATGCCTATTGCCACATTAGTTAACTGGATTAGACTTAAGATTATGGATCAGATGAGTAAAAGGAAGGCTAAGGGGGCGACGTATAAAGGATTCATTTGTCCCAGGCTAGAGAAAAAAGTGCAGGCTTCCATTCGTGTTGGTGCCCAATGGAAAATAACCAAGTCTGGTGACATGGAGTGGGAAGTAGGCGATGGACGAGTACTAGCATCTTGTCGTTAATATTGCGATGTTTCACTGCAGTGTAGGCTTTGGTTTACGGAGCGGTTCCCTTGTGATCACGCCATTGCTGTATGGTCTCGGCTAAGATCAATGTTTACGAGTACATTAATCCGTTTTTTCAAAGCATTTCCGACTTCCGTGCATCGTATGATCGTCCTATCAAGCCCATCCTCGATCACGACAAGCCTATCGATGTTGCTCTTTGGAAGACTTGTGAACCCACCAACCATCCTAGGAAAAAAAAACTGGTAGGCCGAAGAAGAAGCGTATTCCTAACAAACGGCGAGTGCAAGTTTCACGAGACCAATTACGTGCGGTAATCGCCATACTAAGGCACGTCATAACAAGACGACGTGTCCTCATCCTCCACAAAAAGCAACGTCAACAATGAACCCGCTAAAGAACATCTCCATTTCTCATTCTGTGCATCTCCATTACTCTGATTTATTTTATTAGTCTATTCTTCTCTGCAGCCTCTTGTTGCACATTTAAGATTCTTTTAGCTGGAATTATATTTTTGCAACTAGTATTTGAATTGTTTACGAGTATTCTTTACGAGTATTTAGGTTGTGATAGGATGTAACTGGGATGGAGTTAATGAAACTGGGATGTATGTTTTTTTTTTTCTTCATAAAAACATATTCTTCTGTTGAATGCAATTAGTAATTCAGTTTTCATTACTAATTGTATTATGAATCTTTTTCGATTTTCATTGTACATACTTTTTTCGAGTTTTCATTGACTTGAATGCAATTAGTTTTACAGGCTAGGATGTAATTCAGTTTCATCCTGCATATTCTGGAAAAAAAAAAGAGATTTTTGGCCAGGGTGAAACTGGGTGAAACTGGTTTCATCATGTATATTCTGTTAAGAAAGAATATTTTCAACCTGTAACCTGACAAAAACTCTGAAAAATTGTTTTATACATGATGAAACCAGTTTCATTCTGCATATTCTGGAATTTTTGTCCAGGGTGAAACTGGTTTTCATCCTGCATATTCTTGCATATTCAAACACAAATATAAAAGTATATGCATTTTAACAAACATCAATAGGTATTTTGAATTAACAATGATCCAATGATCACAAATGAGTATCCTACATTAATAATTTTTCAGAAACATCAATAGATCAAACTTTCAAAGCAACTTTTCTCATCACTTAGGATTTCATATCCGAGTTCGACTCTTTTTGTGTTCATCTTCTCTTCTGTAATATTCTCGCATTCAAAGGAGTAACCGTTTGTCATTGCCCATTCCATGTAGTAGATAACATACATCAAAGAATTGTGACTGCAACACAAATGAATATGTAATGTCGGGTTCAAACTTTGTTTCGGTTTGTATGTTATAATCTCGATTGGAAGAGTTAAGGACCTACCTTTCTCCCGTGGACAATCGATTTCACATCGACTACAATTTCATCCATACTATTGCTTCCTAAGTGAATGGCAACGAGTGACCTACTCTTTTCGCCATAAATTTAGCATCTTCCAAGTAGTTTGACGAACCTAGGAGAGAATTGTAGTGTGTCCAAGTTCTGCCATGGATGTCAAAGTGAAGCAATGTGACATGTTCTTTGTCGTTTATCATTGGGATGAACAGGTGCTGCGTTTCAACATCAATTTTCTCCACTTCAAAGATATATATACTTTGCAGCCTTCATCTCATCTCCCGCAATGACATCACCTAAAGATAAATTGCACAACTTAGATCATTCATTCTAAAATGAAGGTTCAAACGCACTAAGAAAGATACTTACCCATGCATACGCACTGAGAAAGATTGACTTTAAGTGTCCTTTTGTATCATCACCAGATTGAAACATTTGTCTCCATTTTTCCATTTTGAACTCCAAAATTGTGTTCTCCAATGGCTGATTGAAAAAAAGTTGTTGGATTTGTTCTCCATTGATACATATGCCCCTATCGCTTTTCCAAACGCAGTCGCTGCATTTAAACAAGTTCATCCAATTTCATACAAGCACACATGGTTCATTTTCTAAACATGATGAAACTAGATACATCCTAGATACACTTTGCTGTAGAATGAAAAAAGAATTACCAACAAAAAAATGCGTGTACGTACCTCAATTTTCCAGTTAAAAAGTAATCCTTTATTAACTTTTCTTCAGCTTCTCTTTCTCCGTCTTGCAAGTAACTTTTCCACAACCCGTTGTTCTTTGTTAACTTCTTCAACTTATCTTGCTTGGCTTCTTCACCGCACGCTTACCCGCTTCATTACAAACTAGGACCAAAATCCTTTGTCTTCCTTTTATAGACGTTCTTCACTCTCTTCTCAAGCGATCCAATTTCTACAACTTTATTCATGGTAGCCGATGAGGTTTGCGGCGATTATTTCTTCCTCCATGATTTCTCGCTGGAGGACACGGTGTTATCGGTTCTTCTCCGTGAGCATCCGGATTTACGGCTCCATCAGAACGAGATCGGTTTCACCTTCCTTGCTAGCATCACCGGGAACGAGACGGTCCCTTTGGTTTGTTCATCTCCTGAGTGATTTTAAGATTGAAAAAGTTGTCGCTAGCGTCATCAGGTGCAGAATTAGTATGTACAACTATATCAAGAGGTGAAGCTAGCAGACTTTCCGGTTGAGGCTTGAGTTGCACTTTCAAGGATTCCAATTAATTTTGCAAGTCTGAGATTGTCTTACCCTTCGCTTCCAACTCAAAATCCTTTGCTTCCAACTCTTCATTTCTTGCTCCTAACTCAGCATTCAAGTGAGAGATAATCTTGTCTTTCTCTTTGAGTTCATTCTTCAACTTTGAAATATCATCTTCATATTTGTTTTCTTCTTCCTCATCAAACAAGCATAACTGTTTTTCCTCTTCACTCCAGCTAGCAACAAAATCAACAACCTGCAAACACGTAAACATATATTTCTCATTTCAGTTAAAACAGGATGTAACTGGGTTTCATCCACAAATGACAACACATGATGTAACTGGGTTTCATCCACAAATGACACAGTAATAATAGGGATAGATTTCTAAAAACAAATCTAAACTAAATAAATAGAAGACGAATCGGTTTCATCCGGTTATAATATGGATAGATTTTTTACCTGATTGCTTGAAAGAGTTTCAAGCTTTCCCTCAATTTCGCAAGACACTTTATACAAGTCCCATCTTGCAAACCTTGGCCATGCTTCACTGTCATCTTTCCTATTAATGTCTTTGATTTGCTCAAAAATCCATAACTGCAAAAACAAAAGATACAAGATGAAACTCACCACATTATGATTTATTTAATGTAAGAAAAAAAAAATTCAAAAGAAAGAAGATGATAAAAGATGATACTCACCAGAAAATAAAAGTTGCAACCATTGATGGAGTAAGGTGTCTTGCATACGACCGCGACACTTTGCATTAGATGCTCATGGATAAGATCCGGCCATGAGACCCTATTAATGGTTTCGATTGATCGTAGGCAGTTCAAATACTTGTAGTTGACATACATACCTCCGGTGTTAATGAAGAAGATTTATGAGAACATGAACAACAACAACAAGTATTTCCAACTCTTCTTCTTTGCCTTCTTCATTTATAACAGCATTTATGCCTTCAAGGATGTACTTCTTTTCCAATTTGTCACCAGCGTTCTTCTCTTTGTGTGTCTTTTTCTTCTTTTCCGCTCCACCTTCCTTCTTTTCACCTTCCTTATTCTTGTTTTCTTCATCCCTTCTTTTTGGCTCCAGAAAATACTTTGTATAAAATGCAGAAGTTTTCAAACTAGGGTCTTCCTTTGGTCCATAAAGTTTCCTATCTTCTTCATCATACGTATTCTCCGCATTTTGAACATAACAGACAAAATTGTTTGCATCGGTCTTGAAAACTTGATCACCAATCTTGAATATTAGCTCGTTCGGGTCAAAACTTTTTATGATGAACTCTAACACCCTTGGAGCTTTGCTACATTCGACCTTCCCCACCTTTCCTTGTTTGATCGCCTCAATGAAGTTCCAAAAATTAGTCTTCCTTAATGCAGCCTCTTGTCTTTCCGTAAATACCAGTGAACCAAGCAACTCAACTGTCGGTTTCATGTTAGCTCGGAACGTTTTCTTTCCTTCATTTTGAATCCACATCATCCATATTCCGGTGCTTGATTCACTACCCACGTTCACATCATTCTTCTTACTCTTCTTGGTTCTTCTTTCAAAGCACCATCATTCTTCTTACTCTTCACGCTCTTCTTGCTTCACTGCAACAAGTTGGCATAAAACCAGTTAAAACATTTTTTTAAATATCGATGAAACCCGAGTTACATCCTATCTTCAAAGCTAGATGAAAACCGGTTTTCTACGGGAATCGATGAAACCCGTTACATCCTATATAATAGAGCTACATGAAACCCAGTTTCTGCAGGAATCAGATGAGACCCAGTTACATCCTATATATTATACATGTTAATATTGTCTAAAGAACCAAATACCTGTAGTTTACGCTGATATCTACGCTGTTATTAGTCCCATATATTGCGAACTACACTATATAAGAATCCATACTATTGTACTACTATAATCATTATTAGTCCCATATATTATACAGAAATTTAGTATCATCCTATCACAACCTAATATTCAGCTATATGTTGAATTTAGTAACCCATGTAGTAATCGCATACCACCTCTTTCAGAGTTGAACCATACTATTTAGTAATCTCTCTCTTAGTATAATCATTATTAGTCGCAAACATGTTAACCCATGTAGTAATCTCTCTGAAAGAGGTGGGTTTCATCAATAGAGAATTCCAATTTTGTGATACACCAATACCACCTCTTTCAGATTTGTTACCACTTGCCCAAGGAGGAACACTACCCGAACTATTAGACCCAGCCCCAAGAAGAGCCACTGCTGAATTTGGCTTAAGTTTTGAAATTACATCCTAACATTACTTTAAATGAAAACCAGTTTCATTATCACAACCTAATATTGGTACTCATGCTAGTTTAGCGAGATACCCGAGTAACATCTATTCAAATTTCACAACTATACTATAAACAAATAACAAGAGAAGCATGGCTACATGGAGTTGATGGTGAATTTTACCTTTGTATAATGAAACTTGGATTATTTTACACCGTATAACTAAACTGGGATGGAGTTGATCTTTGAATATTAGGTTGTGATAGGATGTAAGCGGGTTTCATCTAGCTTTGAAATGAAACTAAAATGGTTTTACAACAACTGGATGAAACTGGTTTGCAGATTTTACACTCAAATTTCATCCAGATTAGCGATTTTAACCTGGATGAAATTGGTTTTCATCTAGTCTTAATCTGCTCATTATAGTCTAACATGCAACCGAGTTAAGACAACAACTCACTTCAACAAATCAATTTCAACAAAAAAAAAAAAAATCAAATAACCGAGATGCAAGCGACGTTCATCAAACCCTTTGAAATGAAAATTAAAATCATCAATTAAACAAATTAATCAACTAAAACCCCTTCGTAATGGATAAAACCACCGATTAATCAACTAAAATGAAAATAAAACCACCGAATAACCATTCAATTACGAAACTAAGATAAATTGAGTTAGGGTTTGAAAATTTACGAGTTCTTGGAGACATTTTGAAACCCTGATTCTCCAAATTGATTTCAAACCCTGATTCTTCACTGAACTGATAGATTGATTGATTGAAGCCCTGTAAACCTCTGATGTTGTAGATTGATCGATGGTGTTTACAAACGGTTAATGAAACCCAACATTTCGACGCTGTTGACGGAAGGAAAAGGTTGGAGGAAATTGTTCCTCATATTTGAGAAGATGAAGAGAACGTTAGTGGGGTGGTTTTCAACTGAAGAGAGAGAGGGAGAACGTGGTTTTGTGGAGGAGAGGGAGAACGTGACAGTTTTTGTGAGGGTAGTTCCGTCCAAAACTTCTTCTGTCCATTTGACCCAGACCATATTTCTACCGGTCCATTTGACCCAGAAATATTACCTTTTTGGCTATATGACCCATTTTCCGAAAGTAGAAACACTAAATTGATAACCTATAACATTTTACTAGCAACCCTTTTACCAGTCTTGCGATGCCTCCATCCATGGGTCAAAAGAGGGACTCATTTTAAACTCCAAAATCGTCATAATATCGTAAAGGAAAATCTTACGGAGGGTCCGAATGTCGTAGTAAGATCTCGGTTGGTACCAAATGCACGTGTAAATGTCGAATCAATCGTACGTACTTTGATTATCAGCCATGCAAACACACTTTAGTGATGTGCGACTTAAGTTGGTTTTAATAATCAAATCTACCTCTACTGACCTAATTAATATTCTCAAGTACATAAATTCAATTCATTATGCAGTTATCGTCGAAGACCTTCTCCAACAATGGTACCAAAATCATACCAGTGCCGGTGGTAAACTGGCCGTAAATGACGTTATGAGTTCATACTTCACACACTGGAGTAGGCCTTCCGACCAACTAAGACTTCATATTGCACAAGTTACAATGATGTGGTTTCATATTGTCCCGAGAAACCAAATAGAAAGAAACACTGCCGTGGCTGTAAAAACACCGGAGACTACCCGTTAATCACGGTGCTTTTGTCTATTTTTGACGTATTCTAATAATTTCATTTCCTTTTCATTTTTCTTAAAAAAGCCAAAAAAAAAAAAGACATTTAAAAAAAATAATCTAACTGCTCCTCTTAGTTTCCAGAAGGCCGTTTTCCGTTGATTACGGTTATTATTTCTATTGAATTAAAGTGTGGACGTGGGTCCCACTGATTTTTCATCTAATCTTTTTCGAGACACGAGTTTCTGCCGTTGGATTGTTGCAGCACGGATGAACGTTTCAGAGTTGGACTGTTGTGGACGTGGCGAATATAGCTCATCTACTAAAAATTACGAAAATGTGTTTTTGTTTCATGCCGGAATTTTTAACTTTTCCTACTTGCCGTGTTGTCGGTGAGAAGAGTTATTTATTTGTTTAATAAAAAAAAGGACAAAATGATGAGTTTGGTGCGGTTTGTCGGGTAATCGGATCCATTAAAACCAGAAAAAAAATTAAGCAGCCAAGCAAAGACCATTGAACATTTATTCGAACACAGCAGGAATAATAATTTAAGAAAATTTATTTTTGTTCTTGACAAAAGCACCTCGGATGAAAATGTGCAAATGTTCCTAGGTGTTGAGAAACATGCATCTAAATGAGAGTAAAAGAGGGAACAAGATAAGCATTTAAACTCAGAAGATAAAATTTGATCAACATGGACATTTTTCAAAGCTGATTTCGCATTGGCTTTTGTTAACTTGTATACCCGTATACATGTTAAGGTTTAATAAAGAATTATTTTATGTCTTTGGAAATTGGTTTTTTTGTCTTATTCTACTAGAAATTGGTTTTTCTTGCACTAAAAAACAACAAATTTTGTTCCCAATGCAAAGAATTGTTGTTTTCAATGCAATAAAACAAACAAATTTTGTTTCCAATGCAAAAATTTGTTGTTTTAGTAAACCTTAACATGTATACGGGTATACAAGATAAGAGGACCCTATTCACAATTAGCTACTGCCGGATAAAAATGTGCAAATATTTTTTTCTCACAATATAAATATTCACAATATAAAGTCAAATAAAAAGGGAAAATACCAACTAGGAGCAAATCAAGGGAAATGGTGGCTGACCAAAGCTGATTGGGTTTATGATGAGAACAAGGATTCAGCGCTGAACCCGGAGAGCTAATGCCGGAACATTACTTACAGCTTCATCATGTATTACGTTGCACACAACCATAGCAACACACGATCAAAAGATGGGTATTTATTCGTCTCTATATCAATCTCACTTTGGATGAATGTTTTATGGAATTGTACTTTCATTTTTGGTTGGTTTGTAAAGTAAAGAAAATTTTGAGAGGACTTCTTTTTTATCGGCAAAGTTGAAACTGAAAGCTCGTGAGTTTTTTTTTTTTTTTTTTAACCCTGGAGATACATTCCATAGTTTATTACAATGTCATCCTGTAGAAGGTTTACCAAAAAAGTGTTAATGAGTGGCTCTTTCCACTGCGACATGAGTTTATTTTATGTTCACAACAAAAACATGAAAGCTCATGAGTCGTGCGAAGGCAATTACAACTCAATGCATTTGCACAAATGAGAGAGCTATAATGGCCATGCCAAACTAATTCAACAGCAAGCTCATTTCAAAAGTTCATGAATTTGCACACAAAATTGTTTCTTTTGTGCAGTCACAAATGTCATTTTTCATGTAATTTTTGTGTGTGAACAACATTTCCTGAGGTTTGGTATTTAAGTGTTGTTCTAGCTTCCAACCTACGAAGATTAAAGAAGAAGATGAAAAATAAAACAACATTATAATTAAACAAAAGTCGGTATTGGGATTCATAGCAGTAAATTCTTGTGAAATTGGAGGAAATTGATATGGATGTGGTAAAAACAGCAACCAGTCAAAACCAGCAAATGCCAACGTCAGTGAATTATGGAAAAACTAGAGAGTGGGGTTTCATACCAATAATTATCCAACGCTAGCATTCAATAATTATCCAGTGCTAGAATTCATCCCAGGTTTATCATCTTTTTAACTTTAACCGTTTTACTTATTTGTTGGCCATGAGTCTGTGAATTTTTGTTCCATCTAATTAAATTCATGTTTTATAGCGATCAAACTTAACTTAATTGAATTTTTATCCTATCAGCTACAGTTTTACGAGTACATATGAAAATTAGTAATGGTACGTATATGCATGAGATAACATCGATAGTAAGTTTCCATGGAATTGAATATGATACACTAGACTCGATGCTTAAATATAGTGTCGAATCTTAACACTGTTTTTTTACCACTTACTAGCGATGAAAACATTTCTAAACGAACTTATAAAGAATATGGAATAATGGACTGAAAAAAGAAGTCGTCCTCTAATCAAGAAGATTATCCGTCCAGCAACCAACATATATTTTAAGCATGCTTCGACCATTATGCCATTTTGGTTCTCTTACAATAGGCGAAGTATTTAGTGTAATACCCCGATATTTGGCGGTGGGTGGCCGAATAGCATAATATATGTAACGGTTTGTCATTTCTTAACACCGAGGCTTGATGAGTTTACTTGACTGAGTTGTGGGAAAAAACTTCTCAGTTAAGCGTGCTCGGCCGGGAGTAGTCACAGGATGAGTGACCTCTCGGGAAGCTGCTGCTGGATGAACGCAGTAGCGCAATTATTATGCTCGGCCGGGAGTAGTCACAGGATGAGTGACCTCTCGGGAAGCTGCTGCTGGATGACCGCAGTAGTGCCATTAAAATCTCACACTGCTGGTGTTTATGGGTAAAAATCGTTTCCGCCGATTTTGGTAAATTGGTAGGTGAGTGAGAAACTGGTTTAAACGCTAAACAAATGTCTTGCACGTGAGCACTTTCTAGATTCGAGAGATCAATCTGCACAAGTCCGGCCTAAACCAAGAAATGGCCGTTCCGGACTTGCCCGGTCACAAAGTGGAGGAGAAGGGTTGATTTGGGGAGGGAAGCAAAGAAATGTGTTGAGACCGAGAATAGTTACGGGAGAGTAGTGTCTCGACTTGTATCATAAAGTGAAAGCTTCGGAAGCTTGCAAGAGATGAAAGCTTTTTTGGAGAGCTTGCAAAGTTTCCTTTTCTGAGAGTGTTGTGTTTTTCTCCTGATCGAGACTTGTTGTCTGGCGGAAATAGGTAAGACCTATTTATACAAGTCGAGATTGAAACGTACCCTGGCCTCATGAAGGAAGAGAGTAAAGGGTGAAATTATGGGAGGAGGTGGTAACCGCATGGTGTTTATGGGTGAAAACGTTTTCACCATTATTTCCTCATTTATTTGACCGCTTTATTCCTATTCACTCTTTCTTAATGTGAGCGTAGTGTACGCCGCATCTTTGTGACCACCAAACCAAGACCCCTGGAAAGCATCCCCGGCTTGTATTGATGTCTCGAGTGTTGGTTGCACCTTGAGTGCAAGTGGCGTCGCTAGTGGCGCGTGTGGCATGTGCGGAATGCCTTTGTTGCGGGTTGCACCTTGAGTGCAAGTGGAAATGCCGAAGCTGCTAGTGGCGTGTGTGGCATGTGCCAATGGCATGTGCGAATGCCTTGGTGGTAGGTTGCACGTTGAGTGTAAGCGGCAATGCAGAGTCGCTAGTGGCGTGTGTGGCATGTGCGGAATGCCTTGGTGGTAGGTTGCACGGTTTGCAAGTTAGGCTACCAGCGTGGGTTTTGGCATGTGCCAATGGCACGTACGGCCAAGTTGGCCTAGGTTGCACGGCTTGCAAGTTAGGCTACCAACGTGCGTGTTTGGCATGTGTCAATGGCACACACGACCATTAGGGCCACGGTTAGGTAATGAAAGCTACTAGCGAGCGTGTTGGCATGTGCCAATGGCACGCTCGGCCATTAGGGCCACCGCCTGGTAAGAAAAGCTATCAGCGATGCGTGTTGGCACGTGCTAATGGAATGCGTGGCCATTAGGGTCACGGCCTGGTAAGAAAAGCTACCAGCGATGCGTGTTGGCATGTGCCAATGGCATGCGTGGCCATTAGGGTCACGGCTTGGTAAGAAAAGCTACCACCGATGCGTGTTGGCATGTGCCAATGGCATGCTCGGCCATTAGGGCCACGACTTGGTAAGAAAAGCTACCAGCGATGCGTGTTGGCATGTGCCAATGGCATGCTCGACCATTAGGGCCACGGCTTGGTAAGAAAAGCTACCAGCGATGCATGTTGGCATGTGCCAATGGCATGCTCGGCTATTAGGGTCACGTCTTGGTAAGAAAAGCTACCAGCGATGCGTGTTGGCATGTGAAAATGGCATGCTCGGCCAATTTGGCCTAGGTTGCACGGTTTGCAAGACTAGGCGCGGGTGCTACTTTGGCATGGCGCGGCTAGGGCCAAGGTAAGGGTGTTTGGCTTGGCGTGGTGTGACCAGCGTAGCTGGGGCCAAGGCAGAGTGCGTTTGGCATGGCCCTGCTAGCTTGGGCTAGGTGTGGCTGGCATGATTTGCCATTGGCACATAAGTGCGGCTAGCATGGTTGGCATGCTTTGGCGTGTTTGGTGTGGCTGGCATGATTTGCCATTGGTACAAAGGTGCGGCTAGGGCCAAGGTAAGGGTGTTTGGCTTGGCGTGGTGTGACTAGCGTAGCTAGGGCGAAGGCAGAGTGCGTTTGGCATGGCGAGTCTAGCTTGGGCTAGGTGTGGCTGGCATGATTTGCCATTGGCACAGAGGTGCGTCTAGCATGGTTGGCATACTTTGGCGCGTTTGGTGTGGCTGGCATGATTTGGTATTGGCACAGGGGTGCGGCTAGCATGGTTGGCATGCTTTGGCGCGTTTGGTGTGGCTAGCGTAGCTAGGACCAAGGCAGAGTGCGTTTGGCATGTCGCGGCTATCTTTGGCTAGGTGTGGCTGGCATAATTTTCCATTGGCACAGATGTGCGGCTAGCATGGTTGGCATGCTTTGGCGCGTTTGGTGTGGCTGGCATGATTTGCCATTGGTACAAAGGTGCGGCTAGGGCCAAGGTAAGGGTGTTTGGCTTGACGTGGTGTGACTAGCGTAGCTAGGGACAAGGCAGAGTGCGTTTGGCATGGAATGGATAGCTTGGGATAGGTGTGGCTGACATGATTTGCCATTGGCACAGAGGTGCGGCTAGCATGGTTGGCATGCTTTGGCGCGTTTGGTGTGGTTGACATGATTTGTCATTGGCACAGGGGTGCGGCTAGCATGGTTGGCATGCTTTGGTACGTTTGGTGTGGCTAGCGTAGCTAGGGCCAAGGCATAGTGCGCTGCTAGCTTGGGCTAGATGTGGCTGGCATGATTTGCCATTGGCATAGAGGTGCGGCTAGCATGGTTGGCATGCTTTGGCGCGTTTGGTGTGGCTGGCATGATTTGCCATTGGCACAGAGGGGAATTAGGGTTTTGCTCGTTGTAGCCCTAATTTGAAAAAATACCCCCTATTAATTACTGGCCACATGCATTAAATGTTCTAATAAATGTGTCACCGGTGACATTAGGTTATTCGGGGTTTTACGATTTTACCCTTTGTCTAAAAACCACCATCAACAGCTGGATAATCGCAGTGGGTAAGTGGGAACAATGTCCCTCTTATTAGTTGAGATACAACTAGGGATGGGTCCCTTGTGCTCAGGTACGAGAGTATGTTGGGATGTTATGTCAGATATTGGTCTCAGGCTAAGTGTTATGTTGTGCTAATTAGAAGCTAGATTGACAATCCACGACAACTAGGACAACCACCTAAGTCTTATGGGTGTGATAATCTAGCATCTAGAGTAGCAGTCCATGTTGGTCCAGCGCTTTAAATCTCAGATGTCAGATCAAAAAATAAATCGCTCAGTGCTGAACCATTCCGCGAAAATGTGGTTTTCCCAGCGCTGAATGATTCAGCGTAACTATCTAGCTGCTAGTTCACCTACGAGCAACTTCTAGGAGAGAGAAATAGTGTTAACAAATAGACAACACTTTTTTTTTTTAATTGCAACACATTTCTATTAATCTGGCATCTCAATCTAGCCCATAAGACTTAGCCTAACAAGATACAAGGAACATCTACATTATACCGAGGTCTTTTTCAGTACAGTTGGCTCCAGAGTTGGCAGAAAACTCTGCAATTAATCCAAGGATGGGTGACCATCGTGGAAGTTGCTACTGGATAATCGCAGCGATGCCCGTTCAAAACCCCATACTACGGGACAACCGATCGAGGTGGCGAAGTGGAGACAATATCGATTGAGGGACGAGTCATTACATTTAGTTTCTTTCATTTTGGTATCATATTTAAATGTTGAACTTAACAAACACATATACCTCCGAATGTTTATGAACTCACACATTATTTTGTTGTATCTGTTTCTCTGGTGCAATCACAAAACTGTCAGTTTTGATAATATGATTTATGTGTAAATTATATTAACGAAGTTTACTATTTAAGTGTTGCTCTAGTCTCGGGATGAAAAAATAAGGTAAAAGCTAAAACCAAACAAAAGTATTCGATACAATAAATTAATGAGACATTGGAGGTAATTGAAATGGATTTAGGCAAAACGAATACTCGACATCAAATCATAAGATAAATAAACTTTTCTGAAAACTGTAACAAAAGGTTGAGAAGTCAAACAGAAGCGCCACGAGAGGTGTGATCCAATATACGGTGTGATCCAGTACCCGTCTCCATATAAATTTTGCCATTTAGTTCAACGGGTGAATGACCTAACATAGTAACATGAAATATTCGCTGCCATTTGACCTATGCTATCTGGTACTATCTCAAGTTCAGCCTTCTAGGAAAGGTGTCACATATTCATATAGACAGTTATTCGGTTTTGTAATACAAACAATACAATTAATAATAAAATAATTATTGTCCAGGAATTACGGTTTTATTCGGTATGATTTAACTATTATGCCAATTTACTTCTCTTAGAATAGTCTAACATTTGATTTCTTCTCATTTTGGTCTAGTATACTTGCTTAACTTAATGAGCAAATAATAAATCCATTTCAGCATCAATTTGCACATTATATTCTGTTGTCTACATTTCATTCAGCAGTCACAAATCTCATTTTTCATGTCATTTTTGTGTGTAGCGAAGTTTACTACTTAAGTGTTGCCTTAGGGTCTAGCCTCACGATGAAAAAAGAAGATGGGAAATCAAAACCAAACAAAGTTAGTATTCAAAGCAGTAGATCGATGAGAAGTCGGAGAAAATTGAAATGGAATTAAGAAAAATAACTAATTATCCTCAAAAGTGTATCATAAAATGGCTAGAAAGGTTGCCGGATTAAAATCTAGTCCCCCATTGTTCCCCATCTTAATTCTCTTCAATATTTTTGTTGTTCTAGTTCCAAGAGTGAAACGAATAATAAATTCCAATAATTTCAATCAAAAATTAATTCACATCCATGTGAAGAAAGATTGTTGTATCTAGCATTTGGGCTGTCTATATTAATTGTATCCCTCATTTCACCCTGGACACGTGGGGCAACTATCAAAGCCCCCTCTTCATTAACTAAAATTTGAAAAATTAAATCTCGAAATAAATTATGTGATATTTTTGTGTAAGAAGAACACGAGTGACGGTGTGAGCATGCAAGGAAACTGCGCACACTAGGTCTGAACACACAATTTAAGAGGAGGAGACATTGATGATCATATTATTTGATTTTTAGTTATGCTGTAAGAATGGATGCATTATCAAGCCTCAACTCTTAAGGGAAATTTCCGAGAATTTTTCTTAGCATGATCATAGCCCTCCCATTGCCTTACATCTCACATCCCGTGCTGGTTCTATCAGTGCATGCAGTTTTTTTGGAAAGAATAGAATGTAGCACCTCGTCTGGTGGTCTATTTATTATGCATTCTTCTGATCAAAACGTTTCTTTTGTGCAATAAAAAAAAATGACATTTCTTTATTATGATTTTCATTGGTAAAGTACATTTACTCAAGTTTACTTATTGTAATTTTCATGGGCAAAATAAAAATTATGGGTCGTGCAACTTGCATATTTGTAGATGACATGAACATCGTCTCTTCACAAAATAAGTAATGAGAAACAAAAATTTCAATAACCGCGTAGCTACCTACCAGTGGTTGAATTTGGTTGTTAGCTTCGAAAGACAAATTATGTTATCAGAACATAACTGTTATAGCCAACTTGACACCATACTTTGGGTAGAAAAAAGGTCGCACAATTAGTTAAGAATAATGTGAAACGGTAAAGCATAGTATCCCTTTGCGATAAGAGTCGACTTTTGTTTTGTAATTTTCCATTCACATATGAGATCCACACTCCATAAAGTGCAGTGAACTTTAGCCAAAAAATAATTTTAATAGTATGAATTTTGGCACTTATATACGATTGATGTTGATGCATGGATATTTTTACTCTGATTGATCAATATTGCAAAAGGGCCCAAATGAATGTCGTGGGATCAAAAGGGGGGAAAGAATGTAATCAAAACCATAATTACGTTAAAGGATAAGATAAATTCGTACTTATAAACTCAAAATTCCTAAACACAAAATTTAAATAAGAAGAAGTAAAATTGTCGTTGAAAGTTATAGCAGATAGACATTATCTCTATTTTCTTCTAAAATTACTTCTTCTTCTTCTATCTTTCAAACCGACTTTTAATTAGCGATAAGGTGCTTTTTGTCTAGGCGTCTAGCTATAATCTATAAGCATAAAGACAGCCTAACTCTTCAAATTCAATTCTTTTCCCTCTAATTAACATGTTACGGTCTTCCGTTTTCGTTTGTAACTTTTGTCTTGCGTCACTCTTATGCAAAGGCAAAACGATACTTTCAATTTTTCTAAATGGGAGGGAGTACGTGATGGAACGATACTAAGTGTTGATATTTATGATTTAAACACCAAACCTCTGCGCAAACCATTGGAAAGTGGAAACCCTAAATTGATGACCTATAAAATTTACTATTTTTTTTTAGAATGAAAGAGGTAACCCTCTGTTTCATTGATAAGATAAAACTGAATACAACAATCCCAGATACATCAAAAGTGAAATACATGATAAAATACAATTGCCTTGTACATTGTAATACACCAATATATGTATTAAGAACATGAATTTCAAAGAGAAATCTGATGATTTTTGAGGGATGGCCCATTGAATTAAGATTCGGCCATTTGGAGGATTTGATGAAACTGTCTTCTTCATTAAGATAGAATTGTCCCAAAAGGGAGTAATACGCACACAACATCATTAAAATTGCTTCCAGTAGCCATTGATCTTCACAAAAATGGAGAATCACTTTCTGCCAGGATGAATCGCCCCTATTGATATATGTGAAACGATTGTACCAATCGATTGAAACACCTTCAAGGTTACGAGAAACTGCTTTACAAACATCTAACAAGCATATATAAGCCATTAAAGAAGAAAGCCTGTAGAAAATAAAATAGAAACGGTTAATTAAAAACCCTAAATATCGCTTGAATCAACGATTTTTTATTTAATACTAATAATATATACTGATACTATTTGCAACCAAATCTGTGAAGAAGATCTAAAAAATTCAGATCAGATCCAACAGATTTGGATCACAATGAAAATATTTAGGGAAGATTTGGAAATCAGGAATTGGAAAAAACGGTTACAAAGTGAAGTGAGTGTTGGATATTTTCAACAAACCCTTGAATTGAAGGCATTTAGACAGCTTCCGGGGTTGCTGGAAATTTTCTGTTCTAACATTTCTTTTGTCAGTTAGAAAACCTGAACAGAAAACTCGTTTCACCAATGGACGCATTGAAGGAAGAGACGCGCCTGTTCACTCTGAAAACATGTCTGTGGAGATGAAGAGTCATCTCCAAAGGGTGTGATTTCCTCTTTAAATAGGAGACTTGTTTTCATTCAAAACACATCTCTCAACTCTCTCTGTTTTCTTTCTTACAAGCATCATCAGAAACAAAACCAGTGTGTTCTTGGTTGGATCAAAGTCGTACAAGCTTTGAATCCAACAACCGTTGTGGGGCTTCAAGTATCCTGACGGCAATATTCAATTGACCTGTTTGTACTCGCCAATTCAATTGGGAAAGGGTCGAATAATTGTCGAAAAGAATCTTTCATAAGAGCCTTGAACCCTAACACAACATTCTTTTCTTCACCCTGTTTTACTGCCAATTTTCCAACAGTGAGGAGAGGAAGAGAACTGTCAAACTTTTTTGGTTTTCTTATATAAAATTTACTATTATCTCTTATACCAAGTCTTGCGATGCCTCCATGGGTCAAAGAGGGACTCATTTTAAACTCCAAGACTTTCATAATATCTGAAATGAAAATCCATTGGAGGGTCCGAATGTCGAAGTAAGATCTTCGGTTGGTACCGAATGCACGTGTAAATGTCGGATCTGATCGTACGTACATAGATTATCAGCCATGCAAACACAATTTAGTGATGTGCGACTTAAGTTCCTTTTAATAATGAAATATACCCAAGTACATATGTTCAATTAGCTCCGAAGACCTTCTCCAACAATGGTACCAAAATCATACCGGTGGTAAGCTGGCCGTAAATGTCGTCCTTCTGTATTCTAACTTATCATCATGAATTCATTATTCATACTTCACACACTGGAGTAGGCCTTCCAGACCAACTATTGTCCCGA
This sequence comes from Papaver armeniacum, assembly GCA_023531295.1. Lineage (NCBI taxonomy): Eukaryota > Viridiplantae > Streptophyta > Magnoliopsida > Ranunculales > Papaveraceae > Papaver > Papaver armeniacum. The sequence goes on from JAJJWW010010013.1 coordinate 428,459, forward strand.
AAAACCGGCGGCGGCTCTCAGAAGTGGGAAACGAAAAGAAACACTGCCGTGGCCGTAAAAGCACCGGAGACTATCCGTTAATCACGGTGCTTTGTCTGTTTTTGACGTATCCTAATAATTTCTTTCCCCTTTCCATTTCTCTTAAAATTCAAAGACTCAGATTCTAAAGAACCAAAAAGAAAAAGAATTAAAAAAAAAGAAAAAAAAAAAGAATACTAACTGCTCCTCTTTTTCCGCAGAAGGCCGTTTTCCGTTAATTACGGTTATTATTTTCATTTGAATAAAAGGATCAATGTGGGTCCCACTGATTTTTCACCCAATCTTTTTCGAGTTTCTGCCGTTGGATTGTTGCAGCACGGATGAACGTTTAAGACTTGGACAGTTGTGGACGTGGCGAATATCTCTTCTTCTGAAAATTACGAAAATTTGTTTTTTTTTGCTTCGTGCCGGAATTTTGAACTTTATTTGTTTCGTGCCGGAATTTTTTGTTTTGTGCCGGAATTTTAAACTTTTCTACTTGCCCTAGTATCGGTGAGAAGAGGTTTGAGTAAATTATTTGTTTAATAAAAAAAAGGACAAAATGATGAGTTTGGTGCGGTTTGTCGGGTATCGGAAACCATTAAAACTAAAAAGAAATATTTAGCAAATTAAGCAGCCAAGCAAAGACCATTAAACATTTATTCGAACACAGCAGGAATAATAATTTAAGAAAATCGATTTTTTCTTGACAATAAAACGGATGCTTTCATCTCTCCAGGCCTCAGATGGAGTATGGTGTGCTTTGAATATGGCTATTTTTTTCTCACAATATATATTCAAGAAGGTACGTTAACGCTTCATAGTTTTATGATATAAAGTCAAATAAAAAGGGGAAACACCAACTAGGAGCAAATCAAGGGAAATGGTGGCTGACCAAAGCTGATTGGTTTTATGATGAGAAGATGGATTCAGCGCTGAACCCGGAGAGCTAATACCGGGAACATTACTTACAGCCCCCTTCATCATGCATTACGTAATTTAGTACAAGTTGCACACCCGATTAAAAAGATGGGTATTTATGCATCTCTAATTCTCTACTCCCTCCGTCCTCAATTAGATGAGCTACTTATAGTTTGCACAAATTTTAAGGCAAGGAGGAAAGTGAAGTATATTTAAATATTTTTTACAATTATACCCTTATGGACAATAATTAGTAAAATTTAGAAACGATTTATCTCTTAAATTATACCACGGTTTTTTTTATACACAAAATTGGTCAAAAAGACCAAAATCAATAATTTCTGGGTGAAAAAGACACTTAGGTTTTGATACTGTTTAAATAGCTAAAAATTAAAAAAAATACTGTTTAAATGGACAAAAATTTAAAAATAAATGAGGATGTGAGTTTCACCCTGTCCATTTTCAAATATTTTTTCTTATTTTTATTTTACACAGGATGCATCCAGTTTCATCCTTGCTATTTTTTAAGTATAAGCCAGGATGAATCCAGTTTCATCATTGCTATCTTTTTTTTTGGCTATTTCACCCGTACTTTTTTTTACTTGTCCATTTGAACCGTGTTTTGAACTTTTTTGGACAAATGACCCATTTTCTCTTTTTTATAAATTTTGTACCGTTGAAAAGCATTTTAAAACACATACGCAACGAATATAAACATGATTATCAAATTATACATATTTCTTATATAAAAAATAATCAATTAAAAGGGTAGTTTTAGAAATATCCCCTTGGTTAGTGAAATAGCTCATCTATTTGTGGACAAAACTAAAAACCAAGTAGCTCATCTAATTAGGGACGGAGGGAGTATATTAATCTCACTTTCCACTGATGAATGTTTTATGGATTGGTTGGTTTGTAAATCAAAGAAAATTTCGAGAGGACTTCTTTTTGATCGGCATTAATAAATTTTAGTTGTAACCGAAAGCTCATGCCATGTGAAGGCTCATGAGAGAGCCATAATAGCCATGCCAAACTAATTCAACAGCAAGCTCAATGTAGCTTGCGCTTTTTTTTAGTTCGTAAGTAACAATGGTTGCTTAGTTTCTAAGGTTTGTTAAGAGGGCTTTATTGCTTTTTATATATCTCTGGAACTTTTGCTTTGGTTGGGGTTGTTTTCCCCCTATCTTGGTGTATTCACTTGCGCAGGACTTGTGTGCTTCTTAATACAATTCCATTTGATCGATCAAAAAAAAAAAAAAAAAAAATTCAACAGCAAGCTCATTTCAAATGTTCATGAATTTGCACATGAAATTGTTTCTTTTGTGCAGTCACAAATGTCATTTTTCATGTAATTTTTGTGTGTCATTTTTCATGTAATTTTTCATGTAATTGTTTCTTTTGGTATTTAAGTGTTGTTCTAGGTTCCAACCTACAAAGATTAAACAAGAAGATGAAAAATAAAACAACATTATAATTAAACAAAAGTCGGTATTGGGATTCGTAGCAGTAAATTCTTGTGAAATTGGAGGAAATTGATATGGATGTGGTAAAAAAAGCAACTAGTCAAAACCAGCAAATGCCAAGCGTCGGTGAAATACGGAAAAACTAGAGAGTGGGGTTTCATCCCAATTTATATCCAACGCTAACATTCAATAATTATCCAGTGCTAGAATTCATCCCAGGTTTATCATCTTTTTAACTTTAACCATTTTACTTATTTGTTGGCCATGAGTCGGTGAATTTTTGTTCCATCTAATTAAATTCAGGTTTTATAGCGATCAAACTTAACTTAATTGAATTTTTATCCTATCGGCTACAGTTTTACGAGTACACAGGAAAATCAGTAATGGTAGTATATGCATGAGATAACATCGATAGTAAGTTTCCATGGAATTGAATATGATACACTAAGACCCGATGCTTGAATATAGTGTCGAATCTTAACACTGTTTTTTTACTACTTACTAGTGATGAAAACATTTCTAACGAACTTATAAAGAATAGGGAATAATGGACTGCGAAAAGAAATCGTCCTCTAATCAAGAAGATTATCCGTTCAGCAACCAACATGTATTTTAAGCATGCTTCGACCATTATGCCATTTTGGTTCTCTTACAATAGGCGAAGTATTTAGTGTAATACCCGATATTTGGTGGTGGTTGGCCGAATAGCAGAATATATGTAACGGTTTGTCGTTTCCTAACACCGAGGCTTGATGAGTTTACTTGACTGAGTTGTGAGAAAAAACTTCTCAGTTAAGCGTGCTCGGCCGGGAGTAGTCACAGAATGAGTGACCTCTCGGGAAGCTGTTGCTGGATGACCACAGTGGTGCCATTATTTTGCGCGGCCAGGAGCAGTCACAGGATAAGTGACCTCTCGGGAAGCTGCTGCTGGATGACCGCAGCAGTGCCATTAAAATCTCACACTACTGGATAATCGCAGTGGGTAAGTGGGAACAATGTCGGTGTTATTAGTTGAGATACAACTAGGGATGGGTCCCTTGTGCTCGGGTGCGAGAGTATGTTGGGATGTTATGTCAGATATTGGTCTCAGGATAAGTCTTATGGTGTGCTAATTTAGCAGCTAGATTTACAATCCACGACAGCTAGGACAACCACCTAAGTTTTATGTGAGTGATAATCTAGCAGCTAGATTAGCAGCCCACGTCATTGGGACCCACGGCCAGTATTTGGACCGTTCAGCCCTAGATTAGCAGTCCACATCGGTCCAGCGCTTTAAATCTCAGACGTCAGATCAAAAAATAAATCGCCAGTACTGAACCATTCCGCGAAAATGTGGTTTTCCAGTATTTGAATGATTCAGCGTAACTATCTAGCTGCTAGTTCACCTGCGAGCAACTACTAGGAGAGACAAATAGTGTTAACAAATAGACAACACTTTTTTTTTTTTGAATTGCAACATATTTCTACTAATATGGCAGCTCAATCTAGCCCATAAAACTTAGACTCACAGGATACAAGGAAAATCTACATTATACGAGGTCTTTTCGGCTTGATTGGCTCGAGTTGGCAGAAAACTCTGCAAATAATCCAGGGATGGGTGACCATCGTGGAAGTTGCTACTGGATAACCGCAGCGATGCCCGTTCATTACATTTAGTTGCTTTCATTTTGGTCTCATACTTAAATGTTGAACTTAATAAACACATATACCCTCCGAATGTTTATGAACTCACACATTATTTTGTTTTATCCGTTTCTCTTGTGCAATCACAAAACTGTCAGTTTTTATAATATGATTTATGTGTAAATTATATTAACGAAGTTTACTATTTAAGTGTTGCTCTAGTCTCAAGATGAAAAAAGAAGGTAAACGTTAAAACCAAACAAAAGTATTCGATACAATAAATTAATGAGACATTGGAGGTAATTGAAATGGATTTAGGCAAAACGAATACTCGACATCAAATCATAAGATAAATAAACTTTTCTGAAAACTGTAACAAAAGATTGAGTAGTCAAACAGAAGCGTCACGGGAGGTGTGATCCAATATACGGTGTGATCCAGTACCCGACTCCATATAAATTTTGCCATTTAGTTCAATGGGTGAATGACCTAACATAGTAACATGAAATATTCGCTGCCATTTGACCTATGCTATCTGGTACTATCTCAAGTTCAGACTTCTAGGAAAGGTGTAACATATTCATATATAGACAGTTATTAGGGTTTTGTAATACAAACAATACAATTAATAATAAAATAATTATTGGCCAGGAATAAAGGTTTTATTTGGTATGATTTAACGATTATGCCAATTTACTTCACTTAGACTAGTCTAACATTTGATTACTTCTCATTTTGGTCTAGTATACTTGCTTAACTTAATGAGCAAATAATAAATCCATTTCAGCATCAATTTGTACATTATATTCTGTTGTCTACATTTCATTTCAGCAATCACAAATCTCATGTTTCATGTCATTTTGGTATGTAGTGAAGTTTACTACTTAAGTGTTGCCTTAGGGTCTAGCCTCACGATGAAAAAAGAAGATGGGAAATCAAAACCAAACAAAATTAGTAGATCGATGAGAAGTCGGAGAAAATTGAAATGGAATTAAAAACAAATAATTAGCCTCAAAGTGTATCATAAAATGGCTAGAAAGGTTGCCGGATTAAAATCTGGTATGATGGTATTATTCAGTACAAGTTTATCATTTTACGAAAGAATTTGGCATATTCAAACTTTTCTTAAGATTTTGTTATAGCATTTGCCTTGTAACTAACATTCACAATTGCCCTGTTGGTATTTATCAAGTGAAAAATTTGTCACTCAGTGTTGCAAAAAAGTAAAAAACATATTGGCCATGAATTGCGCATTTATGTTATACGATTCCAGCAGGAAGATTTAAGCTAAATTATTTGTGGCATGATTAAGAACCCGGACTTTATGATCAAAATAAATTTTCTGACTGTCAAAAGAAATTAATCATCAAAACAGCTGCTATCTAGCTTGATTAGAAGTTTAAAATAGGAATTAAACCCCCATTGTTCCCCATCTTAATTCTCTTCAATATCTTTGTTGTTGTAGTTCCAAGAGTGAAACCAATAATAAATTCCAATAATTTCAATCAAAAATTAATTCACATCCATGTGAAGAAAGATTGTTGTATCTAGCATTTGGGCTGTCTATATTAATTGTATCCCTCATTTCACCCTGGACACGTGGGGCAACTATCAAAGCCCCCTCTTCATTAACTAAAATTTGAAAAATTAAATAATAAAAATTAAATCTTGAAATAAATTATGTGATATTTTTGTGTAAGAAGAACACGAGTGACGGTGTGAGCATGCAATGCAAGGAAACTGCGCACACAAGGTCTGAACAGAGAATTTAAGAGGAGGAGACATTGATGATCATATTATTTGATTTTTAGTTATGCTGTAAGAATGGATGCATTATCAAGCCTCAACTCTTAATGGAAATTTCCGAGAAATTTCTTAGCTTGATCTCTCCACATTGCCCCCACATTTACATTGTATACTGGTTCTGTCAGTGCATGCAGTTTCTTAGAAAGAACGCATAATGTAGCACCTCGTCTGGTGGTGCATTGTTTATGAACTCTTATATCTAACATTATCTACTAAATTTTTAGAGCGTATCATGCATTTTATTTAGAAAACTGCTTAATTATTTATAATTATGCCTCTAACATCTAACGATATCATTTTAAGACTGAGAATGCAGTAATCTAAATCAGATATAATGTTACTAAAGAATTTATTGGGATCCCTTGGTGAATTTCGCCATCAGTTTCGTAATCTCTTGATGAAAAGGAAAAGTGCAAAAAAAAAAAGATGCATATGCTTATTCACATTCTTCATAACTTAGCTTGAACACTATGGACGGATGAAATAAACATCCTTAAGGGCCACTCATTTCATTTCTGGATCTAGTTCCTCACCAAAACTGAATGTTAAACATGGTACAAATCATTTTATTCACCTGTTGTCCGTTCCTTCTTCGATTATAAATCCTATTCCTAATTAATCCTTTTTTTGTTCACTTTTCTTTTTAACAACTTTGATTCTTAAGGGTTAATCTTGTATTTTGTAACTTCAAGTTCTACTGATTCTGCAAAGTTCTCATTCGTGTTTCAGAAATAGATATATGAACATATCTAGCGTGTTTGAGATCGCAGTTGGAATGAATATGTTTGATTTTTTTTTTTTTTAAATTACGTAGGAATAATTTTTTTTGATATGATGGACATTGTTTATGTTGTACTTGTAGATGTTTCTTGGGATTATTGTTAAGTGTAATGGTACAACATGTTTAAAGGGAATAATCAGATAGCTAATTTGCTGCTAACAAAGCGGAACAAATTCCTTGACTAGAACAAAAGCAAAATGCAGCATTTAAAGTTTTTATTCTTTTAATCTTAAACACCAATACTTATAAAGGGATTAGATTAAGAATATTTTGAATGAATTAATGAGTGATGATCATTAGAGTATGACATAAAAATTCTCTCTAGAAATTGCCTTTACGTGTTCCAAATGTAAAAACAACTCACTTGTAGGTTTAACAACTGCGGCAAAGAATAAGGGCTACAGTCAATGGCATGTGCACTTATTAGTGTGCAAGACCAGTGGAAAGATATATACTAACAACCTTCGTTGTAACCATGGAGAAGATGGTTAATTCACAAAATTGGTTAAAAAGACCAAAATTAAAATTTTCTGGGTGAAAAGGACAGTTAGATTTTGATACTGTTTAAATGGACAAAAATTTAAAAATAGGCAGGATGTAACGAGTTTCATCCGCCCATTTTCAAATACTTTTTCTTATTTTTAATTTACACAGGATGCATCAGTTTAATCCTCGCTATTTTTTAAGTTTAAGCGGGGATGAATCCAGTTTCATCCTTGCTATTTTTTTTGTGTCCATTTCACCCATAAAATTTTTTACTCGTCCATTTGAACCGTGTTTTAAATTTTTTTGGACAAATGACCCATTTTCCGATTGGTGTCACACTCACCTGATCGACTCAATTTTGCAAGCTGAAATGTCAATTCTTCTTGGTGGCAACTATGGCAGTAAAAACTTTAACTTAGTCGGGAATGGGTCGAGAGGTCCATGGATCTTAATTTGCTTTAGGAATTAGTCACGTGCTCTAAGCTTTGCCTAAGTGTTTTTGGATAGTGGGAATGTTATTTATCCCCCTACTATCCATGGGTCATGCACAAACACCCTTATGAGTCTTTTCAAATATCCCTGATGGCATAAATGAAATTTTTATTAAAAACAGAATTTTCATAATTCCTTTTTTAACCTTTCCATTTCATTTTCTTCTTCTTTAACAAAGATGAGAAGAAAATTCCGCATCGCCTCCGTCACTCCCACTCCACCATCTCCATCGCTCCATCTCCACCACCATCGTGACCGCCTCCACCACAACCAAGCACCACCACCAACGGATCCAACGAGAGATTAGAAGGGTGAAATTGTGAATCGAAGCCGCTTTGTTGGTTGAATCGAGATGAAATGGAAGATGGTTTTGTTGATATTAGTGTTTGAGTTGATGTTGCGGTCGGAAGGGAGATGGAACCGAAGAAATCGGGGAGATGAAGGTGCGCCATCAATTTGCGAGTAATGAAGGAGAAGATCGATGAAGTTCTTTGCTAATGATTAGAAGAAGGCGTTTATGAAGAATCGGTAGATGGAGATTTCGGTTTAGGAGTAATTTTTGAATTCGATGATTTGAGTGTTTGAACCATTGAAACTTAATTATGATTTAGTTATTCTTCCTCTACCGATTTCAAACCTGATTCGAGGAGATTAATTTGATTTTGGTTTTAATTTGATAATTTCGAATCGAGATTCAGATTTCGTGTGGATTTGAGTTGAAGATTCGATTCAGTGAATTTATTATTGAATTGATAGGGTCAACAATAATGGTAGGTTAATGTTTTGGTCGTGTAATGGTGGTGGTGGAAGTTTCAACAATGGTTATTTGGTGAATGTTAAACAGAGAAGATGAAATTGAAGCTTGTTTGGTGTTTGAAATGGTTTATGTACTGGTTGTATGTGAGATTGCAGATGGTATGAAGAGATGCTTTGTGTTTTATGGGTGGTTGTTGGTGGTGCTGTAATTGGAGTCTGGTGGCGGTGGTTAGTGAAGATGCAGGTGATGTTGATGCTAATGCGTTGTCTTGAATCTGTTTTTGATTACATACAGAGTTCAAGGGAGTTGAGCGATTCCATAGATGATAAGGAGATTTTGTAGGGTTGTTTCTTTGCTCCAAGGGCGTATTGAGTTTAAGGTGTTGGAACCGAAAGCGGGAATAGATGAACGTAATGGGCTTGTGTTCTTGGAAATGGTGTTTCGAGATGGACATAGAGTTTGAAGTTGTATGAATCTGAAAGAACATTGAAGCATCAATTGAAGATTGAAGTTGTGTGGCGAGAATCGGTTCCATTGCAATTGCAATTATAGTGAACAAGGAACTAAAAGCTTGCATTTAGAGTTTCTTCTTTTGACTGAATTGGTGGAATTAAGCGAGTATAAATATATGTTTAGGACGGTTTTAAACTCAAGATGAAATTTGGTGAAGTTTGTATTAGCAAATTGGTGATGGCTTTGAGGATATGGATTGCGGGTGGAGTTTGTTGGTGATATTGGTTGAAGGCGGTGTTTGTACGCAGAGAAGGAACGGTGAAGTTCAGTGACTAAGGAGAAATGAAGAAAGAATGGTTCTTTGTGTTGGCTCGATAATGGTTATGAGCTACTGAATGCAATGAGATACATGTATGCAAGGAAATGATATTTCAGGTGCAATGAAAAGTTGCAGTTTGTGTGTGGCGTCGGGAAGGTAAAGTAATTGCAACCCTGGACAACCTCATCAAGTTTCTTCCAACTTTGGAAACAACTTGACCAAGTTGCTTCTACTATTTGGAGAAAAATTGTGATAGTTGCTTCCAACTTTGAAGACAACTTGACCAAGTTGCTTTCAGTTTTGGAGGCAACTTCAGCTAGTTGATTCCAGATTGGAGGCAACTTGAGCTAGTTGATTCCAGTTCAGAGGCAACTTGGTTATGTTTTTGGGTCCATTTATTCATCGCAAATTATCTTATACATATATCTTAAGAGTTTTTGTGGCGAATTTGTGATGCAAATGGTAATACAGGGTTTGTGTTGAGTTGATGATGATGGTTGTCTTCTTTGGTGCTCATGCTTTAAAGTCAAGAGAGTAGATGAATGCTTAGGAAGTTGAGAAGGAACTCAACATGAATCCGGGCATTGAAAGCGAGAACAAGAAGTTATTCTTTGCTTGTGTGTTGTTGATGGTGTTTGAGTAGGGGCATGGAAGTGACCTGCACCTATTGGCTCATGTTGCAAGTGTGCATAGACGGTTGTGGTCATGAAGCTTTTGCGGTAGAGTTGCGTGAGCACGGATGGATGGTGTGGTGTTGTATGGTAGTTGTTTGAATTGTCGGTTGAGCACTGATGGTGTGGCGAACCTGTGGTGCAATGGTAGCATAACTGACTATATGTCAGATGATGTGTGTTCGATTCACACTAGGTTCACTTATTTATGTATAATTTTTATTTTTTTTTGGAGACAACTTGTGCTAGTTGCCTCCATATATGGAACAACTTAGGCTAGTTGATTTCACTTTTTGAAGACAACTTTGTGCTAGTTGCCTTTCTTGTTGAAGACAACTTGAGCTAGTTGCCTCCGATATGGACACAACTTCAGCAAGTTGACTCCACATGGTGGTGGTGGTTGGCGGCGGCGATGGTGGTTGACGGCGGTGATGGTTGGCGGCGGTGGTGGGTGTCGGTTGTTGGCGGCGGCCGTGGTAGTGGACAGTGGTGGTGTTCTTTAGCGGCGGCGGTGGTTGGTGGTGGTCGGTGGTGGTGGTCGTCGGTGGTGGTGGTCGTCGGTGGTGGTTGTTAGTTGTGGTGGTGGTTGGTGGTGGTCGTCGGTGGTGGTGGTAGGCGGTGGACAGTGGTGGTGGTTGGCGGTGGACAGTGGTGTGGGCATTAAAAATACTTTTTTTTTTTTTTTTTTTGAACAGTGGTAGTGGTGGTTTTGTATAATCACTATATAAAAGAGGGTATTTTAGTAATATATTAGGCTTAGGGGTATTTGTAAAGTTGATAAGGGTATATTTCAAGGGGCCTCATAGTAGGGGTATTTAGATAATGTTCCCTTTTGGATACTACTATGTTTGTTTCAATTTCTGGATTTGACTCGTTTTAACCTGACTCACTCGGTTCAGACTGAAACCACCTGACTTATCTTTATCTGATTCAATATGTTCGGCTTTTTAAAGTCAAAACTGACTCAAAAATATGAGACTCAGTAATTTGTCCCATGAGTTATGGACATTTTGTTACATGACTCAAATGTGTCCAAGCTAGAAATTATGTCTGAATCAGGTAACGAGTCATATCTGACTCAAAATAAAACCCAAACAATCATATGACTCTCATCATGTCAAGGATTGACTCAGACCAGAAACGGACACCGAGTCAGATGCAAATTAACATGCATGTCTTGAGTTATACTCCCTCCGTTTCTGGAAAAGAGATACTTTCACTTTTTCAGTTTGGCCTATTTTTAGGCTAAAATGAAAAAAGTGAAAGTATCTCTTTTCCAAAAACAGAGGGAGTACTAGATTATAGTTCGTTCCATACGGGATCCAAATTGAAGCAGTAGTTCACTTTTAACCGGTGAGCATAGTATTAGGTTCTTCTTCTAAAGGACTAGTAACTGTTATCCAGAATGAAAGCGAAGTAGAGAGTAGTATTAAAAGGTGATGGTAACATTCAGTTGGGGTTAGGTTTGCAAGAAGAAGAAGCAATAACTTCATGTTTTGTTTGGTACTAGTTCATTGAAAAAATCCTCATCACACCTCAAATGGACTACACATAACAGTAATAAGTGCTTTCTCTTCTTTTTGGTGTATCCCCTCTAGAGGGTGTAATGACTAATTAGAAATCAAAGTCTGAAAACAAACAAAGAGGGGACATTGTTGTCAGAAGATATTGTGAGAAACCGAAAACACTTTTTTGACTGGCCTATAATCTCCTACTACTACTGTACACATTGCTTTTCCGGTCTAGAGCCCAATATTTGGATTTTGTGGTACGTTCTTCTCCTCATTTCCACACTCCACTCCTCCAAAGAAAGAATCAAAACCCTACTTTAAAATTAAAGTTTTAATTTTTTTTTTTGGTTCTCATTGACAAGCAAAAAAATCCATATTATAAAGTAAATAGGTTGATGAACTCTTAACGGTGTCACTGCAATACAATGTTAAAGTTGTTGTGTGATGACGTTGGTGACCCGAGTTCAAAACTCTGGAACTCCTCTAGCTGATCGGTAAAGTTATGCTAGAAAGTCTTTAATACACCGGTAATGTTTACCGGACGAATAAACATGGTGACATCCTAATTGAGTAACTTAATTTTGGTGTTAGATTGATCAGTAAAATAATCGCATTTTTGCAGTGTACCTGTTTTTTTGGTGTTAGGTTAACCAGTAACATAATCTCCTTTGAAGTTAATCAGTAACTTCCATTTCAACTACCGGAAAAATGGAATAAAACACCAGTCAGTCACAGTGTACTGTAAAAACAACCCATACCGTTATTAAAACTACCCTATAACAGCCTTCATTTATTACCCTACACCGACCCTATGCTATTTAGCCTGCAGGTAAATACCAAAAGTAGCCCACATGCTTCTTCTTTTCTCTTTCAACCGTTTTTGGACCCTCCCTTAAAATCAAATTAAAAAGTGAAAAAAATAAAATAATTAATTTTCTTCAATTTCTTTGTTTGTAGACTAATTAATAAAAATAAAGAAATAAAAAAAATTTCTTTCACTCTCAGAACTTCCATATATAGAGGGTCACAAGCTCCTCATTTTCCTCCAATCTCTTCTTCCTTCTCAGAAAACAAACACTCCTTCCTCCTCTGTTCCATTCTTTCTTGGTTTGGTTTTCTTCATCAGAAGTTTTAACTGATTAAAACCATACCAACATTGCCCCATTCATTCTTTCAACTAATTAGCCCTTAGAGATCTCTGTTTCTTTCTACTCTGTTGCTGATAATGGAGAAATTACAGAAACCCATTGTGTTAGTTTTGATGTTTTTACATGTTCTGAGTCCTATTCTGGTTAGTGCCGGCCATGATTATGGTGAAGCTTTGAGTAAGAGCATTCTGTTTTTTGAAGCTCAAAGGTCTGGTGTTCTTCCGAATAACCAGAGAGTCAAATGGAGAGGTGATTCTGGTCTTAATGATGGAAAAGCCAGTGGGGTAAGAATCTGAACCTTGAAAATAAAACTGGGTTAGCTTTTGATTTTGGAATGGAAAACTCAAAACTCAAAAAAAATTCTTGATTTTTGATTTTTGTGTAGGTGAATCTAGTGGGAGGATATCATGATGCAGGAGATAATGTGAAGTTTGGATTACCAATGGCATTCACAGTAACAATGATGTCCTGGAGTATAATTGAATATGGTTCTCAAATGTCTAAAAGTGGTGAATTAGGACATGCCATGGAAGCTGTGAAATGGGGTACTGATTATTTCATCAAAGCTCATCCTGAACCCAATGTCTTCTACGGCGAGGTAATTAAATCAAAATCCAGAAAACCCATTTTTTGATTTTACCATAGATCTGTAAATTTGAGTTTCTAAAGTGCAAAATCTTGGTTTTTGTTTTAATAGGTTGGAGATGGAAATACAGACCATTACTGCTGGCAAAGACCAGAAGACATGACTACTGATCGTCAAGCTTACCGGATTGATGCAAGCAGACCTGGTTCTGACCTTGCCGGTGAAACTGCGGCGGCAATGGCAGCTGCATCAATTGTGTTCCGGCATTCTAATCCATCTTACTCTAAGCTCCTCATTACTCATGCTAAACAGGTATAATTATTGTTAATCTCTGTAATTATTACAGTCAATTTTACTAATAATTACAGTCATTAGTCTCAGTAAATTATTACAGTCATTATCACTCTCACTGGAGTGAGTAGTAGGGTTTTACTTTTTTTACTTTACCTTTTTGGATTTCACATGGGGTGCGCATGTTAGCAGTTTAGCATGAATTTGAGTAGCGTGATTGTAGGTCTAACATGCGCCTGTTTCTGTCGGGTTTACTATCAGCCGTTAATCTAGTTGACTTTTGATCTTGATTTGGATTTACAAAAGTTTGATGCAATATTGGCCGTTGATGTATGTGACTTTAAGTTTGAGAATCTTTCCAAAAGTTGGTTTGAAACTGCTTTTTGAAATAGTGTCGGTGCCTTTATCAGAATGTCTAAATTACCCCTGTTGCCCTACAAGTTAAGGGTCTCTTTTACATGGGCCAGGGTTTGTTTTTTAATGGGCCTAACAATTGGACCTCCAGAGAGGGTCCATGTATTGTTTGACAGGTTCCCTTTTCATTTTTGTTTCTGTGGATGATTTTTCTGCTAGATAAATTGAAACTAACCATTCTACTTTGATTGTTGATTTTCAGCTGTTCGATTTTGCCGACAAATACAGGGGTAAATACGACAGCAGTATTTCCGTTGCTCGTAAATACTACCAGTCTTTCAGTGGCTACGGGGTAAGTAAATTCATCAATATGTATTGTGCAGCCCAAGTGCTTTCAAATTGGGACCTCTTTGCAGTATACTGACTGACAAATGCTATGATGCTTATTGCAGGATGAGTTGTTATGGGCTGCAGGATGGATGTATCAGGCAACTAATGAAGATACTTACTTGAACTATTTCGCTAGTAATGCTGATAACTTGGGTGGAACTGGTTGGGCAATGACCGAGTTCGGTTGGGATGTCAAGTACCCTGGAGCTCAAGTTCTTGGTGCCAAGGTATAATTTCTGGCCTCAAATTGCATTATGATATTGCGATTGTCATAGTCATCTGTTTCTTTGGATCTAACTGCTTGATTTTGCTTCATGTTCAGTTCTTATTGCAAGGGAAAGCTAAAGGAAATGCAGAAGTGTTTGAACAACTCCAAGAAAAGGCAGATTACTTCATGTGTGCGTGCCTTGGAAAGGGTAGCCGAAATGTTCAGAAAACTCCTGGTGGCCTTCTCTTCCACCAGAGATGGAACAATTTGCAGTTTGTTACAAGTGCTGCTTTCTTAATGACTGTCTACGCTGACTACCTTACTACTGCTGGGAAAACTGTTCAGTGTCCTCGCGGTACTGCTACTCCAGATGAGCTTCATGCCATGGCTAAGTCTCAGGTAAAATCTTGATATGAAGCTCAGTTAGATTTAGCGAATTAAACTCATGAAATGGCTTATGATCAGAATGTATCTCGATTGGATTCTAATGGATGTTCGATTCTTCTTTGATTTCAGGTGGACTACATTCTTGGAAACAACCCTAGGGCCACCAGTTACATGGTTGGTTACGGAAACAACTTCCCACAGCAAACTCACCACAGAGCTTCCTCAATCGTTTCCTACAAGGTTGACAAATCGTTTGTTACATGCCGTGGAGGTTATGCTACTTGGTACAGCCGCAAAGCTAGTGACCCGAATGTGCTTACAGGTGCTATTGTTGGTGGACCTGATGCTTATGATAACTTTGCTGATGAACGAGACAACTATGAGCAAACTGAACCAGCTACATACAACAATGCTCCACTTCTTGGTGTATTAGCTAGACTCAATGGTGGTAACGGAGGATATAGTCAGGGTGCAGTGGCAGTTCGATCACCTAAACCAGTCGTCACTAAACCAACTCCAGCTCCAAAACCAAAACCTACACCAGTTCAAAAGCCAAAACCAAAATACACACCAGTTCAGAAGCCAAAACCAACTCCAGTCAAAGGTATACTTTCTGACATTTCAATCAATTCATAGTTTGTTATTCTAGTTGCATTTTACAAATGCTAGGATTTTGTTCGGTTTTGGATTATTGATTTTTGTTAGCTCATGAATTGTTTTCTTGTTTTCAGCTTCTTCATCAAAGATCAGCGTCACACAAAAGGCAACAACCACATGGAACGCCAAAGGAAAAACATACTACAGATACTCCGCTACGGTAACTAACAACTCTGGGAAAACATTGAAAGAACTAAAACTGTACATAGACAACCTCCACGGTCCAGTTTGGGGACTTACAAAGTCTGGCAATGCATACACATTCCCATCCTGGCTCACATCCTTACCAGCTGGTAAAAGCATGGAATTCGTTTACATCCACGCAAGCACTCCAGCCGCAGTGTCCGTATCAAGCTACACTCTGGCTTGAAAACACAAAACTCGACGAAGTTTAGAGTAAGTAAGTAAGAAAGAAGAAGTTTACTACTACATGGCTTGTTTTTCTTGGGTTTGTAGTGTAAGAATTGTGCAGTTATACGACAGTCCAGGGAGAATGTTTTTTTTTTTTCCTTTCTTTTTTTGAAGCATTTTGAGTGATTATGGTGAGGAGGGGAAAGAGGAGGGATAAGTAAACAAGACAACAAGAGTGGAAGCTTAGGGACAGAAAAGAGTGAAGAGACGGTATCAATATTTCGAGTGCTCATCCTCTTTCTAAAAACCCTTTCCACTTTATTTTGTTTGTTATATATACTAAGAATTTGAGAGAGATACAGAGAGACAGAAAGGGAGAGATAGTGAGAGTTGAGGGGTGCATATATTATTGAGGTGCCTCTCAATTGCAGTTTCATGGAGTCTTTTAGTTTAGTTTTTCTTTGTATCTAAATAGTTTTTATTTTCTTTTTCTTTTGATGTTGTAAGCTCTACAGCATCCTTGTTTACTCCTTATAATAGATTATAGTTTGTGAAATGGGAATTATGGTTGATTTTCTCTTTTGAAATCATGTTTGTGGTGTTCTTCCTTTTCTCTGAAATCTGGTGCTCATGTCGTCCTGTTTGGGATTTTATCTTGCTTGTGCCTTCCCTGCTTTGATAGGACTGTTGGGTCTATGGTCCTGAATAGTTGTTCTGACTCAAGTCTTAAGTAAGAAAGATGTGAACTATTTCCAATCTCGGGAGGAAATTCATAAGAGAAAGCAATTGCACTAAGATCAAGCCTGTGAATTTGGTGAAGAAGATGTCCTATTGAAACCGGAATTGGACCCGAAAACTTCTTTTCAACTGTGTAATAGAATTTTGAGTGGAGAAAAATTTAAAACAAAAGATGGCAGTGGACCGTATAAATAGATTGCTAGATAAATTCAACTGACTCAATTTCACTGGTTTAGTAATGCTAGTCTCCCCGGAATTCTCATGAATATCAGATACATAAATGGTTCAACCCAAATTTCTCCAGTTAAATTGTTGCCTGGAAAGTGAAGGATTAAACTATTCAATCGGCCCAAATGCTTCCTTTTCGGCCGTTGGGCTCGCCTCGAATTTCTTATTGGTTTCTATGTGAAATTAGGAACTACGCCATATTCTTTGAACCATGTTTGTGGTGTTTTTGTTTTTCTCTACTTCAAAAATGAAATCTAGTGCTCATGTATATTTCTGTAGTTGCAGGAAATCCTACAACCACACCCTTATTAAAATCTAGAGAATAATCTAAGTTAACTTCATGAGAATCACAAGAACATTCATTAAGATCTTAAAATTGGATACGAAAGCCCTAACTTGGGAAGCAAATAATCTTTCTCTCTCCTAAATATCTTATCTAGACTCTAAAAAAACCTAATTTGATTAGGGGCCAAACATTTTAATTGGGGGCCAACAAATTTTATTTGCACCCCAAAATTAGCAGGGGCCTATTAATCCGACTATGAAAATACTATTTTACCCTTACCTAAAACTAAACATTAAAAATAAGTTAACCTTAATTAAAAACCTTAATTAGGCTTCTCTTCTTCATCTTCCTCTCCTCCCCGTTCTCTTCTCCACCACCACCATTAACGACTATTTTGAAGAAATTTTTTTTCTTCAACCGATTCATCGCGTAATCGTCGCCAATAATCAAAACCCAAGAAAGCTATGTTTCCAATTAGAAGATATGTGAACTTAAACCCACCTTTTATTCGTTAGTATCGAAATTTCAGTGTAAGAGTCGTTAGTATCGAAATGAAAACCCCTAACGACTTTTCATTTGCATGCGGATTCTATGAAAAATCGTTAGTGTATTAGGATGAAGATGACGACCCTAATTCTGCTACTTCAACATTTTTTTGCCCTAGAATAGAGTCGTTACCGTATTAGGTTGAAAATGACGACCCTGTTTTGACGACCCTTTGTTATTGGTTAACGACTCTAGGTGAACATTATAAATGGTTGGTTAGGGG
Organism: Papaver armeniacum; assembly: GCA_023531295.1. NCBI lineage: Eukaryota > Viridiplantae > Streptophyta > Magnoliopsida > Ranunculales > Papaveraceae > Papaver > Papaver armeniacum. Next base: position 446,153 of record JAJJWW010010013.1, read on the forward strand.
GTCACAAGAGTATATCGAGAATATCCATATGACGACTCAAACACACAAAACTTACCTTTTATACAGAGAGTTTGGATTAGAGAGTCGCTCCGGGTATTAAACAAATCAACTAACGACTCTAGGTGAACATTATAAACGGTCGTCATGGTTTAACACACCACCTTGACGATTTTTCATCACCATTAAAAGTTGCAGGTTAGAGTCGTCGCCATGTGTGTCAACAGTATGACGACTCTTTAGGGTCGTTGGCGTATACAACACCCGATTATAACGACCCTCACTCTGAGTAGTTTCATAGTGACCATCAATCGACCCCTTGGAGCATCATTCAGACAATTTCAAGAGTATATGAGGTTTACCTGATTGTTTTGAGGTGCGGGTTCTTCATTTGGAGTATCGGTTCCTTCATTTGGAGCAGTAGGATCTTCATTTCCACCATTATTCATGGCTTCCTCCATTAACATCATTTCATCAAACATCCAATCCATAGGATTATTAGAGACAATCTCACTATCAATACAATCATGGTTATTGTTTGAACCTTCACCAACCTCATTCCCTCCACTTGAATCACTCGTTTCTAAAAACCCTAGTTTTTCCTCTCAAAACTACTTTTCTTCTTCTAAAAAAAAAAAACCAAAACTAAAATTTCCCCAAATTTTAATCCCAAAACCTGATTTTTATCTAAACAAAATTATCATACTAATCAACTTAATTAAAATGTTTGGCCCCCAATCAAATTAGGTAAAAAAGCTCCCAATTAAAATGTTTGGCCCCCAATCAAATTAGGTAAAAAAAGCTCCCTCTCAATACAAAGTAAGATCTTCAAATTGGATACAAAGTAATAAGAAAGCCCTAACTTGGGAAGTAAATAATATTTCTCTCTCCTAAATATCTTATCTAGACTCTAAAAAAAGCTCTCTCTCAATACAAGGTCGCTCGGCTCCTTATATAGGAGTTTACATAGTGGATGACAGGTAATAAAGCCCATAATTTCGGATCTTTGGAGAAAGTTCATCATAGAAAGCAATTGCACTAAGATCAAGCATGTGAATTTGGCGAAGTGTTACCGACCTCCAAAACTTGTTTCCACAAGTAATGGAAATATAATGCTAGTTTCCCTTGAATTTTCACCGGTTTAATAATACTAGTCTCCCCAGAATTCTCCAACAAATTGAGTCAGAAAATTCAACTGACTCAATTTCACTGGTTTAGTACTTCTGAACCATGTTTGTGGTGTTTTTTTTTCCTGGCTTGATCGGGGTATACATAGATTCATTGGGGTATACCCAATTTTAAGTGGACTCCTTTTTAAAGGCAAAGGGGGAGGCCTAATGGGTAAAGTTACAAAATTACCCTTTCCCATTATAATTCTAATTACTACCCTAAATCAGTTTTCATTCTCTTCATTTCATCTTCTTCTCTTCTTCTTATGCTCCTCAAATACATTACCGGCTCCTCCATCCCCCACCACCGAAACTCGTCGATTGATTCGTCGTAATGATCGATTCAAAAGTTTCGATTAATCTTTAAAAATGGATCCGCCACGACCTAGAGCAAGTCGTATGAAAGACGCTAATCGAAAACCCAATGAGTATAACCCTGAAATTGCAAGTTTGGTTCAAAAGAAAGTGAAGAAAAAAACGGTTGAAGAAGGAGAATTTGCAGTCGATGAAACACGAGAAATGATGCGATTAAGAAAGTAAGGGACTACTTAAACTCACTCCAGTACTTCAATTTCATGTTTGCATGTCAAATTAGGTTAGAAAAATCGAATGTTTGAATTTGCAGTTATTTGGCCGGCATGGTATAATGCTACCGATCCTGCAGACATTTCATATTTAGAGTTGGCCGGCAAGCTATTAGGTTGAAGAACTTGTCGGCTTCTTAGTATCTATAACTGCTACTTGCAGGGCCGGCAAGGTATTAGGTTGAAGAACTTGCCGGCGTCTGTTATTTTTTGTTAGTTGGGTCGGTTGTGAACTTTAACCTTGCCGGCTGTGTTCAATTTTTTTGTTGCGTCTCCTGATGTCTTTAAGTATGAAATTCGGAATGGTATTTCATCAAAACCATTCCGGCTGTATTTTAGCCGGCAATGTATGGGTAATAGACCTTGTAGACCTGTAATGTGTAAAATCCTTGTGTCATATATTTTATAAGCCGGCATGTTATTTGAATGATACCCCGCCGGCTATTGTTTAGCCGGCATATATGTTTTAGTCGAACCTTCCGGTCGTTGTTCCGCCGGATTGGTTGTATTTGACGACCCTGCCAACTTATATTTTTTTTTTCTTATTTGTTCTTGTTCAGCTTGGAAAAGGCAAAGAAGAAAGCAGCTCTGAAAGCTCTTAGTCCTCCTTCAAGACCTCCTCGTGTTGGTGAAAAACTCTTGACTTCAACACATCGAGGGGCATATGTTGTGCCGAGAACGCTCAAGATCCATGTACCGAATGATTCTGAACCACCATCGGAACCCAGTGATATTCAGACGAAACTCCAGATGAAGACCAATCAATTTCATCTGGTAGAAGAGGTGATGATGATGATGTTGATGGAAGAACTCCGGCTGCTGGAGGAGGTAACAATGATGATGATTATGGTTATTAGGACATGCCTAATGTTGGAGGGGGTAATGATGATGATGATGATGATGATGATGATGATGATGGAGATAAAGATAAGGATATTGAAGATGAAATTGTTGAAGAGGTAGTGGAACAAGAAGAAGAAGAAGAAGGAGGAGATGGAGACTAAACTCTAGCTATTTTTCAACAAACCGAAGCTTCAACTTCAACTGAAACCGGAAAGAAGAAGAGGGTGATCAATAAACCATCTAATTCCCACATGCCTACCCCTCACTTGATGGTTACACTGAAAAATAATGAGTCTCTAAGAGGGATCCCAAGAGATGGTGGAAATGTTCTTTTTGGATACAAAGAATCATGGGCATGTACGATCCATAATACTATCGTAAGTAATTAATCTCAATCCGTCTTTATTTTTTATTCCGGTGTGTATTTATCTTAAATTTGCGTCAAGTGTTTGTATTTCTTTTCATTTTTTTTTTTTTTTTTTTTTTTTTTTTTGTTATTTAGGATTACAAGCATGCCGTCCGTCTCACGAGGCGTCAAGCTTCATGTTCAGTGACTAAAACTTGGGATCTTAAGGATGAATGTGAGGAGGTGCAAGTGATTGTCAAGAACTCCGGGTTGTGGCCTGCGGTGGAGAGTTCGAATATTGAGCATGATAGAGTTACTGTATCTGCATTCTGTAAGAGGTTCTATGGAGAGACTGATATAATGTTATTCTCATTCAGTGAGATGGCGATAACTCCCGATGATGCTCATCAAATTCTAGGTCTCGAGGTTGAGGGAAAATCAGTCAGTGAGGTCTTCAATGATAAAATTGATTTCAAGGATATTTACAAATTAAGCCAGAAATTGTTCGGTTGGAATCAGATTGAGACGGAGGCTATACTTGAGAAGAAGGATGGCCGTCTAAGCAAGAAGTTTAATCTGAAGAAGTTGAGGGACTCATTATGTGAGACCAAGAAAATCTTTGATAAGGAAGGAAGGGTGAACCCGGTGCGAATCAATGCTATAACGTCAGCTTATTTGTTATACGTCCTGGGAAAATGTATCTTCCCCGACTGTTCCGGAAGCTTGGTCGACGCCAGTTATATGCAACTATTGGATCCCTTAGATAAGATGCATGAGTATTCTTGGGGTACTGCGGTGGTCGCCTTCTTGAACAATGAGTTGACAAAGGGTTCTAGGGCACTGACTGAGCAAGTTAGCGGAAACATATGTCTCTTCCAGGTAATTTTATTGTCTAAATCATTTATATTTGCAAAATTATCGTAAGATAAGATTCTTACTAAATTTTTTTTCTTCTTCATAGGTTTGGATATATTTGCACTTCCCTTCTTTGGTGAAAGCCAACTCCTACATCAAAGTGGATGTGAATGTTGCGGTTAATAAGCCAAGAGCACAAAGGTACAGTTTTAAGGGTACTTAAGATAAGGATATGCCACAAAATCTTATCAAACTCCGAATCGCCATCGACAAACTGACTGCGGAGGAGGTGATATTTGATATGTATCGAGATGCTAGAACTCAAGGTTTAATCCAAAGGAGAGATGAAGTTGCATTAAACTATGGACCCTTGTTATTGCGCTCCGGTGGATATTCAATGTACGTCCAAGAAGAACCTCATTTCGATGAAGAAAAGTCGTTCTTTACTGTGAATAGGGCTGAATGCACCACGTCCCAAAAAACTATTAACGTCTCTTACACTCCAGCACCAGTTCAAGAACATTGGGACGATAGACGTGGCCGTAAAATCGATGTGAGTCTTTTGGACGAGGTGACCACCGGTCATGAAGCTAGTGAGAAATACATGACGTGGTACTTGGGTTGGGCTCGTCCTACTGTGATTAGGGAACCGACTTCTGAAGAATTGGCTCGTAAGAAGAAGATGGCATCGAAAGACCCAGCAACAAGTCTTAAGAGCATTGTAAGTATTTTAGACTATCTCACTCTTATTGTTTTAAGATTACATTATCGAATCATTCTATTAATTTTTTGTTGTTTAATTGAAAATATAAGGAGCATTTGAAGACCCTTGTGAAGGTGATGTGTTGCGCGAGAGAAAGAAGAGAGCCTTTGTCAATTGAAGAGCAAAGTAAGCAAATTGACTTTGCTAGCAATTTTGACAATGAGGATGCCACTGAATTATTTAGGAAAACGAGGTCAAGTAAAGAGGGAAGAAAAAGCTAGGAGGGAAGCACAAGCCAAGATGAATGCTGACAAAAATAGGGCTCGTAGTAGTCGTGGTGGTGAAGGTAGTAGCAGTGGTGGTGTTCCTAAACGGGGTCGTGGACGTAGTCGTGGTCGTGAATGAATGCAGTCTCTAGTTTATTTTTTTAAGTTGTGTTGGACAAATGTTAAGGTTAACGGTTGGACAAATGTTTTTTTTTAAGGTTTATGGGACATGCTTTCGTATTTTGGACAACAAGTGTTGGATTTCTAGTTGTTGAATGAATGATTTGTTTAGCTATGTAAATTTTCAATAATTATGCCGGCATGCTTTTTTTAGGTTACATGGCCGACCACACCAGGGCCGGCAAGGTGTTGAACTGTCAGACTGCCGACCCTGACACTAGAAATTATTTGCATACCAGGGTCGGCAGGTTCTGTTGCAACAAACACCTTCTCCTGATGCCTAAAATCATCAAAGGTCGGCATGATAACAAAATTCCGACCATGCCGGCCAAATCATAGTCGGCATGGTAATGACCAATACATTCCCGACGGATACACAGAAGAAAATGTTCTCCTGATGCCAACAATCATATAAGGTCGGCATGGTAACAAAATCACGACGATGCCGGCCGGACTTGGTCGGCATAGTTGGCAAATAAAAACCTCGCCGGTAATTTTAAAATTCAATTTTTTTTTTCAAGTACAATTGCATTGATTGAATTGTACTTATGCACTATAACGGCCAAATTTAGGCACCATCCTATAAATACACTACTCATCTCCACAAAACAACATACAACTATTTGCATATACTCTCCATAGCTCATATCATCATACACTCCATCTAACTCACCCAATAGATCTCTACATATAACAATGGCTTCATTTGATTCTAACGAAGATTTTGCAATCACCAAAGCTTGTTACGCGGAAACTCGAGTTAGAAGGAAGTCCTCCGTAAGGGTGGATTTCGTAACCTTTTGGGCTAGGGTACACAACAAATTTATCCAAGAGTTTGGGAATCCTAATGCAAGAAGTGTTCAACAAGTGCACGATAGGCACCTAGTCATTGAAAATGCGATACTTGTTTTCTTAGCTCTCAAACCTCGTATTTTTAACACTCACCCCTTCACCTTGTCCATTGAAATTTTTTTAAGTATGTTTGTGGTTTATTTTACGTAACCCATGTTGTTTATCTTCCAATGAAACAACACTAACAAATGTAAGTTTGTTTTTGTGCTTTTTTAGCACGAAGTCGTGAAAGCGCGCTACTTGGAGGAAAAGGGGGAAGCATTCGCGTTCGATGCAAGCTATCACCTATTGGGAGAAAGAATCCGGAGGATAACCTGGATTACTTGTATGTTGTATCGTCTTCGGAGGAGGAAGATTAATGGCTTTAGAAGTTTTTGTATAGGTTTTCTGGGTAGACCTCACGAGACTATAACTCGTCCACTAGGGTCGCCTAGGGGTTCAAAGGCTTGATGCACATGCTAAGTGCATTCATTTTTCAGTCGACAAGGAGTTGTATTTTATGTTTCAATCAATGTAGTAACCAAAATTGCATGAATAAAGTGAATTACATCTTCCCATATTCTGTTTTCTGTTGGGTATAACTACAGGCCGACAATGTTATAAATTAATAGCATGCCGACTATAGGTCGGCCGACAGTGTTTGAAATTATGTGCATGCCGACTACATTATAACCGGCATGGTAGGAAATATTTACATGCCGACCGTTAGATTGCTAGCCCAAGATATTCGACATATTATTCATTCAAAGACCCTTCCGGCCTGAAAATTGTCGGCGTGTTATTCATTCGCGGACCATGCCGGATAGAATTTGTCGGAATCCTATTCAAACGCATACCAAGCCGACGGATCTTAGTCGGCACCTTATTCAAACCTGGACCTTGCCGACCTTTCATATTTTCAAAACTAAATTTTTTTGATCGAAATCGAACTCATAAGACATATAAAAGGTTTAATACACTGAATTCTCATTTTCAAAATTTTAATCTAAATTCAATTAATTAACCTAATCAGAATTTTTAGTGTTAATTAAACAAAGACATATTAGCCATTTAAAAAATACAAGGTTAAGGGGTGGCTTGGTTTTACTTCATAATGACCGGATTTTGTCTTATTGGATATACCCCAATTAGTTTGGGTATACCCCAATCTCGCCATGTTTTTTTTCTTTCTCCGCTGCAAAAATGAAACCTAGTGCTCGGCTCATGCAGTCCTGCGCTCCTTTTATTATGAGCTTCATTCTTGTGCCTTCCCTGCTTTTCTAGGCCTGTTGGGTTTTTGGTCCTTTTGCCTCCTCTTAAAACCAATAATCAATTTATACGTGCAGACAGTGCGATCATACTATTGTTATTATTATTATTATTATTATTATTATTATTTTTCATGTAGGTTTTACGTGCTAAACATGGATTTCTTTTGGGTTCCTGGTATTTAAGTGATGATCGAAGTCGAGGACGAGAGTGAAAAATAAATATAAACCAAAACAAAAATCAGTATTATAAACCAAAACAAAAATCAGTATCAAAATGAATACTGAAATGTTGGAGGAAATTGGAATAGAAGCAAAAATGTGGCGGGCCTATGACCTACCATATCTATGTATTGGGCCTATTTAGGGGCAACGCCGGTTCCATATATAGGGGCAACGCAGGCTCACATATTAGGTTCAGATAAACAAAAAGAATGCTAGAGTGTTTATACGCTTGTTTTATGCAAATATGTATATGTTTATTTATTCTGAAAGAGGCATGATTCACTTGAAACTTGAGTGCATCCATTGTTGATAACATTACCATGCAACAAAGAACAAACGACCATCATCAAAATCATCAAAGATTTTGTTGCGCGTAATTTCTTTAGATTGTTTTCTTTTGAGAACTTGTTCGTTCGTAAAGATGTCATTGTCCAGTCAATCTGTTTTTAAAAACCCCAAACATAACCCGAAGAAACATTGACCGGGTAATTTTATTAATCTGTTCTTATTGGGTCGACCGAGCGAAACGAAGGAGGACCTTATATGACCACTTTTTTGGGCCGACCGAGTGAAGCGAAGGAGGACCTTTATATGGAACCATTTTTTGGGGACCATGGTTTTTTGAGGGGACCATAGTCTTATTAAGCCACCTTCGCTATAGTTATAAGAGGTGTCCTAAAGTGTGGAAATGACTAACCTACCCTTAACCTAATTTAATTTAAAACTAACCTAATAACCACCTATATATATATATATATATATATAGCCACCTCCTCCCACCACCGCCGCCCACCATTACCACCTCCGACTACCACCACCACCTCCGACTACCACCACCACCAACCACCACCACCTCTATATATATAACTTAATTTAAATCATTAACATATTTACTCTTTTACCTAATTAAAATTATAACTAATCTACAACTTCTTCCTCTATTCTACCATTTTTCTTCTTCTCTTCTTCATCAATTTATGATCATCTAACCCTGGTCATATAAAAATCTAATCAAAATCATCAAATTTTTAGCCTGGTCGATTCATTGAATTTTCATCGTCGATTAATCAATCTTTTATAAATAAACCTATCCATAAGTATTTTCCCACAAACCCATTACTTCTAATTCGTTTTTGATTGAAATTTTGAGCAATAGTCATCAAAATATGGTTTAAATGGAAGTTACAGTGGCATGTTCGGTTAGGAATAGTTTAAAAAAAAACTAGTTTGCTAACCGAACATTCTGAAACCAAGAACATTAAGAACACTTCGGTTATCACGAATTAATTTTTTCTTAACCGAACTCAGAGTTCGGTTGGTTCGCAAATAAGGCTAAAACTATTTTCTAACCGAACTTTACCAATATTAAAAAAAAAAAAAAAAAAAAAAAAAAAAAAATGTAACCGAACTTTGCTATTTTTCCCACTATGTTGATTTTTGATTTAACCGAACTTTTCCCACTCAGAGTTCGGTTGGTTCGCAAAGAAGGCTAAAACGTTTTTCTAACCGAACTTTACCAATATTACAAAAAAAAAAAAAAAAATCCAATGTAACCGAACTGTGCTATTTTGCCCACTATGTTGAGTTTCAATTTAACCGAACTTGTCCCACTATGTTCGGTTTGTTCGCAAAAAAACCTTGACAAACCGAACTCTTAACTAATTGTGTGTAGTTCGGTTATATATTGGTTGGTATGAAGTTTGCGAAACAACCGAACTTTGTACACTAATGTGCAATATTATTTTACATAAGTTCGGTTAGCTATTGGTTGCAAACTAACCGAAATTATAGACCTTATAGTTCGGTTACATTTCAGCTAAACCGAACATAACACTGTAATTTTATTTACAAATTTCGGTAACATGTCCGTTAACCGAACTTCAAAAAACCTCCATTATTGGAGTGTTCGGTAACCTGCGTGTTTAGAAAAAGTAACCAAACTACACTTTCAGATGAGTTCGGTTACATGTTCTTCACACAAGGTAACCGAACAAGCCCAAATCTACTTAACAAATTCTCATTTTTTTGAAAATTTGGACCAATTCAACCAACACTATATCTTAGTTTAGAGCATACCTGGGTACCCAAATAGTCTTCACCATCTAAGAAATAATTCATCACTTGAATAGTCTAGCTTAGTGAACTCAATTTTTTTTTTTATTTTTCATGTTTTTCTTCTTCATCTTGATGTAGGACATCTAGACCAAGTCACCCCTGTTTGAACATGAGAGTCAAACCTTATTCTATTTTTAGTATTACTTCTTAAATTACGTTTTCCCTATTTTAGAACTATTCTAGAACTTATTAAGTTTCCTAGTTTAATATGATTTCCTTTTTCTAGTTATATTACTTTTAGGAAATAGTGAAGCATATATAAGAAGGCTTAGCATTGTAGAATTCCTACACATTCACATTATTATCTTATTTGATTTATCAAAGATATTTTATTTAGTTATTGTTCTCTAGTTTTCTTATAGCTTTTGTTAATTTATTGATTTCACACTAGTTTTCACTATCTTTTGGATCCTTGATCCAAATTATTACGCTTCCGCTACGTTAAGTGGTACCAGAGCCTCGATTGAGAGCCTCCACTAACATGGGTGATAAGAAGATTGAAGAATTAGGGATTAGTTTGAAGAAGAAACTAGAAACCGATATGTAAGCAATGGGAATCAATATTGAAAAGAAGCTAACCACAGTAATAGATGAACGTCACGAAGATATCACAAAAAAAATCGAAATTATGTTTATTAAGTTCATGGGAGAAGGAGGAAAGAAGGTACTTGGAGAAAATTATAAAACCCAAGCTGAAACTGTCCATCCCCATACTTCTACCCCTCCCAATTCTACCACTCCCAATACTTCCACCCCTCCTAATTTCACCACTCATCTTCAAAACCCCCCAGCCTCTTCCCAACCTTCTTCCAGCCATTATGCCTTCCTAAATAAATCATATTATCATCCATTACAATCCACTCTATCATACTCTACCCGTCCTTCATACACCACACCACAAACATCACAATTTGATTTTTGTGAGGATTTCAACTCTTATTCTACTCCCCAAAACTGGCACAAAACTTTGCCACAACAACAAGCAATTGATGTTGAGGATTATGAACCATATTATTATCCTCCGCCACCGCACCAACAAAGGAACATGGGAAATCCACAAAACTATCGCCCCAAAGCTGATATAACTCCGTTTGATGGACTCTTACACATTGAAGATTTTTTAGATTGGTTGTGTACCGTTGATCGCTTCATTGCTTATATGCGCATACCTGAAGATCAACAAGTAGAACTTGTTGCTTTGAAGTTTACTGGACCAGCTTCCTCATGGTGGGATCATCTTAAAATAGAACGAGCCAATCAAGGATTGCGACCAGTTCAATACTGGACAACCATGAAACAACTATTGAAGAGAAGATTTCTTCCTCCGGACTACATGCAAACCTTGTTCATCAGTTTGCAAAACTGTCTCCAAGGCAATCGCACAGTACAAGAGTATGTAACAGAATTTTCCCGTATGTTATCTCAGAACCAGCTGAATGAGACGGTTGATCAAACAATTGGGCGGTTCATCAATGGACTTGATTGGAGTATACAAGAAAGGTTAGATATTCAACAATACACTTCTCTTCATGCTGTCATTAATAATGCTCTAAAGATAGAATCTTTCATGCTTTCTCCACAACCATACCAAAAATCCTCATTCTCTTACCCTAGAAAACCTTCATTTCAAAATTTTCCTAATAGGCAACAACCTTCTCCATTTCAGTCTCGTACTTCTCCTACTACCATCACCACTACCACCCAACAATCTTCTTCCCAAACCCCACCTACCACTAAGACTCCACCACCTCCACCCCAGCCTAGTAATGCTCCACTCATTCTACCAAAACCTCAAAACCCTTATGCATACCCAACTGAAAACAAGTGCTATAAGTGTAAGCAACCAGGTCATACATCAAACCAATGTAAAATTGGGCGTACATTGATGACCGAAGAAGAGTCTGTTGTGTATGAGGAAGAGAGTGAACATGTTCATGGAAATATCCCAGATATACAAGCATATGCGGAGGAAGGAGATGAAAGAGATCATGTCTCTTATGTTGTTCGAAATCTATTATCCATTCCTTGTGTTGATTATCCAACTCGTAATCATCTATTCCGCACTCAATGCCGTGTGCAAGACAAGATATGTGATGTAATCATTGACAGTGGAAGTTGTCAAAATATTATTTCATCTAGATTGGTGGATAAGCTGCAATTATCTACTCATCCACATCCTAAACCATACTCCATTGGCTGGATTGATGATAATAGCAAGAAGACTGTAGAGATTCTCAATGCTTTGTGTCGTTTAAAATTGGAGCATATAACGAGACGGTGGTTTGTGATGTTGTGGATATTACTGCTTGCCACATATTACTTGGATGCCCATGGCTCTATGATGTAGATGTCACTTATAGAGGTAAAGCTAATACGTATTCATTCATGTACAATGGAAACAGAATCACATTGCAACCATATTACACGAAACCTAAGCCAAGCCTACATCATGAAGAGACTACAATGATGGTTTCCCCGGATATCTTAGCATATGCACAAGAATCAGGTATGATTTATGCTTTAGTTGTACAACCTTCTACCCCAGACCTTCCGACAACTATTCCTACTCAAGTGCAGTCCTTATTAGATGAGTTTGCATGTGTTTTACCATCGATATGCCCAGAGTCTTTGCCTCCTATGAGAAATATTCAACACCAAATAGATCTCACGCCTGGTGCAAGTCTACCTAATCTTCCCCACTACCGTATGAGCCCTAAGTAACATGATATACTTCGAGGACGGGTTGATGAATTGCTTTCTAAAGGTTTCATACAACCTAGTTTGAGCCCTTGTGTTGTTCCCTCCCTTCTTGTGCCTAAAAAAGATGGAACTTGGCGTATGTGTATTGATAGTAGAGCTGTTAATAAGATCACAATCCGCTATCGCTTCCCAATCCCAATATTAGACGATATGCTTGATATGCTCTCCGGTTCCATAATATTTTCTAAGATTGATCTTAAAAGTGGATATCATCAGATCCGAATTCGACTTTGGGATGAATGGAAGACTGCATTTAAGACAAAAGATGGTCTCTTCGAATGGATTGTTATGCCATTTGGTTTGTCTAATGCTCCAAGTACATTCATGAGACTTATGAATCAAGTCTTAAAGTCCTTCATCGGTAAGTTTGTTGTGGTTTATTTCGATGACATCCTTATTTATTCTAAATCTGAAGAGGAACATCGCTCTCACTTAAGGGATGTTTTCAATGCTCTCAAGGATAATGAGTTATTTATCAATCTGAAGAAGTGTCAATTTTTCACTTCAAAGGTTCTGTTTTTGGGTTACGGTGTTTCTGTTGATGGTATTCAAGTAGATAATTCAAAGATCGCAGCTATTCGTGATTGGCCTACTCCTAAAACAACCTCTGAAGCTCAAAGTTTTCATGGTTTAGCTTCCTTTTACCGTCGATTTATAAGAGATTTCAGATCTATTGCAGCCCCTATTACAGATAGTTGGAAGGATAAAAGGTTTGTATGGAAAATTGAAGCTGAATCGAGTTTTCAATTACTCAAAGAAAGGCTTACTTCCGCTCCTATCCTTGCACTACCTGATTTCAACAAGCTTTTTGAGGTACATTCTGATGCTTCTAATTTAGGAGTTGGTGTTGTTTTATCACGAGAAGGTAAACCTATTGAATTTCTTAGTGAAAAGCTTACAGAAGCTCGACAAAAGTGGTCTACTTATGAGTTAGAATTCTATGCGGTGATTCGTGCACTACGAAAATAGAGACATTACTTAATACACACAAGGATTTTGCCTTGTATACTGATCACCAAGCCCTCAAATATATATAGAATCAATCACCATCCAATAGAATGCATGCAAGTTGGATCTCTACTTTACATGAATATACGTTCTCTATTCAGCATAAATCTGGTTTGAACAACAAGGTTGCGGATGCACTAAGCTGTTTCACAAATCATAGTGCTCGTGATTTACTCCTTATTACTATCCGTGCTGAAGTGGTTGCTTTTGACTTCCTTAAAGAGTTATATCCTAACGATCAGACTTTTCCTTACTATGGCAGAAATGTTCCTCCGCACAACAAGGTACGGGTGATTTTCTCTACATAATGGGTTTCTTTTTAAGGGTAGTCGTTTATGCATTCCCGATGATTCCATTCGTGAACACCTTATTAAGGAGTTACATAGTAGTGGTCTTTCTGGTCATTTCAGGCGAGATAAGACTATTTCTCTTGTGGAAACTCGTTACTTTTGGAATTCTCTCAAAAGGATGTCCATGATTTTGTACGACGTTGTATGGTTTGTCAACGAAGTAAAGGTCATGCACAAAATACTGGGTTATACATTCCTCTCCCAGCTTCGGATGCTCCTTGGGAAGATATATCAATGAATTTTGTTCTAGGTTTACCAAGAACCCAAAGAGCTCATGATTCAGTTTTTGTGGTTGTTGATCGCTTTTCAAAAATGGCACACTTTATTCCTTGCAAGAAGACTATGGATGCTGTAACCACAACAAATCTTTTCTTCCGTGAGATAGTTAGTTTGCATGGAATTCCCAAGACCATTACTTCTGATCGAGACACTAAGTTCTTAAGTTGGTTTTGGAAGACACTTTGGACTCGTCTCCAAACCAAAATGCAGTTTAGTAGCACAGCTCACCCTCAAACAGATGGGCAAACTGAAGTAGTAAACCGATTATTAGGGAATCTTATTCGTTGTTTATCCGGAGACAAGCCTCGACAATGGGATTTATCTCTTGCTCAAGCTGAGTTTGCCTACAATTCAGTTCCTAATCGGTCTACATGTTATGCACCTTTTCAAATTTTTTACTCCAAGGTTCCTAACCACACATTGGATCTTATCTCTTTACCACCCATTCCTAGTTCCAATGTTGCAGCTGATTACATGACTGAGTCTCTACAAGTCCTACATGATAAGGTAAAGAAAAGTTTGGAAGCTGCTAATGCCAAGTACAAGCTAGATGTCGATCGTCGACGTCGTTTTCAGTCTTATGAAGTTGGTGATCTAGTTATGGTGTACTTAAGCAAGGATCGTTTTCCTACGGGTACTTACAACAAGACGAAGTACAAGAAGATTGGCCCTATCCGCATACTGAGAAAGATCAGCGACAATGCATATGTTGTCGACCTCCAAACTAGTATGAACATATCGTCTACATTCAACGTTAAGGATATCTTTCCTTACTTTCCAGGCGATAAAGTTTCTCTTCCAACACTGAACTCGTGGTTGAGTTCTTTTCAAGAAGGGGGGCCTGATGTAGGACATCTAGACCAAGTCACCCCTGTTTAGGAAATAGTAAAGCCTATATAAGAAGGCTTAGCATTGTAGAATTCCTACACATTCACATTATTATCTTATTTGATTTATCAAAGATATTTTATTTAGTTATTGTTCTCTAGTTTTCTTATAGCTTTTGTGAATCTATTGATTTCACACTAGTTTTCACTATCTTTTGGATCCTTGATGCAAATTATTACGCTTCCGCTACGTTACATCTTCTCTAACTTTTCTCTCTCAATAATTCTACTTCTTTTTTAGAAATCTGATTTTTAATCTCAAATCTTTATTCAAAATCATTTCACTAATCACACTAACTAATATTATCACTAACTAATCATTAACCAAAAATAATCAGGAGGGTAATTTTGGTATTAATCTAAATATTTAGATAAGGGGTGACCTAGAATTACTTCTAATGTCTTACCCAAAATAAAACCATGGTCCATTTTTTTTGTAAAATCTAAGTGATCAATTGACACAAAAAGATTGGAAATGGTTAGGGCCCAAAAACAAAAAATGTCCCTCCCTTTTAATCCAATTACCATAACTCTTTGTGTATCCTATCTTTTCAGGGGTATAATTGGAAAGCAAACTTTAATATAACATATCTAAAAATCCATGCCTTGGAATTTTACAAAATTTATCTCGATGGAAAGTTTATAAAAAAACTCTACGCAACAAGTACAAACAACAATATCAAATTTAGAGTTTATACGAAAAATTCGGAGGTATTTATCATTTTAGGCACAATTTTAGAAAATTAAATGTATATCAATTATGCAAACCACCACAAAGATACATAATACTTTATGTAGCAAAATTTTGGTTTATGCATCGACTAATTTTCCGTTGCAACTAATAAACGATGTACTCCTTGCGTTTCAAGAAAAATGATACTTTAATTTTAGGCACAATTCTCGAAAATTGAATGCATAACCATTATGCAAACCACCACAAATGATGCATAACACATCATGCAACCATATTTTGGTTTATGGATCGACTAATTTTCCGTTTCTGAAAAAGTGGTACTTTCACAACCCATTTCAGGAAAAGTGAAACTTTCGCTCCGTTTCGGGAAAAGTGATACTTTCGCCCTGTTTCAGAAAAATGGCGGTGGGAAATTGCAAGAGGTTTAAGATTTGTTTTCAACCAATTGATACATGTTAGGTTATGTACTCTAAAGAAGGTTTAGGCGCTAGAGATGCTCATAAATTTAATTCAACCATGTAAGCAAAGGTTTCCTGGAGACTAAGAGCAAGTCTTATGGTGGAATCCATCCATCTTCCATCTTCCACGCCACCTCAGCACTCGGAACTGTGGATGGAAGCGCAAGTGTAATGGTGGAACACAGAAAACGCTAATAAGAATAGCGTAACACGCTAATAATAATAGCGCAAGAAAAACGCTACTAAGAATAGCGCTTGGCTGATGTCAACGGTCAAAAAACTATTCTTAATAGCGCTAAACGCAATTGGTAATAGCGCTAAACGCAATTGGTAATAGCGCTTAACGCTATTGTTAATAGCGTACTCAAAGCACTTCCGATGTACCATACATTTAAACAATGAAGGCAACCGTGTTCAAGTGCCTTTGCAAGCACCCGATCCTCCTCCATTTACGTATGATGTTAATTGGGGAATAAGGATTAGTAATTTTTGGTATCTTGATGTTTACACATTAGAAGTTCCTTAATATATGATTTTTCTTTACACATTAGAAGTTCCTTAATATATTTGCTATCTTGATGTTTCTTTTCAGGAGCAATGGAAAGATTTTGCGCATAGGTTGGCTATGTTAAATCTTGCAAATGACCAACATTGGTTTGAAATAGATCGTGCACGTGCTCTTGGGGAAGGATCGACGTCAACCCAATCATGTTATGATCTTGGAGACAACTCTCAATGGTCAAGCCGTAAAAGACCAGCCACAAGTCAATCAGATGATGCACATGGTCATTATGTTCCACAAGATGAAGTAGTTCCATATGTAGTTCCAGAGTCACAATTAACTCACTTGATGAATAGTGGTGGGATTGGTTTAAGTGAAGATGAAATGGCAAGGATGTTAGGATTTTAACTGATTAAGATGAACTTGTCTTTTCTTTTGTATGAAACTTGGATGTGTTTTCTTTAATTAACTTGTCTTTTCTTCTGTATGAAACTTGGATGTGTTTTCTTTAATGAATGTGTGCATGAATGTCTTCTCTTTTGTATGGATGTTTTTTCTTTTGTATGGATTCAAAAATCTTGGAATGCTTAAATTATTTGAGTTTTGTTTACAGGTACAATATGGACGATGAAAATCCGCTAAGGAGGTATGTACTAACGACGTATGGTATCGATCTTAGCATTGGTGATGATAGCGAGGAGAGAGCAATTGTGGTGTACCAGTATATGACTCAAAGAATGCATAGGCTCTTCCAACCAGTGCCTCAGGAAGTATTGACGTGACAAATGATGGACAGGCAACGAGAGGACGGAGATGCAAGGATGATGCATGAGTACTTAGGACTTAACTGTACTTGGGGCCCTAAGAAGTTCCACCAACGTTTGGGTATGTATCGACCTCTTTTCTTACGTATTCTAAGTGAAATAGTTGTTGCGGATCCTGCTTTTGATTTCCAAGTTGATAGCACCGGAAAACTTGGTCACTCTCCCCACATGAAGATGTATGCCGTAATGAAATGTTTGTGTAAAGGCATAGCCGCTGATAGCACAGATGATTATGTCTGTATGGGAGCGCCGACCATCTATATGTATGTGAAGAGGTTTACCAGGGTAATTGTTCGCCACTTTGGTCCAAGGTACATGCGACTTCCTACAAGAGAAGACACGAAAAGATTATTGGCAGAAAATGCGGCTAAAGGGTTTCCTGGAATGCTTGGAAGTGTTGATTGTATGCATTTTCGGTGGAAGAATTGTCCAATAGCATGGGCAGGTACATTCCGTGGGCATGAGAAAAAACCTACCATGATCTTAGAAGCCGTGGCATCATATGATCGGTGGTTTTGGAATGGTTTCTTTGGAACGCAGGGGTCGAACAACGACTTGAACGTCTTGGCTCAATCTCCACTTTTTGATAAGATGGTTAATGGTTTAACAGCTCCTTGTAATTACCGCATCAATGGACATAGCTACGACAAGGGTTACTACTTGGCGGATAATATATATCCACGATTGTCTTGTATTGTGCAGTCATTCAAAATTCTTCTTCCAAATCAGCCAGCTAATACGTTGTTCAATAGATACCAACAAGCGAAGAGAAAGGAAGTTGAAAGGGCTTTTGGAACTCTCCAAAACAAGTTCCAAATAACAAAAAACCCAGCATTTTACTGGGATAAGGAGGATATAAACTTTATTATCAAGGCTTGTTTGATTTTGCATAACATGGTCATTGAGAATGAAAGACGTAACTTAGATTGGGGTCAAGTCGTGAACGAACCAATACGACAGGTTACTGGAATACCGAGGTCATACCACGAGTTAAGGAATGACGAGGCATATCTCCAACTCCGCAATGATCTTGTTCAACACATTTGGATACGACATGGACTAGGTCTCAGAGACGGTGAAATGCCACCAGAATCTCCCCTTCCGCCACCAGATGATCTTGACGGTTCAGATGGTGAATTCGATCCTACCGATGTTTACCCACCAGAACAACTTTAGTCTTTTTTCGTAAGATTTCGAATGAACTTTCAGTATGTAAGCAACTTGGTTGCAATCCTATGATTTCTAGATTTTAAAATTAAGAAATATTAAGATTTTCATTGTATTATTTTTATTTATGGTTTTCATTGTTTTCAAAAGAGAAGAAAAAAAAACTAAGTATGGAACTTGAGGAATTAGCTTAGGTTCTAGATGTTTTCCAAAAAAAGCGCTAATAAGAAGAGCGTTTCATTTATAACCATTAGATCTTTAACGGCTCCTTCTAATCAACGACTCACAAAAAAACGCTATTATGAATAGCGTTTCAATGGCTATTTTTTTTGAATTCGAAATTTTCCCTATAAATTGATCACTTCTCAGCTCAGACCAAACCCTTTCAATCTCTAGATTTTTTTCTCCATCTTTTTAAAATTCATTGCAATTCAGACTTTTTTTTTTAACCATGGAAAAATATGCTACACCCGAAGATGTTGCAATCACCAAAGCTTGGATAAACATTGGAGTTGATCAAAGATCTAACCAGTTTTGGGAGCGGATATTCGATACCTATGTAAGCAACTTTGGGAATAAGTATGATAGGACTGTTCATAAGTTGCAGAATAGAATTGGTACCTTGAAAAAAGATGTCAAAAAGTGGGTTGGTATCTTAAGAAATGTGCATAGAAACAATGCAAGCGGATGTGGAATTTATGATCTTGTAAGTTTTATTAAGATTTCTTAATGTATATCATTTTGTTTTATTGAAGGATTTCTAACTTGGGTTTTTGTTTGTTTTTTGTAGGAGAGAAAAGCTAGAATGGAATATAGTAAGGTTAGCAAGGGAAAACCTTTTAGAAATGAAGAGGTGTACCGACTTTTCAAAGCCCATGTTCCCGGATTCAATCCTGAAGAATTTGATCCTACCCAAAATGAGGAAGATGAATCGGAGGCTCCTAGTGCTAATGCTTCAACAAGTAGTGCTCCGGCAAGAAGCGACCAAATATGGCATGAAGAGGATGGCCCTCGTCGACCAACGAGAAAAAGGGCTCAACAAAGGGAAGCTTCGGAGCTATCGTCCATCAACGACGGAACCGACCGTATTTTGAAACATTTTAGTGAAGAGAATGCAAAGAAAACGGCAAGGTTGGATGTACAAGAGGAATATTTATTAACTGTTGCAGAGACAAACAAGAAATCCTTGGATTTAGCTTTGGAGAAACATGAACTCGAAGTGTTGGATGTGGTGATTGAGACCTTGCCGGAATGGAAGCAGCAATTTATGTTGGATAAACAAAATAAGATTTTGGAAAAACATGGTTATCCTCCTAGAACACTTGGTGCAAACTATGGTTATCCTAGCACTAGCAATGTTCGTCATTTCAATATATGAAACCATGTAGCTTATGGAACTATGTAGCTTCAATTTTTTTTTTTTTTTTTTTTTTTTTTTTCAATTTGATGTAGTGGAATCAATGTAGTTGAAGTATTTTTAGTATCAATCAAGTTTCAATTTCATTCAATTTCATTCAATTGTATATTAAACCAAACAACTAGTTTGTTCAAGAGGAAAAAATGAGAGACTAGAAAAAACACTAAGTATAAGATAGGAGAAGTCGAGTGGCTCCTGGATGTTTTTTTTTTATTAGCGCAATTAAGATTGACGTTTGGCGCATTTAAGAATGGCGCTTAACGCTATTCTCAATTGCGGTTTGTTCTACACCATTGGATTCTCAACGGCTCGTTCTAATCAACGACTCAAAATAAACGCCATTAAGAATGGCGCTTAACGCTATTCTCAATAGCGTTCCAACGGTCAGATTTTCAAAATTAAAATTTACCTATAAAATTGGCTTCTTCAACACAAATCTAACCATCCCAAAATCTCAAGATTTTCTTTGCTTCCTATCTCTCCCGATTTTATATTTTTAATTCCAAACTTTCTTTCAATCAAGTTCAAGTATGGCATACACTACAAATGAAGATGTTGCAATCACCAAAGCTTGGATGAGAATTAGTCTCCAACCGATTGTTGGACAAAATCAAGGAGTCAACAAATATTGGGAAATGGTGCTTCAAGCCTTTGCAGAAGAAGCGGATGGTAATGAAAACGGAAGAACAAGACACAGTATTCAAAATAGGTTTTCGGTGATAAAAAATCAAATCAAAGTATACATGGGTATCATACATTCAATTTATGCAAATATGCCCGGAGGATGGGCGTTAGAAGAAGTTGTAAGTATTATTTAATGAAACCTCTTATTTTCAATTATCTACATATTTTAAGTCATTAATTTTCTAAATGAGAGATTATGTTTATTTATTTTGTAGGAGGCACATGCTAGAACTCTATATTCTCAACAAAACAACAAAGATTTTGCAGTTGATCATGTGTACCAAATTCTTAAGAACCATCCCGCTTTCGGAAATTAAGTATCGTTATCTTACCAAAGATGAAGTGAACTTTGAGAAATGATGAAGCTTGACAATGAAAATCGGATAATGTTAAATTCTAAATATTAGTTATTTTAATCCATGTAATGTTGCTTTTAGTTTTTTTAATCCATCTATGAAATGAAAATTAGCTAATTTATATCATGTTTCAATTTCAAATATATAAATTTTGTTTTGTAATTTTAAAGCTTTTTTATTTTTCAATTTATAGGTAAAGAAACGGGAGTGACGCGAGAAGAGTGTAAAAATAAATAAGGCGAAACGCTAATGTTAATAGAGCGCGACGCTATTGTGAATAGCGCTTAACGTTATTCTTAATGGCGCTAAGAAAATGCTATTGTTAATAGCGCTAAACGCCATTCTTATTAGCGCTTGACTTACGCTATTTAGATTAGCGTTCAGCGCCATTCATATTGGCGTTTCTTGTCCTTTACCGCGCCAATATTATTGGCGTTTAGCGCTATTCTTAATGGAGTTTCTATGGATTCCACGGACCCTTCCACAAAACCATGGAAGGTTGCTTGGATTTTCTATGGAAGACCCCAACTTGGAAGCCATTATACTTGACATTCCATGGATTTTCCACACTTGGAATAGCTTGGATTCCACCATAAGACTTGGAGACTAATAAAAGAACCCAAATTATTGTGGGCTCAAGCTTTAGGATCTAAATATTTCAGAAATATATCCCCACTTAGAACTAATCCACCTGATAAATACTCTTGGATATAGAAATGTATTTGTAAAGAAATGGAATTGATACAGAAAAATAAGATATGTGAAGTAGAAAATGGTCTGTAGAGCTTCCATTCACTAAGACTGATAAATGAGACGAAGTGACACACCATCGAATCCAAGAAATCCATTTGTTGCCAAAATCATGCTTCTGCAAAATAGTAAATAAAGAATGCCAATTAACATTATCGAAAGCCTTCTCCATATCGATCTTGCAAAGTATACCAGGTTTTTTTTCTTTCAGTCTACTGTCCACACATTCATTAGCGATTAGGACACCATCAAGGATTTGTTTTTCATGAATAAACGCCCCTTGAAAGTATGAAATAAGATCCGGCATAACTTTCCTCAACCTTACTGCGAGCAATTTGGACAAGATCTTATAAACACTACCTATGAGACTTAACGGTCTAAAGTCTTTAGGCGTACAAGATTTCTCCTTCTTCGGAATTAAAGTGATGAAAGAACAGTTAAATCTCCAATCAAGAGATCCGTACCTGTGAAAGTCATTAAAAAGACTCATAAGATCATCTTTTATAACACCCCAACACTTCTTGAAAAATTCAGTTGTAAACCCATTTGGTCTTGGCGCCTTGTTACCACCCATCTTCTTAATCACTTCCCAAACCTCCTCTTCAGTGAACTCACGCTCAAGCCAGACTTTATCCTCCTCGATAATTTTAGGAAAATCAAGATTCTCCATACAAGAGTTCACCTCTTCGCCTTGGGTGAAAAGATTAATGCAGAAACTTCTTAATTCTTTCCTTAATAATACTTGGATCAAAACAGTCTGAACCGCCTACTTGTAGTTTCGCAATGGTGTTGCGATTCTTCCTTGCACTTGCGATACTATGAAAATAACTTTTGTTAGAATATCCACACCGAAAATCATTCGCCGCCCTTAAATGCCATTTCCTAGCTTCTATTGATTCTAGGGACGGAATTAGGGGGTGTCTTACCCAGGCTGAAGCCCACCCCAAAATTTCTAAAAAGATGTTTTGTTAGTGTAATTTTAAACATTTGTAAAATTTAGCCCAGGTGTAAATTTTAATTAGCCCATTAATTGTTAAGATATGATTCTGCGTGGAAGAAATCAGAAGATTTTGGAACCCGGTCCCGCATGGATTAATTTTTGTTTAGCATCTCAACCGTTCAAAGGCTATAGGGAAAAACAAGTATACATGATGTTTCTTAAAATCATATATTGAATGGGCTCACCTGTTACGTGTCAGTTTGATAAAATAAAATTGTGTGTCAAATGGGGATGTCTTGTCCTTAACTAAGCAAGCGTTTGTCCACCTTTAAAAAAAGAAAAAAAGCAAGTGTTTGTCCAAAAATTCATTTTTCTTCTATGAAATGACTACAATTATATGTATATCTATGTATAATAAAAAAATGCAATGTATTCATGAGACAAAAATACGATATGTCATGACTTATTATGCGTATATGTACAAACTCCAAATATTTTTGCATCCCTATAATAACCTTTAAAACTAGAAAAAAATTGGGCGGCCTTCGGCCGCTAAATAAATCAGGATTATTATTTCGATACGCAAAATTATTCCTCCCTAATATTAGTTACAAGGTGAAAAAATTTGATTCAAAGCTTTATGCTCCAAGGAAAAGAGATCGTGTGGCAAACCCATACTTAGCTTTAAGTATATTACCGCAGTTGTCATTTTTGCGGTTGAGAGTTCGAGAAAAAAAATTTAGCCCACCCAAACATAAATTCCTGGTTCCGTCGCTGATTGATTCAATATCTCGCAGCTTGATTTTGCATTGAGTTCTCTCCTCGAGTTGTTGATGATGTAAAGCACTGGCTTCCTCTTGAGTATTCAAGTCATGAATTCTTTCCGTAAGAGAAGCTTTTTCCCTGGTTACATTATCGAACTCCTGTAATCTCCATGGCTTGATAAGGTGTTTCAAGTTTTGGAGCTTTAGAAAAAATTTAGTGCTTGCACTACCATTATAATCCATAACCCCCCACCACTGCTCAACCTTCCTCACAAAATCATTGTGTTCTACCCACAGTCTATCTAGTTTGAAATATGGCTTCCAGAGCATAACCGGCTCTGTTATCACCAAAATAGGATTATGGTCCGAAATCGTTCTTGTCAACACCACCTGAAGAGCATTAGGAAATGCATCCTCAAAATCGTGACTAAAGAGAAAATGATCCAGCCTACATAGAATAGGATTAGCCTGATTATTAGACCATGTAAAAGACTCCCCTATCAACGGTTGATCTATCAACTACAACCCTAGAATGAAATTATTAAACAAAGCGTGTTTCTCCTGTCCCAATCACCTCGATTCCTCTCTGCATTCGATCTCACGACATTCAAATCACCCACAATGCATATGGGACCGTTCCACCATCTTCTTGCTTCCTCCATGTCGACCCAAAACTCCGTTCTTGGATCAAAATCACAAGGACTGTATGCATTCACAACAGCCCGGTTTTAGTTGTATCCTTCGGTGTCTAATCAATAAAAAATGGGTCATTTACAGAATGGTCATACTTTTTGTAATTTGGTCACAAAATGGTCACATTTTTGTAATTCGTTCACAAAACAATCATACTTCCATCCGATTTAACACTTTTGCATAAAACAATGTTATCTTTTCCTAAAATAACCTCTTTCAGAATACCCTTCCCATTTAACTAATTAGTTGAAGTAGTGGTGATAAAGTGGTGGTGGTGGTGGCGGTGAAAGCTTAAGAATCTTCACTAAACCTCGTAGGGGAAGCGGTGAACCCTTTAGATGAATGCAGTGTAAAGAACCTGAATGTGGTGTAACGATCATGAATGCGGTGTAACGTTGTGTAAGTGGCGGCACCACCACCTATAAATAGCACCACCGTGAAAACAATTACAATGAAGGCAAAATTTAAAATTGTGTATGGAGGGATAAGTAGGGAGGACACATAAGTAATTTGGTTAATACTCCCTCCGTCCCACCATTAGATGACCTACTTGGTCTAAGATCTTGTCCCATCATTAGTTGACCTATTTCACTAATCAAGGGGATATCTCTAAAACTACCCTTTTGATTGATTATCGGTATCATAAGAAATATGTATAATTTGATATTCATGTTTATACTCGTTACGTAGGTGTTTTAAAATGATTTTCAACGGTACAACATTTACGAAAGTCTATGGTATAGTTTGAGAGATAAATGATTTCTAAATTTAACAAATTATTATCCATAAGGGTATAAGTGTAAAAAATACTTAAAAACACTCATTTTCATTCATTGCCTTAAGAATTGTGCAAACTTCAACTAGGTCATCTAATAGTGGGACGGAGGGAGTATATTTAACTATGAGTCATCACTTAACTCTCTTTTTAACGGAAGTGTGACCATTTTATTAATAGTTTGTAACAGTAGGATTGTTTTGTAAATATTTTGCAATATATCCTAAAAAAAATTTGCTTCTTCCAGAAAAACTAAAAGTGATGCACACAAAACGTGGGGAAAACTAATTAGTGCACTGTTCAAATAGGAGTTCTTTTGAAGATTAGTCTAGCAGCACCACTTTATTTGTATTCTACACAAGTGAAGTAACAAAATTCATCATGAGAAATTATCATACGTTGAGTACTTGGACATGCATTTTTACTGGAGATGCCTTCACCGAGGAATGGCCGTTGGATCATAGCATCTTTTTCAGCATACTCCGAGTTGATGGAAACTTTCATGTTTAATGTTTACGCGACCTTCTTTATTCCATACTATTATATATGCTTCAAAATGAAATTATGTACTTTAATTTTGTGGAAAATTCTCATTTCCATTGTATGTTAAGAGAAATTCAATATGATAATGATATTTCACAAATTGAGAAGCTTTCAAAATAGAAGAATATAAAATAAGTGTATCGAGAATTGAGGATGATGGACGATTGCTCTTTGTTGCAGGACCATCGCTTATGCTATGCACACTGTTTTTTTCCCACATGATGCAAGTGTATTATCAACTCAATTGAAAGTAATTTCATCTAGATTTTAGAATAATAAAAGAAATTTTTAGGTAAATTTGCTAAAAAAAATTATGGACAACGCAGTAGCAAGCATGAAAACTAGCAAGACAATATGAGCCACTTCTATTAGAGCTGACTCCTAGATTTGAATCTTTAGACCTGTGAGGTATTGTCCCCCAAGGTTTCTACTGTGACACATTGATTTTCTCGGACATTTCAGCATTAAAGTTGGCCGAAGGACATTTGACGTACTATTGAGACTGAAAGCATGACTTGACGGAAATAATTGGTTTAGGGTAACCGATTTTGATGGGACGAAAAAAACACGTACTATATCTTTGACCGAAATCAGGTTAGCATTTCCGGATATTAATGGGGAAAATATAAAAATCTGACCGATTAAAAGGATGAACCCAACAGATATATATATATATATCTGTGTGTGTCATTGCCACAAGATTAAACACAAGAAAGAAAGAAAGAAAGCGAAGCAAATCAGGATGAAAGACATGAACAATTCCAAATCTTCATCGTCTTCTTTTAACAATACTAGGAGGACGATTTTTTTTTGTTGTATTATCTTTCTCTCGGTAATCACTGTTGTTATCACAGCAATCTTCATCAACAACAGTACCAAACACGATAAGATTTACTCCAATAAGAATTATAGTAAGGATCGGGCGCAGTACTATGTAGCAAACTCGGCAATACGAATGTACAACTACAGGGCTAACACAAGCTTAACACTGGATCATGCTGTGAGTCTGAAATTAATTAGTATCACAAGGGATTGGTATAAATCTGGAGAATATAAAGTTGTCTTCGTAGCTTATGACGAGGAGAACGAAGCTCCTCCTGGTCGCACATATAAGGTTCATCTGTTTTTGGGTCGGAGGGCAGCTGGATCTATAATATCTTTCAGAAAATCTTGTTTTTACTTGTTTTTTTGTTCTAGTCAACTTTTTAAGGATGATTATGATTCTGATTACCAAGATGAAGAATTATGTTAATTACAATTTGTTATTCAATAAAATGGGATATTAGTGTGAATCTTTATTTAATAGTTATTTGTGCACACTCTCATTTTACTTCCTCTGGTTTATTGGTTGTAAGTGCAAAATTTTCTATTTTGTTTTGAAGGTAAGACGCTTTACTTCATCGATTGTTGTTTCCATGTACCGCAAAATCCAAACTTTTTCTTATCCCATTGCCTGGTTGCCAGCTTTCCAGCTGTTCTATTATTTATGCAACCCAATTCTGAGACATACAATTCCAAACCCTTTCTGCGAAAATGCAGTTCAGCAAAGTCACGAGTATAGTGTGATGATCTATGCGAAGCATAAACTGTGCGAGAATGAGTGATACCTGAGCGAATGTAACGCACAATGATTCCGAAAATAGTGGATTTCTTAGCTGTCATCCACCATGTAGAATCCTATATAAGGGAAGAAGTTATCACATAGAGAGGGATCTTTTGAGTGTGTGTAGACAAGAAGGAGAGAGAAAGTTTATTTGGAGAGCAAGTAAAGTAATTGTTATTTGTGCACACTCTCATTTTACTTCCTCTGGTTTATTGGTTATAAGTGGAAAGCTTTCTATTTATTATGGGACGCAAGCAATTTTGCATTCATGGGGTTATCGGAAGAGTAATTTTAGATTTCCTTAATTATTATGCTCTCACCTCTTATTTGCAAGGCAAGTATGTGTAAATTCAGCTCCAATATAAAGAATGATGTGGTTAAAATTCATCTCTTCGAAGAATGAAGCCACCGGACATACTAGTATGAGCGGACTTGCACCAGTTGTGATTGTAGGAGTATGCGGTATTACAGTATTTAGTGTAACTTTAAATCAATAACATCATTCTTTCTCTTTCAAACCTACAGTGTTTATATCTTGTCGACGGGCACAATGCCGAGTAAATCGAAGCATTTCTTCATGACAACTGCTGTTGCTTCACATAACAGTAATCGGCTGGTCTGCTTTGGTGATCCAATAACCTGAAAGTCATTGCAATATTATTATCAGTAAAAATACAACCTCAGTTCATCGAAAAGATTTCCGACTCCCACGTGTGAATCATTGATTCTGTTGAACAAATGAAATACATATTTTTCCTACTAAATTATATTAACTGTGTGAAATCATGTAGATTAAGAAAATCTGTCAACAGAAGGAAGTTTGAGAATTGTAAATGCTGCTTAAGTTGGATAAAATCATACCCGGCAGTGATGGGCAGAGTGAAATGTTGCAAAATGCTCTGATAGGTGATAAAGGTAGTCGCATAAAACATTTGGCTTGAGAGTCAGACATGCCTCTTCGACAACCTGAAAATGGAATTGGGTCAGCACATTTACGTACTTTAGCAGTACAACCAACATTGGAACATCAGATAGTGATGTCTCTAATACAGCAATGCAGTCATAGTGTTTACTCGACAAAAAGGGAGATATTATGTCATTTAAAATAAAAATTACTCGAGAAATTAAACAATGATTCAATTCCTACCTCAGCAAACTGAATAATATGAAGACCCAAAGCACGCTCTTCTTTTTCATCCAGCTCGATGGTTCCTGTCTGTTCAAAGTGCACAAATGTAAGCCAACTTAAAAATTGATCTTCGAGGTTCCTCATAAACCATTTGATGTTGTAATGAAGAAGCTAGGTTTAAGCGATACAATTTTAATATCACGCCACTAGGTTTAACTAAGGACATTCAGCTGGTTAGGATAACACTTACTTTCTTTAATTCTTTGATATCTTGATTAGATTTTTTGATGATGGAACAAATACGAGCGTGTGCATATTGAAGGTAGACAGCAGTATTTCCCTGCACACAAAAGAAATCAATCGTTAATATCTAAAAAGTATATACATATCTCAACCTAGCAAATAACAAATCTAGTCACTCATAATGATAAGATTTCCCATTCAAATGAAAAGAGTGGAAGGAAAAAAGGTTAAGCACCTTATCATTAAGCATACGATCGTAACTAAATGGATAATCTGTTTCCCTATTGTTCTTCAAGTCTGCATACCTGTTAGACGACAAAATCGATAAATACACACAATAATTCTAAAGTTGGCACAACAATGGCACGAGAAAAGCATAAATATGGGGGAAAACATACTTGACTGCTGCATAACCAATTTTCTCCGCTATTTGTTCAAGCTCCTTTGCAGTCCACTCTGCTGCCTTGCCTACTTATAAAAGAAACAAATTAAGAAGACATTCAAGAATACGAGAATAATTCAGACTTGGATGGAAACAAAGGTATGTTGATAGCTAATTAAGAAATTCTATTAAACCAACTCGCACCTCGTTCAATAAGTTCAGCTTTACATCGAGTTTTGGCTTCATCAAGTAAATCAACCAAACGGACCACATCACTGGAACGAGTCTTGAAAGGCTTCCCATCATCTCCAAGAACTAACCCGAAACTTACATGACTTGTTTTAGGATACGAATTCTCATCAGCAGGAAGCCAACCTGCACGTTTGGCAGCCTGTAACAAGAAGTATAAATTAGCACTACACTTCCACCTTCATATGCCCCGTGCAAAATAATAATTATCCGCCGCAAGTGCATAAGTTTAATTATTACTCCATATTTCATCAAGTTGGATGGCGGACAATCAGCCATGTTGTGCCCGATCAATCTACTGGGTCCTTTTGAGGTACCCGCATAAATGAGATCACAATTTATATATGTAGATATCGTACATAAGATAGAAACTGCAAGCGCATAAAGTACTCTGGATGAGATACTCACAGCAAAAAACATCTGAAAGTGGTTTTTTGATTGACTGACATCAGTGACATAGATTATCCACTCAGCTTTCTCTTCATTCAAACGGTACCTGCAAGCATAAAGCGCCAAGTTTTATTAGAACTAAAGTTATGTACAAATTGACACATTTTTGTGACCTGTATCCAAATACAACCGCATAAGGATTATGATGCAATATTTAAATTACTAAGCATATGCATAACTCGCTCAAAACTTTCCAGATAGCAAGTATCACACAACTTAATCTAGAAGGCATATAAGTCGTAGCATAAAAATATCAGAAACTAACCAAAGAGCCGTTAGATCAGTTGAAGCATAGTTGTAAGCCCCATCCCTTTTCACGACAATTAAAGGTTTTTTTTCTCCTTCAATGAAAATCACACGAGCCTCGTCATTTTCCTCGATCAACCCTTGATTACTCAACCCCTCCAAAACTTTAGGAATAAAGGGCTTATAAAAACTTTCACCCTTTTCCTCCAGAGAAACCCCAAGGCGCTCATAAATTTGGCTAAACTCTTGTCGACTGATCTCACAGATCGTTGACCATGCCTTGTGATATTTCTCATCCCCTCCCTGGAGAAGGACCACCCCTTGCTGGGATTTCTTCTTAAATATTGGATCAGATTCAAATTTCAGTTTTGATGCCCTGTAGAATGCCTGCAAATCTCCAATAGCTTGCTCCCCTGCGTTCTCCCAGTCAGGGAACATCTCGAACAAATACTCAATCAACATACCAAACTGAGTTCCCCAATCTCCAACATGGTTCCTTCGAAGCACTTCAACATTAGAGTACTCCAGCAAACGAGCAATGGTATCTCCAATAATTGTTTGACCTCAGGTGGCCAACATGCATTTCCTTTGCAATATTTGGAGAAGAAAAATCAACCACTGCTCGACTGACTCGTAACTTTGGAGCCCATATTCCGATACCTTTCTCTAGCATATTTTGTATAGTCTACAAGATATATTGTTAAACTAGTTAATTCTATTTTTGAAGGGGAAAAAGATAAAAGAAAATTCAGAATATACATTACAGCAGAACACAAACCTTAGCTATCCATTTTTTTTGTAATGTTACATTCACAAAGCCGGGTCCAGCAACAGAGCTAGACTCGATCATTTCTGATTCTGGCAAATTTTTCTAAATGGCCTGGAGAAATAAAAGAAAATAAGCATATGAAACTACGCAAGCTATTCGATCCCCAAGTGCACAAACTTAAGTTTATCAAACAAAAACAACGCTGTCGTTTACTAATAAATAATACAGCAACAAGGAACACATTGAAGAATTAATTACCTGTCCTGTTGAAGGAGGACCCTTGAATTCAGTGTTCTTTTCTTTTACCTTCGCCCAGCAGTCCATAGCATTATTACTTAACAACATCAACAATAATAAAAATCAGTTCTTCAAATAAACAAACAAATATTAGTATATGACAGATAACAAAAGTTAGTGCACAAATGAAGACCATATGTACATACCATTGGTAATCGCCGAACTTCCCTGTGCATATTTTCACCACAGGTGCAATAGCGGGTTCATCAGGTAGTGTAACTTTTAGTGATGTTTCAAATAGTTTTGACAGCTGTTGTTTCACCGTGCCCTCATTGTCCTCTTCAGCCTAATGTTACACAAAAGCAAAAAAAGGAAACAACATGATAAGAAGCTATAAACATTACAAAGAGAATAATCTCATACTAGAAAACTGAAGGCATCATGTTTACCATGGTGATGCAGATTTGATTGCTGAAAAAGTTCTATTGTTAAGCCCGCAAGAAATCTGTCCGAATCAGGGACGGACCCAGGAATTAGTGTTGGGTAGGGCTAAATTTATGCAAAAATAAAAAAAAATGTTCCAAGAGATTAAAATTAAACACTACCACTTGTTTATAAAAAAAATACCTAATAGACTCTTGTCGCCAATCGGTGTCACGTGTTTTAGTAAGTTGTCAACAAGATAAAACAAAGAAGTAAGATGCACACTGAAAAAAATCAACTCAAAAGGATGATCTTACAAAGATACTCAATAGTTTATGATGGTACTGCACCATGATAGGCAGCAATAACAATCTCAAACAAAACTACCATTTAGACATTCCATCCAGACAAGGTCCAAGAGGCAAAGCATAAAAAAACCATTGACAAAAGGCAGTTGAGGATGTTATGAAGAAGAACTTAAAAGTTATAGAAAGAAAATACTCTTACGATTTACATATATGGAAACACACCTAGAAATATTAAGTGATCGAGGAAATGTTTTACAAAGTAGCAGCAAAGGCTTATTAGTTATTTCAGTAGTTCGATTCACAGAATCACATTAGTAATGCTAATTTACAAAGCGAAATGGTTTCATCCCAAGCAGATGAAAAACTGTTAAGATTGCAAACATGGCATAAAATGACGATAAAACGCGATATAGTTTCATCCCAAAACATGGCATCAAATGACGACTTCATATTGGAGCTGTGAACATCTTACATTCTTACGTAATGGGGGTCGGTTTAAAAACTGGACTGCAAAACACGTGGTAGACCAAGATTATAATACTGGTTACCCAAAATCACCATTTTGGTTGCTCTTGGTCCAGCCAAGAAAATATTATGCCTAAATTACTAGCAAAAACAAATAAGGTCTCATTCGTACTATACTATTTAACATTTATACCATATAATGCTTGTGACATTGAGAACATAACAATGAGAAGTGACGACAACAAAACAACATTGTAGCAATTCGAATGATTGCAAATTCTTAAATATAACCACATTAGCAGTTCTACAGAACCACGGGAGCAATACGCACTTTCCAACGTTCTTTTTGTTTATTATGCTTACGGCACCAAACATTATTGACTTCAACATATTGTATGTGCATGTTCTCAAAGTAATAATCTCGAAGAAAAACCCTAATTTCTAAACAAACACAGTATCAGAACCCTTGTAACAATTCATCCACGAAATCAGTTAATCAAGATAACAAAATTAGAACTACAAAAATACATAACCAAATTAAAGCCCAAGTATTTTTGTACCAACAATACAATTACTTTAGAATGACAAGCTAAAACAGAATAATAACAAAAATTTCACTTATTACTTTGCCGAAATTACTTTAGTATTTTTGTTATTACTGGGCTTATAATAACAACACTAACAAAAATTTCACTTATTACTTTGCCGAAATTAAACAAGAAGGCAAAGAATTACCGTGGTTCGGCAGTGGAGCAAAAACTGACTGTCTATTAAAATCTGAGAGTACACAACTTTAGAGTCTGTCTCGCACCTCTTGGAACACGATTCTGATTCTAAAACCAAAGAGGACTATGACTCCTATTTATAGATTTAGATATTTATTGGTATGGAATCTGCCTAGAAATACAAGTCTTGATAGAGAAAACTAAGACTCCAAAAACAGAAGAAATTTACACGAGTCAAATTAAAGAAACGAAACTTGAGTTCCAAGGAACTTATGATACTGACTGTTTAATATGAAATAAGGCCGACGGAAAAAGGGTCAATAGTCTACTAGTAATAGTATTCAACGAAATGAACTGAAAAGGATATAACGAAGAAACTTTGGAAAAGCAGTGGTGTGCAAGAAAGTTTGGTTTCATTTGTTTAGGTTTGTAATCCAGTGTAACATCCTATCTGTTTGGTTTAGTTCGAAAAGTTTTCTAAACCAAAAACCATAATATTTGTATCATCATATCGTGGTTTTACAATGCTTCGGGGACTGGATTAATACCTCTGTCCTATAAGAGGGACCGGATCTGGTAATGCACAGCTACTTTTTAACGAAAAGGATTAATACACCCAACCAAAGAACCGAAATCTGTACCGTATTAGTGGGGATGGTGGGGCCTACTTTTAACCTTACCAATTCCGAGGCTAAGTATGCTGGGTTGTGGCCGTTGGATTCCCCACCGGACAAAACGAAGTACAAAATCTTCAGCGTGTAGCATCTTTGACTTTTTAATCAGTTACTTTGTTAGTATTATCTACCATGTGTCACATCACCAGGGCTATTGTAAATAGTTTTTAATGAGTAAGACTGCTTCTTGTGATATACAGTTTGTACTTTGTACATCCAAGAGTACGCAATTCTTAGATGCTATGAAGCACGGATACTGATACGGGGATTCGTCAATTTTAAAAAACGGGGATACGGGATACGTTGGGATACGGATACGGGGATACTGATACGAGGATTCGTCAATTTTAAAAAATGGGGATACGGGATACGTTGGGATACGTGTATTAATTAAAAAATATTTAATTTATTAATAGTGAAAAGAATCACATAAAGTAAGAAAATTCTAAAATACTATCTGGAATATTAAAAAAATAAATAGATAAATAGATAAAAACTATCTAAACTCTCGCTGACCCATCACTCATCAATATTGAATAAGAATGTTAGGGTTAGACATTTATATACTGCTTCTATAAAATAATTTTTGATAAATACGAATATATTACATATCTAAATTTTTTTGACATATTCTGTATATAAATATTTGGCATTATATATATATATATATATATATATATATATAATATATCTTATACTATAAGAAGTGTCCCCTCTAGAGTATCCGAGAAGTATCCCAAAAGTATCCCCTACCCTTTTCGTAATTAATAAAAAGGGATACTTTAAACGAGGTGTCTGATATGTATCCCCAAGTGTCCCCAAGTGTCTGACACTGATACGGCGTCCGACACGGATACGTCACCGGTTTTGAGGTGTCCGTGCTTCATAGCTTAGATGCCTTTGGCATGAGATATTCACCACAGTAGCTAATTGTCTACCGGTCATCCCAGGTCACCACTGCCGTACCACTGGTCCAAGGGAAGAAATCCACCTAACACAATGGCATGGTGGGATGCTCCTTAGTCTTATGGGCCAGATTGGAGGTGCTAGATTAGCACTTAAGTGTTGTAATTCAAAAAAAAAAGTGTGGCAAAAAAGTTAACACTAGTTCTCTCCTACCAGTTGCTAGAATGTGAACTAGCATGCTAGATAGTTACGCTGAATGATTCAGCGCTTGAAAACCACCTTTTCGCAAAATGGTTCAGCGCTGGGCTGACGTGGACTACTAATCTAGCTGCTAGATTAGCACTCCCATAAGACTTAGGAGGTAGTCCTGACTTCTTATCTAGCTACTAGACTAGCACCCCATAAGACTAAGTCTTAGGCTAACCCATATGGGCTAGATTGAACTGCCAGATTGGCCAAAAAGTGTTGTAAATCAAGAAAAAAGTGTGGGAAAAAAGTTAACAGTACTTTTGGATACTTGTCCCTCCTAGCATTTGCTCGCAATCCAACTAGCATCGAGATTAAAACGCTGAATGATTCAACGCTTAAAAAGTGATATCTACGCCGAACGATTCAGCGTTACACGAATATTCTAGGGCAGAGCGCTGAATAAAAACGCGTTATCACTCTGAATTCTCACCTGTCACTTTTCACAATTCACGTTCAATTCTATGAGACTATCCTCTCACTAGACTAGACCCCCTCCCTCATAGGCATTACACACAACTGATGCATCACTTATCATCTCACTAAACTAATATATACTATTATATAAAGCGAACCCACCCTTGCTACAGTGGTTATGAAGCTGTAAATTATGTTTGACAATTTTCCCCCTTATCATAACTACACAATAAATACCCTATAAATAAACTGAGGGTATATTAGTAATCCAGGTTATTTACAAGCAAATTTTTTCTGTTTACAAAATTATGAATTGTAAAATGGGATCCAGTGCGTAGGCACGTGCTGAACATTCCAGTAATAATAAATAGAGTACCAGACCCTCTTTTTTTACTTTATAAACTATAGTTGATCAGATCAGACCATAACTAGTCACCATCACTGGCACTATTTAATTCGTACTCTATAGACATTTGAGCACTATTTAATTCCTACGCTGTAGACTTTAGCTATTAAGAAGTAGTCACCATCACTGCTTTATTTTCTTGAGCGCTGTTTGGTTCCGCGCCCGGCGTTGTATGGTTCAACGTGCAACGCTGTTTGGTTCTGCGACTAGTTGCTAGATTAGATGTACCATAGGACTTACGAGGTTATCCAAGCTGACATGGACCGCCAATCTGCTAGATTAGAAGACCATAGGGGTTAGCCTTAGTCAAGGTTTTGTCAGCTTCCTACAAGAGTGACTATGGGAAGTTGGTTTTGGAGCCCAAGTCCCCGTCAGTTCAATTAATTGGCACCAACATGGAACTTTCTTATTACACGGTTTCCAAAATTGAGGTTGTCACTACGGAGAGGAATGACTAATGAGCAATTGACTAAGATTAAGAATGTGAATTCAGCATTCTTCTTAAACCTGGCGAGATTGGGGTATACCCAGATTAATTGGGGTATACCCAATTTTAAAGGGACTCTTTTTATGGGTTTTAGGGGGAGTCCTAATGGGTAAGTTACAAAACTACCCTCACCCTTTAAAAACCTATTACCCTAAATCAGTTTTAATCTTTTCATTTTTTTCCTTCTTCTCTTCTTCTTCTTCTCCTCCACGTCCATATCGGCTCCATCACCCCCACCACCATCAAAACTCGTCGATTAATTCATTGACAACATCGATTCGAAAACTCCGATTAATCTTCATCAATGGATCCACCACGGTGTAAGGGAACTCGTATGAAAGACCTTAATCGAAAACACAATCAATACAACCTTGGAGTTGCAAAAATAGTTCAACATAAAGTGAAGAAAAAAAAAAGTTGATGAAGAAGAAATTGAACCCGCTCAAAACGAAGAAATGGTGCGAATAAGAAAGTAAGGGCCTACTTAAACTCACTCAAGTACTTCAATTTCATGTTTGCATGTCAAATTAGGTCAGAAAAATCGATTCTTTGATTTTCAGTTATTTCCGCCGTGAGCAAGGTTTTTAGTTATCGACCTGCTTAGGGTTTTCATAGTTAGGGTTTGGCCGGCAAGACATTAGGTTGAAGATCTTGCTTAGGTTGTTAACTACATGTAATCACACTTGCGGGGGCCGGCGGGTTATTCAACCTCAGACCTGCCGATGATAGTTTTGTTTTTTGGCCGGGATGGTTATAAAAATTTTCCTTGCCGGCTGTATTTCAAATTTGTGTCTCCTGATGCTTTGAATTTTAAAACCGGTATGGTATTTGGAAAAGACCATGCCGGCTATTTGTTAGCCGGCAATGTATGGGTAAAGGAACTTGCCGATTGGTTTTGAGAAAAAATCTAGTTAAGTACTGTGTTCATATTTGTTATACGCCGGCAGGTTATGTGAATCACACCATGCCGATTTATGTTTAGCCGGCATGTATTTAGATATCTAATCTTCCGACTATTTATCTGCCGAATTTGTTATATATGTCGAACATGCCAACCTTTAATTTTTTTTTTCTTAATCGTTCTTGTTCAGGTTGCAAAAGGCAAAGAAGAAAGCTATGAAAGCTCTTAGTCCTCCTTCAATACCTCCTCATGTTGGTGATAAACTCTTGACTTCAACGCATCGAGGGGCATATGTTGTGCCGGGAACGCTCAAGATACGTGTACCGAATGATGATTATGAACCACCATCGGAACCAGTGATTCAAACGAGACTCGGATGAAGACCAATCAATTCCATCGGTAGAAGAGGTGATGATGATGATGTTGATGAAAGAACTCCGGCTGCTGGAGGAGGGAACACTGGTGATGATGATGGTGATCAAGACATGCCTAATGTTGGAGGAGGTAATGATGATGATGATGATGGTAATGGAGATAAAGGTAAGGGTAGAGAAGATGAAATTATTGAAGAGGCAGTGGAAGAAGAGAAGAAGAAGGAGGAGGAGGAGATGGAGAACAAACTCTAGCTATTATTCAACAAACCGAAGCTTCAACTTCAACTGAAACCGGAAAGAAGAAGAGGGTGATCACTAAAGCAGCTGATTCCCACATGCCTCCCTCTCACTTGATGGTTACACTGAAAAAATATGAGAACCCAAGGGGGACCCCAAAAGATGGTGGCAATGTTCTTTTTGGATACAAGGAATCATGGGCATGTATCATCCATAATACTATCGTAAGTAATCTCAATCCGTCTTTGTTTTTTATTTAAGTGTGTAACTATCTTAAATTTGCGTCAAATGTTTGTATTTCTTTTCATTTTTTTTTTTTTGGTATTTAGGATCACAAGAATGCCGTCCATCTCATGAGGCGCCAAGCTTCATGTTCAGTGACTAAGACTTGGGATCTTGAGGATGAATGTGAGGAGGTGAAAGTGATTGTCAAGAACTCCGGGTTGTGGCCTACGGTGGAGAGTTCTAAAATTGAGCATGATAGAGTTACCGTATCTGCATTCTGTGAGAGGTTCTACGGAGAGACTGATACAATGTTATTCCCATTCGGTGAGATGGCCATAACTCCCGATGATGCTCATCAAATTCTAGTCCTGGAGGTTGAGGGAAAAGCAGTCAGTGAGGGCTTCGATAATAAGTTTTCTTTTGCGGATATTTACAAATCGTGCTAGAAATTATTCGGTTGGAATCAGGTTGCGACGGAGTCTATGCTTGTGATGAAGGATGGTCGTCTAACCAAGAAGTTTAATTTGAAGCAGTTGAGGAACACATTTTCTAGGACCAAGAAAATCTTTGATAAGGAAGGAAGGGTGAACCCGGTGCGAATCAATGCTACCGCATCAGCTTATTTGCTATACGTCCTGGGCAGATGTATCTTCCCTGACAGTTCCGGAAGCTTGGTCGACGCCAGTTATTTGCAACTATTGGATCCCTTAGATAAGATACTTGAATATTCTTTGGGTACTGCGGTGGTCGCCTTCTTGAAAAATGAGTTGACAAAGGCTTCAAGGGCACTCACTTCGCAAGTTAACGGAAACATATGTCTCTTCCAAGTAATTCTATTGTCTAAGATAAGATTCTTACTAAACTTTTTTTTTTTCATAGGTTTGGATATATGAGCACTTCCCTTCTTTGGTGAAAGCCAACTCCTACGTCAAAGTGGATGCGAATGTTGATGTTAATAAGCCAAGAGCGCAAAGGTACAGTTTTAAGGGTACTCAGGATAAGGAAATGCCGCAAAATCTTATCAAAATGCGAATGGCCATCGACAAATTGACTGCGGAGGAGGTGATATTTGATCCGTATCGGGATGCTAGAAATCAAAGTTTAATCCAAAGGAGAGATGAAGTTGCATTATACTATGGACCCTTGTTGTTGTGCACCGAAGGATATTCAATGTACGATCCACATCGGGTAATGCGACAATTGGGTTACGTGCAAGAAGAACCTCATTTCGATGAAGATAAGCCATTCATTACTGTGAACCGGGATGACTGCACCATCTCCCAAAAAACTATTAACGTCTCTTACGATCCAGCGCAAACTCAAGAACATTGGGACGATAGACAGGGCCGTAACATCGATGTGAGTCTTTTGGACGAGGTGACCACCGGTCATGAAGCTAGTGAGAGATACATGTCGTGGTACTTGGGTTGGGAGATGACTGCTGAAGAATTGGCTCGTAAGACCCAGCAACAAGTTTTAAGTTATTTATAAGTATTTTAGAGTTGTTCTTATTATTTTAAGATCACATTATCGAATCATTTTATTAATTATTTGTTGTTTAATTGAAAATAGAAGGAGCATTTGAAGACCTTTGCGAAGTTGTT
This sequence comes from Papaver armeniacum, assembly GCA_023531295.1. Lineage (NCBI taxonomy): Eukaryota > Viridiplantae > Streptophyta > Magnoliopsida > Ranunculales > Papaveraceae > Papaver > Papaver armeniacum. The sequence continues at coordinate 485,092 of JAJJWW010010013.1, forward strand.
GTGCTCCGCGAGAGAAAGAGGAGAGTATTTGTCGATTTAAGAGCAAGGCAAGCACATTGACTTTGTTAACAATGTTGACAATGAGGATGCCCATGAAATGTTCAAGCAAGCTGAGGCTGAAGTAAAGCCAGGAGGGAAGCACAGGCCAAGATGAATGCTGACAAAAATAGGGCTCGTAATGGTCGTGGTGGTGAAGGTAGTAGTAGTGGTGGTGTTCCAATAACAGAGAATTCTAAAGACTTTTAGAAAGTCATTATCCAATAACAGAAACTCTCATAGATTTACAAAGACTCCCTATCGACTAACAAGAGATTTGGAATGTCTCCAAAATTCCCTATAAATTTCAATTGACTAACCCCCTCTACGTGAAAATTCTAAGAACATCATCTAAAGTGGGACAGTGGGAGTATAATGCTATATTTTATTTTTAGCGGGAGAGGGAAGTATTTGTATTAAATAATTTTTGAAACAGAAGGGCACTTGTGGAATAATCACAGTATTTATTAACAGAGTTCATTTAATATAAATTTGTATTAATCCCAAGGAACAAATTAGCAACCTAAGATAAAAAGACATAGTTAATGCAATATTATCCTATGCACCCATGCATAGGATAACATGACCCAATTTTTAATTAAAGCATCTCCAACAGAGGGTGAATCTTCTTTTTTTTTTCAGTGACACTGACACATAGGATTTTAAACCCCCGTTAAGTTTAAATCCAACTCCAGCAGTAGGGTCCTACAAATTAGGAGGGACCAATTACTAATTATGAAGGTGTTTAAGAAAGTGTTATCTACACCTCCGGCTCCACCTCCACATAGTATTTTTCACTAATTTTTTATTAAAATTTCCTACCGTTGGGATGGTATTTTAGATATGAGGTTTTATATTTACTCTAAAAGCCATATAGGATTTTTTGGACCTTCTATTGGAGATGCTCTTAGAGAGAATAAATATGAAAGAGAAGGATAATCTAAAGATAAAGTTTAATGTAAAGAGTATATCTAACTAGATCTGTTTGTGTCTTTTCCAACGAGACATATTTTAAAATTCCATTACTTTCATACTTTATGATTTGGGTGCAATTTACCAATTTTTCGGTTTTGTTTGTCCTTGTTGATGAGTGAATCCGGCATCTTGATGAGTATCATATCTCTATAATCATTGATCACGAGTTTCCGCGGTCAACATTAATTCCCAATTTCATAAAAAATTATCTCTTGCATATAGTTTCCTCCAACATCTCATAAAAATTCACGATAATGTAAAGGTTGCAGTCATCAGGGACGGAGCCAGAAATATTTTTTAGGGGAGGCTAACTAGGCAAAACATAAATTCAAGGAGGGCTAACTAACAATTTTTTCTTCTAAATAACAAAAGTTCCAAAGGATTTATAATGAATTCACGAGAAACAGGGGAGGCCCCTGCCTCCCCTGAACTACACTAAGATCCGTCCCTGGCAGTCATCATTGACAAGGAGATGTCAACATGTAATTAATCTGGATTTGTATTGTGTACAAGACATAGAGACAACGCGTAAACTAGGCATATTTATAGCGAATGAGACGACATGACTCACGGCGGTCATATTGTATTTCTCAGGAAATTTACATGACTCAAACGTGATTTGGCGTATCAAACGTGAGAAATTACATACTCATGCCAATACAGACAAATGGTAGCTAGTGATACAAATCCCATTGAACTAGTTTAGGCCTTTTAATGGCAGGTGAACAAATACTGTACGTATTTGGTGCAACTAGTTAAAAGATTCTAGGATACATTTTGACTTAGGATGGTGGTAGTACTGCAAGTGTGCCCATTGATTGAAATTTTAACAATAATTTGAGCAGGATACCGTTGAATATCTTAGGAATGACGTTTGTTGTTTTTATGTAATAATAAATTTGCTTCAAAACTCCACTAATTTGCTTTAATCACATTTGTGGCGTGCAAACACAAAATTGTCATTTTTCACAGAATTTTTGTTTTCTTTTTCATGGACATACGATTTTTACTAGTTTACACCATTTAATATAAAGATTTTCCACTATACGAGTGAATGGTCGAAACAAACTACGGAGTAGGAAAATCAAGAAAAACGATTTAAACCCAACGAAGTTAATGTCAGCACTGTAAACATTGAAATGTTGGAGAAAATTAAAACGGAACACGGCACAATTTAACAACTAGTTGTTGTTAAACACGACAAGAAAGTGAACTTTAGCGAGAAGGTGGAATTTAGCTAAAAATACAACCGACGGATTAAGAATAAATATTTCCTGTTTCTAGATCTTTAATGCAGTCATCCATTTCTACTAGTTATAATTTACTAATTATGAGAATTAAAGAAGAATGACTGCGTTTAAGTTAGTCCGTGTAAAACTGTTAAGACTCTTAACAATCTAAAATTGTCCACTGTGGAAGTTATTGGAGAGCATCATCCATCTCTCGACTATTTCATTTTACTGCAACATTCATGGCATTACATAGATTCTGGCTTTACAATATCAACTATTCATCTGCTTATTACACTTGCATATATATAAATAAACTACGGGTAAAAAAGAAAAGAGGAATCAGTTGAATGCACTTCTTTTTCCCCTACAATATCCGCTATGATCAGCTGGGTTCCATTGTATTGTACTTATATTAATAAGATACTTAGATCATAATTAATATCTATAAAACAAAGATTATTTTTGGTGCTGGCTGAATATGGCGTAGGATATTCACCTCCCTCGTCACGAACGATGGCATGGCAAAGGCAGCTGTATGCATCTGGAAGAAAAAAAGATGCCATATATGTTCAGATTTAAGGGCAGACTAGGTCGACAATATTGCAATGTTAAGAGAGCACGAGAGGTGTCGAAGCTGTTTACCTCTGAGTTGTAGAACCTGAGTTCCCTTGGGAAGTCAACAGCTCCTTCTATTTTCTCAATTGGATTGACAGGGTTCAAGAAATCAACAGGTGGTCCTTCAGTCGAGCATAATAGAAAACCTATCACACCACTGCAAACAACATTGCAGTCGCATCGCATTTCTTTCACGTTCGCAAAATACCCAAGAACTATAATGTAACATACGAAAGAACATGAGTTTTACCTTGGGTATGTAGGAACACTTGTCCAGGCATAGTGGACAGAACCCTTGAATGTTATGCGGCAGATGGAGATCAAATCTTGAATAAGATGAGTATGGAGCCACATACTTTCTGCCATGTTGCAGAGAACACCACCAGGCCTCAATGCCTTCGCTACCGCTTCAAAAAAAGGTCTTTCAACAAGTTCCTGAGCAGGTCCTATATCAAAACAAAGGAGAACAATGTACCATTAATCTTACGGCCAATAATTTTAACTCAGCCTAAACATCAAAGTGTCGACGGGAAGATGGAACTGGAAGCATACCAACAGGATCAGATGAATCCACAATGATGGCATCATATTTTCCTTCAGTTGAATTACGCAGAAACTCTGCGCCTATTGAAGAAAATGATAGAATTAACACCATATGAGCATAAGTAAGTATTTAAACTTGGAAATGTCAAGGAATATATTGTTGTTGCATTTCATGTGGCATTACCATCACCAACATGGAGTCGAACACGAGGGTCCTCAAAACCAATAGATAGCTCTGGAAAGAACATCTTGCTAACCTATAATTACCAATGCCAATGGATAAGCGAAATTTGAACGAACCATCCAAAAGATGAAAATTAATGCAGTACATACTTCTATAACCATATCATCTATCTCACAAATGTCAATGATCTCTACGGATTTATGGCGAGAAATTTCTCTTAGAACACCACCATCTCCGCCACCAATAACCAAAACCTACGTTAATCATACCCCAAAACAGAAATTAATAACAAAACTTGAAAAAACTGCGACACGTAAAAGAAAGAGATGCGAAATTACATTTTTTGGGGATGGAATAGAACAAAGTGGAAGGTGGGATATCATCTCCTGATAAGCACATTCGTCTTTCTCCGTCAGTTGCACAATACCATCAAGCACAAGCACTTTCCCATATTTCAATGACTGCCGGTAAACAAATGAAGTTTTTGGTCACAAAGAACATTATTCTTACGTTAACAAAAAAAATACTCCCTCCGTTCTTAAATAATAGGCTGGTTTCATGTACAGGAAAAGCAGTACATAGCTAATGGAGGTGTACCTCGAAAACTAGTATCTCTTGGTACTTCGACTTTCCCTTGAATAAGATCTTTTCTACTTTTAATGAATGTGCTTCTCCTACAGACATGAGACCACAAGCAATGAATATATGCAACAATCAAAGTTGACTCATGAATTAGACTGGAGCTGGCATTTGCATTTACCAGGCCACATAGGATTGTTATAGTACACATCGCGAACACCTTCTGCATTACAAATCGGAATACGAAAAAATTAATTCATGCATTCAAGATTAATTCCCAGCGTTGGAAACTATATATGCATCAACAAAATAAGGTAAGTGTTACCAGAATAAGATGGAGCTTCGGAAAACCATCCAGAGACCACCGTGTCATGACATATTGCGTCGTTTTCGGCAGCTGAAGACATGGCTTTCATACAACAAGACGGAATTGATTTATCTGTGCAGCTCTTGCAATCATCCTTGATTCCGTCCATTATTCTCAATTTCTAAATTACCAAGAAAACAAACAATAAAAAGTTGGCTTTGAGTCAGATCAGTAGCTTGTGTGTGTTATTCGATGAGTCAGACAGTAGATCTGACCCAGAGTCGGACATACTAGTTATGATCTCAAATAAATAAAAAAAATCAAAAACGTAAAAATTTCTTTCATAATCAATATATAAGATTCAATTTATGTATATAGAGAGAGATTTCCCTTGACATAGACTTTGTTTTATCCATTTGTTCGAATGAAAAACATGATCATAAGATTCATAACAGAAGAAAATATCTAAAGAAAAATAGAGGGAAAAGAAAGATCATGCCATTGCCTGGTATAGTAATGGCGTTTCTTCTTCTTTTTCTTCTTTGCGAGTAATAAGTAATAAGTAGCGGGAACTGAAGAGATTTTATGATAGGCACATAGCTAAACGCATTTATAGACGACGCATTTATTGACGGCACAAAAGTTCAAAGAGAATGACCGCTGAAAAATGTGCGGGCACGTAATCTTCATGTACGCTAGATTGCTAGTAGTTCTCATATTGCGGATCGCTTGAGTTAGTTTGCTTATCCAACACTCTTTACTCTTCTCAAGTCTCAAGTCTCCACCGACTTGTTTTTTTAAGGTACAACACGAGACGAGCAATATGCTAAATATGGTCAAAGTGTATATTTTAACTCGGTCATGTATAGATGGAGAGGTCTATGTTTTTAAGTTGCAACACAAATATTTTAACTCGGGTCTAAAGTTTCAACTGACCATTCGTTTTTTAAGTTGCAACACAAGTAGCATATGTTAGATATGGTCGAGCATATAGTGAGAGATGCTGCATGCAGGTACAAGTAAAGGAACTAACTCTGGGATCTTTAAAGCTAGGCAGAGGCTATAGGGACGTTGCAGGGAGAAAAATGGGCAAAAGAGATGAACCTAAGTAACTTTTGGATGGAAGGAGACCCTAGTTAGCAATTCGGGGAACGGGATACGTACGTGTATTATTCGTTTGGCGGAATGTAAAGTCGGTCTACTATTCGGTCAACCAGTTTTAAATCGGAGATAGTTCGGAATGGCATACGTACGTGTATAATTCTTTTTTATGATCTTAGTACGGTATTGAAAATTCGCCATGTATTAAATGTAGCAAATGACGTTTTCATACGTGATTTTGAGGTCTAAATGTACAATAGAAACTCTTTAAATTAATAGCCTTGAGACCAGAGAAATTTATTAATTTAGAGATATTATTAATTTAGCGAGTTAAATTTTAACTTGTGCAAGCCTAGTTGGGACCATCAAATTTTATTATTTTATAGAGATAATTAATTTAATGAGTATTAATTTAAAGAGTTTCTGCTGGATATATCAATAATATATACGATATTATCAGGAAAAATTGTGTAGCCCGGTTGGTGTATGGTCAGTCATGCGAACGTGTGGTCTTGGGTTCGAACCCAACATAGTGATTTTTTGGGGTGGACAGGTGGGTTAGAAAATCCTGGCGAGATTGGGGTATACTCAAACTAATTGGGGTATACCCAATAAGACAAAATAGGTTGATTTTACTTCAATACCCTTGAACTAATTAACTTAAAATTAAACCCTAAAATTAAAAATTAAAAAACTCATAATCTTCCCTAATCTCTCTTCTCTAATCTCTCTGCTCTTCCCCTTCATCTTCTTCCATTTCTTACATGAAACGAAAATCTTGAACTTTGATTTTCCAAAAAAATCGTTGACTCTACCGGCGAAAAGAAGACTATAAATGATGTTTAAACTCAAACCCATCATTGTGTTGTGTGATTTGATTGTTATATTAGGTTAGAAATCGAAAATTATGATTTCGTGTTTTTGGCGGCAAGGTCGTAACATGCATATCTTGCCGACTTTTCATAATGACCATGGCATAGCGATCAGAATTTTTTCAACAGTAGGAAGGGTATTTTTGAATACCTTGCCGGCCAAACAACAATAGGAAGGGTATTTCTAAAATACCTTGCCGGCCAAAAAAAATTAGGAAGGGTATTTTTTAGATACCTTGCCGGCCAATGTTTTTTCAACAGTCGGCGGGGTATTTTTTGAAGACCTTGCCGGCTAATAAATTTTTTCTGTCGTCTCCTGTGTGTCAAAAAATAAAGTCGGCAAGGTCGACGAATGAAGATCATGCCGGCCAAACTTTGGCCGGCATGATCTTCATTCGTCGACTTTGCCGACTTTTTTATACTTTTTAATCGAAAGTGTTGATTTTTGATCTAATTTTGAGTATGATTTCATACAATGACTTTGCAATCCCTTTTTTAGAAGTGTTTGGGTCGTGTGCTTTCATTTCCGTTGCAAAAGATTTTCTCAAAACAATTTTTTTCATAAAAAATCTTCCCAAATAAGTTCAATCAAAAACAAAATTTCAATTCATAAGTTTTAATCCACTCAATTAATCAATCTAAACTCAATTAATTAAGCTAATCAGACTTTTTTAGTGTTAATTAAACAAGGGTATATTAGCCATTTAGAAAAATATATTGCTAAGGGGTGGCTTCTTTTACTTCAAAATGACCCTATTTTGTCTTATTGGGTATACCCCAATTAGTTTGGGTATACCCCAATCTCGCCAGGTTAGAAAATAGGCTTAGGTTTAGGTAAAATATTAAGTTAAAGCTGATTAAAAAAGTACGCAAATGTATGCAAATGACAAAAACAGATATATTTCTGAAAATAGTTTTATTCAATTTTATTTGGTTTAAAATAAATTAATTATTAAATAAAATAAAATACAAAGGCCATGGTGTAAATATAATAAATATTAAAAACGGGCCCCTAGCTCAGCTGGTCATCCCCGTTCCCCAAAGTTTAATGCGCTTCAGGAGGTCCCAGGTTCGAGTCCCCAATGGCGTGATATTGCAGGAATTAACATGGAAGGTAGTGTTAGTTTGCCCCCCTTGTGACACAATCTCGCCCCCCCTCCCGCCGTTTCGGCTCCCCTTGGCAAGGTTTCCCATGAGGCCCGTTGGTAGGCTAGCACAGCAACCTGTTCAATTAATGTAGTAGTATGTCGTTGGAGCTTACACTAGTGGAAAACAGAAGTTCCGCGACCGTCAGGACAAGTCATGTATACGAGTTATACGACTAGTTCCAACCGTCTCTGTTGGGGTCTACGATAAAGCGTAGCACATTTTGTACGACCCTTAGCCGTGTGTCTCAAAATAATGACCCGATTTCAAGTGTAACGAGGTGCAGACCCTAAGCCGTGAGTCTCGATTTAAATTATAATATAAAAAAAATATTGATTGATTTCTTGAAATGCCCGAATGGCTAAATCTGACTGCAGACAGAAAGTCAAGTCAAATCTGATGCAAACAAAGTCTAGTCAAACCGAACTCAAATTGAAGTAGTCAAATGGAACTCAAATAAAGTCAAGACAACATCAAGTCAAATTAAACTCAAAGTTTGGCTCAAAATTTGATCAAATGGGGCTCAAATTCAATTTTAAAGCTAGACCAAAATTATCCAAGTCCAAAGTATGAAAACTTGTACACTAAGTTCATTATTGAACATCAAATTCTTTTACATAGCTTCACCTTACAAAATAGAGGGACCAGTTCATTATTGAACACCTTCTGTGTTGGGATCTATATCAATTGTATAAACTTAATTCTCCAGAAATTCCGTATCATTGACTCGGTATCGGGATGCTGGAACACCGCTTGAGTTGATGGCTGGGCACACCTTCAACAATTTTGCAGCAGCAACCTTTTGAATATCTTGATTACTTCTTTATTACGCCACAACATTCAGAATTATATATCAATAATGTGACAAGCTGCATCTGTGTCTGTCAAGGCATAGAGATAGAGCGAGAGCTTTAAGCTGTACTAATGCCCTCCCAGCGTACACTGTATCAAGAATCGATCGAGAATAAGAGTCACTACACATAAACATTGGAAGATCTAGTCATCCAAACCTCCATACAGATCAATGAGATTAATATTCCAATTCATTAAAACAGGCAGCAAAGCTAACTCAAAGATATGCTTTTTGAATCATACGAATAATGAATAGAAAATTACAAAAAATAATTGAACATCTCAACCAATGAACGTCTCAACCATTCTGGTATTGGAATACAAATTCAAACTAGACTAGAACACATGCCTACAACAGATGATAATAGTCAAGCAGGTGTTCTAATAGACCCATCAACAATTACAGAGCAACAGGTGTTCTAACCAAATGAAGATACTATAAACTCAAACCATATTAAGTACACGAAACTCTATACCATCATTCTGTATCCACATCATAATATATATGTCTGCATATAAAGACCATCTTACTAACACCACCAAGTTTCGCTTACAACCCACGTAGAGGTTCTGTACAAGATTCCGGTATAAAAACAAAGCAAAATGACATGGAATCAACTAACTACCCCAGGTAGGGGAGGGAAGTCATGGAACTCAGTGAGTCCTTTTTACAAACAATATATGAAAACAAATGGTAAAAACATGAAACCAAGGTGAAATATGTAAATCAATTCAAAACTAAAATCAATATTTGTAAGACGGAACTCATTGGGTGATTTTAACAAGCATGTAATATGCTATCTCAAAGTTCAATTCATTCATCTGTTTATGATGGAAAACTAAATTTGGATGGCTGCATTCAATCTTCACAAAAACATTTATATATCCAAAAACATAATACCGTGATGTTTGGAGGTTCAATAACAGAATTTTGATTTTATGCCTATATACTTTCAGCTGATACTCGATAGGATCCATATTGTCGACACCAACGGAGTTGTGGATTGAGAATTTACAAGTTGAGAATCAATGAATAACTAAGTTTGACTACGGTACTGAAGAGATGAAAATATTAAATCCTACTTGATTGTTCATGGGGTTAGAAAGACAGAATCACCTGAATTGGGAGCGTAAACAAACCACCTCAACAAAACTCCAGCAAAGAAGCATTCTGCAGATATCCCCTGCATTTTCAAGATATGATTTATTAACATTTTGATGAATAATTTGATCCAATCAACCTAGCTACATAAATAGTATAAAGAAGTAAGTACGGCAAAAGAATATCACACATCAATATCCCTGCTAGGAAAAATGTTGGGTTTCTCGCTCCAACATAAAATCGTTCAACTGCAGTGACAAATCAAAGGTAGAAATCATGAACACAAGAATTATTACATTAATCTATAAGCAAAAGAGAAACACAAAAGGAGCATGTAAGTTCAACTATTCCATCTTTTACCACTAAGGTTGTAGCGTGGTATGCAGTCCCAAATTGTGGATGAACAAAACTGTAATACATGAGATTCATCAGATAAGTACACAGTTCAAATCGAAGTATGGGTGCATAACTGTAAGAGAAGGTAAAAACAAATTGATCGAGCTTTAGGATCAACTACCCAAATAACAAGTGGACAGTTCCAGTGTTGAGTACACTAGTCAGAACAAGTAAAAGTGTTCATCGACACACACAAATGAAAAGGGAAAGGAAACATTAAAAAGAATATATTAACAACGAAAGAGAAGCATTACATGGATGTCAGATCAAAAGGTTTTGGTATAATGCACATCCAGCAGCCAAGGCTGGAGCCACCTTCCATATAGCCATCAAAAGAGGGTAGTTCCTTCAGCAAAGGGTAATCCAGCATCGACGTCAAAAAAAGATTTTCTTATTGGATAAGTATGCAAATAAAATTCTACAACAAGGTAAATAGCTAGGAGTTTACAACACTTCAGGAAGAAACATATATGATATACCAGGGAATAATCAGCCCAATGAATAGTAAATAAGAAAGAAACGAATGAGTGAAGCCACATAACTCGCTCTAAGGTAAGATTAGAGGGCCTAGGCAAAGAAGAAGGAACATTGAGAACAACCAATGATGATGGGTAAAACCCATTGCAGCAATAAAACACCAAAATTGGCCCATAGTGACTCATATACCATGTCTTATCTTTGGTTAAACAATAATCGAGTAAGTGAACTTCTCCAACATACACTTCCACAATTTCATGGAATTGAATAACCTAAATCCATTGACAAAGATAAATCGGATCGAAACACACAAACCTTGATTTTTTTTTTAGAGTGTCATTGCTATATGATGACAACTATATGCCATGAATTTGACTTCGAATTATCAATTCTGCTGGTTTAGGAAACCCTGTAAAAAAAAAAAAGGACATCCATCAAATATTCAAGCAAATCTGAGGTTCAAATTATTGCATCATAAGAAATCATCTACATCACCATAATACGTATCAAACTATTGAATTATGAAAGAAATGATGGGTTAAAGCCTTCTTTGCGAAGTTCCAAACTGCACGGAAATACTCACATAAACAACTGGCGAATTAACCTATAAATTATGACACAGAGAGAGCTCCACTTACATTGTTGAAACTAGGACCACCCATTTACATCTCGCTATAATTGCGCCAAACTGCACAGAAATACTCACGGAATGTGTTGAGGCGTGCCTTCAGGTTAGGGTTCGAAAGCTTGCATGCAAAAGAGTGGCTACAAAAGATACCTCAGAATCAGGAAAAGTGGGAAACACACTCAATGAGGAGAAGAATCAAAACATTACAAACTGAATTAAATTTTAAGTTCCAACTTACATAGGATGCCAATAAGCAGTGCCCACGAAACAGTTAAGAGACTACATGAGGTGAACCACAGGAAACAACTCACTACAGAGACAAAGGGAAATAAATTACAATAAGCCATAAAGAAATCAACTAACAAACTCTACAATAATATACTGAAAACAAAAGGAAATTCAGTAGAGTTTTCAACGTACTGGATGCAAACACTGCCACAAACATCCACCTAGGCCTTCCATAAATATGAATAGCTCTTTTGTTCGATGGACGCCCACGAATAACAGGCCTACAAGTTAAAAATAATGACATTAAAACTTAACAAACAGCTCAATTACGTTATGAAACCACACACTACAGAAGGTAAATGATGTGTTGTATACTTAGACTTACGTAATAGGTGGCCTCATCTTTGCAGCCATATGTGGCGAGAACTGTCTTACAGTTCTGCTGACCTTCTCATTAAAAGTAACTGCAAAGCTGTAACCAATAAACCCACACTTGTGTTACTATTACACCACCAGATAGCAAAAAACATACTCTGATTACACAGCAAGACCACAATCAACAATAAACAGCAATAGCATGGTAATTATATGTAGGAATGAAAGAATTATGTCAAAAAAATGATGATACCAAACCCTGATGGAATCTCCTGCCAAACCCACATGTTTGAAATAATGAAGAGCACATCCATTCTTCCAAATAACACATAATGAAAAACAGGGTCACCACTCAATTAATAATACTACATGAAAAACAGATCAAATCCATAACATTACTCAGATTACAATTCCTCAATTCACCTTCATCCACAAACGTACAGCCCAAAATAATAATTTTCAACATTCCATTCACAAAACCCATATGTAACTCCTCATCGTTTCATTAGATTGTTTCTGAAAGCAAATCATATTCAACACCTGCAAAGAAAAATGACAAATATCAACCTGGATATAAACATCTAGGGTTTCAATATTCAAAAAGAAATCTAATCGAAGAGAGAAATAAAAACGTTAAAAAAAACCCATTGAAGTAAAAGCCCTATTTCTATTAGAAGTTTGAAGAACATCTCCATTAGCACTACCTTGACGCAATCTCAATCCCTTGAAGTTTCTACAAATTGAACTTCTAATGACTTTTAAATCATCCTCATCAGGAAACCCCTAAATCCCAAATTGAAAAAAAAAAACAGAATACAGATAAATCCCTAGATTGTAGCAAACTAACATCACGAAACATAGAAAAATTGTACGGAGAAATCTTCTACTTTACAGTTCTAAATCGATTGTAACTGATTTAAACCCAAGAACTAAATCGATTGTAGATGATTTAAACCCAAGAAAATTTCCCCTTACATTAATTTCTAAATCGAAAAAAAATTTCTTCATACTGATTCAATTGAGAGGAATCTCGAAATTAAAGGTTTCAGAGTTTACTAGTAATATGATTTAATCATGGTGGGATTTCTCTTCTTGGATTAATCTTTATTCCAGAAAGCTTGGTTTTTTTGTTGTCTGCAAACGAGAGAAAAAAAAGGGAGAGAGATACAAAGGCGAGAGATGGAAAGATATGAGGTGGGTGAAGAGATAAGGTTTTTGATTCATCCACCCGCTCACTTCAGATTGCTCAATCGTGGCCGTACACAGTGTGGGCCCAAAAATCCTGACACAAAACCACCAGATCTACATCGAAGTTTAAGGGTCTGTGAATTGGATGGCAGAATGGTAAATATAATTAGTTATTCAGAGACCGCTATATAGGTTCTCGAATTTTTTCCGTGTTTTTACCATATCAGAGACCGCTATATTTGGTCAATAGTCCAACTACGGTCAATGAGGATCTGGGATGTGGGTTGTATAATACCCATTTTCCACTAGTGTTAGCTTGTTAGGCTTCCAACTAGTTAATGTAATAAACTAATTTAAATTTAGTAATTGTACTATTTAATATTTTTTTAAAAAGTATGCAAATGACAAAAACAGATATATTTCTGAAAATAGTTTTATTTAATTTTATTGGGTTTAAAACAAATTAATTTTTTTATTAGTAAATATAAATATATTAAATATTAAATTTAGTAATTGTACTATTATTATGATAGTTCAATTTTTTTTTTACTTAACCACTTTTTAATATATATAGTAAACTTATGGTGCCTACAATCCCTGACGCATAAAAGTACAGAATTATTTAATCCTGTCCTTGTTAATGGGTTAACTGCTATTTGGATTAGCCCAATATGAAGGTAATTAAATCTCTTTTGTTTATGATCTTCAATCATTCTAGGAGAGAAAAGCTCAAAATTATCATTGGAATCTATTATTGATATTGTTTTCTCTACTGTCTTAATTGCATAATCAGTTTTAAAATGAAAAGATCCTTTTTTATAAACCTCATTAACAGGAACTTTAGGGATGCTCCAGTTTTGCAATTTTTTCTCAATATCATGCATTATGATTTCTTCTGAATTAAGAGTTATTTTATTTTTTAAACTGTTTTTTCTAGAAAACGATCTGACAAAATTAGCCATAATTAGGGATCATAAAGTTTAAACGGTCAACAGGAATTTGTGCTCTACCTTCAAACGGAAACTTCCTCCTAATTGGTTTTACGAGCTCAATGCGGCTAATATTTAACACTCTATCTCTCCCTATGAAATGGCTCTGATACCATACGCGACATTATAAAATAGAGTGTTAAACATAAAGCTAACCATTTTGACATAATTTCAGAAAATAATTGCCCAAAGGTATATTCATTATAATCTATTTTTTCCTTGGGTATTTTTAGCTTTAAGCCTACTCCTAACTCTCTCAGCAAACAAGGGAGGCAATCCAGATACAAATTTTTCTTTCCAAAATTCAGAGTCTGAAGAACAATCTTCTCTGCTGAAAAATTTGGAGAAGAAAACATCTTTATACCACCTATAATGGGAGAGAGTGGGACATTTTAGGTTGATGAGTAATTCTCTAGACCTCTCCATTTGTTGGGAGTTTGTCACTACAAAATGTAGACCAATTGTATACAATAATGTATTTACTGCATCTGCTTGATTTTGGACAAATCCATTTTCTAATATTACTTGTTTGACTGCATTTTCTATACTCCATTTAGCCTGATCAGATAGATGGAAATCCCACCATCCTTTAAGATGACCAGTAAATCCCGTAACTATGGCTTTAAAGATTTGATCATCGGGATTTTGAAAATTAATTTTTGAAGCCAAACTATACATGGTCATTTGCATAATTGTATTTAGTATATGATATTCAGTCATACCATCTATATTCCATTCTACTATAGATCTTCCATCAAAAGAAACCTGATTCCAATTGTAATCTTCTTCCAGTTGTAAATCTACTGGTGTGGGTCTTGGGTAATAATTTCTTGTAGTAGGAAATGTTGCTGCATATTTTTTACCAAAAGATATTTTATTAAGGGTACTCGGTTCTGATGTTTGAAATATTTCTTCTAATTTATCTACATCAATATTATTGTACTGTTCTTGTTTAGATAAAACATTAACAGTTTGAGATGCTTCTTTTGAAGTTTTAGACACTTTAGGAGTAGATAGATTGAGGGACTCTAGTTTTTCAACTAGAGCATCTACAAAACTATTATCAGGATTAGATAGTCTAAACACTTCTGGGTGTTCAAGGAACAACTACACTGTAACAAGGCATCAAAAGTTTGGGGTCATTTCAAAAACATTTTTGGGACGAGCTGGGTGTTCAAGGAACAAGTGAAAGATGTTTTTCTTGAGATCGACAGAAACGATTTTACTATTGCAGGGAATTATATGTGGAACGCAATCCCGTATGCCATTTGTTGGTCCATTTGGAAAGAGCGAAATAATCGCATCTTCAAGGGTACCGAGAGAAGTGACGACAAGCTAATCATGGACATCAAGGCTTTGATTCTGTATTGGGCAATCCCATCTAAATCTCTTGAGGGATTTCGTTTTCAAGATATGATTTATAAATGGGCTGAGATAGTTGAGAGATAAATTTCTTTTGTACTCTTAGAACTGGAAGGACCTGAGGGTTATAAGGTTCCATTCAGTTTACAGATTTGTAATAACCTATTTTTTCATTATTATATATATCCTATAGTTTTGCTGATAAAAAAAAAAGATAGTCTAAACACTTCTCGATTGATAATTGGGGGTGGCTTAAATAAAAGCCCCCCTCGTAACTCTTGATCTGACTTATCCTCTACTGGTTTCGATCGTATCACTAGTAGTTACCATTTGCTTTTTAGTATTTAACATGGACTCTACTCTGGTTGTCTGTTTACCTAATGATTGCAAACATAAATTCGTATAATTACCCAAATGTATTAGTTGGCCAATATCTTTTTGAGTTGCTGCTGAATTAGTTTCTCTTGATTCTGCTTTATACGAAGATGCTATAGCTCCTTTAAATGTCAAGACTATCTCCGGAGGATGTATACTCTGAATGGGTTTTCCTTCCCTTGTTTCATATGTCTGGAATGTAGTTTCTAATGTATTAAGAGATTTCTTATAATCTTCTAGACCATGATTATTGATTAAATCATCTAACCAATCAAAAAATGGTTTTTTATCCTGACTATGAATTAAGTATAGACCATAGGTTTTATATATTTTTGTCTTTCGACGAGGGGAGAATTTTGAACTGAACCAAGCTCTCTTATCTGTATTATTCGAGCCATGATATTCTTTTCTTTATTTATCTATGTCATCTAAAGGTCGTTGAATTACATTTATCTCGAAATTCAGATCTGAAAATGTTGGTTCGGGTTGTTCAGGGATGTTTTTATTACTTGATTTTGGTGTATCAACCCTATAATAAGGTTTGTTAACTTGGTGTGGAGTCTGTTAAACTCCCTCTATTGTAATATCATGTGAATCATTTGTATAGTTATTTATTGGATCTATATAAGAAGATGAGGACACAGAAGGTCTTGGTGTACTCCCTTCACCATCCATAAATTTAATCCTTGTTTTTCTAGAAGATGTAAATTGTATCTCTACCTCTCCATCCTCATATTCAATAATTTGTTGAAGGTTTTGGTTTTGACAAGGTTTTGTGGGTACTTCAACTTGCAAAGTCCACTTTTCTGGAAGGATAACTTGATCCCATTTAATTGTTCTAGGTATCACAGTATGAGCTTTACCTATGTTTGTATGAAAAAGGGTTGTTTGCCCCTTAGTATCATAAGTTTGGGCATTTGGACATAAGGTGTTCATTACCTTATAATATATTCTATAGACAACTGCTAAATTTTGAGATCCAGTGACCATATCAAACCCCTGAGTTCTAACATTTAAAGTTAGAGCTTTAAGAAGTCCCAGATCACTAAGGGATACTAAAAAGTTTGGGAAACAATTAAAGGTATATTGGACCTTCACATAATGTGGATTCAATAATTCCCAACAGCGAATCAGTAAACTTATGGTGCCTACAATCCCTGACGCATAAAAGTACAGAATTATTTAATCCTGTCCTTGTTAATGGTTTAACTGCTATTTGGATTAGCCCAATATGAAGGTAATTAAATCTCTTTTGTTTATGATCTTCAATCATTCTAGGAGAATAAAGCTCAAAATTATCATTGGAATCTATTATTGATATTGTTTCTCTACTGTCTTAATTGCATAATCAGTTTTAAAATGAAAAGATCCTTTTTTATAAACCTCATTAACAAGAACTTTAGGGATGCTCCAGTTTTGCAATTTTTTCTCAATATCATGCATTATGATAGGGAGAGATAGAATGTTAAATATTAGTAAAGGATCTTTCTCAATATCATGCATTATGAAATGGTATATTCATAATTTCAAAAGATAATTGCCCAAAGGTAACCATAAAGCTAACCAATATGGTATATATATATATATATATATATATATATATATATATATATATAATTTTCAAACCAAAAATCAAAATAAAATTAAGTAATTTTAATATTTGTTTTTATTTTTATTAATGAAATGGTATCATAAAATAATTTGAAACTAAAATATAATAATATTTAAAGAATAAAATATATGAAATAAAAAATTGATTGTATATATAGATTTAAGGGTAATTTTTGTCATTGACAAAATAAAATATGGACAAAACGGATAAATCAAGCATTAAATTTTGGTGGGACCAAAGCTTATACTTTTCTAGTTTTTAAAAGCCTGCCGAGATTGGGGTATACCCAGATTAATTGGGGTATACCCATTTTATTCCCATCCAAACTAGTGTGCTAAGGGTTGTCTAAAAGGTGTTAAAAGACCAAATTGCCCATACTAAAAAACCTTGCCGACCAAAACATATAAAAAAAAATCAAAATCTTTCTTCTACACTCTAACTATACATGTGAAATCCAAAAAAAAAAAAAAAAAAAAAAAAAAAAAACGACGAAGACTCAAAACGAACCAAAAGTCGGCAGGGTATTTTTTGTCGACCTTGCCGACCAAAATATATTCGGTAGGGTATAAGGTTGAATAACATGCCGACTTTTCATCTCTGAATTTAGCAATTACATGATCGACAAGATATCCATCTCTATACCTTGCCGACTAAAATATAGTCGGCAGGTTATGAAATTAGTACCTTGACGACGAATCATGCATTTGTAACACCTTCTCTGTATGTCAAAATCTTATAATCGGCATGGTATTTTGTATCGACCTTTTGGCCATATGTTCCGGCATGTTCTTCATCCCATGAACCTTTCCGGTCAGATATAGTCGGCATGTTCTTCATCCGTAGACAATGCCAGCTGTAATTGGTCAGCATCTTATTAAAACGTCTACCATGCCGGCGGAACATAGCCGACACCTTATTCAAACGTCGACCTTGCCGCCCTTTCACATTTTCAAAACAATTTTTTTTGATCCAAATCGATTTCATAAGACGGGTTAAAGACTACTGAATTCATAATTTCAAAATTTTAATCTAAACTCAATTAATTAAGTTAATCAGATTTTTTAGTGTTAATTAAACAAGGGCATATTAGCCATTTAGAAAATGCAAGGTTAAGGGGTGGCTTGGTTTTACTTCAAAATGACCCGATTTTGTCTTGTTGGGTATACCCCAATTAGTTTGGGTATACCCCAATCAAGCCAGGTTTTAAAAGCTCATCCTCCCTAGCTTTTGAAAATTGAGGAATTTGGGAAGTGCTTTAGGTAAAAAGCACTTTGATTTTTTTTTACCAAACACCAATTTCAAAAATTATTGATATATATAGGTTTTGAAAGTGCTTTTGGAAAAATAAAAGCATTACCAAACCTAGCCTTAGTATATAGGCCCAGTAATGATCTGTATCTAAACTTTAAGAAACATGCGTATCCAGACCGGTATTTCGTTTGGACGGCCGAATAAGTCGTTCCCGAATGATACGTAATTATTCGACGAATTGCTAACTAGGAAGGAGACTGCAAAAGAATTTTGGAAACGAAGGTTTATAAATACTAAGTTGTCCTCTTTTAAATTAACAAACTCTATTATATCATGTAATTTCAATCAAAATAAAGGGTAAAAACGTATATTATATAACATTGTATTAAAAATGCCACTAAAAACATACATATTTACGGAAATGTCATTGTTTAAAAATATATAAAATTTTCTTAAAATTTAATATCTTTCAAACTATATATCGGATTTTTATAAAATTTATATATTTGAATAGCTCTTTGAATTATCTGCGTCACAAGTACCAAAAAGAATAGTAAATTTTTATTTAACACAAAAAAATTCACTGCTTTCACATTTAATATTGTTGAATGAGTCAAATTCAAGTATGTTCATCGCGCATGTGTTCTTACTACAATAAAAACTCCAAAACTCCATATATTAATAAAAAATTTGGTCCCAACTTGTAAAATCATATAGAGAATAACCTCCGTATATTAATAACCTCTATATATTAATAATTTTGTTAGGTCCCAAGTGTATTAATATATGGAGTTTTTACTGTAGTTAAACCGAAGAAACCCATAAATACAATATACGATTGGCGTGTTCATATTTCTAAGAACGATTAGCTGCACTTGAAGAAGACACTTAAAATTTGAGCAGAAAATTGTTGAATTTATTAGTGATCCAAATACCCCACTAATTTGCTTTAATTACATTTGGTTTGCAATCACAAAATTGTCATTTTCCATATAATTTTTGTTTCTTTCAATGGACATACAGTTTCTACTTGTTAACATCAATTATTAAAGATTTTGCCACTCTATAAGTGAATGGTTGATCGAAGACAAACTTAGGAGGAAAAAAAAAAACAAGAAAAAACAGTTTACTAAGTTGTTCTGAAATTAGCATTCATTAATGTAAACATAGATATGTTGGAGAAAACTCAAATGGAACACAACATAGTTTCACAAATAATTGTTGCTCATCGGGATGAAACGGTGGTCTCTAACAAGCAGGTGGAATTTATCTTGATACTCAGACAACATATCAGGAATAACATTTTCTGTTTTGGGATGTTCAGCGCAGTCATCCACTTCTACTAATTACCTTAGGTTTATTATGAGAATTAAATGAGGTAGTCTGTGTTGGAAAATTGGGTTAATTACAAGAGGATGAAAAAAGAAAAACAGAAACCAAACAATGGTGTACCCCTGACTTCAAGGCTCTTTCGATTCTTTTAGACAATAATTCGATCGTTCCCAATTAACTTGGCGAGTACAACAGGTCTTTCGAATTATGCCTTCAGGATTCAATGAAGCCCTAACACCGTAATCGAATTCAAGGATTGTACTTCCTTGACCCGACCAAGAATCACACTGTATAAGGTTCTGATGATGCTATTAGAGAAGAAGAAAACAGATTGCTTTTTGATCTGTTGGAATGGGAGAACATCTTCGCTACTTATAGTGATAATCATGCATGTTGATAATGTCGTTTCATTACCAACAGACGCTTCCAAAAAAAAAAATCATTAATGGTGACTCATGGGAAAAGACGCATCCGTTCAAATTGAATTGAAACTGAATGGAAACTTATACGCAGGTCGATCACCGAAAACTCTGCGTAGCGGAAAACCTTGAAAATATCCAAAATTCTGTGCTTCAACGGTAGGTAGGTTTAAGTTAGTCAGCCGTGTCAATCCACCTTCCTAAGATTAACTAAACAAAATGTCTCGCTACCAGTTTTGCCCCGAATGTTACCTTCATAGTGTTATGACTCTTAATCCACGGTATCCACCTATATCGATGTGCATCGGCTGAGAAGAACTACGTACCCTGGATGAAATGTTACGACCCAGATTCCACATCCCACTAGTGACTAGATTCCACATTGTCTTTTTTCAGCCAAGTTCTACAAGAAACCTTACTCCACATGGGTGTTTTTCTCGGTGCTCAGTCCGACTAGGCTTTAACACTAGCCCCGAAAACGTGGAATTCAATTATGTGCACACTCTTCTTAACAATGTTTAACATTATCATCGAATTGGTTAAATAGTGTTAAGATAGCAGTAAGTTGTGCGCCAAAATTTGACTCGTTAGTCGTGATACGGAACCTGCTGCTGTGAGCGTTAAAAAAATGTTTCATCAGTTCATGTAATCGAAAATTGGTTTAGAGATCCAAAATAGGCCCAAGGTTCAACATTGAAGAGCATCATCCATCACTCGACTATTTTATTTTACTGCATTACGGAGATTTTGGCTTTACAGTATCTGCTTATTACACATTCATATATAAGTTCAA
This sequence comes from Papaver armeniacum, assembly GCA_023531295.1. NCBI lineage: Eukaryota > Viridiplantae > Streptophyta > Magnoliopsida > Ranunculales > Papaveraceae > Papaver > Papaver armeniacum. The sequence goes on from JAJJWW010010013.1 coordinate 506,061, forward strand.
CTATGGGTAAAAAAGAAAGGGGAATCAGTTGAATGCACTTTTCCCACTAGAATATCAGCTATAAGTAGCTGTATTTCAATTGGATTGTACTAATATTAATAAGATTACTGATACTTAATTCATATCATATCTATAAAACACAGATCATTTTTCGTGCTGGCTGAATATGGCGTAAAATATTCACCTCCCTCGTCACGAACGATGGCATGGCAAAGGCAGCAGAATGCATCTGGAAAATAAGAAGAAGAATATATGTTCGGATTTAGAGTTACACTAAATCGGCAACTGTGCAATGTTAAGAGAGTCAGTGAGGTGTTGAAGCTGTTATTACCTCTGAGTTGTAGAACCTGAGTTCCCTTGGGAAGTCGACGGCTCCATCTATTTGCTCAATAGGATTGATAGGGTTCAAGAAATCCACAGGTGGTCCTTCAGTCGAGCATAGTAAAAAACCTATCACACCACTGCATACAAAAACACAACGTGACATTGCGGCCACATCACATTTTCTTTGGTGAAACGTAACGTAGGAAAGAGCATAAGTTTTACCTTGGGTATGTAGGAACACTTGTCCAGGCATAGTGGACAGAACCCTTGAATGTTAAGCGGCAAATTGATATCAAATCTTGAATGAGATGAGTATGGAGCCACATGCTTTCCGCCATGTTACAGAGAACACCACCAGGCCTCAATGCCTTTGCTACCGCTTCAAAAAAGGGTCTTTTAACAAGTTCCTGAGCTGGTCCTATATATCAAAATAAAGGAGAACAATGTACCATTAAATCTTAAGGTCATTGCACTTAACACAGCCTAGCAATCAAAGAATCTACGGCGAACATGGAAGTGGAAGCATACCAACAGGATCAGATGAATCCACAATAATGGCATCATACTTTCCTTCAGTAGAATTACGCAAAAATTCCGCGCCTATTGAAGTAAAACACAGAATTATCACCATACGAGCATAAGTAAAATTTAGAACTTGGAAATGGTAAAGGGAACTGTTGTTGGCATTACCGTCACCAACATGGAGTCGAACACGAGGATCCTCGAAACCAATAGATAACTCTGGAAAGAACTTCTTGCTAACCTATGGTACGACGATCACTACTAACATTATTAATACAAATGGAAAAACGCAATTTAAACTCATGGAACCATCCAAAAGATCAAAAAAGAAAAGAAATGTAGTACATACTTCTATGACCATATCATCTATCTCACAGATGTCAATGTGCTCCACGGATTTGTGGCGAGAAATCTCTCTTAGAACACCACCATCTCCGCCACCAATAACCAAAACCTACATTAGTCATACCCAGAAATGGAAATTAATAACGAAATTTGAAAAACCCATGACAAGTAAAAAGAAAGAGATTCCAAACTTACATTTTTTGGGGATGGAATAGAACAAAGTGGAAGGTGGGATATCATCTCCTGATAAGCGCATTCGTCTTTCTCCGTCAATTGCACGATACCGTCAAGAACAAGTACTTTCCCATATTTCGATGACTGGCGATTGCAAAAACAAAAATGGTCACTAAGAACATCAATGTACCTTAACAGAGAATATTTGTTGGCATAGGAAAGTGTACGTACCTCGAAAACTAGTATCTCTTGGTACTTGGACTTGCCCTTGAATAAGATATTTTCTACTTTTAATGAATGCGCTTCTCCTACAGACATTAAACTACAAGCAGTGAATATATGCAACAAGCAAAGTTGAATCATGAATTAGACTGCAGCTGGCATTTTGTATTTACCAGGCCACATAGGGTTGTTATAGTACACATCGCGAACACCTTCTGCATTACAAACGACCAAAAATCAAATCATGCATCTCTAAAGAAAAATATACATAAATGAAGAAAGGTAATGAGTCTTACCAGAATCAGATGGAACCTCAGAGAACCAACCAGATACCACTGTGTCATGACATACTGCATCGTTTTCCGCAGCTGAAGACTTAGCTTTCAAACAACAAGATGGAATTGATTTATCTGTACAGCTTTTGCAATCATCCTTGATTCCACCCATTTCTCTAAATTTCTGAATTACCAAAAAGCATATCAATAAAAAGTTGCCACCGAGTCAGATCAGCAGCTTGTGAGTCTGATTCGATCTGAGTCGGACAGTAAATCCGACTCAAATTTGTTAGTAATCCTCTGATTGATCAAAAACCATAAATCAAAAACGCAAGAAATTCTTTCAGAAAATCAATATAAATATCCATTTCTTAAGATTAATTTGAGATGAAGGGAGAGATTTCAATCAATATACACTTTATACTTTGTTTCATCCATTTGTTTGCATGAAAAACATGATCATAAAAGAAGATCACAGAGAGAAGGGAGCTACAGATCATACCTTGTATAGTAATGGCGTTTCTTCTTCTTCTTTGTAAGAACATAAACAAAACAGGACCAGATGTTATAATGATTAGCAGGAAATGAAGAGCATTTGATACCCGCAGCTGAACTTATATATGGATTTTTCTTATTATTTTCTGTTTGTTTCTCTGATTGGTTGGTATATCGCGAATGGCACTTCAAAGAGAATGATCGTTGAAAAATATGCGGAGCAGAGCAGCACGTTGATTTCATGTATTGCTAGTAGTTCTCATACTGCGGATCACTAGACTAATTTTCTATCTAATTCACACTCTTTATCACACTTTTGGATATTTGAAATACAGTTGCGCCAATGAGAGAAATGACACCGCATTGGAGAGAGTTCGGTATGAGTCTTACTCCAAATATTTATTATGGTACAGTACACACAAAAGTAAAAGTGATTGGGACCTTGGCACTACTACATTATCGATATGGTCCAGCTATATAGGAATTATTTTTACTTTGCAAAAAAAAAGTATTGGTAGGGAGGAAAACCACGTGGTGTTCTCTCAAGGGTGGAGAATTTTTGGGTAGCCAAGGAATTGGATAAGGGGAAAGCAAAGTCCCAATCTCTTGACAACAAGAATCATATGTCTGGTAGGTGGTAAGAGCATCTCCAATGAGACAACCAAGACTTCCTATATTTTAGGCCACATAGGATTTTAAGATTTTTTTAAAAATCTTTTCCAATGGAAACTTTAAAGACAAATGTGAGGATGATGTGTCAGGTAGTTATTCTCACATCCTCTGCTCCATCCTCTGGTTTTAGAGGTTTCCTTAGAGGATGTAAACATCCTGATCATCAAAATCAAAGGTTATTAATTAAGGAGTTAAATATTCAGGTTTCCAATCAATGGTTTAAAATGTTTTCAACTGATATATATGTTTTATGATTGGAGATTGGTTTTTTTTCACATCCTTAAATTAGAGAATTTTTATCTCACATTCATAAAAAAACTAGTACACATGGGATGCAAACCAAATTACCATTGGAGATGCTCTAAGGGTCGTTGCTATCTCCTTCCTCATCGATAAGAGTATACAAGGCAGAGAACCAATGGTATTGACACGTGTTGGTATTAAAATTGCTAAAAAAAAAAACTAGTGTACGCGGGTTATGAATCTTATGATTCTTGTCTAGTGCTGTGGAAAAGATATGAATAAGACAGTTTTTCAGAATTTTTATCACAAAATTGGTTTAAAATACCAAAATCAACGATGATTTTTGGGTGAAAAAGACATGTAAAATTTGATAATGTTTAAATAGACGAAAATGTAAAAAATAGTCGGGATGTAAACAGTTTCATCCTACCAATTTTAAGAATTTTTGTTAGAAGAAAGAATGTACCCAATGAGCTACCAGATGTCCAGAGGTACGCAAAAAAAAAAAAAAGCTAGGCAAACAAAGTGTCCCAATGTAAAACGATGTGATCTGCAGTTTCATTAGAATTACCACAAATCATTCTTCAAGCACAATCCCTAATGGTGCAATGATTTGATCCATGACCTGATTTCTTCAATTATTATAGGTGTAATCAGAATCAGTATGGATGTTCGGTTGGTGCTACTGTTTTCTCAAGATATTGACACGAATGAAATGTGCCCGGTATTAATAATGACTGAAACGGTACTACAGTGTAATGTGTCAGCAATTCATAAAGTTGGATAGTTACATTGCAACATCTTGGCAGTTGGGGTGTTTGGTCGGTGCCGGTGACTTTGTATTTTCTCTCGAAATTGACGTGACTGAAACGTAACTCGGCGTATCCGTGACAAAAAAAAGATTACGTATCATATCCAACCACAACATATTGTCTCCTAATTTCTTTGATAACTCATAAAGCTCGATAGGTGCATTCCAGTATCTTATCTTTGGTTACCAGAAAGCTTGATAGGTGCATTCCAGTATCTTATCTTTGATTACCAGAAATCATTGACACGTCTCTTACTTTTTTTATCTAATGCAAGAAATCGGAAAGTGTCTGGTCAAGGATTTTTAGCTGAAAATATCCTTCACCATTTATACAACACAAAATTGGTTAAAAAGACCAAAATCAAAAACTTCTGGGTGAAACAGACTTGTACATTTTGACACTGTTTTTTTTTTTTTTGCTAGAAAAAGAAATTTAATTGATTAAAGAATCAAATAACAGAGTTTTGAGTAATGAAGTGAGGCTGATCAAGCTGCCATTCACCTGATACTCTGTTCAATCTACAATGCTTGGATGCTTTATCAGCCAGCGAATTGAAATTCCTATGAACGTTTTGGAATTCAACAAATAGAAAAGACTCTATTACTACTGAGCAGTCATCTAGGATGGAACTGCAGTACCAACTAGTTTGGCCTTGTTTATTCAACAGATAAGAAATAACATTCTTTGAATCACTGAGAATGCAAATGTTGTGTAGCCTTCGTCCTTTATCCCAATTAATCGCTTCCCAAATTGCTAAGCTTTCTGCTTCCTCAGCATCTCTGGTTATTGCTGGTTGAATTTTGCAACCCCTGTAGGTGCCTGTTACATCAGTAATTACAATGCCAATTCCTGCACTATTATTATTTATATCATAAGAAGAATCACAAAAAATTAACATGCAGTTCTGAAGTAGATTTTCATTCCTAGGGTGTCTTACTGGATTAGTGATTGTAATACCAGCTTGCATACTCAAGGGAGCACTAGTATTCTGTTGCATGTCAACAATTAGTTTAATAGCATACCTGGCAGTAGCATCTTTGTTCAAGCGTTGGTTTTGAAAGACATGCATACATCTATCACTTCATATACACCAGTCAGTAGTGATAATAACACATTTATGATTCATTGATAATGTACTATTCAGAAGTTCTTTAACCAAATCCTTTGTAGTGATACTAGTATTACAATACTGCAGAATATGGGTACCCCATGTAACTGAGTTCCACACAGAAACATCGAAATCACAATGCAGAATAATGTGTTCAGCTGTTTCAGTTACATTAGATTGACACATACTACAGATAACATTGTGATCAATATTATATCTACCAACTCTATATTTAGAGGGAATGATATTTTCATAACATTTCCACCAGAATATCTGAATTTTAGGAACAATAGGCAACTCACAACTGGTCTTATAAATTGGATCATTACTAGACAAACTAGTACTAGTTTCAGATGATCTAGATATGATGTGATAACAGGATTTAACTGAAAAGGTGCCAGATTTGGTATGGGGCCACACAAGTCTATTAGATCCTTAAATTGGGATTCTAATATTAAGAATTTTATTGCAGTTATCAGTGGTGAAAAAAGCTTCAACCAAATCATGATTCCAAGATCTAGTAGGGGTGTCAATCAAATCACTGACCATATATCAGGATTAGGATAGTTAGAACACATAGGCACAGACATATCATTGATCCAATTATCTCTAAAAGCATGAATATTTAGCCCATTCCTAACTTCCCACATTGAGTGTTTCTTAAGAATTTCAATACCTGCACAGATACTAGTCCAGACCCAAGAGCAGTTCTTCGGTTTAACATACTGAAGAGGGTGACAATTCTTGAAATGTTTACACTTCAAGATTATGACCCAGAGAGCATCAGAGGAGTGAATCATTCTCCAGGCAGTCTTGGTTAAAGAGCACTATTGAAATGCTTAAGGTTTCTAAAGCCTACACCACCACGAGATTTATGCATGCAAACATTGGCCCATTGTTTAGGAAAGATGCCACCAGCAGTATTCTTTCCCCACCAGAAATACCGTTGTTTAGCTTCCATTTTATAGATTAAGTTATCAGGCAGGCGAAAAGAGTTCATGTGATAAATGGGGGAAGACTTTAAAACATTCTGGACCATAACTGATCTCCCAGCTTGGTTAAGGTGTTTTCCTTTCCAATTAGGGATATACATATCTAAATTTTAAGCTAAATGGTTAAAGCCTATGATTTTGATCTACCAATGAACAAAGGTATCCCTAAGTAATTATCATCTAGGAAAATTTTCTGAACATTAAGAGTTCGAATCAAAGATACTCAAATATCAGGGTGGACATTTTTACTGAAAAAGCAACCCGATTTTTGAAAATTTATGACTTGACCAGAGATGCTACCAAAATATTTAATAAGGGACATAAGATTGTTTGCTTTTTGATGACTAGCCTTCGTGAAAACAAGGCAATCATCAGCAAACAAAAGGTGAGAAACAGAAGGGGCATCTTTAGTGACACGGAGACCATGGATCAAGTGATTTCCTTCAGCTTGAATGAGGTATCTAGAAAATGCCTCCATGCAAATGATAAAGAGGTAAGGATAGTGGATATCCTTGACTCAGACCCCTAGTTGGCTTGTAAGTTTTACTTGGTGAACCATTCAAAAGAATAGAGATTGAGGTTGTACTAATACATTGAGAAATTAAAGCACACTAATGATCCGAAAAGCCAAATTTCTTCAAAAAATTAATAAGAAATGGCATTCAATTCTATCAAAGGCCTTAGACATATCCATTTTAAGGCCCATGATACCACTCTTATCCTTTTTAGATTTTTTCTTCATGGAATGAACTAACTCATGAGCAACAATAAAATTATCCTGTATGTTCCTACCAGGAACATACACTGCTTGAAAATGAGATATTATTTTGCTTAAGAGAGGCTTCATCCTATTGACTAAATTTTTTTGAAATGACTTTGTAACTAGTGTTACAAAGACTGATTGGTCTAAAGTCAATAGGAGAAGACGGATTACTAATCTTTGGTATAAGAGTAAAGAATGTGTGATTCATTTCTTTTAGAAGATTTCTGGAATCAAAGAAAGATCTAATCGCATTCCAGACGTCCATTTCAAGCAGCTCAATGTTTTGTTTATAAAAACCCGGTGGAATCCCATCGGGTCTTAGGGAAGTCCAAGGTTTCATATGGTTAATTGTGTCTCTGAATTCTTGAAGGGTCACGAGACTCAATAATTTGTCATTGTCCTCGCCAGTAATACAAGAGTCAATGCAATTAAGAAATGAAGGATCTTGGTAAGGTTTGGAACTAGAACTGATAGAGCTAAAGTGAGAGACTAACAAGTCTTCAAGTTGAGCCCTATCGTCAACCCATTGACCATTGTTATTTTTCTGGGCAAAAATGTGATTGTAGTGTTTCCTTCTGTTAACAGAATTATGATAAAAACTAGTATTTTTATCGAAACACTTTATATATTCCTCCCTGCTTTTTTTAGCATAGAAATCCTCTTGCACTTTTTTCCAGTGCTCAAGGTCTTTTTCAACCTGTCTAACAGACTCAATATTTTGCGTAGTAGGAGATTGACTACTCAAAAATTGAAGTTGATTGCTCAAATCTTTAACCTTTTGGTCAATATTTCCAAAGTGATTTAAGTTCCAATCGATAAGAATTTAACATTCCTTAATCGATTAGTGAAAAAAAAAGCATTGGAACCTCTTAAGTTGGTTTTATAGGACTGTTTTATGACCTCATGGGAGGTAGGGTCCTTAAACCAACATTTCAAATACTTATAAGGCCTTTTACCTTGATGACTATTTGATTCAGTACACAAGATAACAGGGATATGGTCTGAACCTATGGTATTTATGTGACAAAGTTTGGAGTCACAAGCCATTAACCAAATCAAAAATCAAAAATCAAAAAAATACGTTCTACCTATTTATTTTTATTTTTTTTGAAGCATGCATATAATGAACAGCCAACTAAATTGTTATTACACGTGGGAATGTGATTCCCATAGAGTCGCTCAAAAGAATTTGATTAAGAAACGCCGGATTTGTCTGGTCCCATATTGATGTTGAGAGGTTTTCCGCTTGGCTGCCGTCGGATGCAAAGTTTGCTAGTCCATATGCTGTTTGGTTTCCTTCTCTATAATTATGTTGAATATCAAAATATGGGATTTGACGCATTCGATGGATGATTTCTTCAATCATTTCAGAGATATACCATGGAGCTTCCTTCGGAGTTTTAATGAAGTGAATGAGATTTTCCGAGTCCGTCTAAAATATAACTTTAGTCCAATTTATTTCATTTGCTATCACCGTGGCCCATGTTTCCGCCGACAGCGCTGTGTTTATTCCTAGAGGTTGTGCAAGAGCCATTAACGTGTGCGTGTTTGACTCCCTGCATATGAATCCTACTCCAACTATACCTGGGTGGCCTCTAGCCGCACCATTGGTATTTATTTTAAACCAGTCTGGTGCTGGGATGCTCCAACCCACTTGAATGGTTGTAGATGTTTTGGTTATGTTTGTTGTCAATCTGTGAGGAAGCTCCCCAAGGAGAAATGGAGGGGAGGTCATTTTTGCCCATTCAAATTCATGTTGTTGTGCAAAAGATCTTGCCAGGATGTCTTCGCGAGTGGATTGCATCTGTTTGAATACGAGCTCATTTCTGGTTGTCCATAGAGACCACAGTAAGAAATAATAGGATGTGATGGAAGAGGTATGATCTCGAGTTTGCAGTATTTGAGAAATTGTTGTTTGGTGGCTTATGGTAATTGGTTGGTGGTTACCTTTGGAGTGGTTTGTTGATATGCGGTTAGAGAGGGTTGTCCAAGTGGACAGAGCCACCGGACAATGAATCAGCATGTGATTGACTGTTTCAGGCTCAGAGTTGCATCGAGGGCATAGGTTGGATGTGGAGATATTGATGTGATGGAACATATATAAGGTTGGTAAACTTTCATTTATAGCTTTCCACAAGAAAAGCTGAATTTTTGGAGGACACGGTAAGGTCCATAAGAATTTTGTGTTTTGGAGGGGTTGTGGGAATGAGATGTTTTCTTGTTGGATTAGACAACTGCATCCGGATGCGGTGGTGTATTTACCAGATTTAGAGTGGGACCAAATAATTTTATCTGAGATGTTGTTAAGTGGAAGGTGGATATTTATAATATGTTGGGTGGAAATAGGAGGAAGGATGCTTAGCTGATCGTGATTCCAATTATGAGATAGGGGGTCAATTAATTCTGCGACATATTGGATAGGGTCGCATTGGATTGGATCAAGGTTTTGAAAGTGGGGTATCCAATTAGCTTGGATAGGAGTATCCAAACCATTTCCTATTTGGTGAAATATATGATTTTTGACAGTAGGTATGAGAAATGTCATTTGTTTCCAATGTGGGATGGCAGTAGTGGGTATTGAAATTGTTCTTTGCAATATAGGTTGATGTTGGAGGTATTTCTCGTTGAAGAGGCTTGAGCAAATGAAATGTGACTGGTCTTGAATGTTCCAAATTCTTTTCATGAAAAGAGATTTATTGTGATGACTGCTCTTCCTGATACCTAGCCCTCCTTCCGCTATTGGCCTATTTAGCTTGTTCTATCCTAATGGGTGAAGCTTTCGGACCGAAGAATCATGACCCCAGAAAAAATTCCTAGTGATCCGATCAATTTGTTTGTGTACATGGGTGGGGAAAATTTGTGTTTGCATGAGGTGATTTGAAGTTGGTGTTAAGGATGTTTTTATTATAACTAGTATGCCTGCAGGGGTAAGGCATTTAGTGATCCATCCTTGTGCTTTGCGTGCCAATCGTTGGAGTAGTGGTTCGAAGATGTGACGAGAGGTCCTCCCGTGTTTGAATTGAACTCCTAAATATACAGGTGGGATTGATGTGGTTGGCATGCCGAAGAATTGGTGAAGAGTTTCTATGTGATGTTGTTGCAGCCTTGGGTGGTGAATGATGGTTGACTTTGTTGTGTTGATAATTTGACCAGATAAAGAGCCGTAGGATTGAAGAATTTTTTTGAAGGTGATTACTACTTTCCTGGGTGGCTGTGTATGTGATGAGCAAATCGTCTGCATACATTAGGTGTAGAATCGGAGGTGCCTTCTTTGACATTCAGATACCTTGAACCAGTTTTTTTGCTTCAAGGTTGCCAAGATTTGTTGATAGAATTTTCGCACATATAATGAAAATGTAGGAAGATATGGGATCACCTTGTCTAATGCCTCTGGTGGGAATAATGAATCCATATGGTGTACCGTTGATGTTTACTGAGTAAGTTACCGATTTGATACACAACATGATATATTCCACAAATATTGATGGAAAACCTAGTTTTGTAAAAGCTTTTTTGATGAATCCCCAGTCAAGGCTATCATAAGCTTTTTGGATGTCAAGTTTGAGAGCTATTTTGGGTTTTTTGGTGATTGATGATGTTTTGATGTGATGAAATAGCTCACCGGCAATTGCGATGTTATCATGTATGGATCTTTGAGGGACGAAGGCACTTTGATATGGACTTATTAAGAATGGGAGAAGAGTGCGTAATCGATTGACTAGGATTTTTGATATGATTTTGTAACTGACATTGCAGAGGCTTATATGTCTGAATTGGGATGGTTTTGTTGGGTTGTCTACTTTCGGAATTAACGTAATGTTTGTATGGGGTGGATGTTTAAATTTTCGAAAAAACTTCAAACCATAGCAATTAATTGAAGATGAGTGGTTTCCCAAAAAACTTTAAAAAACTTACTGGTGTATCCATCTGGACCAGGAGCACTTTCAGAGTTGATCGAAAACAACGCTTGCTTGATTTCCTTCACTGTTACGTCCGCCGAGAGCAGGTCACATTGTGATCGTTTCAATCGTGGAGCAATTTCGTCAAATAGTTCTTCATCTAGTGTTGTATTTGGGGTTGTATATTGAGTAGTGAAATGATCTAGGATGATCGGGATCACTTGATCTTTATCACCGACCCAGTTGCTTTGTTGATCCTGTAATTGCTTTATGTTGTTGCGACTTCGGTGGATGGTTGCCTTCGTATAGAAGAAGGTCGTATTGTTGTCTACCTAAAATACGTTAAACTAAGATCCCTTAAACTGATATTTTTTAAGAAATCTAAGTTTAAAAATACGATCAAATCTTAGTTTAAAAAATACGTTCAACCTAAAATATCCCTTAAACTAAGATTTTTTTCTATTAACTTTTTTGGATGTGCACGGCACAGTTTCCACTCCCCAAACTTCTGCTCTATTAACCACCGCGTACTACTCCTTTCCTTTATGTGGCATCGACCTTCTCTGCTCAAGTATACAAAATAGAGCAAAACAATTAATAAGCTACTATATTTCCATTTTGGTTTTAGGTGGATGGTAAAGAACAAAGAAGCTTCAACACAAAAGACATTCCCTAAAATTAGAACGCGCGATTGGGATACCAAAACTAATTGGGGATAGAGGAAAAGTACAAAAACTGGATCCAAATATCATATCAGGGTCACCCCTTATCTAAGTATTTTACCTAATTCCTAATCTACCCCTCACTAATCAGGTTTAGTGCTTAATTATAATTAGGAAAATCATAAGATTATTTGATAAATGATTAGTGTGAATTTTTATTTGTATTTGGGTGAGTGAGGTGAGAGTAGAAGGAGGGAAAAAAGTATTTGAGAGGGAACTTTTTTTGGTGAAAATGGAGGATGATTGTGAAGAGAGAATTGCTGTTGCTGAATCTTTAGCTCAACTACAACAAGGAGCATCTCTTGAATCTTTAGCTAATGACAACAACTCAAAATTGCAACTCTTTGTTGAGCCAACACCCTTGAATGATGATTTTTACGAGCATGGAGAGTTTTTTGAAGAACCTACACAAGAAAGTAAACTTGCACAACATACAAGCATCCCCAATACACAGGTAAAGCTGCTAAGAGGTTGAAAATTTAATTTTTTTTCTTTGAACCCACCATTTTTTCATCTGAAAAAGCTTGGTGCCGTCATGGACATGGTATGAATACAATGTCGGAAGCAGCCATACCGGCATGGTATTCATACTACGTCAATGCCGGCATCACGATATCCTCCATTTTGAAATTCAATCCGGCATAGTATTTAACCAAAACACTATGCCAGTACAAAAGTTACTTTTTACCTACCAAGGAATATTCTACGAAATATTCTACCGGCATGGTTGTATTCTAAGGTTACCATGCCGATACTGCATGTCTGCATGAAAAACATACAGGAAGCATTGCCTTCCAAAGCTAAATACCGGCATAGATAATGAATTAACTATTACGCCGGAACTGTCTACCGGCGTGGAACCATAGATAACGAGCATGCCGGCACACTAACCGGCATTGTTCAATTATAACGTTAGCATGCCGGTACTTAAAAAAAATCTACAGGAATGAGTGTTTTCCAAAGCTAAAAACCGGCATGGTATATTAATTATGGGTTACGCCAGAAACAGGTACCGGCTTGAAACCACGGATTATGAGAATACCGGCACCTATATTTCCGGCGTTGATTTCAAATGAAATTTGTATGCCGGAAAAGGTTTCAAATTTGGTCTTCAGCTTCGGTTCAGTTCGTTCATGCCGGAACATTGGTCGAGCATGCCGGAACCCTTATCCAGCATAGAGTTTTAATTTATTTTCTTTTCATTCGATCCTTAGGTGGTGACATATATTGATCCAACAAATGCAAATCCGCTTGGTCGGGATACGTCAAAATACTATAAAATGCCTCCGACATGTTACCAAAGAATACTTTTCACCTAGTATCTTGAACTTTACTAATGGATTGCTTGTAATGAACCTTCTAATCTCCCGTTGTTGTCCTTATGTAGGGAATAAAAGATCCAAAGGATGCAATCGCTTGGGCTAAAGAGACGGCTCTTAAGAACATGTGTGTGTTGGTGAGGAATACCCAAGGTTCAAATAGCCATTTTGAGATGGTTTGGGAGAGAAGTGGGCAATACAAGGCGAAGAATATTGAGAAGCCATTGAAGAGATTAGCATTTGCAGCTCTATCGATATATCTTGAGAAACCCTCCATGGCTATATTAAAAAGCAAAGGCGACAAAGGACAACCTTGCCTTACTCCTCTGGAATTGCTGAAGAATCCAAAAGCAGATCCATTTATAAGAACGAAGAAAGTGGCAGTAGAGTAGCATAATCTAACCCAATTGCACCACCTCCTACTGAAGCCCATTTTCTGCATCATGAACTCTAAGTAACTCCAATTAACTCTGTCAAATGCCTTCTCTAGGTCAATCATGCATATAATGCCCAGTTTATTCGATTTAATTCTTGAATCCACTAACTCATTAGCAATTAAGATGCCATCAACAATTTGTCTTCCCTCTATATATGCACACTGAACTGGAGATATGAGTTTTTCCATGACTAACTTTAATCTTGAAGCTAGAACTTTGGATAAAATCTTGTACACACTAGTCAGAAGACAAATAGGTCTGCAATCCTTTATTGTCTCAACATGATCTTTCTTAGGAACAAGAGTGATAAAAGTAGTGTTGTGCTTAGTATCAATGTGACTGTTGTCACAAAACTCCCTCACAGTACCCATGACGTCCTCTTTGATAAAGCTCCAACATTTTTGAAAGAACATGCTGGGAAAACCATCAGGGCCAGGTGCCTTGTCTTGTCCCAAATCTTTGATAGCCTGTAGGACTTCAGCTTCAGTAAAGTTTGCATCCAGAATGTCAGACTCTATTGAGTTAATTCTATCAAACTCAATGTCTTCAATTGTTGGTCTGATGATCTCCTCTTCCTTGAACAAATTCTTAAAAGTTCACAATGTGATCCTGAAGCTTATCTCTATCGGAAACAAGAGAACCATCAATGTACAACTGTCTAATTCTGTTATGTCTCCTCCTGGCAGATGCTTGATTTATGAAGAACGAAGTATTTTTGTCCCCTTCTTTCAGCCACTTGTTGTTAAACTTGATCTTCCAAGATACCTCCTCCATCTGAGTAACATGTTCAAACTCGTTCATGAAGTTAAGCTTATCCTGCAATTGTGTGTCCGATAGCAAAGCATCCTCAGCAATATTATCAAGAGATTGAATTTCTGACAAGATATGCTTCAACTTTTTATTTGTATGACCAAAAGTATTAGCATTCCGATCCTTCAATTTTTCCTTAAGAGCCTTTAGATTGCACCAAAGAATAGTACTAGCAGTACCTACAAAATAGAAAGATGACCATCATTCTTCCAATAAATCAAGGAAACCATTCTCCATAAACCACATAATTTCAAACCTGAAAGGTCTAGGTCCCCAAGAGGGATCTGAGATGTCTAGAAGAATAGGAATGTGATCCGAGGTAGGTCTGGCTCTAGCTAGCTGGGACTAAAGGAAATTAAATTTCAAAAGAAGGAGATATGAGAAATTAATCTATGAAGTCTGGACATAATTGGATTGGACTGACCATTTGACCAGGTGTATCTTGCACCTTTGAGAGGGAGATCAATTAAGTCATGTTGATTGATGAAGGTACAGAAGTTTTCCATGCTCTTTGTAATCTTATTACAACCTTTTTTCTCATCACACTTGGTGATTACATTGAAGTCGCCTCCCAAGCACCAAGGAAGGTCCCAATAGTTGCAGATATTATCAAGCTCCTCCCAAAATACATTTATTTCATTAGGTTTATTTGGACCATAGACGTTGGTACTCATTTAATTTTGTATATTTTTCTTCGTGTTTTATGTAAATATTGAATTATTAGTATTAATTTTAATTTAAATCAATTTAATTCTATTCTAATTAGGTTTCCAAAAATATTGAATGTCGGACACTACACTAATAGACAATTTTGACGGTTTTGCTATATGCTAGTTTTTTATATAACAGTCACTGTAACGTCTTAACATGACAGTTAATAAACAAAACCGTCAATGAAGAGGATATAAACCGACGGTTATACAGGAGAACCGTTGAAAAATTTTCTTATGCTGACGCTTTTTATTACTATGTAACAGTTCCACAAATATACTGTAACGGTTGTCTGACAGTTCACAACCGTCATTATAAAGTGACCCCTACGGTGACACTGCCTTCGGTGACACTTTCAAATTCCACCTGAACCGTCATAAAAATGTTACCATGACAGTTTTGAAATGTCATCAATATCAACTTTTCTACTAGTGCGAATAGAGAGAGTGTAATCACCAACCAATGAGTCTTTGACCTCCAGAAAGTCTTTATCCCATAAGATTAACATACCACCAGAAGCACCCATAAGATTATCTACGTTTTTCTTCTACTACTTCTTCTTGCTACACAAAGACATTGCCCGCATATAGAAAGATGAAGAGAGGATACATATTAGAATTTTTTTTTGACGTTTTAATTTTGCACCGATGCAATCTGCTGGAATTTAACAAAAAATGATTTAGAAGCCAAACTAGACTAACTTTAGTTAATTATTGCAGCAAGCTAGCTATCTAAAACAGCCGTGGCCAACAACTTGAGGGGTCAAACCCAATGCGATCCTCCTCCATACTGATCTATGACAACCCTTATCCCTTGTTGTTGGATATTTCCTAGAATGTTAAGCCCACCCATGTTGGATGCAGATCCAAATCCGAAACAAACTGCTCTGCCATGGAGACGTAACTCCAGACATTACGAGGCAGTAACTATAATTCAACATCAGTTCCATCCAAAGTAAAGCTGATCCTTGATGAGTGGTCGATTTGATCCGGAGATATTTTATAACATCGACACATGTTACCTGCCGTCCCCAACCCAGTTCATCAGCAAACCATGGAATTTTTTTATAATAAGTTACAAATTTGTCTCTTGCTTAGTTTCCTCCAACATCTCATAAAATTTTACGATAATGTTTTCACTGTTGCCATGCTCATTGCTCAACAAGGTGAAGAGAAGATATGAAAGTTTTGATCTGAATTTGTGTACCAGACATAGAGACGACTAGTAAAGTAGACATATTTATAGGCAATGCGACGAAACATAATTACATTGGTAAGAAATTCAACATAAGTTAGCTGCAACACCAGAATTGTATGCCCTTTATATGCTCAACGGTTGGTTGTGGGTGAATCATGCATAATTTGCTAAACGATCAGTTGTTTCATTACATTTCCTACTGGCATAGCTATACTTCAAGGCAGCAAAAAAGCTTTTGATAGTCTTCAACAAATTCTGTCATTACGTAAACATGTAGCTAATGCCATCTCTAAGAATGTTGGAACTACCGGCAGAACCACAAGAAGTATTGTAACTATTCATTCTTGATTTCTTCTCTTTTAGACAATCAATTTGTACTCCTTAATTCTGCAATAATTTTTTTTTTGGGAACATTATTTAAATACCCCTACTATGAGGCCCCTTGAAATATACCCTTATCAACTTTACAAATACCCCTAAGCCTACTACATTACTAAAATACCCTCTTTTATATAGTGTATATACAAAACCACCACCACCACTATTCAAAAAAAAAAAAAAAAAAAAAAAAAAAAAAATACCCTCTTTTACTAATGGCCACACCACTGTCCACCGCCAACCACCACCACCACTGTCCACCGCCAACCACCACCACCACCACTGTCCACCGCCAACCACCACCACCACTGTCCACCACCACCGACGACCACCACCACCGTCCACCACCACCGACGACCACCACCACCACCAACCACCACCACCGACCACCACCACCACCGAAGACCACCACCGACCACCACCACCAACCACCACTACCGCCAACCACCACCACTGTCCACCACCACCGCCAACCACCGCCACCGCTAACGAACACCACCACTGTCCACTACCACCGCCGCCGCCAACAACCGACACCCACCGCCGCCGCCAACCATCGCCGCCGTCAACCACCATCGCCACCGCCAACCACCACCACCATGTGGAGTCAACTTGCTGAAGTTGTGTCCATATCAGAGGCAACTAGCTCAAGTTGTCTTCAACAATAAAGGCAACTAGCACAAAGTTGTCTTCAAAAAGTGAAATCAACTAGCCTAAGTTGTCTCCATATATGGAGGCAACTAGAACAAGTTGTCTCCAAAAAAAATAAAAATTATACACAAATAAGTGAACCTAGTGTGAATCGAACACACATCATATGACATATAGTCAGTTGTGCTACCATTGCACCACAGGTTCGCCACACCATCAGTGCTCAACCAACAATTCAAACAACCACCATACAACACCACACCATCCATCTGTGCTACTGCAACTCTACCTGCAACAACTTCATGACCACAACCGTCTATGCACACTTGCAACATGAGCCAATAGCTGCAGTCACTTCCATGCCCCTACTCAAACACCATCAGCAACACACAAGCAGTAACAACTTCTTGTTGCTCGCTTTCAATGCCTCGTATTCATATTGAGTTCATTCTCAACCTCCTAAGCATTCATCTACTCTCTTGACTTTAAAGCATGAGCACAAAGAAAGACAACCATCATCAAGAACCCAACACAACCCTGTGTTACCATTGCACCACAAATTCGACACAAAATACTCTAAGATATATGTATTTAGATAATTTCAGATGAATAAATGGACCCAAAAACATAACCAAGTTGCCTCCGAACTGGAATCAACTAGCTCAAGTTGCCTCAAATCTGAAATCAACTAGCTCAAGTTGCCTCTAAAAGTGAAAGCAACTTGGTCAAAGTTGTCTTCAAAGTTGGAAGCAACTTGGTCAAGTTGTCTTCAAAGTTGGAAGCAACTAGCAATAGCATCATCATCAACACCAGCCATTCCTCTTGACTGAACCAATACTCAATCTACAACTTCTCTTGACTGAACCAATACTCAATCTACAGCTTCTAAAACAACTTCATAATCTGCACATTTCAGCTCATGCCTCGCAATCCAACTCCAGGCAACAGTGCCACCTTCAGCGTAAGCCGTCTCATTACCATTGCTCCCTTTCTTTCTCTAGCACCACTGTCTCAGTACCCAGCTCTCATTTGTTGCTATAACTGTAACTATACTATCTCAGCCTTGCAAACTCTTAAGCCAACACATATCGCCACCACTCCATCACAGCAGAACCATCACGAGCTAGAGCACCAGTTCAGCTCATTATCCTGTCACATCAAAACCTATAATGCATCTTCCCAAGCCAACGACTTCACTTCCATTCTCTGCCTGTCTTGCCACAGTACAAGCCAAACAAAAATCCACTGCAATATCATTCATGCCACAACTTCCCTGCACAAACTAATCATTCATCTATTCAGCACTCCAACACTAACCCATTAAATCCTTCCCCATTCATATCTTCTCAGTAGCAACCATGGAAGCTTCATTACTTCATATCAATTTCGCATTGTCGGCACAACTCAACAAAGATCTCGCATATTCTTTAATCAATCACAATTGCCATCATATCCTTTCTATGTTCTTCTTGAGCACCATCATCGTCAGAACTGACTCCTTAATTCATCACCATACTCCATCTAGTGGTTGCTCAACACTTCTTGTGCATCTTCACCTCAACTGCCATCTCCTTTCAACTGTCCCTCATTTCAGTTCCATGGAAACAACACCTGCAATCTGTATCAGTCCTAAAACATTCATCTATTTCAGTTCATTGCACAACAAACTGCACTACAACTTCATAATCCCCTGTAACTACTCAGATCCTTGGAAATGACATACTCAGCTCCCTGTTAGCTTGTAGCAACAACACCAACATTAATCCTCTGCACCTGCAACCACCTCAAACCATTAACAAAACATTTCTCCTCTCTATTCTTCTCCATTAGTCACATTAGCGACTCCGATCGCATCTCGTAGAGCTTACATCCATACCTTAAATCCATTTAACCTTATTTGAATGTGTTACCTGAGAACCCATTCTCCACCTGATTTTTGTCTTGAAATTCCGCCTCATGATTTTAATATGACTTTTTTAATGTAAAAATCATCAATACACAATCGATTTGTATCGATCCATATGAATACTCCATCTCCATTTGATAAATCTATGCAACAAACATCGAAAATTTTCATAAATTGAAACCTTAAACTCGAATTACGAGTAATCTGAAAAATTAGTTTCTGATTTAATTTTTGCATAACCTTAGTTTCCATTTTTTATCTGGAAAAGGAAGTTGTCGTTGTTGTTGAAATGGTGGTCGTCGTCGTCGTAATAGTGGTGGTGTTGGCTTCTCGCTGAAGATTGTGATTCCTCACCAGATCTAATGATTCTTCATCAGTTTAGTTTTGTAAATCAAAATCGATTGTTTAAGAGTTGGGTGTGGTGCTATAGGTGGTGGTTTAGGTAGTGACAGAGCTGATAATCGCAGCGATGAAGATGGTGGTGGCGGAGACGAAGATGGTGGTGGCGGTGAAAGGATGAAGATGTGTCTGGTTCTCTGAGTGAGAAATAAAGAACGAAGATGGTGAAGGTTAAAAACGGGATTATGAGAATTATTTTGTTGAACATAATTTCGGTTTTGCCATTAGGGGTATTTGTAAAGACCCATAAGGGGACTTGTGCAGGATCCATGGATAGTAGGGGCATAAATAACATTCCCACTTTTTTTTTTCTACCAAAAATTGATAAATAAGAATAATCAAAGTGGGAAATTAGTCTTATAATAAATGGCTCAAACGTCCTGCTAAGCTTGTCATTTGTGGGGCTACTTTCACTTTCTATGTATACGAAAAAAAACTGCTCCAATGTCGCTAAATGGTGCATTGAAAGAAAACAATGACCGGCCACGTGTTCTCTCAAGGCTCGAGCATGTTCAAACTTGGGAGAAAAAATGGAGTCCAAATCTGTTCACACTCCTCTAACGAGTGTATATTTCACATATTCTTCTGATGGGTTTATTATTTAACGGATGACCACATTACCCTCCATGTTTAGAATCACGACCCTCATTATATAACTCCCTATATTAAATCAACGGTTGAGATTAAAATGTGAAATATACACTCGTTAAGGAGTGTGCACGAATTCGCACTCGAAACAATGGGATTGGCACGTGTTTGGTATAATAATTGTTATATGTTTGTACCCAAAATTACTTTTGGGCACGAAACACGATGAATGGATAGTTTTGGTGAGTATTTGGGTTTGGAGACGGATTGGAAAGCAAATAAAGAGACAAAGATTAACGCAGGTTTTACGTGGTTCGGCATGGTTTGCCTACGTCCACGGATGAATCCCCTTGGGGAGAAATGTTTTATTGATTTCTCTATTACAAAGTATGTTTTTCTCTCCTCTCCCCTTCACCTCCCTTTTCTGATTTCTGCCCTCTGCTATTTATACAGTATCACATCTAATGTAAACATAAATTACATTAACTTCTCATTCATGTCTCCATCATCAATTCTGTATGAAACAGCTGGAGTTAATTCTGCATGTATGAAACTGCTGCAATTAGTACCGCATGGCTGAAACTGCTGCATTTAGCACTGCATGGCTGAAACTGCTGGACTTCAATTTGCATGGCTGAAACTGCTAGAATTCAATTTGCATGGCTGAAACTGCTGGAATTCAATGGAATTCAATTCTGCATGAAACTGCACATTTATGCTTCCATGATAAATTCTGCATAAATGATGGCTGGCAGTATTGGTGGACATTTGCTGGCGGAACAGCTGACTGCATGGGTAGGGACTGGCTTGACGGTTGACAGGAACTGGCAGTGTGGATGGAGGGCCGGGCCGGGCGAGCATGGTTGGAGGCGGTCAGCGCGTGGAAGAGTTTTTGGCTGGGAATTGGTTTGCAGCTTTGCTGGCTACAAGACTGAAAATTGGCTAGGGGTGCGACTGACTTCGATAGTTGACCGACGGTTGACCTTGACTGTTGACCGACCGTTGACCATGACCTTGACCGGAAGTTGACTTTGATAGTTGACCGACTTTGACCATTGACCAGTCCGTGCAGACTGGTGGGATGCCTTGGTTAGTGGGCTTGGATGAGGACCAAAACATGATTCAAGTATCAATTTGGCCCATTAAGTGGTATTTTTACTTATGGTACAAACATCGCCCCCTCTTAACCTCCAACTTGTTGGGGGTTAAGAAAAATTTTGCGTTCTTTAGTCAATGATAAAACTCGCCCCTACGTAAGGACTATTGATATTGAGGTGATCGGCGAACTTCCCTTGTTGTTTGCGGAAATCAAGACGCCCCCATGAGTAAATTTTTGTTGCTGAAGCGTAAATATAACCGCCTTCGTTGATTGTGATCAAGTCGCCCCCAAGTGAGGCTATTGTGTTCGGCGGGAAATAATTGAGTATGAACCATTGTTGTATGAAAAATCGGGACCGAAGGCTGAACTGCTCTGTAACGGAAGCGTGATGCTCCTGATGTAAAATTGAACTGTGGTAGTTGCTTTGGACTTGTCTGTGATGGCCACAAAAACCGTCTTTTACAAGAATGAGCAAAATCGGGGTAATCTTGCGTTGAGCAAAAATGGTTTGTAGTAGCTTCCATCACCGGCCCGCAATGTAAAACGAGTAAAACTGCATCGCAACTGCTTTGATCGCTTAGAATGCATCAGCGACAAAGCAAGGCTCGCACCGCAGCACTGGGGTCACCGGACGGCAGGAGTTCAACAGTAATGTGGATCGCATCGGCTTCGATCACCGGGATCGGCAGATTTCAACGAAAATCGCACCGCAAAGCCAGCCTGCGATCGCCCGGATCGGCAGGAGTTGCAACGTAGCCGGATCCGCAGCAGCCTTCGGGACACTGGTCCGCAGCAGCAAAGATCGAGCAAAATCGCACCGCAGCAGCAGCGATCACCGGACCGCAGAGTTGCGAATGTCAGCCGATCGGCAGCAGCCTTCGATCACCGGGTCTGGCAGCAAAGAAGATCGAGCATTGCAAGAACTGTGATCAGCCGGATCCGCAGGAGCGACGAGCGAAACTTCACCGCAAAGAACTGCGATCCTTTGGACTACAGAGTTGCGAATGTAGCCGATGGGCAGCAGCCTTCGATCACTGGTCTGCAGCAAAGATCGAGCATTGCAAAGAACTGCGATCACCGGACTACGAAGCAACGAGCAAACCGCACTACGGAAAGCCGCGATCACTGGACTGCAGGAGTTGCGAACAGTAGCCGGACTGCAATGCCTTCGATCATCCGTCCTGCAAAGAAGACGAGCATTGCAAAGAATGCGATCACCGGATCTGCAGAGTACAAACAGAGACGGATCACTAGCTCAATCACCGGATCGCAGCATTTCTGGGCCGAGGGACTGGATTTAAACAGTTCGATAAACCTAGGTGTAACCGTTACAAATAAAACTAGATAGCATCAGTTGCGTCCAACTGAGTGTAACCAGACTGCATCAGTTGCGTCCAACTGAGTACAGAATTCATAGGCAAAATCGACCGCATCGGTCGCGTCCAACCGAAAAGCGATTGCTTTAGAATCGGAGTACAATAATTCAATCGACATAACTATAGCAGTTTAACATTACTGATTGTAAAAATTGCGTAAAAATATTAGGGTGTACGCTCGCCCCCTCTTAATCCTGCAACTCGTTGGAGGACTAAGAAGTTTGGGTTACCTGAAGTTTCGATTTTCAAGAGCTTAATTGCAATTAGGTGCTATGTAACTTGCCCCCAAGCGTATGAAGTGTTACACAGCTTGCCCCAAAAGAGTAATTTTAGACCATGAGGTGTTACATATCTTGCCCACAAGCGATGGTCAATCGTGTTGAAGTGATATGCAACTCGCCCATGGAAGATAGTAATTGTCATGCTGCTCAATGCTTGCACAAGGGTGCACTGCCTTGCTGCATTTTGCTCGCGCATGGGATTTTGAATATGTCTGCTATCTAGAATTCGCGCGGGGGGCCAATCCCACTATTCCAGATGCGCGCAGAATTGGAATGTGTGCATCCCCTCGTGAGAAGATGCTTGCTGAAGAAGGATACTGCAGACGCACTTGAGCCCGTATAAAATACTGCGTATATAATTTTGAACCACGAAGAAAATATTTGCGTGTGCGGTTTTGAACCCGTAGAGAATACTGTATATGAATCCCGAAGAAGAATACGGTATATGTGCTTCATATAACTTCGAACCCATAGGACATATTGCATATATGAATTTCGGACCTGAAGAAAATACTGCGCGTGCAGTTTTGAACCCGTAGAGAATACCCCCCTTTTTTTTTGTTTTCCAGGTTTTCCTTTTTTGGGTGCGGTTATGTGTCAGGGAGATAATTTCGTCTTTCTCCATTTGTTTTGTGCAGATATATTGTTACCAAATTGTTATGAAGAAATCCGACAAGATGTTACCTGAAAAAAAATTCGCTTCATAGAAAGATTTTCATAATTCCAAACCAAACACGGATGATGAATTCTTTGCCAAACCCCTCGCCCCTGCTCGAAATAATTACCCAGGTTTCGTGCCAATTTTGTTAACCGGTGGTGAAGATGAAAAGAAAACACGTTCGGTTCGCCCAGAGAACACCATACGGTTCTGTCTTCATAAAGGGGTATATTCTTCTTCCAACATTGATTTCAGGATGTGTCAAAGCCCATTGCGTTCTTTTGATAGATAAGTTGAGTTCATGGTGAGTAAGGAGCATATAAATACCAACTTGACTCGAGCGTAGATTATTGATGTTGTCAGAGCTTCAGTAAGTCTCCAGATTAGGAAGGATATCCCAGGCTTGGTTGCTTTCATCTCCAGATGGTGTTCGGACACCCATACGATCATATGTAGAAGGGGTGAAATAACTTTCTCCTTGGAGAGTGTGGCTCTCTTCTTTGAATCTTCCCAGAAGGGAATCTTAACATCCAGTTGTCTGAAGGTGAGGAGAAGATGCGGGATGACCTTGCCGCTAAGTTGGGAGATTTCACTCGAAAAGATTCCACTGTGAAGTCGAAGGATTCTGTGCGGAAAGAGGATGAAAGGTCCTTTTACAGCTGGTGGATATCTCAATGGTTTCCGGATGAGCTGGAACCTCAACTGAAAAGCAGTGATCTTCACGTTGCAGCATTTCTGGCAAGAAGGAAATAAGACCAGAGTTGCTAGTGATTGCTGTAAAGTTGGCAAAATGTGAAGTTCTTCCCATTGGAAAGCTATTCCTTGGTTCCCTGTATGTGCATCTGGATCACCTAGTTGCGAACATGCGAGTTTCGAATGGTTTCACGAAAGTGGATTCATATGTGCACGTTACTTTTCTGTAAGCCTGGTTATGGGAGCACTTTGAGAAGTACGCTCCGAAACCGTTGCCTTCGATTCCCGCGAGTTGGGGCGGCTCCCGAATTCTTCGATGGGTGAACAGGCGTCCAAGAGTTGGCATGAGCTTGGTTAGTCTTCTCGATAAGTCGCATGAAATCAGTTTTCGCCCATGGGAGCCGGTCCATAGGTCGGTGACTCAAATTGACACCTTTGCTTCTGCTCCAATCATGTCTTTGTCCTCTGACGGCAGCTTGAGTGTTGGTGAAAACTTGTTTATTCAAATCTGCATGTCCGGTTATATGCCATCTTTCTTCATGGGGTCTTTCCGAATAGCTGCTTACAATATTGACCGTGCTGCTCGTCACATGGGTTTCGATCAAGGGGTGCCTCTTGCTTACCAGCTGGTGGTTCTTAAGGATTCATTGCGTGCCGCCCTCAATGCCGGTGCCTTTGAGCCGGGTATCCGCCTTCCCTTCTTTCAAACGGGAAGAGTAACTTCGACGACTTTTGGCTATAATGAGTTCTGGTACGATGAGTTCATTATGGTCCAAGATTTTGTAAATAACGTGGTGGAAAATGTTCGTTGTAGACCTTCCCCAGCAGTTTTGAAGAAGTATCCAATGTTGAGAGATCTCAAGCGAAAGTTGCCTGGAAACTCGGAAAGTCCACAGGCAAAGGAACAGAGAACGAAGAATCGTCTTTGGCGGGTTCCGGCGGTTTCAAAAGATCCTTCCGCTGACTCTCGTGTCTTTCAGTTCTTCCAATAACCAGGTATGTGTTGCCTCATTGCTGGTTTGTCTCAAAACACGTGAATTTCTGCTGAAAACATGTGTCTTGTTTCTTCCAGGGCTTCGGTGGTGTTAATGCTTTCGCTGCCCTTGCGCGTTGCCAGGAGACGGCAATTTCTTCTAAGAATTCCGGCGGCACTGAGCCTTCTCATAACGGTGATGAGCTAGAGAAAGAAGAAAGTTCGACAAGTGAGAGTGATTCTTCTGACAGCACTGGTTCTTTTTCGGGAAGTGGTTCGGTGAGTTTCACGCTTCTTTTTCTTTCTTCTTCCGTTTTTTTCTTTGAAAAATGTCTAACTCAAGTTCGCAGGAGGAATCCAGTTCGGAAGACGATTCTGGGGCGGAGCCACACGAAAACTTGCCTTTGGTGACCACCGTCGGTGACTTGGAGATGGGAGTTAGCCAATCGCTGGGCACAGATGTGTTTCAAACGGTGGATGATTCTCTGATGGTTGCTGCCGTAGACATGGAAAAAGACTCTTTGCGAGTCATGAGGCCAGTTGCATGCGCCATTTTCGATCCCCCGTACTTGGTTCCTGGTCCAGGTCATGTGCTGGTTGGCGTTTTCAGCGTGCTGGATAAGTATGAGGCGTTGTACACCAGAATCTGTGAGAAGTATGGACATATGGCCACAACCAAGAAGATCACTAGTCGATTTGCGATAGTTAAGCGTGTGGAAGAGGCTTTATCTTCCATCGAGGACATGCATGAGGTGACTGGCCACACCGTTTCTGAAGACGTTATTGCCGACTGAGAGCACCATCGCGATGTGTGTGTAGAAAAGGAGTTCAACGCTTCGTAGTTTGACGAAGGCCTTGCTGAGATCCAGAAGTCGAAAGATGCATCAGTCGAAAGCCTTTCTGCAGAGGAGATTGCACGACAGGAGGTAGAACTCGAAAAGCTTTCCAATATGTTGACTATGAAGAGAGGGGCTCTCGAAGATGCAAAGTTGACTTTCTCCAAGAAGAGCAGACCTATGTTGGATGATTTTCCTTGAATGTTTGTCTGTTAAACTTTCATTTAGGTTCTTCTTTTTTTTTTTTTTTTTGAAAAACATCTTTGGATGCCCTGGTTCAAAGTTCGTAGGTTTTAATAGCAATTTGGTAGCTTTTGAGGATATTAGATTATTTCTGGGATGAATGGTTTTGATAATATAACTCTGATTATGTTTTTTTGAAAGAAATATTGCTTTTATGAAAGTGTGTGCTAGCAATAGGCACAAGACGCAATAGTATGACGGTTTTACTAAGAACCTAAAAACAGATCGTATATCTTGCCCAGTCTAAATTTACTCACTTCATAGGGTTTTTTTTCTCTGCGAACACGCCCTTCTCCATCTAAAAGGCGGCTTTGCTGGTTGCATCGCCAGCAAGTCCCAATCGCTAGTAGCATCTTCAGCGAGTCCCCAGTTTTCTTGTGTAGTCTTTACGACTGGTAACCTGGTTGTCTGGTAGTTGAGTCGGATTGAGTCGCCTTCCCCTACCATCTTGACATCTGGGTCGAAGAACGAGATCGACAGTCTGACATTGTAGCCGATAGATCAATCCTCCCACTATGGTCGCCAATTGTTTATGGGTAAAAATCGTTTCCGCCGATTTTGGTAAATTCGGTAGGTGAGTAAGAAACTGGTTTAAACCCTAAACAAATGTGCTGCACGTGAGCACTTTCTAGATTCGAGAGATCAACTGTACAAGTCCGGCCTAAACCAAGAAATGGCTGTTCCAGACTTGCTTTGGTCACAAAGTGGAGGAGAAGGGTTGGTTTGGGGAGGGAAGCAAATAAAGGTGTTGAGACCAGAATAATTCTGGGAGAGTAGTGTCTCGACTTGTATCAGAAAGTGAAAGCTTCGGAAGCTTGCAAGAGATGAAAGCTTTTTTGGAGAGCTTGCAAAGTTTCCTTTTCTGAGAGTGTTGTGTGTTTCTCCTGACCGAGACTTGTTGTCTGGTGGAAATAGGTAAGACCTATTTATACAAGTCGAGATTTAAACGTACCCTGGCCTCATGAAGGAAGAGAGTAAAGGGTGAAATAATGGGAGGAGATGGTAACCGCATGGTGTTTATGGGTGAAAACGTTTTCACCATTATTTCCTCATTTATTTGACCGCTTTATTCCTATTCACGCTTTATTAATGTGAGAGTAGTGTACGCTGCATGCTGTGACCGCCAAACCAAGACCTTGGAAAGCATCCCCGGTTGTGTTGATGTCTCGAGTGTTGGTTGCACCTTGAGTGAAAGTGGCGCTACTAGTGGTGCGTGTGGCATGTGCCAATGGCATGTGCGGAATGCCTTTATTGCGGGTTGCACCTTGAGTGCAAGTGGAAATGCCAGAGCTGCTAGTGGCATATGTGGCATGTGCCAATGGCATGTGCGGAATGCCTTGGTGGTAGGTTGCACGGTTTGCAAGTTAGGCTACCAGCGTGGGTTTTGGCATGTGCCAATGGCACGTACGGCCAAGTTGGCCAAGGTTGCACGGCTTGCAAGTTAGGCTACCAGCGTGCGTGTTTGGCATGTGTCAATGGCACGCACGACCATTAGGGCCACGGCTAGGTAATGAAAGCTACCAGCGAGCGTGTTGGCATGTGCCAATGGCATGCTCGACCATTAGGGCCACGGCCTGGTAAGAAAAGCTACCAGCGAAGCGTGTTGGCATGTGCCAATGGCATGCGTGGCCATTAGGGTCCCGGCCTGGTAATGCATGTTGGCATGTACCAATGTCATGCGTGTTGGAAATATTCCAATGGCATGCGTGGCCATTAGGGTCACATCCTGGTAAGGAAAGCTACCAGCGATGCGTGTTGGCATGTGCCAATGGCATGCGTGGCTAATTTGGCCTAGGTTGCACGGTTTGCAAGCCTAGGCGCGGGCGCCATTTTGGCATGGCGTGGCTAGGGCCAAGGTAAGGGTGCTTGGCTTGGCGTGGTGTGACTACCGTAGCTAGGGCCAAGGCAGAGTGCGTTTGGCATGGCGCGGCTAGCTTGGGATAGGTGTGGCTAGCATGATTTTCCATTGGCACAGAGGTGCGGCTAGCATGGTAGGCGTGCTTTGGCGCGTTTGGTGTGACTAGCATAGCTAGAGCCAAGGCAGAGTGCGTTTGGCATGGCGCGGCTAGCTTGGGCTAGGTGTGTCTGGCATGATTTACCATTGGCACGGAGGTGCGGCTAGCATGGTTGGCATGCTTTGGCGCGTTTGGTGTGACTAGCATAGCTAGGGCCAAGGCAGAGTGCGTTTGGCATGGCGCGGCTAGCTTGGGCTAGGTGTGGATGGGATGATTTTCCATTGGCAAGGAGGTGCGGCTAGCATGGTTGGCATGCTTTGGCGCGTTTGGTGTGACTAGCATAGCTAGGGCCAAGGCAGAGTGCGTTTGGCATGGCGCGGCTAGCTTGGGCTAGATGTGGCTGGCATGATATTCCATTGGCACGGAGGTGCGGCTAGCATGGTTGGCATGCTTTGGCGCGTTTGGTGTGACTAGCATACCTAGGACCAAGGCAGAGTGCGTTTTTCATGGCGCGGCTAGCTTGGGCTAGGTGTGGCTGGCATGATTTTCCATTGGCACGGAGGTGCGGCTAGCATGGTTGGCATGCTTTGGCGCGTTTGGTGTGACTAGCATAGCTAGGACCAAGGCAGAGTGCGTTTGGCATGTCGCGGCTAGCTTGGGCTAGGTGTGGCTGGTATGATTTTCCATTGTCACGGAGGTGCGGTTAGCATGCTTGGTATGCTTTGGCGCGTTTGGTGTGACTAGCATAGCTAGGGTCAAGGCAGAGTGCGTTTGGCATAGCGCGGCTAGCTTGGGCTAGGTGTGGCTGGCATGATTTGCCATTGGCACAGAGGTGCGGCTAGCATGGTTGGCATGCTTTGGCGTGTTTGGTGTGACTAGCATAGCTAGGGTTAAGGCAGAGTGCGTTTGGCATGGTGTGGCTAGCTTGGACTAGGTGTGGCTGGCATGATTTGCCATTGGCACGGAGGTGAATTAGGGTTTTTCTCGTTGTAACCCTAATTTGAAAAAATACCCCATATTAATTACTGACTACATGTATTAAATGTTCTAATAAATGTGTCACCGGTGACATTAGGTTATTTGGGGTTTTACGATTTTACCCTTTGTTTAAAAACCACCATCAACAGCAGGTTACCGAACTTTGTTTATAGGATTACAGAGTAATGTTCGGTTTGCCCGCAATGTTGCCGAACTTTAGGGTCTAGAAGTTCGGTTGGTTCGCAACCTATATGTAACCGAACTTCACGTTGTTAATATTTTACCAAGTGTACAAAGTTCGGTTGTTTCGCAAACTTCATATCAACCAATATCTAACCGAACTACACACAATTAGTTAAGAGTTCGGTTTGTCAAGGTTTTTTGCGAACAAACCGAACATGGTGGGACAAGTTCGGTTAAACTGAAACTCAACATAGTGGGCAAATAGCACAGTTCGGTTACATTGGAAATTTTTTTTTTTTTTTGTAATATTGGTAAAGTTCGGTTAGAAAATAGTTTTAGCCTTCTTTGCGAACCAACCGAACATAGTGGGCAAAGTTCGGTTAAATCAAAAATCAACATAGTGGGAAAAATAGCACAGTTCGGTTACATTTGATTGTTTTTTTTTTTTTTTGTAATATTGGTAAAGTTCGGTTAGAAAATAGTTTTAGCCTTCTTTGCGAACCAACCGAACTCTAAGTTCGGTTAAGAAAAAATTAATTCGTGATAACCGAAGTGTTCTTCGTGTTCTTGGTTTCTGAATGTTCGGTTAGAAAACTAGTTTTTTCTTAAACTATTCCTAACCGAACATGCCACTGTAACTTCCATTTAAACCATATTTTGATGACTACTACTCAAAATTTCAATCAAAAACGAATTAGAAGTAATGGGTTTGTGGGAAAATACTTATGGATAGGTTTGTTTATAAAAGATTGATTAATCGACGATGAAAATTCAATGAATCGACCAGGCTAAAAATTTGATGATTTTGATTAGATTTGTATATGATCAGGGTTAGACGATCATAAATTGATGAAGAAGAGAAGAAGAAAAATTATAGTTTAGAGGAAGAAGAAGTTGTAGATTAGTTATAACTTTAATTAGGTAAAAGAGTAAATATGTTAAAGATTTAAATTAAGTTATATATATAGAGGTGGTGGTGGTTGGTGGTGGTGGTAGTCGGAGGTGGTGGTGCTTGGCGGCGGTGGTGGTGGTTATATATATATAGGTGGTTATTAGGTTAGTTTTAAATTAAATTAGGTTAAGGATAGGTTAGGTTAGTCATTTCCACACTTTAGGACACCCCTTATAACTATAGGGAAGGTGGCCTAATAAGACCATGGCCCCCTCAAAAAAAACCATGGTCCCTAAAAAAATGGTTCATAATAATCTACATAGATATCAGATGCAGGACATATATTGACATGTCTCAAGACTCTCATGACTAAGTGGTCACTTTGAGTGTCACTGTTAGATTATGACACTAGGCCTCCAGAGATCTCGAAGAGTATCGTATCTCTGCTGTTATCCTTGAGCACGAGTTACCCGAAAGTTGTTCAATACAATACAAATTTATCTCTTGCTTAGTTTCATCCTAGATCTCATAAAAATTCACTTGACTGTATCCTAGTCAATATCGATGAGGAGATGTCATTTTAATCTGAATCTGTGTATTATGAAATGAATGATAGATTTTCTCACCCTTGATCTTATGTACACATTACACTTTTAGAAATTCTCAACTAAGGAACAAGAAAATTTTATTTTCAAATAAAATTGAACAAACAACCATAGTTTTTACTCTAATTCTAGTACCGTGTTACACGTACAAACCTGCAACGGCCATTTTGTCAGGCATCATTAGATCACTTAATCAATTAATTTTAAAAGGGCTAGATGAATTTTAAGACGTGAAAGGTTTAACACTCGAAAAATCAATTAGCATATTCGGATAGTATACTGTATACAATCTTTTGAAAGTAATGGCTGATTTCGTCAGTTTCGTTGGTCTTATCGTATATGAAATTCCCAAACGATCCCAAATCATTGCTTAGTTTTCTCCAAGATCTCATAAAAATTCACCATAATGTTTTTATTGCGGTCATTATCGGCTAGGGATGTCAACGTAGTAATCTACCCTTTCATATTAAAGACAGCGAATAAACTGGACTTTTATATAGCCATTGTCATAAAAAAAAATTACACTGGTGTGGAATGAAAAAAAAACATTCGAATTGTATGTCATACACACAACGGTTGGGTTGTGCATGGATCATGTTCGATGTCACAGTGCATGTGATTTATTTTGGTGCTGCCGAAATTAGTTTAGGTGTTTGGCCGGTGCTATTGTATTATTTTCACAAAATTGACATGTACGAAACGTGATTTGGCATATCAACGGTAAAAGGCTACGTATCTTATCCAACCACCTCAAGTCTTTGATGGGTGCATTCCATCCCAATATCATTTTTTTCCTTTTTTTTCATCCAAATCTTTAACACGTCTTCACTTGACCAATTATTTTATTTCATATATAGATGATTGGTTGTGAATATGCATGGAAATAATATGTGGAAAATTAATAAAATTATTAAAGTGAAGCACATTGGTTACTTAGAGAACTATGATATTAGGCATACATAAAACTTTCCGGCCATACAAAATGATAGTCCCATCTTAGGTGACCTTATAAGGGGTAACCTATGGGTAGCTCAATTACCTATATACCCTTAATACAAAAATCTAAAATCAGTTTTATAAAACATCAAAATCAGCTTCCCTTAACATCTCTTCTTCTTCCTCCTCTAGCCGAACTCTTCCCCTCCCGCGAAAAAAAAAAATCATCACCGTGATTAATTGTCGATTCGTAAAAATTTGATTGTCGATTAAACTGAACTACATAATGACTCGTACAAAGAAAAGCAGGGACTAGGCAAACCAAATCGTCTTCTAATCCATCTCCTATTTACAAACCCAATCTCCTATTTGTTGTTTTTCATCGATTAAATGACGGTTACAGTGTTGGTTCGACTCAAAATTAAGTTGTGTTTTTAGCCGAACTGGTCTTCACAAAAGCTTCCTGTAAGTGTATATGAACAGTTCGGCTTGAAATTTCATGAAATTTTAAGCCGAACCTAGTCACAGAAAGAGATGCACAGGGGTTCAGCGCGCGTCTTCGATAATCATAATATGTGCCGAACCTAGCACATTTATGAGGTTCGGCTATTACGATATTCACAATATGTGCCGAACCAATACAAAATTATTAACCCAGAAATGTACATGATCAGGTTCGGCTTATATTCTACTTATTCAAATGGACGAACAATGTGTTTCCAACAGGTTCGGCGCTTACGAATTTCTAAATATAAGCCGAACCCTAAACATTTTTCTTCCAGACAGTTCAGTGTAGGGTTCGGCTTGTTAGGACAATTCGAACCAAGCCGAACTCTGGTCTACAAGGTAGGTTCGGCTCTTAATCAACACTTTCAGCTAGCCGAACTGTTCATCCAGACTCGCCGAACCTTAGTGAAAAAACACAGAATTTTGATGATTTTAACCTACAAAAGTGAGATTAAACATAAGATATTTTGGAAAATTTCCCAGCGAGACGCTGTCTCGCACTCTGCAGGGTCCCCTTGCCCCCTAGACCCCCAGCGACCTGACCGGGCAGGTCGAACCCCGCGAACAGCCTAAATGACTACAATTCAAGGGTAACTAAATAATCTACACAAATTTTTTTCTCACTTTCCCCTTCTCCTTCTAAAAAAACCTAACTTTTTTTTCTTACTCAAAATTTTTTATCTACACAAATTAATAACTAAATAATCCTAAAACTAATCACTAATCATTAATCACTAATCAGAATTATTTTAACTAATCATTAGTATTAACACTAATCCTAAAAGGGCAGATTTGCCATTACCAAAAATATTTGGTTAAGGGGCTTCTGATTTTGCTATTTACATTCCTTTTTTGTCTTTACTTGGTATGCCCTAAAAGATTTCTGTATGCCTAATATCATACTTCTACTTAGATGTCATTGATCTTCAATGATCTAAGCGCAAGTATGCTTCAAGAACAGAAACAATTCGTGTAAATTCGTACGAAAGACTACCCTTGGTTCCAAAGCCCAAGCCTAGACGAAAACGAATAGGACTACTTTATCTTTGTGCCCTTTGGGCTTCCAAAACTTGGCCAGTTAGATAAAATGGAGGATCTGAGGAAGGAAGCTCATGCAAGTTGGGGTGAGCATTTGGCCCGTAATCCGTGGATTTAACCGGGACCAACCGTTCATTTGCGGATGGATGTCCGGACCGTTCGTTAATGGGTTGGATGCGGATGGAATTTTTAAAATCCAACGGATAACGGACCGGGCCTGGATGCAACCTTGAAAATCCGTTGGACATTCATATCCGTTAAATTAAGGGGATTTATATAGTTCCAGAAAATATTATGGATCATTTAAGAATTTTTAAGATGTTTGCTTGGGGTGTTTACATGGCATTTTTATATTTTTATATTTTTATATTTGTATATATATATATATATATGATATGTAGGTTTTATAAGGAGTCATTTGTATTAGCTTTATTGTCTTTACTATAAATTTTAAATAAAACAAATCCATTGGATTATCCGCATCCAATCCGTCCATCTGTGCATCCATTGGATATGGATTGGATGCGGATGCCAAATTTGAGATCCGTTGTGCAATGGATTGGATGCGGATGAGGCGAAAACCGGTCCGTACCGGCCCATGCTCACCCCTACATGCAAGAAGTTGAGAGCTTCATGGACATTCATAAGAAACAACTTTTGAAATATCTCAAGATTTGTAATACCGAAGGGTCAGTTTAGGCATCATCATTTAACCACGGCGTTAGTGATCCAGCAGAAAAAGTCATTTGATGAGACGTGTTTCCCTTTGTGGACATTCATACAGAGGGAAAGGCGCGTGTTTCACTAGGGAAAGAAAGCCTCCAAATCTAGCTGCCAGATTAGCACTCCCATAGGAATTAAGAAGTTACCTAAGCTGACGTGGATTGCTAATCTAGCAGTTAGATTAGAAGACCATATAACTTAGGCTTACTGTTAAACTTATGTACACATTACTATTTTAGATTTTGAAAATTTCTTAACCAAAATGAAATTTTTATTTTACACGTACAGCCATATTTACTCTGATTATTTTTTTTTTATTTATTTTTTTTTGTTGAGGAGAAAGGTTGATCAGTTAATTATAAATAAAATGTAACGAGGCAAAAACCCCTATTTTTTATCGGTTAATACATTTAGCCTTAGCTATACTTGTTAGTGTATGGAAATCTATCTTAGGACCATGCCACACATCAAAACCTAAAATGGATACTTTCTCTAGCATCTCTAGATCAAATATTCAATTACAACCAAAAGACATAGATGAATGACGATATGAGAGATTAAAAGATTCAGAGATTAAGAGATTCATCACTTACTCAAACTACTTCTCTACCACACCTTTACAGGGATTTGTCAAATGAGATTTAGAATGACTTCTAGGGAGTTCTTAAATCTACTGTTAGTCCATAGAGACTTTTGGAGAGTCTCTTAATGTCTCTTGTTATTGGTTAGAGACTTTTTTTCAAGTCATTTAAATTCTCTGAAACTCCATGTTATTGGATTAGGATTTCATAAGAATCACTCCAACCCTCATGTTATTCGAAGGATAATTGAAAGTCATTGATTTGTTGTTTTCAGAGATTTGGAGAGACTTTTTCTTGAAAATAGGCATGGTAGAAATCTCTCCACAAGAGGTGATATTTCGAGAGACTTGGAAATTTGGAGAATTTTTGTTTTGGGAGTGAACCTTTTTTTTTCTCTCCTTGTGCAGTAATACACTTAAGGGCCACTTGGAAAGGGGTAATCAAGACTATGTGAATCTTTGTGGAATAAAGTGATTTTTTATTAGAGAATATATATTTTAAAATCGGCTATGTGAGTCTTTATGATATATATCGATTTTAAAATATATATTTTAAAAGGAACGCGTAATTGGGGATATGAAAACTAATTGGGGGATATAGCTACAAGACAAAATAGGAGTCACAATAGCAATTCTGGGTCACCCCTTATGTAATTATTTTTTTAATTCCTAATTTACCCCCCACTAATTAGGTTCAGTGGTTAATAATAATTAGTAAAAATCTTAAGTATTTGGGGGATAGATTAGTGTGTATTTTTATTTGTGTTTGGGTGAGAGTAGAAGGAGGGAAAAAAATATTTGAGAGGAATTTCTTTTTTTGAAAATGGAAGATGATTGTGATGAGAGAATTACCGCTAATAAGAGGTTGAAAAATTGATTTTTCTTCTTTGAATCCACCATTGTTGCAGCTGAAAAAGCTTGGTGCCGGCATGGTATTCAACCAAAAACCCATGCGGGCAATTGTTGGAAATGTTCATAAATTGTTTGCCACTATCCGGGGGGGTTTGGGGGGGGGCGTAGCCCCCCCGAGGGGCGTGCATATGGTCTTCATATCAACTGACCATGCCGGCAGTGGACTGATTAATACCAGAAAAAATTCAAAACGGAAGTGATGAAGACCATGCCGGAATTGATGAAGACCATATGCCGGAACATGATACCGGCATGATCTTCATCAATTCCGACATGGTCATCATCACTTTTAGCATGATCTTCATCACTTCCGAATAAAAAAAAAATTGGTTTCCAAAGTGAGGAGAAGAGAATTTGATATAGAGTGGGGAGAGTTTAGAATTTGAAAGGGAATGGGAAATATTTGGGTTTCAAAGCTCCACCCCTAAATAAGATTAATAAGAAGTGGAGATGGAAATGGGGGATATGATTTTGTTTTTTGATTTAAGTTTTTGATTTTTATTTTGTGGGAAGGGTATTTTAGTATTTTCATAACCAATGGTCACCCCTTAGCCGAAATCATGGGTTGGGGGAAGTAATTCATATCCCCCAATTAATTCCCATATCCCCCAATTACGCGTTCTTTAAAAGTTGAGTTTTTTTTTTTCCGATTTTATGTTGTTGGAAAACTCCGTAGAAAATGAGTGGTGAGATAGCATAGAAAATAAAATGTGGGACGAGTAGAATAAAGTGAATGAAAATTTAGGTATAGGACAACAATGAGATTTATTTTGCCAATGTACACATATTTCATTAGGTGGTCATGGTACTTTTATTATTACTGTAACATGAATAATAAGAAAATCGGTAATGTTTGGAATTAATCAGGGGATATTATACAATTTTGTCTCTACAAATCACATAAACTTTCTACAAGTCTCATTTTTTGTCCCTACAAATCTCATTTTTTGTCTCTACATGTCACAAAGACTCTCTAAAATTCTCTCAGAGAATCACTAGAAATCTCTAGATTTTCAGAGAATCTCTGGGAGTCACTCAAATTAAAAATCTATGAAAGTCCATAGAAATCTCGTTTGACTACCCCCTTGTTACTTTATCTCCTACATTATATTCACTTACTCATCTGCTTACAGTACTTCAGATCTCGATCTCTGAATCACACCATGAGTTCCGAGTCATCACATCACTATGATATTACCACTGTTTTTATTTTGGTACAGGAATCCGAGTCCCATTCACTCGACATGAAGTCCGGGGCATACTCCAGGATTTTTGATACCATGAATTTATAGCTTGCACCGAATGCGAATGCTTCCCCCTTTTCCTCCAAGTAGTGCGCGTTGACGACTTCATGCTACAAAAACACAAACACAAACTTACTTTGTTAGTGGTGTTTAGTAGGAAGATGAAACAACATGGATCACGTAAAATAAACCACAAAAATACTTACAAAATGGTCAATGGAGTAGCTAAAGTGGGTAGCGTTCAAAATCCGTTTTTGGATAGCTAAAAAAGCAAGTATCGCATTTTCGATGACTAGGTGTCTGTCATGGTTGTTGTTGTGGTTATACAAAACTTATAGAGGCTTTTTTCTGGCACTGGTTGTGGTTCCCTAAGGATATCCTCCAAGGTTGTGGTGCCCTAAGGATATCCCTGAGGCTTTTTTCTAGCACGCTTTTGTAGAATATCTAATATCTGTTTTACATTTTCTATGCGAAAATGATCTATTTTCATAAGATCTTCTTTACTCTTATTCAAAAGGTGTAATAATGTATATATATTGGACCTTTTGAGACAATTATAGATCCTGGGAGACAATTCTAATTGGTCAATAAAAATACATTTCAATGCTATATCTTTTTTGCTTTTGCTTAGTTTATCCAATTTATTCTGAAAGGTAAAAAAGGGTATAGTAACTATGTTTTGATTTTCCTCTAAATTTATGTCACGTTCTTCCGCATGTAGAGTTATTTTGGAATGTACCAGCTGTATACGAAACCGTGTTAATAAGGAATAATCGTCGGGCGTTTCCAGATATATTACTCAAAAGAATCGACACAATACGCCTAGTCGATTGGAATTGAGAAAATTCTGTCCCTATTGTTGCAAACATACAACTCATGGGGAGATAAAGAAATAGACCGAACCCGAGGTAGAGGGTGTGTTTGCTACCCTTCGAAGTAACAAGAATAAATTACATATAATATATAGAAACAAATCAAATCATATTTCAGCCGGATCAAAAATGAATTTGAATTCAGAAATAGTATTTTCGGGATAAGGAATAAACAATGGAAAAATCCAAGCGACCCTTTCTTAAATCCAAGCGATCTTTTCGTAGGCGTTTGCCCCCAATTGGATCGGGGGATCGAATTGATTATAAAAACATGAGTTTAATTAGTCGATTTATTAGTGAACAAGAAAAAATATTATCTAGACGAGTGAATAGATTAACCTTGAAACAACAACGATTAATTATTACTGCTATAAAACAAGCCCGTATTTTATCTTCGTTACCTTTTCTTAATAATGAGAAAAAATTTGAGAGAACCGACTCGACTCCTAGAACTACCGGTCCTAGAACCAGAAATAAATAGGCCCATGTCTCAATTGATAAAAATTCCAACCCGAACCCCAACTCTGGTTGGTATTTTGTTCAAAAATTCTAGAATCTAGATTGTATTGTCATGTCATAAGAAAAAAAGAATTGGGGAAGAAAATCAGAGTGTATCAATAGATTCGATCGTGGGATGGATCCATAGGAATTCATCCCACAAAAATACTTACAAAATGGTCAATGGAGTAGCTAAAGTGGGTAGCGTTCAAAATCCGTTTTTGGATAGCTAAAAAAGCAAGTATCGCATTTTCGATGACTAGGTGTCTATCATGGTTGTTATTGTGGTTATACAAAACTTATAGAGGCTTTTTTCTGGCATTGGTTGTGGTTACCTAAGGATATCCTCTAAGGTGAGTTCTCGAGTGTAAAAAGCTAGGTGTCCGAAGTCCATATCTACATAAAAAAAAAAAAAAACAAGTTTACAATCGGTACATAACTACACAAAAGTAATCCAATTCTCAACAACAAAACATACAGGAGTGTCAAAAATTATTAATCGGTTTATGTGATACATATATAAACACCGATTGTGGGATGGAATCGGAAGAGACAATCATAATCGCTTAATTAACAAACACATAAAACCTGATTATTGGATCGCATAGTTTATAAAAAAAAATTGTATCCAGAATCGGATTATTCTAAAGCACTTATAAACCGAGTCTGGGGATGTATTTTCCTATTTCGTTTCTAAACCTAGAATCGGTTGATGTTAATCATCATGTAAACCGATTACTATGCATGCTCTTCATGGTCGAAGAATAAAACCCAGAATTGGTTTATTCGATATGTCAACATATACCGATTATGGGTGTAATCAGAGATTTTCATGGACGAAAATCGAAGATTTAAACAAGTAAATCAATGAAGAAATGTGAATCATAGAATGGGTTGATGGAGATTTACCTTTTTCTTGGTTGGATCGAAGATCGTTGGAGAAGAGGATGATTTTTTATTTTTTTTTGATTAGGGTTTTGAGAATTTGGAAAGATTAGGATGAAAATAAAAACTTTTTCCTGATTTAGGTTTTTATGTTTTTGGATTTTGCTGAAAAGGGTAAGGATTAGTATTTATATGAGATTGTTTTAGGAATTAATGTGGGGGTAAATTAGTATTTTTTAGAAATTTGGTAGCCCATAGAAATTTGGTGGAGTGGGAAGGAAATTTTGATAGGCCCCAATTTAGCCAGGAAAGAAAACAACAATGTCCGGACTCCAGCCCAAGGCCGAACTTGACAAGAAATCAAAAAAGAATGCCAATCTCATAATTAAGATGCGGCTCTTAGCGTACTAGAAAATTCTGCTAATCTAAAATACAATTACCATGCACATCAATTTTCCTTTTTGCATTCTTTTCAAACTACAAACCTGTAAATTTTTGTCGTTAACTCTCATTGAAAATGTAACTATTCGATCGCTATTATTGATAAGAATAGCAATGTGTGTCACTGCTGAACTTATGTACACATTTCTGTTTTAGATTTTGAAAATCTCTTAACTAACCAAAAAGAAAATTTTATTGTAAACAATAAATAAGTACAACCATATTTATCTGATTATTTTTTATTTATTTATTCTTTGTTAATATCAGTTCATTAAAAATAAAATGTAACAAGGAAAAAGCCCCCAACAGTTAATACATTTATCCTTAGCTATATTCCTGTTAGTGTATGGAAATCTATGTTAGGACCATGCCACACATCAAAACTTGAAATGGATACTTTCTCTGGCATCTCTATATTAAATATTCACTCACTCTCAAAAGACATAGATGAATGACAATATGAGAGATTCGACGGTAGAAAAATCAGTTAACATAATCAGCCAATACCCAATCTTGTGAGTAATGACTGAATTCATCATCTTCACTAATCTTGTCTACTATCAAATGATTTTTATCCATGAGTTACCTAATATAAATCCGTAACTCAACGTAAATTTATCTATTTCCCAGTTTTCACCAAGATCTCATTAAAGTTCACCATAATGTTTTTATCGCAGTCATTATCGGTTAGGTGATGTCAACGTGGTAATCTGCATTTATATATCACATTAACACAACGAATAAACTAGACCTATCTACAGCCACTTTAATGAAACAAAATTACATTGGTATGAAATTAAAATGAAAAACATGATACCAACATTCAAATTGTATGTCATGCACTCAACATTCAAATTAAAAAAAATAAAAATAAAGAGAAAGCTTCATGGACATTGACATTGATAAGGAACCCCAAATTGGGGGATACATAAATTAATTGGGGGATATTTTTACTGTAGCTGCCGGCATGGTTTTTTAATGATGCCGGTATGGTTGATGGATTTCCGACATTGAAAAACCATGCCGACAGTTACAGTGATATATCCCCAATTAATTTATGTATCCCCAAATTAATTATTCTTGATAAGCAACAACTTTTGAAGTATCTCAAGACCTTCAATACCAAAGGGTCATTTTTTGCATCGTCATTTGAATTTGAACTGAAATTGATAATAAGTAGGCCATCCCCCGAGGGTGGTGAGACGAATTCACCGCCCTCGTTTGCTGGGGAACACAGACATATCAAGAATACCAAATGACAATTTCACTGCACACTCATTTTAATACAATTAGGAAAATAGTTCGAAATAAAATGGAAAGGCAGATGGGGAACGGGGATGTCCAGCTGAGCAAAAATGGAAAAATCCATTTATTCCAATTAGTAAGATCTTACCTAGTTATTTTGGGCAGGGAAAGCAACGCATGTAAACCTGGAATTTCCATGCAACATCTTTTGACAATCATGATGAAAACGTCCTCATTTTTATCCCTAAACATGAGTTACACAAAAGAAATTCCCCATTTATCGCATACTTATCTCTTGTTTAGTTCTCTCCAGCATCTCATAAAAGCTTACGATAATGTTCTTATTGCAGTTATAATCGGCGAAACGATGCCAACGTTTTAAATTTGACAAGAAGTAAGATAGACATATTTATAGCCAATGCAATGAAATATTTATGTTACCAACAACAAAATTTTATGCGTTATGCTCAACCGATAGTTCTGTGAAAAGAACGTGTATTATATTACTGTTAGAAATATAAATCATAAGTCTGTTTTTTGTTTTTTATCTTTTGTGTAACAGAGGTGTTAGCTGGAACTTCTCTTTATCTATTTCTTATTGTCCTTTATTCACTACTTCTAGGTAAGTAGCTTTTAATGTTTTCTTTCTCTTGTTGTTCCTATATATAGAACAACATCCTCTGTAGCTCTTGGTGATTCCTATTCACAATCGTTTTTTATCTTCTGTAGCTCTTGGTGATTCCTATATATAGCTCTTGGTGATTCCAATATATAGAACAACATCCTCTGATATTGTTGTGTATGATCTCAATGGGTTGGGGAGAGATTGTGACAACTTGGTAATTCCTATTCACAATCGTGAAAATCCTACTTACTTTACTGACTTAAAGGACAAACTCTTAACCCATGAGCAGTGGCTCAAAGATCAACATCTAGAGACAACCATATTCTTAGATTCAGTCACTAACTCTGATTTCTTTTCCAAAAGAACCTTTGCATCTGGATCTACATTTGGATCTAGACCTTCTAGACCTACAAATCAAACTTCAATACCTGATAGACCTCCCCTCTCAATGGATTGATTACTCCACTGTTGAGTGCCAGATATGCAAAAGAAGTAGTCACTCATCTAGCAGTTTTCCTTATAGGTACTCTGCTTCAAAGAATAGTGCCTCTCATAAAAACTCACAAGTTAATACTTCAAAGAAAAACCCTCAAGAAAATTCATCTATTCAAGTTAATACCTCTCACTTGTCAAAACATTCATCCTTTACTGCCGTTGTTTTTGGCTACCTGATTCAGCAGCAACAAGTCACATGACTCATGATGCTTCTTTACTTATAATTAAATCCAACATTACACATTGGATCTGAACAAGTAATGGTTGGAAATGGCTACCACATTCCAATTACTTTGTCGGGTAGCTCTGTTTTACATACACCTACAAGAACTTTTACTTTTTCAAATGTCTTATTTGTGCCTAGTCTCACTCAAACCCTTATTTCAGTGGGTATCTTTACTAGAAAACACAACTGAAAAATTGGATTTACCCCTTGGGGTTATGAGGTCACAGATCTTGACACTCAACTTGTCTTGGCTGAAGGTATTATCAATCATAATCTTTATCCAATTGACTTAAAACCACTAGAAAAAGCCTTCATTTACTTCAGGTGAAGTTGACTCATTGTGTCACTCTTGTCAGCTTGGTAAGAGTAAGAAATTACCCTTCTTCTCTTCAGATAGGTCTGCATCAGCACCCTTATAATTGGTTCACTGTGACATTTGGGGACCATCTCCTCAAGTATCTACATTGGGTTACAAATATTACATTTTGTTTGTGGATGATTACAACAGATTTTATTGGATTTTTCCCATGAAGGACAGAACTGAGAGATTGACTTGTTTTCAACACTTCATGTGAAGAAAACCTGTTTTCTACTATAATCAAGTGGTTTCAGTGTGATGGTGCTTTTGAGCTTATGAAGGGTCCATTCAGTCAATTTCTTGACAAAGAAGGGATCAACATTTCTTGTTCATGCCCCCATACTTCTCAACAAAAATGGTTTAGCTAAAAGGAAATATTAGCACATAACTTCAGTTGGTAATACTTTATCTTTTCAAGCATGTCTACCAAAATCCTTTTGGTTTGACTCATTTATCACAACCACTTATATCTCATAAATAGAATACCCTCAAAGATTCTTAATTATATTTCTCCTTTTGAGGTTCTTTTCAATAAATCACCTGATTATTCATTTCTCAAAGTTTTTGGCTCTATTTGTTATCCTCATTTGGTTGCTTACAAGAAAGATAAGTTGAGTCCTAAGTCTTCTAAGTGCACCTTTCTTGGTTATAGCCCCTTACATAAGGGTTATATGTGTTATGATAACTCAACTCACGAGATTTATATCTCCGGGCATGTAGTATTTGGTGAGACAAAATTTCCCCTTTGCACTTTCTCATCCAGTTCAACATCAGATTCTAATACTACTTACAGTGAACCCCCTCTAGAGATTTATGATGTTGCACCTGTTGCAGACTCTGTTTCTATGTCCAATTCAGACTCTAGTTCTGATTCTGAGTTTGACCTACTTGTAGATTCTCCTATTAGTTTTGATATCTACCCAACTACTGCTCCAACTGCTCCACATGTTCATACAATAGTTACAAGATCAAAAGATGGTATAGTAAAGCCTAAGTACTTACCAGATTTTGTTACTCATTACACTGTCGCACATCCTATTCATTCTACATTTGCTACAATTGTGTCTCTTCCTAAGGAACCCAAGACCTACAAGTCAGCAAGTAAGCATCAAAGTGGCTTGACTCTATGCAGAAAGAATATGATGCTTTAATGTTAAACAAGACCTGGTCATTAGTACCGCCTACTTCTAATATGAACATTCTACGCAACAAATGGATTTACAAGTTGAAGCTTAAGCCTGATGGCACTGTTGACAGATGTAAGTCCAGGTTGGTTTCTCAAGGATTTAGTCAGCATAATGGTGTAGATTATAATGCTACGTTCAGTCCAGTTTTCAAGACTACCACTATCAGAGTTGTTCTCACTGTGGCTTTGACAAATAAGTGGTCTATCAGAAAACTTGATGTCTCCAATGCTTTTCTACATGGAGACTTAGTCGAGAAAGTGTACATAAAACAACCTAAAGGTTTTGAAGATTCTTTTCATCCTGATCATGTTTGTCTTCTTCACAAATCTTTTTATGGACTCAAAGAAGCCCCAAGAGCTTGGTTTGATAAATTCAGTGGATTTATTCTTGATGCTGGTTTTGTTATGTCAGTAGTTGATCCTTCTATGTTTATTTATCATTGTGGTGTTGACGCTGCTGTTTTCCTTCTTTATGTGGGTGACATTATACTTACAAGGAGTTTAAAGTACTTTCTTACTTCTCTTATCAGTCAAATGAGCACTTTATATGAAGGATCTAGGAGATCTTTATTATTTCTTAGGCATTGAGGCTGTGTTTTCTGCTTCAAGGGATACTCTAACTCTCACTCAACAAAAGTATACCATTGATTGTTGGTCAAGGCAAATATGACAGAT
The DNA here is from genome assembly GCA_023531295.1 of Papaver armeniacum. NCBI lineage: Eukaryota > Viridiplantae > Streptophyta > Magnoliopsida > Ranunculales > Papaveraceae > Papaver > Papaver armeniacum. The sequence continues at coordinate 550,243 of JAJJWW010010013.1, forward strand.
TTTAAACCTTGTGTTACTCCTGCATCTACTGATAAGAGGGATTCTATACATGATGGTGATCTTCTCACAAATGCTTTGGAAAAACAATGTTAACTTCTTAAGCTTCATAGAGACACTCGGAAAATATGATCTGAGAACATCGAAAAGAATGAATTGCGATATTATTATCTTAGCCATATAAGACTCATAATTAACTAATTTCAATGCTTACTGATGCGACAAGAGAGCTTATTGTCAAGAAAATCCATGAAGCCAAATACTTTTCAATTATTCTTGATTTTACTCCAGATGTTTCTCGCAAGGAATAAATTTTCATTATAATCAGATGCGTAGATGTTTCAACAGTAAGTGGCTCTGCGAATCGGTTCATGATTCGACGGCGGAATCAGTTTTCTTTCTCTCAAATTTTCCGTTTTCTATGTCGATTATCTTCATTAATTCAGGTGTGTTTTCATTAAATTTGATGATTGGTGATAACCAATCATGTTATTGATTACTAGAATTTATGTCGGAGTTAAATAAAAACTGATCGAGAAATGATTCTCGTTCTAACCAGATGTGAATACGACATGGCATCTTCACCAAATATATCTTCATACACTTTCTCTCTTCCATTGTAAGCTTGGTAATATTTCACATTGATCCCGTGGCTAGATTTAAAAAACTTTTTCAAATCAGAAGCTTTGAAACTCGGATCACTTCTGATTTCATCCTTGATAAGATTAGAAACAAATTCTTGTTGAGCACTGTGGAAAAGCTTTTCACATCCCACACCACAGTGATGACTGCTAACATATTTCTTAACCTTAAGCATCCTGTTTTCAACATCAACATCATAAACCTTATAATCCCAAGGGCAATTTTCTTTAGAGAATTTTGCATAAAACCTGTTAGGTTCATTCTTAGTATATAGAAGAACATACCCAGTCTTTACCTCGTATTTCTTCACTACAATACGTACCTCTCCTACACCTCCAAAAAAAACTTTACCAACTTCACCAAGTAATTTATCCCAACCCTCAATCCTAAGAACCTTGTTAATAGGCACAAAACCATCTTCAAGGAAATTCACCATAGCTTCTTCGGGTTCAGGTTCTAGATACACACGTGGACATGACTTATTTTAGGACCAAGTGACCATTTTGAGTATCAGTGTTGGATTCTGACTTCGGCAATGTTTAGGACTACATTATCTGTATTATTCTTGAGCATGAGTCGCCTGATAGGTTTTCTTAGTTTGTTACAATTTCATCTCTTGCCTAGTTTCCTCCAATATCTCATATAAAATTTCGGAATTTTTATTGTTGTCATGCTCGACAAGGGGAAGAGAAGATATCGGATGGTATTGAACTGAATTTGCGTATCAAAGAGACGACTAGTGAAGTAGTTAACGTATTTATAGGCACTCTAACGAAACAAAATTACATTGGTATGAGATGCAACATATGTTACCTATTGTGTGTCATGAACTCAATGGTTGGTTGTAGGTGAGTCATGCTTAATTATTTTGCTAGAAGATCTGTTGTTTTAATTCATTCCTACCGCACGCATACCTATACTCTCAAGCAACAAAAGCCCTCGACAGCCTTCAACAACTGTCTTCCACCTCATTTATTCAAGCAATAAGTGCAATAAGGAATCCTTTAAATCAAAATGAAATGGTAGTGTAATGCATTTTTCTATGTAAATTCTCCCTAAAGAGGGATTTTTTTTTCCATTATGTGAACATGTAACTAATGCCGTCTCTAAGCATGTTAAAACTAGTAAGTAGAACTACGAAGAGTACTGTAACTATTCATCCTTGATTATCAAAGAGGGTCTTATAAATGGCTCAAAGATCATGTTAGTTGACTTTGGCTAGCTTTTAATCCGACGCCCTGTTATTAAAAAAATAAAATAAAGAGGGAAATTATGTTCAGGATCAAAAGAAAAAAGTTGTTCACATCATCAAAAGGAAGACTATCCTTTGTTTTGCCGCCCAAGCCCCAAAAGATGAATAGGACTACGAGAGGAACTCATGTAAGATTTCGACACCATACTTTTGTAGGTAAATCCTCCTTTGAGGAAGCTCATGCAGGAAGATTGATTTACCTCTTTATTTCTTGGCTGGCGTCTTTTTATTGAATAAAATGCTTAACCCGGAACTCGGGTTCAATGCCCATCGTAGCTGCACATAAACCCTTTCAGTCAAACTCGTCATCCCTGTATGATTCTGAAAAAAGATAGATGAAAATTTTTATTTAGGCTTTCTCATTTTAATTCTTAAACTTATGTACACATTAGTATATTACTATTTCAGACTTTAAATTTTTTTAACTGACGTCAATAAGAAAAAAGTTTATCTTGAAAGGAAAAGAATGTTATGCATCTTTTGGCTACAGATCAGTTGATCGAACTGCTGTAGTCCAATTTCTCAACAACAACTATAGTCCAGTTGTCGAACTGCTGCAGTTCTTTTTTGAATTACAAACATGATCCGATTGATCGAAGCTGCTGTGATCGATTGATCGCAATTGCTGCAGCTAAGTTTTATTCATAACTGTTAAATTCCAGCTGATCGCAGCTATTGTAGACTAACTCCACGACAACTATCTGCAATCCAGTTTTGATTCAACTAGTGCAATTAACTCCCGCAGATAAGTCCATATGCTATGTCAACCCATAACGCGAACCATAAGTCGTCATCACCAAGACGACATGCTAAGTCAACCGCACCAGGCATAGCCATTGCACAAAGCCAAGCGGTTCGAGCCGTCTTCTCTAGCATGAGGTCGTCGTGAAGCTACACCCCATTCACCAGAATAGAATCAACGGGATGCCACCTCCCATTCACCGCATGACGTCGTATCTCACACAATAAACCTTTCAATATGGTGCGCATACAATTTACATATTTTTGCATCTTTTCATCTAATCAGTCGTACTTCTGTTCAATGGGACACCTACAATGTGGCGAGCATTTTCTCACAAGCAAATGCACACATTTCATCGGTTTCGTTGGTCTTATCGTATATGAACGATCCCAAATCATTGCTTAGTTTTCTCCAAGATCTCATAAAAATTCACCATAATATTTTTATTGCAGTCATTATCGGCTAGGGATGTCAACGTAGTAATCTACACTTTTCATATTAAAGACAACGAATAAACTGGACTTTTATATAGCCATTGTCATAAAAGAAAATTACACTGGTGTGGAATGAAAAACATTATACCAACATTCGAATTGTATGTCATACACTCAACGGTTGGGTTGTGTATGGATCATGTTCGATGTCACAGTGCAAGTGATTTATTTTGGTGCAGCCGAAATTAGTTTAGGTGTTTGGCGGGTGCTATTGTATTATTTTCAGAAAATTGACATGAATGAAACGTGATTTGGCTTATCAAAGGCTACGTATCTTATCCCACCACCTCAAGTCTTTGATAGGTGCATTCCATCCCAATATCATTTTTTTCCTTTTTTTTCATTGAAATCTTTAACACGTCTTCAATTAACCAATTATTTTATTTAGAAGATGATTGGTTGTGACTATGCATGGAAATAATATGTGGAAAATTAATAAAATTACTAAAGTGAAACACATTGGTTACTTAGATGTCATTGATCTTTAATGATCTAACCGCAAGTATGCTTCAAAAGGAAAAAAATCTAAGCGCAAGAACAAAAACAATTCGTGTAAAATCGTCCAATATCCTACGAAAGACTACCCTTGGTTCCAAAGCCCAAGCCTAGACGAAAACGAATAGGACTACTTTATCTTTATGCCCTTTGGGCTTCCAAAACTTAGCCGGTTGAAGGATCTGAGGAAGGAAGCTCATGCAAGAAGTTGAGAGCTTCATGGACATGCATAAGTCAGGGGTGAGCATTAGGCCCGTAATCTGCGGATTTAACCGGGACCAACCGTATTTTTGCGGATGGATACCCGGACCGTTCGCTAATAGGTTGGATGCGGATGGCAATTTTGAAATCTAACGGATTTCGGATTGGGGCCTGGTTGCAACCTTGAAAATCCGTTGGACATCCATACCTGTTAGATTAAGGGCATTTATATAGTTCTAGATAATATGTAGATCGTTTTTAAATTCTTAAGGTGTTTGCTTGGAGTGTTGTCCAAGACATTTATATCTATTTATATAGATATATAAAATGTGTAGGTTCTATAAGAAGTCATCTACAATGGCTTTATTTTTTCATTACAAATTTCAACTAACATAAATCCATTGGATTATCCGCACCCAATCCGTTTATTCGTGCATCCATTGGATGAAAATCCGTTGGATGTGGATTGGATGTGGATGCCAAATTTGAAATCCCTAGTGAATGGATTGGATACGGATGAGGTAAAAACCGGTCCATACCGGCCCATGCTCACCCGGGAAAGCCTCCACATGTAGCTAAATGCGGCATTGAAAGAAAACCTGGCTAAATTGGGGACTACCCCACTTAATTGGGGCCTACTACTAGGTGACAAAAAAAGTCATTAGAAATAACTTTCACACCACCCCTTATCCAATAATTACCTAAGTACCTATTTTACCCCTGTTTAATTAGCACTAATTAATCGTATTAGGTGTTAATTATGTTTTAGATGTGAGATCAACTAATGTTAAAGAGTTCTTCAAAAGATCAAATAACTTAAATTCTTTGATTTTTTTCGTGAACAGTACCCAGAATCGGTTTACGTTCTTGCACTCATAATCCGATTCTGGGTTGGTTTTTCCAAAATTAACAGAGGACTTCCAAAATCGGTTTACTTTGGCTTATGTAAAATCTAATTGTGAAAATCGGGGTTTTATGTGACATATATAAACCGATTGTTGTCTTTCATAAGAATTTTTTTTTTCATTCATTTCATTATTGTAGGATTCATTTAGCACATGCACCAAGCCTTTAAACCCCTAGGCGACCCTAGTGAACGAGTTATAGTCTCGTGAGGTTTTACATAGAGATCTACCCACAAAACCTACACCAAAACTTCTAAAACCATCAATCTTCGTCGGAGGAATCCGAGTCTCATTCACTCGACATGAATTCTGGGGCATACTCCGGGATTTTCGATACCATGAATTGATAGCTTGCACCGAATGCGAATGCTTCCCCCTTTTCCTCCAAGTAGCGCGCGTTGACGACTTTATGCTATAAAAACACAAACACAAACTTACTTTGTTAGTGGTGTTTAGTAGGAAGATCAAACAACATGGATCACGTAAAATAAACCACAAAAATACTTACAAATTGGTCAATGGAGTAGCTAAAGTGGGTAGCGTTCAAAATCCTTTTTTGGATAGCTAAAAAAGCAAGTATCGCATTTTCAATGACTATAGGTGTCTATCATGGTTGTGGTTATGGTTATACAAAACTTAAAGAGGCTTTTTCTGGCACTGGTTGTGGTTCCCTAAGGATATCCTCCAAGGTGAGTTCTCGAGTGTAAAACGCTAGGTGTCCGAAGTCCATATCTACATAAAAAATAATAATTCAAGTTTACAATCGGTACATAACTACACAAAAGTAATCCAATTCTCAACAACGAAACATACAGGAGTGTCAAACATTATTAATCGGTTTATGTGATACATATATAAACACCGATTGTGGAATGGAATCTGAAGAGACAATCATAATCGGTAAATTAACAAGCACATAAAACCCAATTATTGTATCCAGAATCGGATTATTCTAAAGCACATAAACCGATTCTGGGGATGTATTTTCATATTTCGTTTCTAAACCTAGAATCGGTTGATGTTAATCATCATATAAACCGATTACTATGCATGCTCTTCATGGTCGAAGAATAAAACCCAGAATCGGTTTATTCGATATGTCAACATATACCGATTCTGGGTGTAATCAGAGATTTTAATGGACGAAAATCGAAAATTTAAACAAGTAAATCAATGAAGAAATGTGAATCATAGAATGGGTTGATGGAGATTACTTTTTTCTTGGTTGGATCGAAGATCGTTGGAGAAGAGGATGAATTTTTTATTTATTTTTTGATTAGGGTTTTGAGAATTTGGAAAGATTAGGATGAAAATAAAAAAGTTTTTCAGATTTAGGCTTTTATGTTTTTGGATTTTGCTGAAAAGAGTAAGGATTAGTATTTATATGAGATTGTTTTATGAATTAATGTGGGGGTAAATTAGTATTTTTTAGAAGTTTGGTAGCTCATAGCAATTTGGTGGAGTGGGAAGGGAATTTTGATAGGCCCCAATTTAGCCAGGAAAGAAAACAACAATGTCCGGACTCCAGCCCAGGGCCGAACTTGACAAGAAATCAAAAAAGAATGCCAATCTCATGATTAAGATGCGGCTCTTAGCGTGCTAGAAAATTCTGCTAATCTAAAAGACAATTACCATGCACATCAATTTTCCTTTTTGCATTCTTTTCAAACTACAAACCTGTAAGTTTTTGTCGTTAACTCTCATTGAAAATGTAACGATTTGATCGCTATTATTGATAAGAATCGCAATATTGTGTGTCACGGCTGAACTTATGTACACATTGCTGTTTTAGATTTTGAAAATTTCTTAACTAACCAAAAAGAAATTTTTATTTTAAACAATAAATAAGTACAACCATATTTATCTGATTACTCCCTCCGTTCCGATTTACTTGACGTTATAGAGTTTTTCACGCAGATTAAGAAACAACAGAGAGAGTAATTTTTTTCCAAATCTACCCATATTAATAGTTTCCTAAAATTTTAAACCACCTAGTTTTTAGTTTCTAAATTTAATGTTACTTGGGATAAACAAAATATTCCATCCAAATCCTTGGAATAATCATTTATCTGCTGATTCTAATGAGAATTAATGGCATGCTCTGATTCCAAAGCAAGGGTAAATCAGTGAGAATTTGGGAAAATACTTAAACCCTCATCTATTTTGGAACACAAAAAAAACCCTAAAACATCAAGTAAATTGGAACGGAGGGAGTATTTTTTATTTATTTATTTTTTGTTGAGATCAGTTCATTAAAAATAAAATGTAACAAGGCAAAAGCCCCCATTTTTGACAGTTAATACATTTAGCCTTGGCTATATTCCTGTTAGTGTATGGAAATCTATCTTAAGACCATGCCACACATCAAAACTTGAAATGGATACTTTCTCTAGCATCTCTAGATCAAATATTCACTCACTCTCAAAAGACATGGATGAATGACGATGTCAGAGATTCAGCTGTAGAAAAATCAGTTAACATAATCTGCGAATACCCAATCTTGTTAGAGTAATGACTGAGTTTATCATCTTCATTAATCTTGTCTACTATGAAATGATTTTTATCCCTGAGTTACCTAATATAAATCCATAACTCAACGTAAATTTATCCACTTCTTAGTTTTCTCCAAGATCTCATGAAAGTTCACCATAATGTTTTTATCGCAGACTCGCAGTCATTACCGGTCAGGTGATGTCAACGTGGTAATCTGCATTTATATATCACATAAACACAACGAATAAACTAGACCTATCTACCGCCATTTTAATGAAACAAAATTATATTGGTATGAAATTAAAATGAAAAACATGATACCAACATTCAAATTGTATGTCATGCACTCAACGGTTGGGTTGAGTTGTGTATGGATTATGTATTATTATTTGATGTCATAGTGCATGCATGTGATTTATTTTGGTGCAACCAAAATTAGTCTGGGTGTTTGGTCGGTGCTATTGTATTTTTCACGGGACTGATTTGGTGTTTAGTTGTATGAAACGTGATTTGGCGTGTCAACGGTAAAAGGTTACGTATCTTATCCAACCACCTCAGGTCTTGATCATAGCTCACACTCACAGGCTCATAGTTCGGTAGGTGCATTCCAACATCATATTTTTCCTTTTTTACATCGAAATCTTTAACACGTCTTCATTTACGCAACCATGTCACACGTCTTCATTTAACCAATTATTTCATAGATGATCTCTTTTTTTTCTTCGTTTGTTTGAAGCATTTCATAGATGATTGGTGGTGACTATGCATGCAAATACGTTAGGAAAATTAAAAAGAAAAAAGAAAATAATAAAGATAAAAAAAAAAAAACACAAAATTGGTTAAAAAGACCAAATTCAAAATTTCCTGGGTGAAAAGGACGAGTTGATTTAGAATTTGTTTAAATGGACAAAAATTTAAAAATAGGCAGGATGTAACCAGTTTCATCCTGTCCATTTTCAAATATTTTTTCTTATTTTTATTTTACACAGGATGCATCCAGTTTCATCCTTGCTATTTTTTAAGTTTAAGTCAGGATGAATCCAGTTTTACTCGTCCATTTGAACCGTGTTTTAATTTTTTGTCCATTTCACCCATAAAAATTTTTACTCGTCCATTTGAACCGTGTTTTAATTTTTTGTCCATTTCACCCATAAAAATTTTTACTCGTCCATTTGAACCGTGTTTTAATTTTTTTTGGACAAATGACCCATTTTCCGAAAAAAAAAAAAAAGAGGGAAAGTTTCATGAACATAGACACTGATAAGGAACACCAAATTGGGGGATACATAAACTAATTGAGGGATATTTTTACTGTAGCTGCCGGCATAGTCGATGGATTGCCGACATTGAAAAATCATGACGGCAGCTACAGTGATATAACCCCAATTAATTTATGTATCCCCCGATTAATTGTTCTTGACAAGCAACAACTTTTGAAGTATCTCAAGACCTTCGATTACAATACCAAAGGGTCAGTTTCTGCATCGTCATTTGACCGCGTTGGTGATCCAGCTGAAAACGTCATTCGTTAAATGCGGCATTTTTAAAGAAAACAAAAATGTCCCGCCCAGTGCTTTCGACGAGAGATCAATTAATGATGCGACAGCGAATCTCACAATTAAGTCTGAATTTCAACTTATGCTAGGAAATCCTCTTTTTTGGCGTTGTGTTTGTTGAATTTTAAATTGCGAGATGTTACTTTCCAGGAGATTAACATTGAATTTGAACTGAAATTGATAATAAGTAGGCCATCCCCCGAGGGTGGTGCGACGAATTCACCACCCTCGTTTGCTGGGGAACACAGACATATCAAGATTACCAAATGACAATTTCACTGCACGCTCATTTTAATTACAATTAGGAAAATAGTTCGAAATAAAATGGAAAGGCAGATGGGGAACGGGGATGGCCCGTTGAGCTAAAATGAAAAAATCCATTTTATTCCAATTGGTAAGATCTTACCTAGTTCTTTTGGGCAGGGAAACCCACGCATGTAAACTTGGAATTTCCATGCAACATCTTTTGACAATCATGTCGAAAACGTCCTCATTTTTATCCTTAAACATGAGTTACACAAAAGAAATTCCCCATTTATCACATACTCTTGTTTAGTTCTGTCCGGCATCTCATACAAACTTAACTACGGTAATGCTCTTTGTTGCAGTTATAATCGGCAAAACGATGCAATGTTTAAATTTGACAAGAAATAAGCTAGACATATTTATAGCCAATGCAATGAAATATTTATGTTACAGACAACAGAATTTTATGTGCTATGCTCAACCGATAGTTCTGTGAAAATAACGTGTATTATATTATTGTTAGAAATATAAATCATAAGTCTATTTTTTGTTTTTTTATCTTTTGTGTAACAAAGGTGTTAACTGGAACTTCTCTTTATCTATTTCTTATTGTCCTTTATTCACCGCTTCTGGGTAAGTAGCTTTTACTGTTTTCTTTCTCTTGTTGTTCCTATATATAGAACAACATCCTCTGTAACTCTTCATGTTAATACAACTACTTTTCCACCTTTAATTTACTTCTGTCATGGTACCACGAGGGTTGTTCGATTCTCTAAGACAAACTGTTTAGGGTTTGCTCTTAGTTACTGCTTCCGCCGCCTACCTTCACTCCATCTTCAACTTATTACAACAACAACTTTACTTCATCATTTACTCAAACTACTTCTCTACCACACCTTTACTTTATCTCCTACATTATCTTCACTTACTCATCTGCTTACAGTACTTCAGATCTCGATCTCTATATCACACCACGAGTTCTTAGTCGTCACATCACTATGAGATTACCACTGTTTTTCCGTTTCAGAATATTACTCACCTTATTTCTTTAAAACTTGATGACTCAAACTTTCTTATACGGAAAAATCAGTTGGAGTCTATCTTTATTAGTACAGATCTGTTTGGTTATGTTGACGGTACAATCAAACCACCACCAGAGTTTATCAAAGGTGGAGAAGCTGAGATTCTTAATACATTTTACTTTAAATGGAGGAAGTGGGATCGATATGTTAACAACCGTCTCAACTCTACCTTTTCTGATTCTCTATCTTGTTCTGTGTTGGGATGTATTACTGTTGCTGAAGTATGGTCCTATCTTGCAAAGGAGTTTTCCAACCAGTTCTCAGCAGATATATGCTCAGAGGATAGCTATAGAACATCAAAAGAGGAGCTCGTATTGTTGATGATTTTGTTCAAGAGGTTAATAGTATATTTGATTCTCTAGCTGCTATCAATGAAAAATTTGTCGAATATGATATTGCTATGTATGATCTCAATGGGTTGGTGAGAGTTTGTGACAACTTGGTGATTCCTATTCACAATCGTGAAAATCCTATTTCCTTTACTGACTTAAAGGACAAACTCTTAACCCATGAGCAGTGGCTCAAAGATCAACATCTAGAGACAACCATATACTTAGATTCAGTTACTAACTCTGCTTTCTTTTCCAGAAGAACCTTTGCATCTGGATCTACATTTGGATCTGGACCTTCTAGACCTACAAATCAAACTTCAAGACCTGATAGACCTCCCCTCTCAACGGATTGATTACTCCACTGTTGAGTGCCAGATATGCAAAAGAAGTGGCCATCCAGCTAGTAGTTTTCCTTATAGGTACTCTTCTTCAAAGAATAGTGCCTCTCAGAAAAACTCACAAGTTAATACTTCACAGAAAACCCTCAAGCAAATTCATCTATTCAAGTTAATACCTCTCACTTGTCAAAACATTCATCCTTTACTGCCGTTGTTTTTGGCTACCTCGATTCAATTGACAACAAGTCACATGACTCATGATGCTTCTTTACTTATAATTAAATCCAACATTACACATTGCATCTGAACAAGTAATGGTTGGAAATGGCTACCACATTCCCATTACTTTGTCGGGTAGCTCTGTTTTACATACACCTACAAGAACTTTAACTTTTTCAAATGACTTATTTGTGCCTAGTCTCACTCAAAACCTTATTTCAGTGGGTATCTTTACTAGAAAACACAACTGAAAAATTGGATTTACCCCTTGGGGTTATGAGGTCACAGATCTTGACACTCAGCTTATCTTGGCTGAAAGTGTTATCAATCAGAATCTTTATCCAATTGACTCAAAACCACTAGAAAAAGCCTTCATTTACTTCAGGTGAAGTTGACTCATTGTGTCACTCTTGTCAGCTTAGTAAGAGTAAGAAATTACCCTTCTTCTCTTCAGATAGGTCTGCATCAGCACCCTTATAATTGGTTCACTGTGACATTTGGGGACCATATCCTCAAGTAACCACATTGGGTTACAAATATTACATTTTGTTTGTGGATGATTACAACAGATTTCATTGGATTTTTCCCATGAAGGACAGAACTGAGAGCTTGACTTGTTTTCAACACTTCATGTGAATGAAATCCTGTTTTCTACTATAATCAAGTGGTTTTAGTGTGATGGTGCTTTTGAGCTTATGAAGGGTCCATTCAGCAATTTCTTGACAAAGAAGGGATCAACATTTCTTGTTCATGCCCCCATACTTGTCAACAAAATGGTTTAGCTAAAAGGAAACATCAGCACATAACTTCAGTTGGTAATACATTATCTTTTCAAGCATGTCTACCAAAATCCTTTTGGTTTGGCTCATTTCTCACAGCCACTTATCTCATAAATAGAATACCCTCAAAGATTCTTAATTATATTTCTCCTTTTGAGGTTCTTTTCAATAAATCACCTGATTATTCATTTCTCAATGTTTTTGGATGTATTTGTTATCCTCATTTGGGTGCTTAAAAGAAAGATAAGTTGAGTCCTAAATCTTCTAAGTGCACATTTCTTGGTTATAGCCCCTTACATAAGGATTATATGTGTTATGATAACTCAACTCACAAGATTTATATCTCTGGGCATGTAGTATTTGATGAGACAAAATTTCCCCTTTGTACTTGCTCATCCAGTTCTACATCAGATTCTACTAATACTTACACTGAACCCCCTCTAGAGATTTCTGATGTTGCACCTGTTGCAGACTCTGTTTCTATGTCCAAGTCAGACTCTAGTTCTGATTCTGAGTCTGACCCACTTGTAGATTCTCCTATAAGTTTTGATATCTACCCAACTACTGCTCCAACTGCTCCACATGTTCATACAATAGTTACAAGATCAAAAGATGGTATAGTAAAGCCTAAGTACTTACCAGGTTTTGTTACTCATTAAACTGTTGCACATCCTATTCATTCTGCATTTTCTACAATTGTGTCTCTTCCTAAGGAACCAAAGACCTACAAGTCAGCAAGTAAGCATCAAAGTGGCTTGACTCTATGCAGAAAGAATATGATGCTTTAATGTTAAACAAGACCTGGTCATTAGTACGACGTACTTCTAATATGAACATTCTAGGAAACAAATGGATTTACAAGTTGAAGCTTAAGCCTGATGGCACTGTTGACAGATGTAAGTCCAGGTTGGTTGCTCAAGGATTTAGTCAGCATAATGGTGTAGATTATAATGCTACGTTCAGTCCAGTTTTCAAGACTACCACTATCAGAGTTTTTCTCACTGTGGCTTTGACAAATAAGTGGTCTATCAGACAACTTGATATCTCCAATGCTTTTCTACATGGAGACTTAGTTGAGAAGGTGTACATAAAACAACCTAAAGGTTTTGAAGATGCTTCTCATCTTGATCATGTTTTTCTTCTTCACAAATCTCTTTATGGACTCAAAGAAGCCCCAAGAGCTGGGTTCGATAAATTCAGTGGATTTCTTCTTGATGCTGGTTTTGTAATGTCAGTAGTTGATCCTTCCATGTTTATTTATCATTGTGGTGTTGACACTGCTGTTCTCCTTCTTTATGTGGGTGACATTATACTTACAATGAGTTCAAAGTACTTTCTTACTTCTCTTATCAGTCAAATGAGCACTTTCTATGAAGGATCTAGGAGATATTTATTATTTCTTAGGCATTGAGGCTGAGTTTTCTGCTTCAAGGGATACTCTAACTCTCACTCAACAAAAGTATACCATTGATTGTTGGTCAAGGAAAATATGACAGATTTTAAACCTTGTGTGACTCCTGCATCTACTAATAAGAGGGCTTCTATACATGATGGTGATCTTCTCACAAATCCTTTGGAAAAACAATGGTAACTTCTTAAGCTTCATAGAGACACTCGGAAAATATGATCTGAGAGCATCGGAAAGAATGAATTGCGCTATCATTATCTTAGCCATAAGATTCAGAATTAACTAATTTCAATGCTTACTGATGCGACAAGAGAGCTTATTGTCAAGAAAATCCATGAAGCCAAATACTTTTCAATTATTCTTGATTTTACTCTAGATGTTTCTCGCGGGGAATAAATGTCCATTATAATCAGATGCGTAGATGTTTCAACAGTAAGAGGCTCTGCGAATCTATTCATGATTCGACGACGGAATCGATTTTCTTTCTCTCAAAATTTTCGTTTTCTGTGTCGGTTATCTTCATCAATTCCATTGTGTTTTCATTAAATCTGATGATTGGTGATAACCAATCATGTTATTAATTACTATAATTTATGTCGGAGTTAAATAAAACCAGATCGAGAAATGATTCTCGTTCAAACCAGATGTGAATACGACATGGCATCTTCACCAAATATATCCTCATACACTTTCTCTCTTCCATTATAAGCTTGGTAATATTTCACATTGATCCCGCGGCTAGATTTAAAAAACTTTTTCAAATCAGAAGCTTTGAAACTCGAATCACTTCTGATTTCATCCTTGATAAGACTAGAAACAAATTTACTGCTGAGCCTGTGGAAAAGCTTTTCACATCCCACACCACAGTGATGACTGCTAACATATTTCTTAACCTTAAGCATCCTGTTTTCAACATCAATATCACAAACCTTATAATCCCAAGGGCAATTTTCTTTAGAGCATTTTGCATAAAACCTGCTAGGTTCATTCTTAGTATATAGAAGAACATACCCAGTCTTTACCTCGTATTTCTTCACTACAATACGTACCTCTCCTACACCTCCAAAAAAAACTTTACTAACTTCACCAAGTAATTTATCCCAACCCTCAGTCCTAAGAACCTTGTTAACAGGCACAGAACCATCTTCAAGGAAATTCACCATAGCTTCTTCGGGTTCAGGTTCTAGATACACACGTGGACATGACTTATTTTAGGACCAAGTGACCATTTTGATTATCAGTGGGATTCTGACTTCGGCAATGTTTAGGACTACATTATCTGTATTATTCTTGAGCATGAGTCGCCTGATAGGTTTTCTCAGTTTGTTACAATTTCATCTCTTGCCTAGTTTCCTCCAATATCTCATATAAAATTTCGTCATTTTTATTGTTGTCATGCTCGACAAGGGGAAGAGAAGATATCGGATGGTATTGAACTGAATTTGCGTATCAAAGAGACGACTAGTGAAGTAGTTAACGTATTTATAGGCACTCTAACGAAACAAAATTACATTGGTATGAGATGCAACATATGTTACCTATTGTGTGTCATGAACTCAATGGTTGGTTGTAGGTGAGTCATGCTTAATTATTTTAGTTGCAGGTGAGTCATGCTTAATTATTTTGCTAGAATATCAGTTGTTTTACTTCATTCCTACTGCACCCATACCTATACTCTCAAGCAACAAAGCCCTCGACAGCCTTCAATAACTGTCTTCCACCTGATTTATTCAAGCAATAAGTGCAATAAGGAATCCTTTAAATCAAAATGAAATGGCAGTGTAATGCATTTTCCTATGTAAATCCAGAGAAAAATTCTCCCTAAAGAGGGATTTTTTTTTTCCAATATGTGAACATGTAACTAATGCCGTCTCTAAGCATGTTAAAACTAGTGAGTAGAACTACGAAGAGTACCGTAACTATTCATCCTTGATTATCAAAGAAGGTCTTATAAATAGCTCAAAGATCATGTTAGTTGATTTTGGCTAACTTTTAATCCGACGCTCTGTTATTAAAAAAATAAAATAAAGAGGGAAATTATGTTCAGGATCAAAAGAAAAAAGTTGTTCACATCATCAAAAGGAAGACTATCCTTTGTTTTGCCGCCCAAGCCCCAAAGATGAATAGGACTACGAGAGGAACTCATGTAAGATTTCGACACCATACTTTTGTAGTTTAATCCTCCTTTGAGGAAGCTCATGCAGGAAGATTGATTTACCTCTTTATTTCTTTCTTGGCTGGCGTCTTTTTATTGAATAAAATGCTTAACCCGGAACTCGGGTTCAATGCCCATCGTAGCTGCACAAACTCTAGCTCCAGATAAACCCTTTCAGTCAAACTCGTCATCCCTGTATGATTCTGAAAAAAGATAGAAGAAATTTTTTATTTAGGCTTTCTCATCTTAATTCTTAAACTTATGTACACATTAGTATATTACTATTTCAGACTTTAAAATTTTTTAACTGACGTCAATAAGAAAAAAGTTTATCTTGAAAGGAAAAGAATGTTATGCATCTTTTGATTAATCAATTCAGTCAATCTGAACATGAGAGAAGTGAGTATACATTGCAGTCGAAATAGTCATCTGTTTTTTTTCGAAAGAGAAAAATTTATATTAAAAGAAAAAAATCAGGCCAAGCCTGTTACATGAGTGTCTGAGAAAAAAAGACTCTCATAGTCATCTGTTGAAACTGTGCTGGCACTCGAAACCATCACCATGATCCAAGATGGTGGAGTTGAGCAGGTAGAATCAAAATATTATATGTGCCTATCGGTTGTTTTTATTCAGACGATGGAATCCATGATATGGATAGGTCACTAGAGTTGAGCAGGGGTAAACGGTCGTTTTATACCTTTTTAAGAGAGAATTATGCTGTTGACGAATTCTCATATTGTCCTGTAGATAGACGAGTGGGCCCACATGGTGTTTCAGCTGAAATTATCTTTGGTGAACATGAAGTGTCGAATGATACTTCTATATTGCTGACATATTGCACATCCGATCACTGCTTAGTTTTCTCTAACATCTCATAAAAGTTTATCATAATTTTTTTTGTTGCAGTCATTATTGACAAAATGAAGTGAACGTTTTAACCTAGTTTACATATCACAAGACGGGGAGAACGAGCGAACTAGACTTATAACTTATTTATACGGAAACAAAACTACATTAGTATGAAATGAGATGTTATATGTTACCAACATTAGAATTGAATGCCATATACTCGACGGTTGGTTTTGTGCGAGTCATGTGTATTATTATTTGTGATTTATCATGCAACCACCACAAAATAGTGATTACTTTGAAATCTATTGTCATTCATAACTCATGGAGTTTGGTAGGTGCACTCCAATATCAATATCCCTTCTTTGCTTTTCTTTTCTTTTTTGTCGAAATGATTGACACGTCTACCATCTCATTCAGAGACGATTTGTTTCCTTAAAATTGTACATGTGTGAGTATAAAAATTGTCTGTGTAAATTGGATGGAAAATATCAAGTCTTACGAGGAAGAAGCGAACTGGTTTCTCGAGCTGAAATATCAACGAGACTAGGAGAGGAAGAAAAACGAAAGGCTATCTTGGTTCGGAAGCCCAAGGCCAACCCCAAAAGAAAATTATTGATCAAAACAAAACCCAAAAAAAAAAAAAAAAACCTAAATACTATTTCTAGAAGGGAATTGGAAGTGGATTAAGATTATTTTTGTGCTCCTGGCTCCTACGGCATTGCTTAAACATGCAATGGCCTCAACTCAAAATGATGCGGTTTCATCGAAGTTGACATGATTCAGAATTAGAGAGTGCTAAAGCCGCATGCTTCATTAGGATTTACCTCCGGATGTCGCTAAATGGTGCATTAAAAAAACCGTGACAGGCCCAGTGCCAAACTTATTAATAAATCAACAAAGGATGCGGATCTCATAATGAAGTCTGTAGTCTGAAACTCTAAATTTCAAGATATGATTATTACTGCATGCAAGAATCATCCGAAGAAAATTTACCAAAATTATGAGAGATTAAACAACTTTTCTTTCGTTGTTTTTGTTGAACCACCGCAGAACAAAATCAGTGGAAAAGGCATGACCATATATACATGTCTGATTTTTGTATTGGCATATGGCTTAGTTACAATGTGCATCATTGACATCAATAACTGACATGAACTGACTAAGTTGTAACCATAACGAGACAAATATAATATTTATAATCACTAATGAAAAAAAAAAAATACAAGTATATACCAACCAATCACCTGCGATTTATCGTATATAATTTTAAAATGACCACCGGAAATAAACTAGTTTTATTCTCTCCTCTCCATAGCCAGAAATCTGCATATGCAGAGATGAACTACGTGGATATAAGATCCAAAGCATATATGGACATGATCCAAAACTTTTAGGACAAAGTGGATCATTTTGAGTATCATCGCTGGATTATAGGGAAATGGGTCATATGACCAAAACCCATAAAGTATGAAAGTAATGGACTTATAAAATATAGGCTTGGGTGAAAAAGACATAAAAAATATTAACCATATATACCCTTTGCTTTAAACTTTATTCTTTTGTTATCCTTTTTTCTCTCGTATTTATTTTCTCTCTCCAATTTAAAATTAATCACGAAAAATGTCTTAACTTCCCAAATATAACCTGGCTTGATTGGGGTATACCCAGATTAATTGGGGTATACCCAATAAGACAAAATAGGGTCATTTTGAAGTAAAACCAAGCCACCCCTTAACCTTGTATTTTCAAAATGGCAAAATTGCCCTCGTTTAATTAACACTAAAATTTTGATTAGATTAATTAATTAAGTTTAAATTGATTGAATAGATTAAAACTTATGAAAGTTATGAAATTTTGTTTTTGATTGAACTTTTGTGGGATGATTTTTGATGATTTTTTTTTTTTTTTTTTTTAGAATATCTCTTGCAACGAAAATGAAGCACACAACCGAAATACTTTTAAAAAGGGGATTGCAAATCTGTTATATGAAATCATACTCAAAATCAACGAATAAATAAACACTTTCGATTACGAAAGTATGAAAAATCGCAAGGTCGACTAATGAAGATCATCTTGGCCAAAAGTGGCCTAAGCAAGATCTTCATCGTCGAATTTCGCCGGCCAAAAGTGGCCGAGTAAGGTCTTCATCGTCGACCTCGCCAGGCCAAAAGTGGCCGGCATGATCTTCATCGTAGACCTTGCCGACTTTCGTTTTTTGACATACGGAGATGACATAAAAATTTATTGGTCGGCAAGGTATTCAAAAAATACCCTTAAAACATTTTTGGCCAAACAAGGTATTCAAAAATACCCTTAAATTTGTATTGGCAAGCAAGGTCTTCAAAAATACCGCCTCTATTTGTTGAAATTTTTACGATCAATAGCCATGGTGTTATGAAAAGTCGGCAAGATATGCATGTCACGACCTTAGTAGCCAAGACACGAAATCATAATTTTCGATTTATAACCTAATATAACAACCAAATCACACAACACAATGATGAGTTTGAGTTTAGACATCACTTATAGTCTTCTTTTTGTTGGTAGAGTCAACAATTTTTTTGAAAATCAAAGTTGAAGATTTTTATATGGCTTTGGTTGATGGAAGATGAAGATGAAGATGAAGAAGAAGAAGAAGAGAAGAAGATGAAATGAAGAGAATAAAAACTGATTTAGGGTAATTAAGATTATTAATGGGTAAGGGTAGTTTTGTAACTTACCCATTAGGCCTCCCCCTAAAACCCACAAAAAGTGTCCCTTTAAAATTGGGTATACCCCAATTAGTTTGAGTATACCCCAATCTCGCCAGGAAATATAAGTCCGATTTTAACAAAATTTATATTTTTGGAAAGGGCTCGAAAATCTCTACAAAACAAAATCCGTTGTTGATATGAAATTCGAAAAAAAAAAAAATTATTTTAACCCAATTCCAAACACAAGTATTAAAGAAAACAAAAAGAGGAGCAACAAAAATTCTAAAAATGATACATTATGCACTTGAATGCATCTAGGCCGAAACCTATTTTTCTATCTGAATATATATTATGCACTTAGGTGCATCTTGTGTATTTTCCGCTACTTTTACCACCGTTTTTGAATTGGTTCAGGCAATTTGTCAAACAATTAATGTGTATGTTATTACTTGTAGAAAGGTAAGATTGGTCTGGTTTCCTGACTTCCTATCACATCTATTCACGCACATATTGGTCATTTAATCAGGCCAATTCCACCCTGTATCACTATAATCCATGACAACAGCTTCTTTAATTGTGAATCCCATAATTTCCATTTAATTAATTGTGACCTAAGATTACCATTCAATTATCTATTACCCAAGATGGATATGTGAAACAGAATGCAATCGGATATAGCTAGAACCCATTTCAAAAATTAATGTGCGCACACCTAGTTAGAGAAATTCTATAACTTTATGCTACGGAGCCATTGCTTCGAACAAACAAACAAAAAAAAAAATATCTGATTAGCAACAGTACCCATTCACTTTTTAAAATAATCACCTTCGTCTAATTCCATAAAGTTTAGAGATTTGATTGCAGGTTTCAATTTTTCCAAAAATCATTCCTTTTTTAATGTTTCAAATCTGGTAACTGGGTATTTTCATATTCTCTGTCTCAAACTCCATCGAACCCAACAGTAATAGAAGAAGAAGAAGATTCACATAATTCATCTATTTTCTCACCAAACAAAACCCAGTTTGTTCTTACACAGAAGAATGATGATTAACAACGAATTGATTTATATAATTCACCATCTGAGAAACTTAATTCCGAATAGCGACGAGTTGGTCGAAGGAACCAGTTGAAGATCGGGGAATTGTGTTTAACGGCAAAATCGCAACCAGTTGAAGATAGGAGGAAGAAGAGAAATCACGGATCCATAGAGTTTTCTTATTTATTGAATCTGAGAAGAAGATAAGAAAAAGATGAAGGGCATATAAGTAACTTAAGTATTAATATTATAATTTGAGTTTGGGTAGAATATCCATGATCGCTATTAAAACAAATTATTTGAATATATGCCTATTTGAAAAGTTGGCAAAGTTTGTTTGTCTTTTAGACCCAGGAATTCAAATCTAGGGCCTATTTAACCAAAAAACTGAAGCATATATGGACATGATCCAAAACTTTTAGGACAAAGTGGATCATTTTGAGTATCATCGCTGGATTATGACTTCGGAAATCCTGATGAGTAATGTATCTCTATTGTCCTTGAGCACGAGTTTCCTGACAGATTTTCTCACTTAGTCACAAATCTGTCTTTTGCTTAGTTTCCTCCAAAATCTCAGAAAAATTTCCGTTACATCTTTATATTTTCTCTATCATGCTCGAAAAGGCGAAGAGAAGAATAAAAGTTTTGATCTGAATTTGTGAATCAAACATAGAGACGATTAGTAAAGTAGACATATTTCAAGGCAATGCAACGAAACAAAATTATATTTTTCATAGATGATCACGAGACTGAGATGAATGAAACGTGATTTGGCCGGAGCTATTGTATTTTTCACGAGACTGAGATGAATGAAACGTGATTTGGCGTGTCAACGGTAAAAGGTTACGTATCTTATCCAACCACCTCAGGTCTTGATCATAGCTCACACTCATGGCTCAGAGTTCGGTAGGTGCATTCCAACATCATATTTTTCCTTTTTTCCATCGAAATCTTTAACACACGTCTTCATTTACGCCACCATTTCACACGTCTTCATTTAACCAATTATTTCTCTCTCTCTTTTTCCGTTTGTTTGAAGCATTTCGTAGATGATTGGTGGTGACTATGCATGCAAATACGTTAGGAAAATTAAAAAGAAAAAAAAAATAATAAAGGGAAAGCTTCATGGACATTGACATTGATAAGCAACAACGTTTGAAGTATCTCAAGACCTTCAATACCGAAGGGTCATTTTATGCATCGTCATTTGACCGCCTTGGTGATCCAGCAGAAAACGTCATTTGATGAGACGTATTTTCCACTTTCCCTGAAGTGGACATTCACACGGAGACCATACTAAAGGCGGATGTTTAACAAGAGAAAGCATCCATCAACAACCTAAAAACTCAATACCATCCCTCACTCGAGAATAAAAGTAGCACTGGTGGAGCTTACCCTATCTCCTATTGGTTAGTGAGCGTAACCTCGCGATCTCATTGGCTAATTGAGAAACCATTCGTATTCGTCGGATGAAATTTCGTTAGATATGGTGCGTTGATCGACATTTGTGCGGTGTAGATTGGGTGGATTGTTGGGACACACGCTGACAGACGGCCCTCATTATGTAGAAAAATTGCTATATTAATTTCGTGTATTTATTGTGAAAATCCAGAAAAATAAAGAAAACTACTATATTAATTTCGGACATTTATGATTAAAATTAAAAAAAATCTATTCAACATATTTATGAAATAAAATAATATAATTTATATTTTTTGAATCTTTTATAATTTCATATAGTTATTATAGAAAATCTAGAATAAAAAAAATACTAAATTAATTCTTACATTTATGAATAAAATAAAAAAAATCAATTCAACGTATTTATGGATAAATTAATGATATTTATATTTTTAAAATCTTTTGTAAGGAAAAAAAAATAGAAATGACAAAAAGATTACTATATTAATCTTTTATAATTTCATGTAATAATTATAAAAAAAAATCAAAAAAATAATTTATCCATAAATACGTTGAATTTCGTACATTTATGACTGAAATAAAAAAATCAACTCAACATATTTATGGAATAAAATAATAAGTTTTAAATTTGTAAAATCTTTTGTAAGGAATAAAAATTCTGGAAATGGTAAAGAAAACTACTATATTAATTTTACAGAAACTACCTCCTCTTGGCATTCCCGGTTATATAATTAAGAACATCTTCAAAATAATAAAGGACATGAAAATCTTTGATATATTAAAAAAAAAAGGATTTAGAGTTAATTTAGTTTATTTGGTATGAAAATCCTGACAGCGGATTTACTAACCAGAATAAACTCGGTTGGAGTTAAATAAATATTTTCATGACCATTTAACGCAATTAAATTCCATAATACTTCTCATTGTTTTCTTTGCAGACAAGTCTCAAGGGTTTATATATAGGACATCTGTGGAGAATCAATGTTGTTCTTTTTAGGATTCCTGCAGCTGTGATTGGAAGGCTTAATTCTGTGACAAATGATTGTGACAAATCAGTTGAGGAATGCGAAAAAACAAGTGATGTATATATGCGAGAGATTGTGATAGAGAATGAAAGGCATATTTGGCCGTTTTTCGTCAGTTTTTAGTTTGGTATTCTGTTGATTATTCTAAATGAGTTTTTGTTTGTGCTAGGGGAACTACAATGAAAGTAACCCACTGGGTGATTTGGTGCATGTAATAAGGGATGAAATGCTGGAGAGATGTGGGAATGTACCTGTGGTGATGATTATCACTGGAACATATGTAAAAGATCATTTGGGTAATATGTTTGATCGCATAATGCTTTTGTGCATAAAAGTTGGTTTTGTTCGGCTACGAATGTTGATGTAATATCACATTATAGGTGCAATTAGACTCTGCACTACGCCTTCATCAAGGGAATTCGTGGATCTTGATGTTCAACAAGTTCATGATTTCAGAACAAAGTAAGACTAATCAACAATTTCCTCTTTCCCTTATGGGAAAATGGTTTTGCGGGTTTAGGATGTATTTCTTTCTTTCTTTCTTTCTTTCTTTCTTTCTTTCTTTATGTATCTCTTTTAATAAATTAGGAAAACATATAGAGTTTATTTGTAAACTGTTGAGGAGTCCTGCAATGAGTTTAGAATATACACTAATTTTTTCTTTACAAGTATGTTTATATAGACGTATAGAGTTTAATTATAAGTTGTTGAGAAGTCACACAATGAATCTGTTTTGAATAGATGCCAATCTCTTTCATTATTTGTGAGTTTAGGCAAACAGTAGGATAAAGAAGTTGTTCACCGGTAATTAAATTGTGCTTCAATGTGGTTTTTTATGTAGAAGCATGTATCTAGACTTCATTTATAGAATGTTGAGGATAATACAGTAAATTTAACGAACTTTCAGTGGCATGTTTTGGTCCTCTTCCCCGTTACTTAGAAAAAGTGAGCCACCGGTTCAAGTACAAGACACGGTTCTTTAACGAACTACCATTACCTCCTTTTAATCGTTAAGAGAGTTCTCTATTTTTTTTCAAGCCAAAATAATTTCCATAAATATATAATAAAATTAGCCATTTACATCGTTAAAAATCCAACAACCAAATTATTTAAGTAATCAATACGATTTAGATTCCCTTTGCCAATAAAGGTATTCCAATCCAACAACCAATTTGAAGGTACTCCAAGAGTATTGAAAACGGAGTCTTAGTGGGATGTTTGTTCATTTCTTTGATCACAACATTTTTGACGGGAAGTACTCCATCTATTTTGTACTATAGCGTGTGTTCTTTTAGTGTGTCTAATATCAGATACTGATGCAACTATATATTGAGTGCGATTTTTCATTTAACTAAAAAGCGTTAGTGCATGGGGTTGGTGCCTATTGAGCAGTTGAGTTCACCGCTTGATTCTTAACACATGTATATGTTTTTCGAAGAAAGATATAACAATGCATTTGCTTGATTATATCAATTTCGACGGGAACCACTTTATATTCTTTGCACTATTTAGGGTTGACAATCCATTTTATCTTAATATCGTCTTTTTAGTATGTCTAATATCATATATCAATACAATTATATAATGAGTATGATTTTTCATTTAACTTGGAGCCTGGAAGAGGACTTGAGTTGGCCGCTTGATTCCTAGCGCACTTATATAATTCTTAAAAAATATAAATCGGTAAATTTCCTTGATTACATCACCTTCAACAGGAAGCACTTCATATGCTTTGCAATATTTGGGGTTGAAAATCAATTGTAGGTTAACTATAAATTCAATCCTGACCAGCTGGAGTCGTATATAGGAAAAGAAAAAAAATGTGAGAATTTATAACCAATACACTTTAGATTCCCTTTGCCAATAAAAGTACTCTAATTATAATTAGTAGCCAATCCTTATGGTTAACGAAACAATCACGGGTATTCAAACAAGGTCATATTGAGATATTAGTGCATATCCTTTATTACAACTTCTTTGACATGAAGCACTTCATTTGTTTTGCACTATTTAGAATCTGAAAGATATTTTTATATTATATCGTGTGTTGTTTTCTTTGTCTCTAATTAATATAAGATATTGATATAACTTTATCATAAGTGTGATTTTTCATTTAACTATCTGACGTGGAGCCTAAAAGAGAACTTGAGTTGGCCACTTAATTCCTAACACAAATTTATGATTCTTAAGAAAAATATATCGGTGTATTTTGTTGATTACTTCTTTGACGGGAAGCACTTCGTATGCTTTCCAGTATTTAGGGTTGGCAATCCATTTTATGTTAATTTCGTGTTATTGTGGTGTATCTAATCTCAGATATCAATACAACATGTGTCATTTTCATTCAACTACAAAAAGTTGAAGCTTGGAAAAGTATTTGAGTTGGCCGCTTGATTTTTAACGCGAGTATATGATTTCTAAAGAAAAATACATATGTGCATTTCCATGATTACATTTCCTTTGACTAAAAACCCTTCATATGCTTTGCATTATTTAGAGTTGGCAATCTATTTTATATTAATATCATGATTCTTTTTAGTGTTCTAATATCATATATCGATACCTATATAATGAGTGTGATTTTTCATTTTGCTATAAGAAATTGCAGTTGATTTTATCCCTTGATTCTTAACATAAATAAGAGATATTCGAAGAAAGATATATCAGTGATTTTCCTTGATTACGTCTTCTTTAACGAGAAACACTTCATATATTGTGCACTACTTAGAGTTGGCAATCTGTTTTATATTAATATCGTGTTTTTTTAGTTTCTCTAATATCAGATCTTGATACAACTATATTAGTTGGAGCTTGAAAAAGAAGTTGAGTTGGCCCCTTGATTTTTAATGCGAGTATATGACTTCTAAAGAAAAATATGTGCATTTCCATGATTACATTTTTTTGACGGGACGCACTTCATATGCTTTGCATTATTCAGAGTTGGCAATCTAATTTATATTAATATCATGATTCTTTTTAGTGTTCTAATATCAGATATCGATACATATATAATGAGTGTGATTTTCCATTTAGCTATAAGAAGTTGCAGTTGAGTTTGTCCCTTGATTCTTAACGTAAATAAGAGATTTTCGAAGAAAGATGTATCAGTGATTTTCCTTGATTACATCTTCTTTGACGGGAAGCACTTCATATGTTGTGCACTATTTAGAGTTGGCAATCTGTTTTATATTAATATCGTGTTTTTTTTTAGTTTCTCCAATATCAGATCTTGATACAACTATATAAGTTCGAGCTTGGAAAAGCATTTGAGTAGGCCGCTTGATTTTTAACGTAAGTATGTGACTTCTAAAGAAAAATATATATGTGCATTTCCATGATTACATTTTCTTTGAGTACTTCATATGCTTTGCATTAGTTAGAGTTGGCAATATATTTTATATTATTATCATGATTCTTTTTAGTGTTCTAATATCAGATACTGATACATATATAATGAGTGTGATTTTCCATTTAGCTATAAGAAGTTGCAGTTGAGTTTGTCCCTTGATTCTTAACTTAGATAAGAGATTTTTGAAGAAAGATCATATAAGTGATTTTCCTTGATTACATCTTCTTTGACGGGACTATATAAAGTTGGCAATCTGTTTTATATTAATATCATGTTTTTTTTAGTATCTCCGGTATCAGATCTTGATACAACTATATAGCAAGTATGATTTTTCATTTAACTACCAAATAGTACTAAGATTGACAATGAAATGAAGTACTTACTAATTTTAAAGGTTGGTATAATTTTTCAAAAATATTTTCTTTAAGAGGATTTCTTAATCTCCAATACTTTAAACAATGTGTAATTGGTGAATAATTTGGTTCCGACTGTTAATCTACTAAATGATAGTTGGTGTTTTCATTATACATTGTAATTGTTAATTGGGATCCTTTTTGGAAAATCTAATTATGAGTTAGTAATTATAGCTTAAAATATTTTACTTTTGAGATTACTTAGATCTATTTATTTCAGTTTATTTGTAGAATTGATTACTACTTTATTATATTGAATGAAATTAGTTTCAAAACCATTTGAGATCTTTAGATTATAATAATATTATGAATTTGATTATTAAAAATTTTGAATTGTTAGTTGTCAATCCATTGGATAATAGTTCTATTGTAACTTATTAGAACTGACGGGTGCGGGGTGAAGCCCCGCCTCAGTGGACACTAACCAACGGTGTAAGAAATTCCAGCAGTCCCGGTGCGTAGCACGGGTTTCAAACTAGTGTCGCTAAATACGGCATTGAAAGAAAACAAAAATGTCCGGCCCAGTGCCGAATTTGACAAGAGATCAAGGATGCGAATCTGCGGAGCTACATGTAAGTTGTGGGTGGCCATGGCCACCCCAACATTTTGCAAAATTCTCTAGGTTAGTGGACAGATTTGGACCTAATTTTCTAAGTTGTGGTTAGTGGCCTCCCCGTCATTTAAATTCTGGCTCCGCCCCTACGAATCTCATAATTAAGTCTGAATTTCAACTTACGGCTCTTAGCATGCTAGGATATCCTCCTTTTTGGCGTTGTGTTTGTTGAATTTTAATTTGCGAGATGTTACTTTCCAGGTGATTATCATTGAATTTGAACTGAAACCGATAATAAGTAGGCCATCCACCGAGTGTGGCGACGACTTCACCACCCTTGTTTGCTGGGTAGCATATCGACACGACTGAGCGACTACATAACAATATCTGACAATACCAAATGGCAATTTCAGTGCACACTCAGTTGGCTTTAATACAATTAGGAAAATAGTTCGTAAGAAAATGGAAAAGCAGATGAGGAACCGGGATGGTCAGCTGAGCTAAAATGGAAAATCCATTATATTCCAATCAGTATGATCTTACCTAGTTCGTTTGGGGCGGGGAAACCCACCCATGTAATCCTGGAGTTGCCATGCAACATCTTTTGACAATCATGCTGAAAATGTCCTCATTTTTATCCCTAAACATGAGTTACACAAAAAAAATTCCCCTTTTATCATATACTCTTGTTTAGTTCTCTCCGACATCTCATAAAAACATAATTACAATAATGTTCTTTGTTGCAGTTATAATCCGCAAAACGATGCAATGTTTAAATTTGACAAGAAGTAAGCTAGACATATTTATAGCCAATGCAATGAAATATTTATGTTACAAACAACAGAATTATGTGCTATGCTCAACCGATAGTTCTGTGAAAATAACGTGCATGTATTATATTATTGTTAGAAATATAAATCATAAGTATGCTTTTTGTTTTTTATCTTTTGTGTAACAGAGGTGTTAGCTGGAACTTCTCTTTATCTATTTCTTATTGTCCTTTATTCACTTCTTCTAGGTTAGTAGCTTTTACTGTTTTCTTTCTCTTGTTGTTCCTATATATAGAATAAAATCCTCTGTAGCTCTTCACGTTAATACAACTACTTTTCCACCTTTACTCAACTTCTGTCATGGTACCATGAGGGTTGTTCGATTCTCTAAGACGAGCTGTTTAGGGCTTGCTCTTAGTTACTGCTTCTGCCGCCTACCATAACAACCAAAACTTTACTTCATCAGTTACTTAATTTACTCAAACTACTTCTCTACCACACCTTTACTTTATCTCCTACCTTATCTTCACTTATTCATCTGCTTGCAGTACTTCAGATCTCGATCTCTGAATCACACCATAAGTTCTGAGTCGTCACATCACTATGATATTACCACTGTTTTTCTGTTTCAGAATATTACTCACCTTATTTCTTTAAAACTTGATGACTCAAACTTTGTTATCTGGAAAAATCAGATGGGTTCTATCTTTATTAGTACGGATCTGTTTGGTTATGTTGACGGTACAATCAAACCACCACCAGAGTTTATCAAAGGTGGAGAAGCTGAGATTCTTAATCCATTTTACTTTAAATGGAGAAAGTGGGATCGATATGTTAACAGCTGTCTCAACTCTACATTTTCTGATTCTCTATCATGTTCCGTCTTGGGATGTATTACTGCAGTTGAAGTATGGTCCTATCTTGCAAAGGAGTTTTCCAACCAGTTTTCATATCGTAAATCTATGCTCAGAGGATAGCTACAGATCATCAAAAGACGAGCTCGTACTGTTGCTGATTTTGTTCAAGAGGTTAAAAGTATTTCTGATTCTCTAGCTGCTATGAATGAAAAATTTGTCGAATCTGATATTGTTATGGATGTTCTCAATGGGTTGGGGAGAGATTGTGACAACTTGGTAATTCCTATTCACAATCGTGAAAATCCTATTTCCTTTACTGACTTAAAGGACAAACTCTTAACCCATGCGCAGTGGCTCAAAGATCAACATTTAGAGAAAACCATAGCCTTAGATTCAGTCACTAACTCTGCTTTCTTTTCCAAAAGAACCTTTGCATTTGGATCTACATTTGGATATGGACCTTCTAGACCTACAAATCAAACTTCAAGACCTGATATACCTCCCCTCTTAATGGATTGATTACTCCACTGTTGAGTGCCAGATATGCAAAAGAAATGGTCATTCAGCTAGTAGTTGTCCTTATAGGTACTCAGCTCCAAAGAATAGTGCCTCTCAGAAAAAACTCACAAGTTAATACTTCACAGAAAAACCCTCAAGAAAATTCATCTATTCAAGTTAATACCTCTCACTTGTCAGAACATTCATCCTTTTCTGCTGTTGTTTTAGCCACCTGATTCAGCAGCAACAAGTCACATGAGTCATGATGCTTCTTCACATATAAATCCAACAACATACATTGGATCTGAACAAGTAATGGTTGGAAATGGCTACCACATTCCAATTACTTTGTTGGGTGGATCTGTTTTACATACACCTACAAGAACTTTCACTCTTTGAAATGTCTTATTTGTGCCTAGTCTCATTCAAAACCTTATTTCAGTGGGTATCTTTACTGGAGAACATAACTGAAAAATTGGATTTACCCCTTGGGGTTATGAGGTCACAGATCTTGACACTCAGCTTGTCTTGGCTGAAGGTGTTATCAATCAGAATCTTTATCCAATTGACTCAAAACCACTAGAAAAAGCCTTCAGTTCTATTTTTGTTTCACCATCTATATGGAACATGAGATTGGGACACATTGCACATAATATTTTCAACACACTACATACCTCAAACCATATTTCATTTACTTCAGGTGAACTTGGCTCATTGTGTCACTCTTGTCAGCTTGGTAAGAGTAAGAAATTACCCTTCTTCTCTTCAGATAGGTGTGCATCGGCACCCTTAGAATTGGTTCACTGTAAAATTTGGGTACCATCTCCTCAAGTATCTACATTGCGTTACAGATATTACATTTTGTTTGTGGATGATTACAACAGATTTCATTGTATTTTCCTATGAAGGACAGAACTAAGAGCTTGACTTGTTTTCAACACTTCAAAACTGTGAATGAAAATCTGTTTTCTACTATAATCAAGTGGTTTCAGTGTGATGGTGTTTTTGAGCTTATGAAGGGTCCATTCAGGCAATTTCTTGACAAAGAAGGGATCAGCATTTCTTGTTCATGCCCCCATACTTCTCAACAAAATGGTTTAGCTAAAAGGAAAAATCAGCACATAACTTCAGTTGGTAATAATTTATCTTTTCAAGCATGTCTACCAAAATCCTTTTGGTTTGACTCATTTCTCACAGCCACTTATCTCATAAATAGAATACCCTCAAAGATTCTTAATTATATTTCTCCTTTTGAGGTTCTTTTCAATAAATTACCTGATTATTCATTTCTCAAAGTTTTTAGATGTATTTGTTATCCTTATTTGGGCGCTTACAAGAAAGATAAGTTGAGTCCTAAGTCTTCTAAGTGCACCTTTATTGTTTATAACCCCTTACATAAGGGTTATATGTGTTATGATAACTCAATTCACAAGATATATATCTCCAGGCATGTAGTATTTGATGAGACAAAATTTCCCTTTTGCACTTGCTCATCCAGTTCTACATCAGATTCTACTACTACTTACAGTGAACCCCCTCTAGAGATTTCTGATGTTGCACCGTTATGGCACTCTGCTTTTATGACCAATTCGGACTCTAGTTCGATTCCGAGTATGACAGTTTTCTTAAAAGTGGAACAAAAAAACTTAGGTACTGACTTAACCTTTCTCTTAAGATTTGGAACCCGGTTTTGTAAAACTCTAGATGTTCTCTGGTGTGGATTTTCGTCCCTAACCGTCAAATGTAGAACCACAAGCTCCCATAAATTGACCCATGAAACAATATTTCTTGTTTCTCCTTCAGCGACAAAGACATTAATCCAAGACTGGATGATAGTTGCATCTTTAAGAGGGGTGAATCTGGCGACCATGACTACTAAAATAATAAAAGGAGGTGCTCAGAATTGAAGAGAAGATATATCTAGAATAGATAAAATGTTGATAATTTGGTTGTGTTGTTATGGTATAGAGAAACATTATTTATAGTACATTGCCTGTCTCTTTTATATCTCAATTTTCAAATCTTACTACTGTTATTGGGGTCTAGTGTGGTCACTTTGCTTATTGATGCTTGTATGCCGAGTCGAGTTTTCTTATCACCAGTTGTCGGTTTAGTCATATCACTCATAAATTTATAAAACTATTTGTGAATCTGTAAGTGAGTTTTCTTATCACCAGTTGTCGGTTTAGTCATATCACTCATAAATTTATAAAACTATTTGCGTATTTGTGAGTGAGTTTTCTTATCACTAGTTGTCGGTTTAGTGGTTCACTCATTATTTTAAGATTCGAAAATTGAGTTGACGGATCAATGTATTTTTTATATTTCGACATATCAACTCACATCAATTATTTCGACTTATTTGTTCTTGATTTTATTTTCATTCACTTTTATACGTGTCCATCTAGTATTCTAGTCAAGTGCAACTTGAGCTTTGTCATAATGTATTTGGATTTTTGAATCTTCAGTATGTTTTGTCGTGACCTATTTGGTCGACTACTTTTCCAAATAAAGACATGTACTTGTCTTAAGACTCATCAGATCACCAATAGTATGGTAACATTTTTTACTTTTCTATAAAATCCCCTAAATTGGATCACAATTACCATACCCTCATTCCATATGCAAGTTTTGTAAGTAAAAATTCTAGTAAGTTTTGTAAGAAAATATTCGTGATGAGGTTTAGTAATGAAGAAGATGTCGGTGTTGTGGAAGCATGGATTTTAGAAACTAATCGAGGCACAATCCCTAGAGAAGTCAATGAATCAACCGAATTTTGGAACCGCGTTATCCAAAATTTTGAAGAATTACCGGAAACGACAATAGAAGAGAAGTCAGTAACAAACAGATTCAACCTAATTAATACTGAAATCCAAACCTTTATTACTATTCTGTTTGATATCAACTTGAAGCATGCATCATTGCCATACGAAGTTCGAGTAAGGATATAATAAAAACTAGTTAACAAGTTGATTATGACTATGTACTCTAATGTCAAATATTTTATGTTAAATTATCATGTTAATGTTTTCTTTTTCTTTTTCAGAAAATGAAAGATCGGATCGAGTACCGTGAAGACAAGAAGAAACCTTTTAAATTTGATGCATTATATGAGAAATTGAAAGTTGTTGTACCTTGTTATAATCTTGAATGAATATATCAGTGCAAACATGTTTTTTAATAAATTTGAATAGTCTTAAATTCATAAAACAAATGGATACAATAAGATTAAAGTTAACAAACACACTAATTAAGTAAAAGCATGCATCTCGAAATTAAAATCACAACTAATTAAGAACACCACTAACTAATAACCTGGACAACTAATTAATCATTAAACAAGAAAACTAATAACCAAGAAAACCAAATAATATTAAGAAAGTCAATTAAATAACTAATTACGAGGATCGTATCCCAACCGGGTACATATTTCCTCCGGCATCTTTGTTACTGCATATTTCTTCCTTTCAGGCAGCCTTTCCACATCCGTTAATAATATTTCCATATCTTTACACCTAATGGACATTTCTTTATTGTGGGATTTTTTTTCTATTTAGCCAAGGTATCCCTTGTCCCATTTTCAACTACCTGGCACATTAACTCATTTTCAGCTAATTTTTCTTCATGTTTGACTGCATCCTTCTTCTCAAAATACTGAATCATGTTGTTCCAGCCTCGTTCTGCAACTTTAGCCATGGAATTTTCCATCTAAGCCTTGTCTCTGCTAAGTCCCCTGACTTTATCTTTTGCAAAAAAAACGTGTTTGGATTTGGGTATCCGTTGTTGTATCTGTGCCATCACCATCTTCACTTTCTGAAACAACCATAGAAATCGGGGTGGACTGACTAGGTTCGCCATGATGGGACCTTAAATTCTCCGGGTCGCAACCTTCAACATGCTGCCTCAAAACTGCAAAAACCGCGTCATGTTTCCAAGGTTTTCCACCCCTTCCTTCAACAAACTTCATTCTTGATTTTATGTACTGTAGCCATATATTGAGAAAGTGTCAATGAAGTAAATCAATGAATTAATATTATCATATGAAATTAAATTAAATTTAATAACCTTGTTTGTATGAGGAAACTTACTATTTGTTCATCAGTCCATCCACTAGGCGGGTTCCTGAGAAAAGCTGCCACTATTGCGGCAAATCTTCTGCAATCTGTTTTGATGGCACTCATTCTGTTTTGAAGCGCTTTCCGAGTCCGGTTTGTACGAGTTCCAAAAGTACGGTGGTATTCCGGTTAGATTATATCCCAGAAAGTTTCTGAATCTTGATACCTACCGAGCCTCTTTGAATCCATTGCAAACATAAAATAAGCCTTTACAATTGCCAAATCTTCTGCTTGTGTAAAATTAACCATTATGTTTTGGAACAAGTACAATAAATCAAACCAAAATATAAAATAATTGCAAAGAGATATAAGATTTTGAAGTGATTTTCAGGTGAGTGTTGGATTGGTGTGAATTTTTTGTTATCGAAAATCACATATATATATATAAGGCGTTTTCAAAAAATAACCGTTGGATAAAAACGGTATATGATTAGCCGTTTTTGATTTTTGTCCGCATGATCATTCAAGCCGTTGAAGATCTAACGGACTAGAATTTGAACGGCTAACAGTCTACCGTTTAAACGGTTTATGGTTAGCCGTTTTACTTTGGCTGTCGTTAGATCATCAACGGTCTTTTAAATCCAACGATTACCTAGAATAACGGCTAACAATTAACCGTTTTTCTCAAACGTTCAAATTTGAAACCATGTATATATATCAGAAGTTGAGTTTTACTTCACTACCATCAAATATAAATCAAAAATTTCACTACTCAAGTTTTAAAGTTCGATTTATCAAATTTGTCGGTTTACAATTTATTAATTTCTGTTTGTTTGTTGAAAAAATAATGGTTAATTTTAGTGAACAAGAAGATATTAAAATTCTGAGAAGCTTTTCCTTTGTAGTAGATCGACCAGATTTTTTGGATATGCCAGCTGAAACTTTTTGGAATGATATGTCGGTCGAGTTTCATTCAGGAGGGGGTGTGACCCAACGATCCGTGAATGCTCTTCGGTGTCGCCTAGCTTTCCTTAAGATGAATTGCAGGGTTTTTAGGAACTGTCTACGCGAAGCAGGTAATGACATAATTTTAGCCAGAATTAAGTTTACTGAGGAAGGAAGGGGAACATTTCGTCACTCAAGCGTTAACGATATATTTGGAGTGCATTTGCTTATCAATCCAGAACATATCTTATAATCTACCGAGTTATTTAGAGAATATAATATGCTTATTTTATAGGTTATCTTATTGTTGTGTGTTTCTATGTTGTGTTATTTAACAAATGTAGTGTATTTTTTTTTTCCTGCAAATGTAATGTTTTTCTGAGTACCTCAAATTGTAATGTTTTTAATATTTTCCTACAAATGTAATGTTTTTCTTAACTTAAATTTGAATTTGAAGTAACCACGTCTCACCGCTCACATAAATAAAAAAACATATAATAAAATCATTCTGAATCGGGACCCAAAAAAACTTGTCCTGGGTCGTAATGGTCTTGACCAACATCAACCTCGTTCGTGTCTTCTCCCGAATCCAGCTCGTTGT
This sequence comes from Papaver armeniacum, assembly GCA_023531295.1. Classification (NCBI taxonomy): domain Eukaryota; kingdom Viridiplantae; phylum Streptophyta; class Magnoliopsida; order Ranunculales; family Papaveraceae; genus Papaver; species Papaver armeniacum. The sequence goes on from JAJJWW010010013.1 coordinate 584,648, forward strand.
CTATCGCATCTCCAGGCATTTGACCATCCCTTAGACCTTGACCATGTCGTTCCCATATATGAGCTTCAAGATCCGTACGAAGTCTCTCATGAAGAACTGGGTTTTGTAATGACTCGCTTGTCTGCCTCAAGTATCCGACTATAGGTGCATGAGGTGGGTCTGGCACATATTTCCACTCCGGTTCACGATGTTCATCCTCTACAACGATATTATGCAATATCAAGCAGGTTCTCATGATCGATTTCATATCTTTCTTTTCCTAGTAGTTACATCTATGGTAAATGATCCTAAATTTACTTTGAAGTGTCCCAAATGCCCGTTCCACATCTTTCCTCTTTGCCATTTGATATTTGTTAATTAACTCAAGAATTGGAATACCGCTGGGTGCACCGTAAGGTTGGACTAACACAGAGTAACTCTTATAAATTCCATCCACTAAATAATACCCCTGCATGTACTGGTTCCCATTGATAGTAAAATGACAAGGTGGTGCAATACCATTGAGATTGTCATCAAACAAATTATAGGACTTCAAAACATTAAGATCATTGCTTGATCCACCCACTCAAAAATACCCATGCCAAAACCACCTATCGTATGTGGGCTATGACCTGGAATTCTTGTAGCATCTTTTCTTTGTCGAAAGTCGGGGTCAACCTCACATATTTTGTGCATAATTTTTAAGAAAAGGGGTCGATACATACCTAAACGGCCATGGAACTTTTTCGGTCCCCAAGTGCAACCATCATTGAAATAATCCTGCGTCAACCTTGCATCCGCCGGCATGATTTCTATTATTTGATTCTCTCTTCGTCACTTGGGTTGGAACGGGTTGATGCAAATTATGAGTATGTTGCAGCATACATTGATATATCATGAGAAGATTTTGATTTGTATCTTCGTCATCTAAATCATCGGCCAGACGAACCCCCAATTTGATTGACATATATCTCCTTAAAGAAATTTTTCAATCAACAACAACACCGGAGTGACAATAAAATGGTGTCGAAATTGACATCTAACAAACTTAACACAAGAATTCATGTAAAATTGACATTTGCAAATGAATTCCACCTAAAGTGCAGCATTTTATGACCATGATAATATCTATAACGTGTAAATTACATATTCAATTAGACATACAATCTAAATTATCTCATTTTCAATCACACCAAATCATATAACTTGTAAATAACCTATAGAATTAGACATACTTAGTAAAGTCCCTAAAATTAACAATCTTAAACAAATTCAAGTCATCACATGGTTAGAAAACTAATTCAATTTATGTTATTCATCAAATAATTATTGAAAATCTTTTCAATTGAAAAAAAATAATAATAATTAGGGTTTTAAGTTTATTGGATTACCTTTGATTATTGAGATGATTAACCTCCTCAAAAATAACCCCCACTTTCAATAAGAGCTTCCTCAACGAACCCAAATCCTGAAATTGTGTAGGTGATGTTTAGTTATTTTGGTTGAGAAGAGAATGAGGAAAGGGGAAGAACGAACAGGATGAAGGATGAATGAACTGTTTTCGTTCTTCTTGGAACTTTAGGCTAGAAAGGGAACGGTTAATGGTTAGCCGGTTCAATCGATTTTGACTGGTCAAGATAAGGAAAACGGTTAACCATTAACCGTCTCCTCTAGAACGGACGATTAGTGACCGTTATATGGAAAATGGTTGATGAATGACCGTTTTTTTGGGTTAGAATGGCTAATGGTTAGCCGTCCCAGGAAGTCTCTTGGTAAAACCGTAAGACCCAGGTCCTTCCCAGGGTGATGTGTAAAGGGGTTTAGGAAGTGGCTGAGAAGAGCCGCTTGACCCAGTCTAACAATAAAAACTTGGTAAATATACGTACTAATTTTCTTACTATCAAATTAAGGGACGGGCTATAGCCTAAGTTAGCCCTTTGCTAGGCCCGTCCCTGATCAAAATCACTAAGGATGTGATGTCTTTTTTGCAGTGTAATGTGCTGGCAATTCATAAAGTTCGGTAGTTGCAACATCTTGTCCATCTGCTTTTATACGTTTTTCTATGGGAAATCATTATGAATCGTACCTCATTCGATGGGACACGTATATTGGAACACTACAAGCAACGTAGCAAAGATAATAAATGGTGGATTTATACATTTTAACTGAAATGGTAACTTGTTTAAAACATCTTGATTTCTTGCCGGTCATTCCTTCCTTTAGAGATACCCACCAAATAGCATAGGCAGCTTGTTTATTGATATCATCGATCATTAACACGTTTTCCATCTCTTATGTGTGTGAAATCATGCATCAACTATTTATTTGATTATTCTCACGTTTTCCATCTCTTTTGCGTTGTTTTTGTTGAATCTTAATTTGCGGGATATTACTTTCCTGGAGATTTTCATTAAATTTGGACTCGAAACGAATAATAAAAATGAGTCGACCTTGCCTCCCTCTTTCGCTGGGGAGCACAGGCTGCCACAGGCATTTCGACACGAACACACGTACGACCACAGAACAAGATCAACAACCCCAAATGAAAATTTCACTGTACACTCATTTGTTTTTAACAATACAATTAGGGAAAAAACTTAGAAAAGGGAAAGGCAAAAGATGACATAGACAACCGATAATTCTACATCTACCGCCGCCTAAATCCCGTGAAACCAACCGCACCTCACAAAAAAATGGGGGACCCATAGTGGGACCCATAGCCCACCCCATGCAAGCTCCAACGGGTCCCCGGGGCTGTGAGACGCGGTGCTTTTTACGGTCAGGCGCGGCGGTAGCTGTAGCATCACTGATAAACAACAGGGAAGGAAAATACCTAGACAAAACTATATATAATCCTACGCTAATTAGTACTAGATTTACTATATATATATTCAGTTATCTGTTTAGTTTCTTCAACTCAACTACCACAACACTTATATTATCTTTACTTCCCTTGGCTATTGCAAGTTCAGCTAGAACTGCCGCAGCGAGTGCAGCATTACCAGTATGACCAGAAGACGATGGCGAAGCCGATGATGCAAACTTTCTTGCTATCTTACCTTCGAGACATTTCCTTGCTATGTTGCAAGCCATATCATTTGGCATCACATCCCATAAACCATCACTAGCCAATATCACAAACTCATCGCTTTCGGTTCTCGAGGTTACCGTGACTTCTGGGACAGATATGACATATGGTTTGAGGTAGTGATCACCTGCACATAAAGAAACCGTCAGATGCATAACAGATCTAAACTTTAATGCGCCAATGAAAGGTAAAAGAAAGTCAGATTGTTCCAACATGCACAACTTTGTAAGAACTTTATAATTTGATGTAACTACGTACCTATAGATCTAGAAGTAGCAAGTACGCCAAGAACGCGATAACCATTCCAATTGATAACCCTTCCTCCAGCTGCTTCCACTCTCTCCATCTCATCAGTCCTGTCAGGCTGCATCAAAAATTAACATCAATAACCTTACACTGGCCGGAGTTATTCCAAATTCACCACTTCTTTTCATAGTACCCTAGCATTAATCTCTTAAACAGACGTCATTTCGATCAATAAAACACGTTAAATCTACACTTTCTCGACTAAGCGGCCTTCAAAATTGGTATACATGAAAAATAAAATATTTATATATCATTCATGCTTATATGACATAAATTACACAGTAAAAAAAAAAAAATACGGAGAAAGGGATTTACCCTGTGATCCCGGGACAGAGGAATAGGTGTACCACCACGAGACAACACAGCTCTGGAATCACCACAATTGGCAACAATAATTTGATCAGTACTAATCAAAGCAACCACAGCCGTTGATCCTATTGACTTGATCTCTTCATTTTCAACTCCTTCTCCACTTACTGCATCATCCATCTTCATGAAGCAACTCACCATAACATTCTCCCAATCAATCTCATTACCATCACATGATTCCATCTCATTCACAAGTACTCTGTGTAACTGATCTCTACATACGTCAGCTACTCCCGATCCACCATGTCCATCATACACCGCAAAGAAATCATACTTCCATTCCATAACCCCATCATCAACGTTAAAACCATAATCATGATTCCACCGACGGTTGAGATTAATTAAACCTGGAATTATAGTGACAGTATCTTCCATCTCTCTTCTTCTACCACACAGAGAGACAGAACCATGCGACAAACACCTTACACCATCCATACCGGAATCATCACCGCTGATTGTATTTCCTCTTGGTACTTGCATCTCAACCGTTGGTTTCATCGGTCCATCTTTTTTCGATGTACCGAAGAGTGAAATCGACGGTCCAGATAATCCATCCCTTTTATCAAGATCGTGATGATGATCAGTTTGTTTTGTTTGATGATCAACACAGGTTTCATCACAAGCTGGCACCACCTTACTGTGACTGCTACCACCACAGAACCCTAGTTTCATCTTCATGTTTCTCTTCATCATCCCCATCCCACAGCTAGTAGTATTATCTTCAATATGATCATCAGAAGGATATGATGATTTCAACCGTTTGATCTCTAATCTTTTTCTACGAACATGTCTTGATTTCGTTAAGAAAATATCTTCAACTTTCACCTGATGATCCATTTCATTTCCTGTTATCATGGTTTATGAATCTTGAACCCTGAACTTTCACTGATATTATCAAACCCTCAATCTCAAAATATCTTTGGTATGATTGAAAATTTCTTAGGTATGTAGGGGAGGACCAAAAGCATTGATTGATACTATTAGTATTCAAATTTTTTGAATGAAATGAAAGAAAATCTGAGATTCTATATCTCTCTAAATATCTGCGCTGGATGGTTATTCACCGTTGATTTGGAAAAGTGGTTTCTGATGGATTCGACATCTGTGATAAAAGTGTGGCGCAGATTGATTGGGACCGATTTCTGATGTTTTTGTGTCTGAGACGTGGACGGTTGAGGATCGAATTTGGTAGACACGTGTTATGATTTCTTTTTGATTTTTCGATACTTCTGGCGGGAAATATGACGTTTGCGTCCTTTTCGGGATGAAAGGTGTGGGGTCCATGTAAACTCCATAACGTGGCGATTTAGCGTCGTGGAGGTTGGAGATGGATCCGTGGATTCTTCGATTTAGTATACGGCTAATATTAGAGGAGATCCTCCACATTTTTACTGTCACATTGTCTCATATGTTTGACGTTATTTTTGTGAATAAAAAATCAAACCGTAATGGATTTAAAGTTAATATGTTGGGATGTGTTCATTGTATCAAATTCTATATACTTACCAAAAATGAGCGTTTTTCAAGATATATTACACCATTATCTACTACTTTGAAAATGAGTCGTTGAAAATCAACGAATTTCTGACCGTCATAATTAAGACCGGTAGATTTTTGAAGTTTCGTATTTCGGAATGTGCTTATTTTTGGTAGGTATGTAAAACTTGGTAAAAGGAACATATCATTAAAATATTAACTTCAAATCCGTTACGGTTTGATTTTTATTCACATGAATGATATCCAACGTGTGAGATAGTGTGATAATAAAAATGGAAAGGGATCATTCCTCTTTATTTTCATGACATCTGAATAGTATTTTTATACCGATTTTTATTAGTCGAGAACGTTGACTACAGCGAGTTTGCATGCTGACTCTTGCTAGACACCTGGCATGCACCCAAAGCCTGAAATGTGCACTTTTTGTCGAAGGATAGAATCGTCAAAAGTAAAGTATTGAGTGCCATTTGAACAGAGTGTAACGGGTAATCGTCTAATTTTATCAGGTATTCACCGGATCATAAAACGTACGTGTGATTTCATCTACGGATAACATGAGTCGACACCAGAAGTTAGACGTTAAGAAAATCGGTTCTAGAGAAAAATAGGTATTTTGCTTATTGGAATTATTCTGAAATTATATGGACAGATGGATTATTTTTGAGTTTTCTGATCATCAAGTTGAAAAGTAATCTTCCAAAATAATGGCAAGTGATTTCATTAGCTATAGTTTTATTGCAGCGAATCCAATTACGGCAAAACTCTTAGTTACACTTTAAAGTTGATCAGATCCGATGTGAACGAATTTTCGCTGAAAAAGCTACTTTACGGATATTTTATTCCCGTGCAAAATTAAATGAATACTCGGTATGCATTTCTGTTTTTCACTCTTTTGCGCTAATACTTCTCTTTTTCACTCATTTTATTTACGGAAATTCTTTTTTTCTTTTCCTATTTGGATACTTGGTATCCGTTTTACACTGATTACATGTAGTTAAGCTAGGTGATTCGAGGTGGCCTCCTTGCGCATTTTGGGTAGCTTTAATTAAGTTATAACGCAAAGGCAAACACGGATACGCTTAAAATAAGCATCAAAATGTCTATTCGTCAGACACATCATATGTAAAACACCATTTTAATATGAAATTTTACTAAAATTGTTGTTACATCCGTCAATAAATTAATTACTTCGTTAAAATAATAAAATTCCCTAGTCCTCCTAATTAGGCTTAGATAAGCTAGATTTTAAATCGATAAATTAATAACTTCGCTAAAATAAATTTTTTTAGTCCCAACGCTATTAATTTATCGAAGTTTTACTGTATATATTTAGGGTCTTGTTAACTTGTATACCCGTATACATGTTAAGGTTCATTAAAATAACATTTTTTTGCATTGGAAATAAGAATTGTTTGTTTTATTGCATTGAAAACAATAATTTTTTGCATCGGGAACAAAAATTGTTGTTTTTATTACAATAAAAACAAAATTGGTTAAAAAGACCAAAATCAAAATTTCCTGGGTGAAAAGGACAGTCAGATTTAGATACTGTTTAAATGAACAAAATTTTAAAAATAGGCAGGATGTAACCAGTTTCATCCAGTCCATTTTCAAATATTTTTTCTTATTTTTATTTTACACAGGATGCATCCAGTTTCATCCTTCTTTATTTTTTAAGTTTAAGTAGGGATGAATCCAGGTTTTCATCCTTGCTATTTTTTTTTTGTCCATTTCACCCATAAATTTTTTTACTCGTCCATTTGAACCGTGTTTTAAATTTTTTTGAACAAATGACCCATTTTCCCTTTCTAGTATAATAAGACAAAAACACACTATTTCCAAAAAAAAAAAAAAAAATTTTTATTAAACCTTAATATGTATAAGGGTATACAAGTTAACAAAAGCAATATATCTATTCGTACAAAAATTTGCTATTTAACACCAATTTATTACTATATACACTTTAATGAAAAATATCACTAATTACATACCATGTTTGCATCCAGATCTTCTTTAAAGTTTATTTGCGTTCTTGTCAACATTTGGCATCGTTATTTTGTCTGCATCAGTGATACTCACTGAACATGTATAACTTAAACCAAACTGATGCTGTAATATCCAGACATAAAGGTTGTAGCCTCAAGGAGCTAATGATGATGAAATTCTATATCTTGGCGAAGTAGTGACATAGACGATGCACCCCAAGGCCCAAGAGATAAGTCTGATGATGGAGACTGACATCTGACATGGTCGGATAATGGTCAAAATATTTTCGGCCGCAAACAAAGCATATGATATGCATATGGCTTCGCTATATGGGTACGAAAGAAACTCAACCATTAAACTCTTGGCTAGAGACGCTGAGTATGGCCAAAATTTTCTATCACTGTTGATTTTGGCTGCATTGTGGCAAAAATCAAGAAAAATCATCTAGCACCAGAATGCTTGTGGTGAGGAGAGGAGAGATGAGCCCGATCCGGATCGTGGAACGTAAAAACACCAAGCGTGGGGAGAACAAAAATGACAAATGTGGCAATCAGATGAACCCATTTCGAGATAATTTTCTGGCAGTACTTTTGCTTTAATTATTGTGGGACTCATAGTAGATATTTCCGATCGGGAAAGTAAGGATATAAACCATAAATAAATAGACACGCAACCAACAGGGGCACAAGTTATCATAAGTGCATGACATGATGTGTCAATTCGTAGCGCTTTTAACATACGACGATGTTGCATTTTGTTCTTGCCAAGTTGCCATACGACGAAAGAATAATAGCCTGAAAACAACTTACCATTACCACGTACGGAATGGTTTGAAGTGTACTAGCAGCTGGCTGGTGCATGAACAAGCCTCATTTTCGCTGCCGGAATGATACACTGATCCATCCCGCTAGACACAAAAGTTGGGGTTCCCTGACCCGGCAGTTTAGCAGGGGTGGGTCCCACCCCAAACCCACCCCATTGTCTCAGTCGGAATAAACCCGCGGACATCAATCATTTCCGTTTTCGCCGTCTCTTAGAGCAACCGCAGTGGGCGACTAAACCATTTATTGGTAAAAGAACCAGACGCAGCGGGACGGACCATCGACCAAATCCCAGACTAAACTCAAATTCGAGACTATATTTGGTCTGGGATCAAAGACTAAACCCAAATATAGTCGGGCGTTGATATAATCCACGCCCCACCACCAGGCGGCTATATAATCTACGCCCTACACCAGGCATACATAAAGTATACGTCCCACACCAGGCGTGCTTTATACATCCGCCCCATATATTTATTTATTTTTTAGTATGGGGCGGGGTTTATACCTCCGCCCCATTCATAGTTTTTAAAAATCTTTACATGGGGCGAGCTTTATACCTTTGCCCCATATATATATATATATATATATATTTTTTTTTTAATTTCATTTTTGAAGTCTCCCCGATCGGGCGAATGTATATTCCACGCCCCACACCAGGCGAACGTATCGTGTACGTTCCACCAAATTTAGTTTCCACCCGTAACGTCACACACCGGACTAAACCCAAATTTTAGTCTTTTTTTTTTCCTCTTTGGGCTTTGGTTATACTCGCACCACTACAGTTGCTCTTAGGGAAGGCAAATATATGCACAAACAAAACGGTATTTGCTTTCAGTTTAAAGATAATCTGGCCGTACTATATGAGGTGGTCAGGGGACAAATGTTGCATGGGGAGGTTGTTTTTGTGACGTGTTTGATCCTAAATTGGCAACAATAAATTAGTAGTTTCTTGTTGTTGGCCGGAAAGGAAAGAAAGAAACCTTAGTATTTCTTTTTATTAGAGTATAATAATAATATCACCTTTAGCTTTTTGAACGTACGTAGAGAACCATGTGGAGAGCTTTGAGCGCTAGTATAGTATATACCGTGTATAAAATACAAGTCATGACTCATCGCACTATTCTATTCTAATCTATTAGGTGTGTACTTTTCTTCTCAATAAAAGGGTGCCATCTGGTAATGTTTTACAAGGATACGGAAAAGATTTGCGTGGGGCTAATAACTTTCACTTTCTTTGCGTAAAATAATCAATTTTTGCAAGGCTACTAATAGGGGTACCAAATTACTTGGGGTGTACCAATCCCTTAACAAAATATATTTTGTCCTATATATAATTTGGTACACCCCAAACAATTTGGTATCCCCTATTAGCAATCTTGAATTTTTGTGTTTAGTTATTTATAGCAAATGGTGATGATTACTCGAACAAATCGAAACAGTAGTTTTTTTATGTTCACGCTGCATTTTGATGGAAACAACCCAGGCAAAGACTTTCTAATTAAAAGTAAACTTGTTGTTACAGGGGCTGAAGGTTTCATTAGAGGGCCATGCTAATTTAACCTGACTAACAAAACACTGAGAACTACTTTAGTGGGCTGATGTAATAGGACAAAAAGGTTTCAAAAGCTCTTTATCAAAAAGAAATCGATAATGACTAATTAACCCTTACATAGTTTAGTGTTGATAATCAAGTTTCAATTATATTTATTCTAAATCAAAATCAGATTTGTTTTAGAGGGGAAAAAAGTGGAGAGGAGAAAAAAAGAACAACTTTTATGATATTTTTGGAACCCTAGGTTTTGATTCAATCAACCAAAATGAGTGAATCCAATGACAAATTTGAGATGGGTGAATCTTTATATGGCTAGGTATACCTGTAACTTAACTCCAATTAGCTTTTTGTTGCTCAAAATTATCTAAAGTACGTAAAAAAATCAAAACTTTTACATTTTCAGAGATACCGTTGGAATTGCTCACGTAACCAACTGTAAGTGGGAGTTACGGTTCGTAACTGATGAACTACCAACCGTAACTGGTTAAATTTGGGAAAACCCAATCGTAAAACCTATTACGGTTGGTAGAAAAAACTAGAGATGAACCGTAACTAATTATGGTTTGAAAGCTGAGGATCGAGACCAACCGTAACTAAACTACGGTTGGTATGTCAACTAAATATTTGAACCGTAAACATCTATTTGAGCCTCAGGAACATTTACGGTTGATAATGGTTGATACAAATACAAACCGTAATAACTATATTACGGTTGATAAATTATAAGTAATAACTATATTACGGTTGATAAATTATAAGTCGTAGAAAATTTTGGTGACATGCAGGAAGATTTACGGTTCGTAACAGTGGTGTCGACACCAACCGTAAGTGAAGTTATGGTTCAACAAAAACACAAAAACGTTACTGCACTAAATTCTCAGATTTACTAATCTACGGTTTGGTAATTGGACTATTACAAACCGTAACAACATCGAAATCTTCCATTACGGTTTGTAATTGAATTAAAATCGATCGTAAATCATATGACCCCAGAATTTTGAATTTCAATTTTCATCTAAAACCCTAATTTTCAATAGAAATTTAACATAAATTGAACAAAATTAAGTAAACCCTAACTGGGTTTTTCAAAACAAACCTCATATAAGTCATTTCCATTGATTTTTCCGGTTGGAGGTCGGCTATGGAGGTGAAGAGAAGATGAAGAAGAAGACGGTTTGTTTCTTCTCATCCTTAAATTTAGGTTTAAAAATTGTGAAGGACAATTCCATCTTTTAAAATTAAAAAGGTAATCTAGACAATTTACACTATGATTAGGAAACCCCCTAACCAACTACGGAGACATTATTATCATGGTTCAGCGCCTCTAATGAAACCTTCGGCCCCTATAACAGGTTACAACTAAAAAGAATCCGACCAGGACCAGCTGTAAGAATATCTCTGAAAGTGTTTTTAGATTCAACATCACAGCAAAGACTGGATTTATATTAAATAAATGACTGAAGTAATAAAAAGGAAATACGAGATTTTCCCAAAGCTGTCACCTACCTTGGTATTTAGTACAGTTCTCGGCCTTTTCAAAGAAGTAGCTAGCTGGTTTTCAAACAAACAGAGGTATATGAGGATTTTCCAAGAAGTCACCTGACTTGATACTGTTCTCGTTCTTTATTGGTCTAACGTAACGGTAGCTCGCCACACCTATTGCGATCCTATTTCAGAGTAAAATGACAGCGATTTCACCATTGGCTCGCCATGAAGATCACCAAGTTGTGCAGAAAAACTAATACAAAGTTAGTTCGAGAGTTAAGGAATTTTGTTCTTATGGTAGATGTTAATTCGAGAGTCTATATCATCGAATGTCACGCTGTTAAATGATTGGAAACGTTAAGTTTGCTTGCATTTGTACACCAAATCCATATTTTTCGAGTAACAAAAATGTATTTTACATAGCAAAAGCACAAAAAAGCAATTCAAAGAATTGCTTTAGAAATGGGAAACCGATTATTCTTTGTAGTTGTTAATCCTAAAGGGTTTTCTTCCACTTTCACCAACTCTCACTGTCGGTCCAACAAATTTCGTTTTTTCTGCATAAAACAAACAAAAAAAATAAATTAACCAACAAAATTTATTCTCTTCTTAAATTTTAACTCAAAATGGCAAAAACAATAATAGATTTTCTTAGGCTGCCGGAAACAATTCTAGGATTTTGCAACAGTATAGGTTTGTTGTTTTCATTTATTAGGTGACCCAAAATAAACAACATTTTTGGACCATACCACCACTTTTGTCTGTTTGTACTTAAAATATTCAGAGTGCATTTAATCTCACTGCATGGTTAAATCTCAGATGTAATTGAACAGGAACCGATCAAATTCTTTTTTGAAGAGGCAATGAGAAAACTTATTCAGCGCAAAAATACGGTTGGTCCCTATGTTAAGATAATAAAAAGTAGGAGAGAGAAAGGTATAAAATATATATAAAATTACTGGTCGATAAAAACAATATCGTTGGAGATAAAGAGAATATCGCCAGCGATAAAATCTCCATCGTTCAACGAAGCGATAAAGTCTCTATCGCTCGCTGGAAACTCCATCGTGTATGTCTATATGTTATTTCTGATATATAGGCATACGAGTTTGGCAGTTTGGCATACCCATAGTGGGTGCATATATGGCAAAATCTGATGTTTGCCATATGCATAGGAATAGCCCTAAGGCAAGAAACTCTAGCTAGCTTTGCCAATATACCTGCTACTTTATTTTTTTTTTCCTTATGCACAAAACTACAATGTCAGGAAGTTTTAGTAGCAAAAATAATTTTAATGTCCAAAAGCATGTTTCGAATTCTCCAGTCTATATTGAGTAGGGGTGAGCATTATGCCCATAATCCGCGGATTTAACCGGGACCAACCGTATTTTTGCGGATGGATACCCGGACCGTTCGCTAACAGGTTGGATGCGGATGTAAATTTGAAATCCAACGGATTACGGATTGGGCCCGGTTGCAACCTTGAAAACCCGTTGGACATCCATACCCGTTAGATTAAGGGAATTTATATAGTTTCTAGATAATATGTAGATAGTTTTGAAATTCTTAAGATGTTTGCTTGGAGTGTTGTCCATGACATTTCTATATTTCTATAGATATATAAAATGTGTAGGTTCTATAAGAAGTCATCAACAATGGCTTTATTTTTTCATTACAAATTTTAACTAACATAAATCCATTGGATTATCCGCACCCAATCCGTTTATCCGTGCATCCGTTGGATGCGGATGCCAAATTTGAAATCCCTAGTGAATTGGATTGGATACGGATGAGGTAGAACCGCTCCATACCGGCCCATGCTCACCCTTAATATTGAGTCCTTCCTTGTTCACTGCATCTGCAACTATTTGCGAATCCATCTCAAATTCTACCTTCTCCAGATTCATTTCTTTCGTCCACTTCATTGCTTCTCATAGACCTTTGCATTCCACTTGCTCTGGACTCAAAGCTGCTTCTAGGTAGATACATTTGGACCCCTGTGAGTACCTGCAAAATCACGAACTATAAGTCCAATGCCTCCGGTTTTTAAATCATAATGAAAGGAACCATCAAAATTAATTTTAAAAGCATCTGCAGTTGGAGGAGACCAGTGCAGGTTAGTTCTACACTATTTTCTGACTTGGGGGATTAAACTAGGAGATTTTTCCTGATGATGCTCAATCTCTAACTTGCATCTATGTATGAACTAGCATGCTAGATAGTTACGCTGAATGATTCAGCGCTTGAAAAACTACCTTTTCGCGGAATGGTTCAGCGCTGAGAGATTTATTTTTGATCTGACGGCTGAGATTTAAAGTGTTGAACCATTCAGCGCTGGGCGCGGAATGGTTCATCGCTGGGCTGACGTGGACTGCTAATCTAGCTGCTAGATTAGCACTCCCACAAGACTTAGGAGGTAGTCTTGACTGCTAATCTAGGTGCTAGACTAGCACCCCATAAGACTTAGTCTAATAACTACACAATGCGAGATTTCGGCACATCAGATTTGAGGACTACACTTTTACAAAGGCCAAACTCAATGTGGGGTGAAGGATTTGTAAGAATGTCCAGGTAACAAGAGTCCCAGAATATATGGTGTAAATACACCCTTATACTTACACCGCATTGATAAAAAAAAAAAAATTGAAGCAAGAAATGTATTGATTAGATTTCAGTGTTTACAAATTTTGGCATCTTCCTGAACTTGACATAGAATCTGCTCAGGAATGGATAATAACCAAACAGTGCTAAGGCCTATTCATATGGGATATGGTATAAAATTTAGTTTGGCATGCCACATGGCATGGCAAATTCATTTCTCCACTATGGTAGATATGGCAATCTTGATTAAAATTATATATTTAATTGTGTTAGGTGGGACCCTAATTAATAAAAAATATATTTGTGTGTGTTTTGTGGGATCCATGTGGGATATTATGTATTATAAAATCTTTAGTGGGTCCCTTTATTTATGAAAATATATTAAGATAATAAAAAAGTAGGAGAGAGGAAGGTATAAAATATATATAAAATTACTGGTCGATAAAAACAATATCGTTGGAGATAAAGAGAATATCGCCAGCGATAAAATCTCCATCGTTCAACGAAGCGATAAAGTCTCTATCGCTCGCTGGAAACTCCATCGTGTATGCCTATATGTTATTTCAGACATATAGGCATACGAGTTTGGCAGTTTGGCATACCCATAGTGGGTGCATATATGGCAAAATCTGATGTTTGCCATATGCATAAGAATAGCCCTAAGGCAAGAAACTCTAGCTAGCTTTGCCAATATATCTTCTACTTTATTTTTTTCCTTATGCACAAAACTACAATGTCAGGAAGTTTTATTAGCAAAAATAATTTCAATGTCCAAAAGCATGTTTCGAATTCTCCAGTCTATATTGAGTAGGGGTGAGCATTAGGCCCATAATCCGCGGATTTAACCGGGACCAACCGTATTTTTGCGGATGGATACCCGGACCGTTCGCTAAAAGGTTGGATGCGGATGGAAATTTTGAAATCCAACGGATTACGGATTGGGCCCGGTTGCAACCTTGAAAATCCGTTGGACATCCATACCCGTTAGATTAATATATAGTTTCTAGATAATATGTAGATAGTTTTGAAATTCTTAAGGTGTTTGCTTGGAGTGTTGTCCATGACATTTCTATATTTATATAGATATATAAAATGTGTAGGTTCTATAAGAAGTCATCTACAATGGCTTTATTTTTTCATTACAAATTTTAACTAACATAAATCCATTGGATTATCCGCACCCAATCCGTTTATCCGTGCATCCGTTGGATGCGGATGCCAAATTTGAAATCCCTAGTGAATTGGATTGGATACGGATGAGGTAAAAACCGGTCCATACCGGCCCATGCTCACCCTTAATATTGAGTCCTTCCTTGTTCACTGCATCTGCAACTATTTGTGAATCCATCTCAAATTCTACCTTCTCCAGATTCATTTCTTTCGTCCATTTCATTGCTTCTCATAGACCTTTGCATTCCACTTGCTCTGGACTCAAAGCTGCTTCTAGGTAGATACATTTGGACCCCTGTGAGTACCTGCAAAATCACGAACTATAAGTCCAATGCCTCTAGTTTTTAAATCATAATGAAAGGAACCATCAAAATTAATTTTAAAAGCATATGCAGTTGGAGGAGACGAGTGCAGGTTAGTTCTACACTATTTTCTGACTTGGGGGATTAAATTAGGAGATTTTTCCTGATGAAGCTCAATCTCTAACTTGCATCTATGTATGATTGCATCCACTGTAACCTTCCAACCTTTGAAAACGGTATCATATCTAGTGGTCCAAATGCACCAGGAAACAATTGTTATCTTGCAGATTACATCTTGTGGAACCTGATGAGTTGTCAGCTTATCAAACAATGGATATGAATTCCAAGAACAACAAACCACACTAATCTGGAAGTATTGTAGTGCAGAATACTGTGAGAAGATGACTCCATTGTTTGAGCACATAGGGGACAACTATAGTCTGCATTCTAAATAACATAAACCAGCTTGTCTCTGGTTTGAAGAATATCTTTAATACACTTCCAGATAAATTGAGGAATTCTTGGCAGGAGAGGAAGTTTCCACAATTTTTTATAGATTCCTTGCATTCTGTGACTGACTGATTGCCCAATATTTTGCTTTTTAAACATCTTTCTATATGCAAATTTCACATAAAATAAGCCATTTCTTTCAAGGGTCAAAACCAACCTGCCTTCATGCTGTGGATGAATAGAAATATTCAAAATAAGCCTTACTACTGAGGATTCAAAAAGAGAGTAGATAAGATCATAATTCCATCCTCCTGAATCTGAGAAAAGTTGATGAACATAAATATAATTTTGATAATCAGTGGCACCCGATTTAGGAGAAGGTGGTACTGAAAAATCTGGAATCCATTTGTAACTCCATATTTGAATTTTGTGTCCATCTCCTATGCTCCAGCAGCTATATTTCTTGATAAATTGTAGTTATGAGCTCATACTTCTCCAAGACCAAGTTGAATTTGGATTATCTTTTATATCAAACACCTTTCCATCTAGAAAGTATTTGTCTTTAAGAGATAATGCACAAACAAAAATGGTATCAGTGCATAGTCTCCAAGCATATTTTGCAAGAATGGCTCTATTAAAGAGTTTAAGGTCTCTAAATTCCAGACCACCTTCTTCTTTGGGTTTACTAACATGTTTCTAGGAAATTGCAATCTTGCCTTTATTAGTCTTCTTCTTTCTCAGAAATTTACACTAAAGTCAGAAAAATCACACCAAAGTCTGAAAAATCAGAACACACAACCAAAAATCTACATGTCGAAGTATACTCAGCATACCCAATATGAAGACACAATCAACATTTTTGGTTTCTATGTAGTTCTTTTAGGAAGAGGAATGACAATCTTAGTCAAACACCCCCACACTTTGACGTATTCACAAGAAGGTCATCTACCTTTCCATAAATCATATGGAGTTTCATCCGATCCTTAAAAGGGTGCTCTATTCAGGATATACTAGTTAAGAGGACTGCCTCCCCCCACAATGCCGCAGATAATCCTGAACTAATCAACATGGAAATTATCATCTCCTTAAGGATACAATTATTATGTTCAAGGATTCTAATTGGTTTTTCAACTTCAAGTTTATACATCTTAAGGCTTCTAAGAGCAACCGCAGTGGGCGACCAAGACCAAAAATTTGGGAAGAGATAGAGACGTAGTGGGACGGACTAAAGATCAAATACCAGACTATACCAAATTTCCAGACTAAATTTGGTCGGCGACCAAGACCAAACCCAAATTTTAGTCGAGCGTTGATATAGTGTTCGCCCCACACCAGGCGTTGATATAGTATTCGCCCCACACCAGGCGGACGTAAAGTCTACGCCCCACAGCAGGCGTGGTTTATACCCCGCCCCATATATATATATATATATATATATATATATATATATATATTAATTTATTGTGGGGCGTGGTTTATACCTCCGCCCCACTCAAAAATTTACAAAGTTTATATGGGGCGTGGATTATACCAACGCCCCATTGTATTGTTTTTTTTTCTTTCTTTTTCTTACATTTTCGGCACCAGGCGAACGTATACCCTCCGCCCCACATCAGGCGAACGTATACTTCATGCCCCACACTAGGCGTTGGTATAGTTTACGCTTCACCAAAATTTAGTCTTCCTCCCACTGCGTCACTCAACGGACTAAACCCAAATTTAGTCTTTTTTTTCCCTCTTTGGTCTTTGGTTATACTCGCACCACTGCAGTTGCTCTAAGGCATCATCCTTATCCCTAAGCAAGCATACAAGATAGTACCTCATACAATCATCTACGAAAGTTATAAATCATCTTTTACAACAGTAGTTTTGGGTTGAACTCATGTCAACTAGGCCTAACTGAATTAATTCTAAGGGCTTAGAATTACTGTGAACATTTGTGCTAAAAGGTTTTATAGCATATTTTGATTTTATACAGATTTCACTTTTGTGTTCAAAATCCAAACTACATTGGGTACGCAGCCTATGCTGTCCAGTTTAGGCATTGACTTATAAGTTTACGGTTCCAACTCTACCACGCAAAACATTCAATCACACAAAGAAAGCACAAGAATCAACTATGTTCACTTCATCGGTTTTTAGTTTTTATATAGACCCAAAGTCCTATAACTCTTGCCTAAAAAATCACTGCCTAGTTACAACAAGTTTGCAGATTCAATTAAAAAATTAAATCTTTTACCAACTATAACAGAACAAGATACAAGATTCTTGCATATGCCCGAAACATGAATAATTCATTCAATGTGAGAATATTACAGATATGAGATTCTGCTCGACTTTTCCCTTTTATGCAACCTCTGTCGCAGATGAGTTACTCATATAGAGTTTCTCGACATCCCCTATCCTCTGACAGGAGGTGAACAGGTCTCTGTTTCAACAAACATTCTTGGTAGCTCCAGAGTCCACCTACTGGCTTCTCACATTGGTTATTAAAATAACTTCCGACATCATGCCACTGAACTCCTTCTAGTTTGTTTCAACTAAATTGGCATTAACTTTCTACTTATTAAGGTTTTTATGTTGTCAACAAATTCTCGCCGTGTGGCTAGGAATTTTACAAGCATAACAATCACCCTTAATTAAAGTAATGCCGGATTCAGTTTTACGAAACATACCTTTCTTATGAAGACTACGCTTAGAGTTGTGTTTGATGTTCTTTCCTTTGTCACCTTTGGAAGAATTATGTTCATCCACATGCGCCTATTAGCCATGTCCCTTTTCAATTTCACGTCAAAATCTTCGTTTATACTCTGACCACGGACACGGTAATTTCCCAATCACCTAATACACCACATCTCACAAACTTTAGTTCCGAATCGAAAAATAAAATATGAGTTTTGAAGATATAATATAGATCTACAAACTTCGTTTGAATCACCATTTCAAAAAACTCATGGTTACCCATAAAAACAAATTTAGTCAACAACAAATTCTGCTCGTCAGAATTTTTTAGGAACGTTTCTTTGTTTTGTAAAATATCAAAAAAATACTTTATAATGGAAGTGATCGATTTGATGAAACGGACTAGGAGCTTCCGGATCTCACAATTAACATTCATGATTATCATAAACAAGGCAAAACTTTGGAAAAAGCAAAAGATACTTAGTGAGTCACGTGTTCAACACGTTGCCCTTAAGACATTAGCGCCTTAAGATACACTCAAGAGTGATGCTATAGCCCTCACAGGACGGATATCTCCAGGATAAAACACCCTAATACACCTACTACTAGCATATGTAGTAGATGCTCAACTTGAGCTTGGAAACTCCCAAAAAACCCTTAAGGAAAATCGCGAACGCATAAGAAAACAATATAAAATATCTTCCCTTGGGGGTCCCTCAAAAATATAGAGAAACCCCTTTCCCATAGATTTTACAAAGAGAAAAATATGGTTTGGTCCTTTTCAAGGTGGTCCCATGTCTATTTGGTCCTTTCAGAAATCACCTTTTCCATTTGGTCCATAATTATTAAAATAACTAAAGTACCCTTCTCTCTCTCTTTTTTTTTTCCTCTCACGTGAATGTTTTCTCTTTTGTTTATTTTCTCTACTAATTTCTCTCATTCTTACCTTAATATTTAAAAGTTTAAAAATTAAATATCTCTCAAAATATATGTCAAAAATTAATAAATTTTATATATTCGGAAAGCCCTCGACGATAGCTTTCCAACGAGTACCATTGTCGCTATGTTTCGGAGCTTTTAATTTTTTTTTTTATATGGACTTCATTCCAGAAATGAAGTTTGTTTGTATATGTTTTATATGGACTTCATTTCGAATGAAGTTCTGTTTTATATGGACTTCATTCCAAATGAAGTCTCTGTTTGTATATGTTTTATATGGACTTCATTTCGGAATGAAGTCTGCTTTTTTCATGTTTTTATATGGACTTCATTCCGAAATGAAGTTCCGTTTGTATGTGTTTTATATGGACTTCATTTGGAATGAAGTCTGTTTGTATATGTTTTATATGGACTTCATTTCTGGAATGAAGTCCATATAAAAACATGAAAAAAACAGACTTCATTTCTGGAATGAAGTCCATATAAAAAAAAATAAAAATTAAAAGCTCCGAAACATAGCGACAATGGTACTCGTTGGAAAGCTACCGTCGAGGGCTTTCCGAATATATAAAATTTATCATTTTTAGACATATGGTTCAAAAGATATTTAAGTTTTAAATTTTATTTATTTATTTTTATTAAGAGAGAGAAAAAAACAAAGGACTGTGACATCACCTTAAGACCAAACCATTATTTTCTAAGACCAAATAATAATATAAGGGTGTTTTTGTCACTACACGATGACATTTACATCATCCATGACATCACCCTAGGACCAAACTATAATTTTTAGGACCAAATGATAATTTATATTACCAAATAGGACCAAACAGACAATTGACTAGGTCAATTGGACTAGAATCTCTCTAATATATTATTTCTAAGACCATATGGTATTTCCTACTTTTACAAAAGTAGTAAATTTCTTTATATAATGGAATAATACAACTTAAAAAGACGAACTCCCCCATGTGGGACTAAAAAGCTTATATAGTCTCTTAAAACAACTAAAAGTGGAAACTCCACGGTGTGGGGCTAATAAGTTTTTCATTCACAAAATAAAACAACAAATTATAATTTTTATTAAAACTTTAATAAAACATTAAAAATCATATTTTATTAATCGTTTTCCAAGAATCCCCACATGAATGAAAAGTCAATAAAACACGAAAACACATATAGATCTTGGTAAATAAACAACCAAATCTCACAGATAGATCGCGCATGTTGAAGTCATACTAGCCATTCCAACGTCATCTCCCTCACACAACAGTGTGTTGACTCCAGGGTCATACTATGGATTGCAAAAATCATATAGTATAGAGAGCTTTCATCTTTAGTTCCTCACAAGTGAGACTAAAGGTTCCTAATTCACCAAAGTGAAAAAGCATGAACTAGTGAACCCTTAGTTAAAGGAGGACCAGAGACATTGATTGATAGTATTATTCCAAAATAAATTTGAATGAAAAGATTGATAGTATTATTCCAAAAGAGCGATTCTGGACAGACCGAGTTTTTGAACAACACAAAAACAAATTTCACTTTTTCTCTCACAATTTTTTTGTGAGTCCCGATGGGCCCGCGGAGGACAGCAAGGGGTCCGTTTTATGTGAGAGCTTTTTTGCTCGGTTTTCTTGTGGCTGTTTTTTTCGTTAAGACTTTTTTGATTCCAAAATAAATTTGAATTGAAAAAATTTGAATGAAAAGAAATCTGAAAGAAAAATCTCTCTAATATCTAGTACGTTGGATGAATATAAACCGTTAGATTAGAAAAAGTGATTTTCGATAGATTCGACATCTGTGACAAAAGTGTGGCGACGATTGACTGGTAGCATATTTCGATGATTTTCTGTCTGAGACGTGGACGGTTTAAAGATCTAATCTGGTAGACACGTGTTTACAACGTTTTTGGCGGGAATAAATGAGGTTAGATATTTTTCTTTGATGGAAATGTGAGGTCCACGTAAACTCATAGTATGAGATTTGTTGTCATTATGATTTTTAAAAAGGTTGAGGGATAACGTGGCGATTGATTTCTCTTAAATATTTGTGTCGTGGAGGTTAGAGATGGATGATGATTCTTCGATATTTGGTAAAATATGTTGACTACTACGTACAGAGGTTTGCATGGTGACTCTTAGTAGACACTTGTAAGTTGTCACGTACCCAAAGGCTTTGTAATGTGCACTTAGTAGTTACTGAGAATTTCTACGTACAGAGGTTTGCATGGTGACTCTTAGTAGACACTTGTAAGGCTTTGTAATGTGCACTTTTTAGGGAAGGAGATTGTAATCGGTGGTGAAGCAAACTTCAACTCGAAGGTATTCCAATCGGTGGATGAATTGTATGCAAAATTTGTGTATTAAGTGAGTTTTGTTTGTGGTAGTGCGAGTGAAGTTCTTGGAGAGATGACCGAATACTAGTTTAGAAATTTAGGCCTTTCCAGAATGGATTACGGAAACTATAAAAGAAATCAATAATGCTGAGATAGGTGATGCAACAGCAAGAAAAGGAGGGAAAGTCTGATAATGGAGACAGGAGCTAACATGGTCGGATATTGAAGTCAAAATAGGGATCCAAACATTGCCGCAAACTCTGCACTGTAAATGCGGTTTGGAGTTGAAGAGCAGGTGATGTGTTCTGTGTTAGATGATGGTAAAGATAAGAGCGTGTGGGAGAACAGAATCGACAAATGTGGCATTCAAATGAAGCTCATATCAAGAAAATTTCCATCACTTTTCCTTTGACTAGTATGGGCCCCACAGTGGAGAAACCAAAGATAACTCAAACTAGCTCAAGATGAATCCTGCCAAGTACCCAAATTATATACGCTGTTACCTTGATACTCCCTCTGTTTCAAATAGACCGTCCTCTATTTCATTTGGTACGTTTCAAAAATGTGTCCAGCTTCTGTTTATAGTCATATTTTACCAATAAACTCTCCAATATATCCTTAAAGTTTTATATTCATAATTTTTTTTTTTAACCCAATCTAAATTATTAATGAAATATGTATAATTAAGGAAACAAATATATCCTTCATTCTTTTTTTTATTTTCTATTTACAATCCCATAACAATTTTTGGTAGTTTTTATTACGAACATTTTTATTGAAATAAATTAGGCAAGTAATTAAGGGTAGGAATGTAAACTACCATGGTCTCCTTAATATCTTGACAAAGTCAAACCGGATTGTCTTTTTAAAACGGAGGGAGTACTATATTAGTAAATTTTCGGATTTAACTGAGTTTGAAAAGTTAAAAGTTAGTTTCAAAACTACATTTCCAAATAATTTTCGGAAAATGAGTCATTTGTCCAAATTTTTTTAAAACATAGTTGAAATGGACGAGTAAAAATTATTATGGGTGAAATGGAAAAAAAAAAAAAATAGCAAGGATGAAACTGGATTCATCCTGGCTTAAACTTAAAAAATAGTGAAGATGAAACTGGATGCATCCTGATGTAAATTAAAAATAAGAAAAAGAATTTGAAAATGGGTATTTTTATATTTTTGTCCATTTAAACAGTATTAAAATCTAAATATCTTTTTCACCCAAAAATTATTGATTTTGGTCTTTTTAACCAATTTTGTGAATAATTTTTAGAAGCTCAAAACTTGGAACAAAAATACGCTTTTCTTTTCTTATTTGCAGAAATTTACTTTTACTTCTATTCTGCTTCTGGTTGTCACATACTCATAGATGTTAAAGAATCTTTTGGAAACATCATGTGTATCATGAAATCGTTTTAAGCTTTGCTGGCTAGTGCATGCATTAGCATTTATTCTTCTCTTATCTAAGGCAAATGCATGATGAACATACAATGTAATACAGATGATATTTCACAATTAAACAATCTGGCCGTACGTACTATCTGAGGTTTGCAACGGAAAATTTTGCATGGGAAAGTTGTTGTGTATGTTTATCAATATAAAGTAATGGTTTCTTTCTTGTTGTTGGATAAAGAGAAAGTGATGTAATTGAGTTGTGCTTTATATGATAATCATCATAAAGAGAAAGAGAACTTAGTGTACGAAAATGCTTTACACCTCAAAAAAAAAAAAAAAAAGAAAGAATTTGCCTCCCAATATTTCCCCGTGATATGTCGCTATATTAATGGCCTAATCAAATAGCCTCTGTTTGCTCCAGAACCATAAAGAAGACGCTACATCACGGGGGTCGTTTAGTTTAGTACCTTATGTGGAGAGCTCGGAGAATTATACATTGGTATTAGGTTGGTAGTCATGATTCATATGATAAAAGGAAAGAAGAAGAGAACCAAAGGAGCATTATACTGAAGTTGTCGCTTTAAGAAAATCCAAGATTTGCATGGGATCGCCATATTCTCCAAATCCAAGTATATAATATGTCTAGCAAATTGTGTGTCGAACAAATAAAAGAATCGCTTTAGAAATCTCTTTGACCATTACAAAAGAAATTGATCGACCAAGAAGAAGAAGAAGAAATTCACAAAAGAACTTGAATAGAAACATGCATGATTAGATGAATCTGTTGTTTTCACTTTTCATTTATAGTATACAAGTTTGGTGAACCAAAACAAGCAACATTTTTTGGCCATGACACACGATGATCCGTCCGTTTGTACTTCAAAATAGTATGCTGTGCTCTCTAATTAGTTAACGAGTGCTCTCTAGTGCATGTAAACTCATACAGTACGAAATTTGTCATTAAGAGAAAGAGGGATAGCGTGGCGATTGATATAAATAGTTGTGTCGTGGAGGTTAGAAATGGATGGGGGTGGATTCTTCGATTTGTATATGTTGACTACAGCGGTTTGCATGGTGACTCTAGGTAGACACATGTCGCTAACCCAGAATAGCCTTGTGATGTGCACTTTTTGGTGAATGAGAGATTCGGTGGTGGTGCCTAAACTTCTAGCATAAGTAAGGTATTCACATGGTCGGATATTGATGTCAAAATTAGGGATCCAACCCCTTATTGCCGTTGAGGTCCTTGAGGATTGTGGGACGGGAAATATGTATCTTCTGTTTCTGTTAGATGGTAATTAACGTGAACCGTCATCAAGATAAGCGTTGGAGAACAACAAGAAAGACAAATGTGGCATTCAAATTAACTCATATCAAGAAAACTCATATCAAGATAAGTGTTGTACCTCTGTACAGCACACCGGAGAAATAACTCGGTACTTTTATTTCAAAACTTTTCACATTTATTTCTAGATACTTTCAGAATAACTCGATTTCGAAATGAAACCATCAACGAAAATGCTGTTTATACACTGGATTCTTACGTCAAAATTTACACACCATTATGTAGACTCTAATGTATCACCACTCATTCGTTACATACTTTGGTGAAAAATGAGTGCTTCTACGCCAACCGAAGAGGACTCCGAAAAAAAATTGGATGCACATACAATACCCCGAAAGCATCATAGTGCATGAAATGGTTTCAAGTGTTGCTGGCTGATCTTGTAGGATCAGAATCTCGCAACAGTTATACCTCAACGAACATTATCTAAAGGAAGATTGCGAAGATCATCGCAGAGCGTTAGAGAAGTGATGTAGCGAGTGACGTCAGCTTAGGGCTTAGCTGTCATCCACTATGTAATATCTTATATAAAGGACCAAGTAAAGTCGAGAGAGGAGAGATCTTTTTGAGAGTGAGAGGAGAACAAATAGGAGAGAGAAAGTCCAGAGCTATTTTGATTTCCTTGTTTGCTCATTACTTTTGTAAGAATCATTAAATAGATAAATAAAACTTTATAAATTCATCATGGAATTTGGCTAGAACAATATACAATCTTTGAGGGGTGTGGTTATAAGAAATCTTGCAACCACATATTGGCGCTAGAAACAGGGACGGAAATTTGAAGATTATCTGAAAATAAGATTGAATGAGGATATTATGATTCGACAGAATTTGAAGTATTTGATGAAGAATTTGTGAGGTGTATAACAAGTTATTGAAATCAAAAGAGATGATGAAGAAAATCAGTAAATTGGTTGAGGAAAAGATCATCTAAATCAAAGAAGACGGCAAGAAATTGGAATGTAACCTAATTACAAAGACAATGATTAATGAGTTTCATGAAAATCTCAAAGGAAGAATACATAAGTGAGATTTTGAAGGAAAGAAAATTATGACAGAAGAAAAGGTGCCACCATTGAAGGAGTGGGAAAAACAGAAAACTACATTCGCGGCAGCAGAAATACCAGGAGAAAATCTAAACCACACAGCTTCGTTGGTAATTACAGTAACTGCAGCAAGAAAGGAGAAAGATGGACCAGTGAAATCTATAGAAGAATGGGCGGTGAACAGAACTCTAATAGATACAGGAAGTTCAGTCTATATAATATTTTACCATGCATTCAAAGGGATAGGGTACAAAGATGAAGATATGACTTGTTCAACATATGATATCCATGGTTTTGGTAAATTTACAACAAGACCTAAAGGAGAAATAGTGGTGCGAATATTATTAGGAGAAATTGAAACACACGTGACATTGTGTGTGGTGGATATGGAGTCACCTTACAACATGCTATTGGGAAGACCATGGGTACATGCAATTAGAGCGGTAGCATCCACATTGCATCAGTGTATCAAGCTTCCTATGCCTAACGGAGTAGGTGAAATCAGAGGAGATGACAATGAGGCGAAAATGTGTCATCAGGTGGAAGTAGAGAATTATGAAGGACGTGCAAAGAAGCGAAAGCTTCGCTGGAAAATGGCGAAAGAAGCAACGAAAGAAGAATAATTTAGAATCTACATGATAAAAGCAAAAGAAGGAAATGGAATACCAAGCGAAATTTCGCAAGAAGGAGACAAACCGATAAAAACGATAAAAGAGCAAACACCAATAGGAGAGTCAAAGGAGGACTAGAGAGAATGAGCAATTGGCCGTACTATATATGAGGTGGGCAAGGGGCAGTGTTGCATTGTGAAGTTGTTTCATGACGTGTTTGATCCTAAATGATTACATTTCATGGATACAAAAAAAAAAGAAAGTTGGACAAATTAGACTAGATAAAGAACGATCAAATTTATACTTTCAAGAACATAAATCTACCGCTATAAATGATCACGTTTAATTAAAATTTAATAATAAATGTTCAATTGATATTTCACAATTTTTTTTTTAATTAATCAAATGAATATATTTTTTGTTGATACATAATAAATTTATTTGATATTAACTATATCAGTAAGCATTAATGGTGTGATGGTAGGGATAATGGTGGTGGGTATTGGTGAGACTGGTGGAGTGGTGAAGATAATGTGGTGGTGGAAGAAGAAGTGGTAGTAGGGTGAGAAAAGGTGTCCTAAGATAGGTAAATTATTTAGTCACCCTTGGTTAATTTTCCTTTGTTTTGTTTTAATTTGATTTAGTTTTAAAATTAATTTATTTATTATTTTTTAAAATTAAAACAATTTTTAAATGCCAGATTTTTCGAAAAAAGAAGATGTTGTGATTTTAAGATTTGCCGGGTAGGGGGCAAGAAGAAAAATGAAACCTATAAAAAAATGACCAAACACAAGGCTACGTGTGAATTAATTGCAATCGGTTCAGTTTCTCACATCTCTCTTTATTCCCCTTTTTTATCATGGTTTCTGTTTCTGTCATTATTTCTCCCATACTTCATGGGATTATGCAAGGCTATGCGTGAATTAATTGTAATCGATTCAGTTTCTCACATCTCTCTTTATGATCATGATTTTTGTTTTTGTCATTTCTCTCCAACTTCGTGTAATTATGCATGCTTGAGAAATAGTTCATGATAATAGGTAAAGAGACAAGAAAAAGAAATGGTAAATACTATTATAAATTTTAGGAAAATGAATAAACACAAATCTATGTAAATTGGGAACCCAACAATTTATATCAAAGAGAAAATAAAATTCTAATGCTAACAGATTTTGCAAGATTAATCTAATTGATTTAATCTTGCTAACAGATTTTGCAAGATTAAATTTTAGGTGTTTTTATTTTTGTTACAAGTTTGGTGAATGATCTTAAATATTTTTTTGAAGAAGTGAACGAAGTAATGTTCTACTGCCCATAAGATTTGCTCTAACGATTAACTATGTTTGTCCCAAAGGGTTGTATGACTTACATACACAATATTAAAAGATTCGAGGATAAGGACATGTTTATTAATCAACTACTCAAAACATTTAGACCTAGATTGATCGGTTCGATTCTTCTCAGACAATTCCGACATGTATGAATCGATGGATACATTTGAAATACATATCCTTGCCCGTGCCGTTACGACACGGGTTGAGACCTAGTATATATATAAAATGTGATTTGGGTGATATTTTGAGATATGGAAATGGTTGGAGCATCCCTCGGCCACCAATTCCGCTCATGGTATAATGTATTTGATCCTAGATGAACAACTATAAAGTAATGGTTTCTTGTTGGATAAAAATGATTGTTTGTTTTTATACAATGAGGATTGAGGAGGATCCTTTTGGTAGAGATGATTTACATGATGTATTGTTTGTGTTTTACTTGTGGCCTCTACACTGTCTATATGTCATTAGATGTACCTTGTGGTGGTCGTGGTGGGGAGCATAGTCCTTTCAGGAACTGGCCATGTAATCCATGGTCAAATTTTCAAATTCTATTCAAATCACAGTTTTTAAATTTGTTTAATCTTCCCTTTGTTTCTTCAAATTTCTATACACAAATTCCTGAGTTACTGAATGACTACTTCAAATCCTATCTGTATTGTATATATTCCTCTTCATACCTTGTCGAACATTATTCGCTTCAAGAGCATAATTTTCATACTTGGACGTCGTTGATTGTCCCTGTAGATGTAGAAAATCCTACCACTACATCCAAAGGATCTCAAACATACAAAATGAAGTAAACAAGCAAGAGAAATATAAGAACACAAGATATACGTGGTTTGGTATGATTACCTACGTCCACGGGGGAAAAGGGATGATCTTATTACTTGGTTCAAGGTTACAAGATGAATGCTTCTCTCTCAATATTCTAGGTGTGATCTCTTTTCTCTCTCTTCTTACTTGAATTTTACATCTCTACATAGTCTCTATTAATAGTCACAGGTGATGATACATACAGTACTACGATGTTGGGCCTGATGTAGCTTCCTTGATGTTCTTCTCGGGCGATTAGTTGATACTTCGGCCGATATTCCGCTCAGGTCGAGATATCTAGCCGAGCCGAGTGACGTCCCCTTCTGATATCCCACTACCCGATGTCGCTTGTTTGGTGGAGATGACCGATGTCGCCGTTTAAGTCCTTGGCCGAGTCTTACTTTGACCGAGCTCTTCTTATCTCTTCACCAACTCGTCGGTGCATTTATTGTTCTCGTACCGGCGAGCATCACATCGAACTTTTTCTCCCTTTATGTCGACCTCACGGGCTTCAGTTCCTCTTTTCTCGCTCGTATTTGGTGAGGTGATTCAGTACTTTTAGTGCTTATTTCTCTTGGTATGCTATTTCCTAGGATTGTTCCACCTGTCCCTGTGGATTATTTACACCTACATTTATGCCCCTTCTTTCGCTCGTGTGGTCGACACGAGGGGAAGAAACCTCCTCGTCTTCCCACGTCCTTGACCATGCCGGGTTTCGCGCCATGCTGTTCCCCACTCCCTTTAGTTATTGCAACCTGTTTACCTTCTCCGCTGGTTATAGTAGATGGGGTTTATAAGCCTGACCCTTAAACCTTTGGTTCATTATTTCCATAGTAGTTTCTTTTCCTTCATTCTCTGTTTTCTCCGCTCCTTCTTCATCGTTATCGATCATACTTTCCGACAGGTTTTCTTCCTTTTCCGTTCAATACCTCGAGTTTTATCTAGCTTTGCTGCCATTTTCCGTTTCCGCTGCCTCTGTAACTTCTGACTTGTGCCGTTTCTTCGCTTTCCTGTCTGTTTCTTCGACTAACTTCCATGACATCTTCAACTCATTCCATGACGGAAAAGAGGTGCGTGAGTTATACCTTTTCTGACGAAGACGGTGTGCCGCTTTATTCCCTGTTTGTTGTTGAGATCCCTTCTAAGCATGATCATCGTGCTTTGGATTCCATCTTTTCTGATAATCCTTCTTCCTTTTCATGTAGGGCTGACAAGAGAATTGCTAAAGATTTGTCGGATGAGCAGTTTATCTAACAGTTGAAAGATGAGTTCAATCTCCATGGCTATGACGTCAGGCTCCCGTCGGGCCAAAAAGGTGTTTTGAAGAAGGATGATGTCATGAAGTTTCCACACTCGGCCGAGGCGACCATCGTCACCAGGGGTCAGTTAGAGCTCGGGTTGCGTTTTCCTTTGTATTATCCTAGCCGTCCATTTTGGTATGAAGCTTTCTCTAAGATCCGTCCGTCCCGTGCTTTGGCTCAATGGAATGGCAACACCTTTCGAATCCTATCTGAGTGGGAGAGACGCAGTCGAGGGGAATGTACTCCTACTCCTTGGTCCACCTATAATTCTTCTCAGGCGGGCGACTACACTCCTGCTAGTTTTGCTGATAATTATCGAAGCGGGACTGCTACCAATGGTGATCTTGCCGGTTTTGATGCTAGCCCTCATCGCCATAAGACTCTTCCCGAAGGTGTCAAGAAGCTTTTGTTGGACGAAGATCCCGAGGGGAAGAGTTCCAACAGACATGCCCGTCATACTAGTGACACGGGTTGGGACCGAGTTCCTTTAGCTATTTCTGGTCTTCTTATGAGCGGCAGGTTTCCTTCTCCGTCCGAGTCTTATCCCTTCTGGGTAGTCAATGTTGATCGGGTAAGTGTGTTTCCCGGTTTTTGATTTAGATGATCGGCTCGGGCGACTAGTAGGGTGATGTTTTAATTTTTTTTCTTTACAGCCTAAGTCCCAAAGCGTTCCTTCTGAGTCTCTCATTCTTCGGAAGAGGGATAGGGGTTCTAGCGCAAGAGCCGAGGAGGAGACAGGGAAGGTAACAAATATATCGCTCTCTCTTTGCAAAGTACATGTACTTGCCCCTATTTGTTGCCTTGAATGGTTCTGACATCGGCTCATGTGCAGAAGCTGAGAGTTGGCAGAGCTGGAGGTGCTTCGGCGAGAGATGATGAGGATCTCGAGGATCGGCTTCCTTTATCGCATTTCCTGAGGAAGTCTCCTTAGAAAACTTCTGATGTTTCGTCTACCCTTGTAGGTGGGAAGCCTAGTGGGAAGGGCAAAGATACCAAGGGAGACTTATCTGCCCCGGGGAAAACTATGCCCCAGCAGCCAGCTGGTAAAGGGATTGTTCTTGCTGACGGTGTTGTGTATCTTGAATCAGATGGTGATGATGATGAGGGTCTTTTTGATGGAGAAGACGAGGTCGATGGTAGTGAAGAGGAGCAGAAGCAAATGGAGAAGTCTGGTGGTGGTGGAAATGATGTGGTTACTTGTGACGAAGAGAATGTCACTTCTGGGAACGAGTTGCTGGAGCCCATTTCTCCTGTGGTCCCTAACTCGGCCAGTACCACCTCTTTTACTGTCTCGGGCCCTATATGCAACTCCCTGGGAGCTCTTATTTCTCCTGAATTTTCCTCTCTTTCGGATGAAGATAAGATCAAGGCCGCCTTGTTGTATGATGCTGGTTTAAAGAGCACTTTCGATCTGCTGGTGAGTTGTATTGATCAGGTTATGCGTTCACGCCATGGGGTAGGTGCTAATGCTGTTGGTGCTTGTAGGATATCAATCGCTCGTTGTTAAACACCGCCATTCAGCGCAAGGAGATCGCTGAGAAAGAAGGCCTACGTCTCTTATTACAGCAAGAGCGCGAGCGATCCCGAGAGCTGGAGAAGCAACTGGCCGAGACTCAAGGTATTTATTTAGCTTTCAAGTGTTTATGATTGATTCAGTAGTGCCAATATCCTGAGTTTAGTACTACCTTCCTAGCCGAAATTTCTAGTATGGAGGCCGATGCTGCCACGAGGTATCGCTTGTTGAAGAGGGAGATTGATATAGAACGGGGTCATGTTTCGAATTTACAACAAAGGATTGTCAATAAGGATGACAAAATTGATCGTCTGGAAACCGAGATTGAAAGTCTTCAAACCAAGCTGCATCGTTATGTGATTTTTGAGTATGTCCCCGAGGAGATCGATAATCTTAGGGCGAGCTTGTCTCGATTTCAGGGTATCGCTGCCGATAAGATGTTGTTGGTCGATAGCTTAGAAAGTCAGTGTGGACGGTTAAGGATTCAAGTCCGGGATTTGCACGCAGATCGCCTTCGGATTCTGGGGGAGAAGAGTGCTGCCGAAAAGTGTAGCCAAGAGTCTCTTGAGAAGCTGAGAGAGTCTAAGAGAGTGTCTGAGGAGTTGGAGTGGGTTCAAGCTCAGTTATCAGGTTTGCAGATAGCACACTCTCGGCAGAGAGCCGAATGGAATGATCATAAGAAATACTGCCCCTCCAATGAAATTAATGAACAACGCTATCTAGAACCGTCCTCTAAGATATCTTCCCTTGAGTGTAGCTTGTCTGAGTCCGAAGAAACCGTTATAGTAGTCACCCCTTTACTTGAAGGTGGTTCCCCTTGTATTGTGTTTTCATTGTTGTCGTCTTGATGTTGTTGTTATGTTACTGACTACTCTCATGTTTTGACAGCCGAGCAAAGGAAGGTGACATCGTTGGAAGAGGAGAATGCCCGATTGAAGGGGACGGAGACGCAGCTGCTGGCGAGGGAAGCTCAATTGCTCGGGCAGGTGGCCACTGCTGAGGCGGCATTAATGCAGCTGACACTCGACCTTTCTGCTGAAAAGGCGAGAGGGTCAAAGCTGGTGTCAAGACAGTTCTCGATAAGAAGCGGGCCGATGCTGCTGCCAAGAAGGCGGTTCCGGGGTCGGCTCCTCCCAAAGAGTAGGCTCATCTTTTGTAGCGCTGCGTCGCTATTTCGCCCTTTGCATTGGGTTGTAATCCGCTCGAACACCTTTATTTTCTCATACGTTTTCTTTTAATGGGGTGCTGCGTCGCCAATTCGGTTGTTTTTCTTGCTTTCTGACATTGATGTTCACGTTAACGTTCTTACTTGTGTTGTGCCGATGATATGTGGTTTTATTTTTATGGCTAATTTGTGTGTATCTGCATAAAAATGAGTAGATCAGTTAGCGTAAATGCCGTTTATGTCGAACACACTCAACAGGGAGGGTCATCGAACCCAATGCCATGTCTCGATTGAGGTATCTCATCACCGTCTTTCAAGATCTAGTGGCAGGGTATTTGGTCCGCCCTAAGTTCTATGGGATCGATATCCCAAGAAGTTATCAATTAACTTTCTTGGGCAAGTGATTCCGGCCACTTGCGAGGGGAGCAATGTTGCCTGCTCGACTGTCGAGTACTCATGTCTCGACAACCGGCCACTGGTTTCCAACCACCAGGGCCCTAGGCTACCTCGACACTTGCACACTGTCGTCGCCCCGAGTTCGAATAGCCTATCTTAATGTAAGTCGCCCCGACACTTACACAATGCCGTCGCCCCGGGTTCGAAACGACCATTGGAGTGTAAGCCACCCCGACACTTGCACAATGTCGTCGC
This sequence comes from Papaver armeniacum, assembly GCA_023531295.1. Lineage (NCBI taxonomy): Eukaryota > Viridiplantae > Streptophyta > Magnoliopsida > Ranunculales > Papaveraceae > Papaver > Papaver armeniacum. Next base: position 617,387 of record JAJJWW010010013.1, read on the forward strand.
CTCGGGTTCGAAACGGCCATTTAGACGCAATTATCACATTTCCAACCCCACGTGGCATTTTTAAGGAAATAGATGACAATATATCATACCTGCTCTCATGGGTGATATAGCTTTAGTCGCCTAGCACTCCACGGTCGTGGCTCGGGTGTTCCGTCCGGTTTTAGTATCTTGTATGCTCCTTCACCTACCTTCTCGACAATGGTATAGGGTCCTCTCCATCGTGCTGCTAGTTTTCCGCATTTTTTATCACGTTCATAACTGGGTAGATCCTTCAGCACCAATTGTCCTGGCTGGAACTCTCTCGGTCGAACCCGCTTGTTATACTCGTTGTATTATTCGTTGGTAATTTTCCATCTTTTGTAGGGCCATTTCTCTTGTTTCTTCTAGGTCGTCGAGCTTGGTCAGGATAAGATCTGCCGAGATGTTTCGTCTCCATGCCTCGGTCCTTGTTGTAGGTATCATCGCCTCCGTTGGAAGGATGGCTTCGGTCCCATATGTTAACATGAAAGGTGATAATCCGGTTGCCTCTCTACGAGTTGTAGGTCGTCGAGCTTGGCCAGGATAAGATCTGCCGAGATGTTTCGTCTTTATGCCTCGGTCCTTGTTGTAGGTATCATCGCCTCCGTTGGAAGGATGGATTCGGTCCCATATGTTAACATGAAAGGCGATAATCCGGTTGCCTCTCTACGAGTTGTCCTGTATGCCCACAAAACGTTGTAAAGCTATTCACACCATTCCCCGTATTCTCCATCAAGCTTTTTCTTTAGGTTGTTGGCGATGGTTTTGTTTGTGATCCCAGCTTGTCCATTACTCTGAGGGTAAAGGGTTGTGGACTTACTCTTTCGGATATTGTAGGTATTGAATAGCAAATTGATATTCTTGCCCTGTAGTTGTTTTCCATTGTCCGAAACGATTGCCGCTGATACTCCAAAGCGACAAATGATATGCTCCCAAATGAATCGAAAAACGTCTCCATCCCGAATATACTTTAATGGAGCGGCCTCTACCCATTTAGTAAAGTAGTCGGTAGCCACAATTAAGTATTTTCTCTGCCCCGATCCGAAATGCAATGGTCCCACGATGTCGACCCCCCATTTGGCGAAAGGCCAAGGGCTGATTACCGAGTTTAACGTCACTGCTGGTGCGTGTATCTTTTTTCCAAACTTCTGGCATTCTTCTCAGATGAGTGCCATATGCTTTGCATCCTCATTCATGTAAAGCCAGAAGTATCCCATATTCTTGGCTCGTACTGTTAGGCTACGGGCCGAGCTGTGGTTTCTCGCGGACCCATAATGTAATTCGTTCAGAAATGTGTGCCCCGTTCTTTGCTTAGGAATCTTAATAACGGTCCTAGGTATGATTTCCTGTACAGAACGACCTCTCGGAGCTCATATGCTGCTGCTTTGATTTTGATTTTATTGATCTCGGGCCGCCCCTTGGGCAGTTCTCCTGTCTCTAGATACTCGTGGATAGGTTTTTGCCAATCATCGGCTTTATACTGATCGGCCGTAGTTGCTGCCACATGCGCGCTGATGTTCACTGTCTCAGGTACCGATGGCATTAAGATTCTCATAATTCTGATGCCTTCAACACTTGCATCCGTTAGCATGGAAGCGATGTATGCTAGAGCGTCCGAGTGGTGGTTATCTTTCCTACAGATATGCCGAAACTTGATGTTTGGTATCTGGCCGATGTAAAATTGGGCGAGTTCCCAATATTTCTGTAACAAGGGGTCATGTATAGCGTACTTCCCGCTGATCTGTTTGACGACTATCTGGGAGTCACTTGTTAATCTTACGTATTGAATCCCCATCTCCACTATCAGGCGCAGAGCATGTATCACGGCTTCGTATTCAGTGACATTATTGGTTGCCTTAAATTCAAGTCTAAACGAGTGGACCATCTTTTTTCCCTTTGGCGTTGTGAAGACCAATCCAAGGCCTGACCCGTCTTTATTGGATGATCCATCCACAAAAACTTCCCATCGTGTCGGGCTACAGGTCTCGAGTAAGTCGGACGGATCCTCTTGGCCTTCCTCCATTCCTGGGATGTCTTCTACTTCGTCTTCGTCGCTCAAGGGAAAGTCTCATGTAAAGTCACACCGCTGTGCTTTTATTGTTGTTCTCATTTCGTAGAAAATATCGAATCGCTTGATCTCGTGCACTCCACTTGGAGATCCGCCTCGACCTGGCTGCATTGTCGAGTACTGATTCTATGGAGGATTTCGTGAGTACCCGAATTCTGTGAGTTTGGAAATACGTCCGGAGTTTTTGTGTTGCAAATACCAAGGCTAATATCAGTTGATCGATTCTGGTGTAGTTCTTTTCTGCTGGGTTCATGGTTTTTCTTATGAAATACACCGGCTTTTCTTCTCCTCCTACGTTCTTGACTAGGACGGCACTAATGGCATAACTGGTCGCCCCGAGATATAGGGTCGCACCTCCCCGGGGCTCGGGTCTTTGTAACACTGGCAGGCTCGCGAGATGCTGCTTAATTTTTTGGAAAGCTTCTTCACATTCCTCGGTCCATTTAAACTTCTCTCATTTACTTAGCGTCCCGAAGAAGTCCTTGCATTTGTCAGATGATTGATAGATGAATCGCCCCAAGGCTGCCAAGTTCCCGTTTAACCGTTGTACGTCTTTAATCGTCACAGGTGATGGCATTTCTACGACTGCTTTGATCTTATCTGGGTCGGCTTCGATACCTTCGTCAGTAATTATGTACCCTAAAACTTGCTCGAGGTAACCCAGAAAGTGCACTTAGCGGGGTTCACCTTCTTCTTGTATCTTCTCATGGTTTGAAATATGTCTCGGAGGTCATCGATGTGGTTGGTGGCCACCTTGCTCTTGACCAGCATGTCGTCCACATATACCTCAATGGTGTTGTGTATTTTGTCTTCAAACATGTCTTCTACTAACCTTTGGTAGGTGGCGCCTGCGTTTCTCAGCCCAAACGGGATTTTGGTATAACAATAAAACCCTCTGGGCGTGAAGAAAGATGTGTGCTCTTGGTCCACAGGGGACAGGGGGATATGGTTGTACCCCGAGTACCCGTCCATGATTGTTATTGCCTTGTATCCAACTATGGATTCTACTAGCTGATCTATGCTGGAGAGGGGGAAGCTATCTTTCGGGCAAGCTTTGTTCAAGTCGCTAAAGTCGATGCAGACCCGAACACCTCCATTCCTTTTAGGGACTATCACCATGTTAGATATCCATTGTGGATATTGAGCCTTTCTAATAATTCATGCTATTTGTATCTTCTTTAGCTCGGCCTCCACCGCTACTTGTAGCTCGGGCGCAATTCTCCTCATCTTTTGTCGGATCGACTTGAACTTGGGGTCTATTCTCAAGTGATGCGAGCAGACTTCTGGGTCAATTCCCTCCTGTTTGTAGGTGAAAATGGTTTCTGCTGATTTAGGTAATTACGGGTGTGCAGGTGAGAAATAATTTAAACCCTAAACAATGTACTGCAAGGGAGTACTTTAGATTCGAGAGATCAATCTGTACAAGTCCGTCCTAAACCAAGAAATGGCGGTTCCAGACTTGCTTCGGTTACAAAGTGGAGGAGAATGGGTTGGTTTTGGGGAGGGAAGCAAGGAAAGTGGTGAGACCAGAATAGTTGATTCTGGAAGAGTAGTTGGGTTACTACTACTTGTTATTAGAAAAGTGAGAGAGCTCACAAGTTGAGCTAGCAAGCAAGTATTTCTGAGTGTTGTATCTCCCGTATGAACTTGTTGTTCAATGGAAATAGGTAAGACCTATTTATACAAGTCGGAGTAAAAACATACCCTGGTCTCATTAAGGAGTGGGGAAGTAAATGGGAGGAGGTGGTAACCGTATGCATGGAATTGATGTTCCATAAAGTGGTTAACGCATGAAACTGGTTTGAAACTGCTAACGTTATGGAATTGATGTCCCATAAAGTTGTTAACGCATGTGCTTTATGTCCCATGAACGTTTCACACATAACTTCCCGTATTTACTAACCGCCTCACCCTTATGACACTTCCTTATGACGGGCGTAGTGTACGTCGCACGTCAGTAAACCGCCAAACTAATACCCAAAGAGGATCCCCAGTTTGTGTTGATGTCTCGAATGTTTTGGAAAACATGTAGCAAGTTGTTGTGGCTTGGCAAGTCAAGCTCGGGAAACTTGCCAGCCTGGTGACCTTCGACGGTCAAGATTTTGCATCTTGAGAGGAGGGGCAACCGTTGATCGTTGCACGCCTTCGTTTTGGTAGTCGCGAGTGATAGCCAACGTGGTGGCGCGGCTAGTTGGCATGCCGTTGGCATGGCAAGGTTTGGCGTGGCCAAACTTAGGTTTTCGGGCCAAAGGTTACCATGTGTCGTCTGGTAACCTTGGATGGCTAGGATTTGCTCCTGGGATTGAAGGGCAACCGTTGATTATTGCACGCCTTCGTTTTGGTAGCCGCGTAGTGAGGGCCAACGTGGTGGCGCGGTTAGGTTGGCATGCCGTTGGCATGGCAAGGTTTGGCGTGGCCAAACTTAGGTTTCGGGCCAAAGGTTACCATGTGTCATCCGGGTAACCTTGGATGGCTAGGATTTGCTCATGGGATTGAAGGGCAACCGTTGATTGTTGCACGCCTTCGTTTTGGTGGCCGCGTAGGGAAGGCCAACAGGTGGCGCGGCTAGGTTGGCATGCCGTTGGCATGGCAAGTTTTGGCGTGGCCAAACTTAGGTTTTCGGGCCTAAGGTTACCTTGTGTCGTCTGGTAACTTTGGATGGCTAGGATTTTCTCCTGGGATTAAAGGGCAACCGTTGATTGTTGCACACCTTCGTTTTGGTAGCCGCGTAGTGAGGGCCAACGTGGTGGCGCGGCTAGGTTGTCATGTCGTTGGCATGGCAAGGTTTGGCGTGGCCAAAGGTTACCATGTGTCGTCTGGTAACCTTGGATGGCTAGGATTTGCTCCTGGGATTGAAGGGCAACCGTTGATTGTTGCACGCCTTCGTTTTGATGGCCGCGTAGGGAAGGCCAACAGGGTGGCGCGGCTAGGTTGGCATGTTGTTGGCATGGCCAAACTTAGGTTTTCGGGCCAAAGGTTACCATGTGTCGTCTGGTAACCTTGGATGGCTAGGATTTTCTCCTGGGATTGAAGGGCAACCGTTGATTGTTGCATGCCTTCGTTTTGGTGGCCGCGTAGGTAAGGCCAACAGGGTGGCGCGGCTAGGTTGGCAAGGTTTGGCGTGGCCAAACTTAGGTTTTCGGGCCAAAGGTTACCATGTGTCGTCTGGTAACCTTGGATGGCTAGGATTTGCCCCTAGGATTGAAGGGCAACCGTTGATTGTTGCACGCCCTCGTTTTGGTGGCCGCGTAGGGAAGGCCAACAGGGTGGCGCGGCTAGGGTGTGGTTAGGCTTGGCATTGGGGCCAAGTGTTCGCCTTGGGCATGGCTAGCTTTGGCTAGGTGCGATTTTGGCTTGGCATGTGGGGCCAAGGCAAAGTGCGTTTGGCATGGCACGGCTAGCTTGGCTAGGTTTGGTTTGGCTTGGCATTTGGGGCCTAGGGTTTGCCATCGGCGTATGGCTTGGCTAGGGCCAAGGCAAGGGCGTTTCGCTTGGCATGATGTGACTAGCATGGCTAGGGCCAAGGAAAAGTGCGTTTGGCATGGCGCGGATAGCTTGGCTAGGTTTGGTTTGGCTTGGAATGTGGGAAAAGGGTTTTCCATGGGCGTATGTCGTGGCTAGGTTGGGCTAGGTGTAGCTTTGGCTTGGCATGTGGGTCCAAGGGTTTGCCATAGGCGCATGGCGTGACTAGCTTGGGCTAGGTGCGTGACCAAGCTAGGGTTTTGGGGCAAAGGTCGTTTGGTAACCTTAGACGGGCAGGATTTGCTCCTGGGATTGAAGGGCAACCGTTGATTGTTGCACGCCTTCGTTTTGATAGCCACGTAGTGAAGGCCAGTATGGTGACGCGGCATGGGGCCATGGCGAGGTGTGTTTGGCATGGCACAGTAGGTGTGGCTGGCATGATTTTCCATTGGCACAGAGGTGCGGCTAGCATGGCTGGCGTGCTTTGGCGCGGTCGATGTGGCTTGCATGATTTGCCATTGGCACAGAGGTGCGGCTAGCATGGTTGGCATGCTTTGGCGCGGTCGGTGTGGCTGGCATGATTTTCAATTGGCACAGAGGTGCGGCTAGCATGGTTGGCATGCTTTGGCGCACTCGATGTGGCTGGCATGATTTTCCATTGGCACAGAGGTGCGCAAAGCATGGTTGGCATGCTTTGGCGCTGATCGGCGTGTGGTGGCATGATTTTCCATTGGCACATAGGTGCGGCTAGCATGGTTGGCATGATTTGGCGCGGTCGGTGTGGCGGGCATGATTTTCCATTGGCACAGAGGTGCGGCTAGCATGGTTGGCATGCTTTGGCGCGGTCGGTGTGGCTGGCATGATTTTCCATTGGCACACGTGGGAATAAGGGTTTGGATTGTCATAACCCTAATTTGAAAAAGATACCCCGGTAATTATTTAGGGACACATTAAAGGTTTCAGTAAATGTGCCTAGTAAATGCTTGTTACTTTAAATGTTGTGACATCACCGTCTGCTAGGGTTATGGGTTTTACGATTTTAACCCTAAGCTAAAAACCACCATCAACATTAAGTCCCCTGCTTAGCTCGGAACATGTGCCTTGTTGCGAGGTAAGCATATGATGGTGACAGACAAGGACGGAATCGAGGTGTAAATTATTGCAAAGATGGTCAGGGGAATCCGACTAACCTTTTTGAGTGGTAAAGAGAGTTTTGGATTCCCGTGTTGGCGGCCTTGTGTAAGTTGTACTGGGAATGCAAACCGTGGAATGGTGAGATGAAAGTTACCGGCTTGGTCTGGTCGTACATCTCCAAGGAAAAGGGGGTGCGGTCTTGGAAGGCGACGCAAGTGGACGGCTTGGCTCGAGGGGCCAAGAGGTGGCGTGGTCTTGGCAAGGTAAATGCGCGTGGATGATAGGGTGGCGACAGTGGAGCAGGCGGCTTGGCATAGTGTGGCCTAGGCGATATGAGACGTACACGGACGACTAGGCATGGTGGGGCCGCGACAATGGAGCAAATGGCTTGGCAGGGGGTCGTGGCAATGGTGGAGGAACGTGCAAGGACGGCTAGGCGTGGTGGGGCCGCGGCAATGGAGCGAATGGCTTGGCAGAAGGGGCCGTGGCAATGGTGGAGGAACGTGCAAGGACGGCTAGGCGTAGTGGGGCCGTGGTATGGCGTGAGTGGTCTTGGACGTGGAAATTGATCTTTGCGGGACCGGTTTCCTCTTTTCCTTCCTTGGCTCAAAATTGGAAATTCTTTTCTTGTTCGAACTCCCAAGTATCACGCCTATAAAAAGGATGGCTGGCCTCTCCCTTTGATTCACGCCCTTATTGTTTCTTCTTTTGTTGCTTGGTAGAGGTGAAGCGGGCGAGCAGATTAGGTATGTCTTCCAGTACTTTCTCTGTGACTTTCTTTTTCTTTTGTTTTCTTGTGTTGGTGAAAACCCTAGTTGTAGGCGTACCTTTTTATGACCTTGTAGAACATGTTGGTGTGAATCCTAGCCACAGGTATGTCTTGCACGCGCTCATAGTAGTACTTAGGCATGAATACCATAGTAATGTTGACCGCCTCAACTCGTTGTGTAAGGTAAGCACGCGATAGTAATTTGCCATCCCTTTCCCACGAAAACCTAGTTTTTAGGGTTTACTCCTTGTTTTGGTGTGGCCGTGGGCGTGGTTCCCCTGGTGGGTCACTCCTCCTCGGTTGGACAAGAATTCTATGCCGTAGGGTACGACCTTGAAACATACTGGCTTGCGTCTTGGGTGAAAATAATTTTCGTGCACTTTCCGTAATAATCTCTCTTCGTATTGTTCTGTTTTAGTTGCTTGGAAAGCGGAAGTACTGTGAGAGAATCTTTATTATGACGTCGCTTGAGAAAAATTCTGCTATACCGAAGGATGTTGGTAACTCCAAGCCAAACGTGGCTGATGAATTCTTCACGATGGTCTCTGCCAGGAGAAGTCCACTTAAGCATGCGCCACCGCTTTCGACCGGTTCGAGAGAGTGAGGGAGGGGACGGTCGGTTCCTCCCGGAAATGTAATACGGTTTTGCCTTCAGAGGAAAGAGTATTCCGCCTCTCTTATTGATTTCAAAATCCTAGTGAGTCCACTGCGTTCGTTTGATAAATGGGTGTACTTTATGATAAGTCAAGAGTGCGTAAGAGATAATTTGACCAAGGCGCAAATCATTGATGTTGTCGCAGACTCTGCATCACTTCAAATTAGGAAAGACATCCCGAGCTTGGTTGCTTTCATCTCTAGGTGGTGTCCTGACACTCATACGGCCATATGGAGGTGGGGAGAACTGACCATATCCTTAGAAAGTGTGGTTATCCTGCTGAATCTTCCCATGACAAGAAACCTTAAAACCAAGCTGTCTGATGATGAGGAAAAAATGCGATCGCCCAGTTTGCGAAGTCGAAAGGGTTTGTCCGAAAGGAGAACGAGACGAAGTGTTTTTATGCCTGGTGGATGTCTCAATGGTTTCCCGATGAGCTGGCACCGGATCAGAAGAATAGTACACTCCACGTCGCGGCATTCTTAGCTCTCTGGTTATCCCGGGATATTTTCGATGATGGCTCTGGTAAGAAGGAGATAAGGCTGGAACTCATCAATTTTGCTATAAGATTGGCAAAAGGAGTTGTTCTCCCCATTGGCGGCTTGTTTCTCGGTTCTCTGTACACACACTTGGATCATTTGGCTATGGACATGCGTGCTTTAAACGGTTACATGAAAGTGGATTCGTATGTTCATGTTGCTTTTCTCCAAGCGTGGCTGTGGGAGCATTTTGAAAGATATGCTCCTAAACCGTTGGTTTCACTTCCCACTTCTTTGGGTAGTTCGAGAATACTTCGCTGGTCGAATAGGCGCCCAAAAGCTGGCTCAAACCTGGCTGATTTCCTTGATAACTCGTGCACCGCTAATTTTCGTCCATGGGCCCCAGTGTGTACATCCATAGCCAGTTAATACTTTTGCTTCTCGCTCCAAACATGTCTTTGCTTTCGATGGAGGGAATCTGGGCGTCGGTGAGATTGTATTCATGCGAAGTTGCACGTCTGGCTATATACCGTCTTTCTTTCGAGGATCATGTCAGGCAGTCTCTTATAATATTGAGCGAGCAGCTCGGCATATGGGTTTCGACCAAGGGGTCCCTCTCGTTCGTCAGCTGGAAGCTCCAGAGGATCCATTATCGGACGTTCTTGATGCTAGTGTTCTTCCGCCGGGCAGAAGTCTCCCTTTCTTTCTTTCGGAACGAAATCCGTCGACTATCTCCAAGTATAACGCATTCTGGCAGAGTGAATTCCTCGTCATCTAGGAATTTGTGAAAGCCATAGTGGAGAGCACTCGTGGTAGGCCTTCCGCCGAGATTTTAGCAAAACATCCGTTGTTGAGGGATACTTCTTTAACCAAAAGGAAATCCATCGGTCTGGACGTGGACAGTCCCCAAGTGAAGGAGCGAAGGTCTAAGAATCGTGCAGGCGGTTTCCAGTCAGATTCCACAGCTCTACCGGCTTTTAGTTCATCCAACATGAGGGTACGTGTGATTTCTTTCTTGACTTTAGCTGGATCACGTATATCCTTGTTTCTTTTCTGAGAACGTGTCCTTGTATCTCGTCCAAGGTTTCAGCAGCACGAACGCCTTTGCTAAACTTGCAAGTAGTCAGAAAGCATCGTTTTTCGAGACAGAGGGTGGGGGTGCCGAGCTCATCCATGGTGATGGGGATTCCGAAAAGTATGAAAGTTCAGAGTCCAGCGATGGCAAGCGTAGTTCTTCCGATGACAATCCTGAATCTTCGTTTAGTCAGTCTGAAACTGAATCGGTGAGTCCCCTCCATGTTTTTATTCTTTCCCCTTTTTCTTTCTTTGAAGTAAAGCTAAATTTTGATTTTTAGGAGGAAACCGTTCCTGGGGATGATCTTGAAGTGGAAGACCACCAGAGTAAAGACGTAGCTGTACTTCCTATTGCGGAAACTGTGCCAGCTAGCGACTTAGACATGGAGATTCATCATCCCGAGGGCGCTGCCGTTACTCAGGTGGAGGAGAGCACTTCGAGGGGTGAAATCGTAGTTAGGGATCTCCTGCCAGTTGCTGATTCAGTTCCAGGTGCCACCTTGAATCCTCCGTATCTGGCCCCTTTCCATAAAGTGGTTAACGCATGAAACTAGTTTTCATGAAGCTGCTAACGTTATGGAATTGATGTCCCATAAAGTTGTTAACGCATGTGCTTTATGTCCCATGAACGTTTCACACATAACTTCCCGTATTTACTAACCGCCTCACCCTTATAACACTTCCTTATGACGGGCGTAGTGTACGCCGCACGCTGTAAACCGCCAAACCAATACCCAAAGAGGATCCCCCAATTTGTGTTGATGTCTCGAATGTTTTGGAAAACATGTATCACGTTGTTGTGGCTTGGAAAGTCAAGCTCGGTAAACTTGCCAGCCTGGTGACCTTCGACGGTCGATATTTTGCATCTTGAGAGGAGGGGCAACCGTTGATCATTGCACACCTTCGTTTTGGAAGCCGCGTAGTGAGGGCCAACGTGGTGGCGTAGCTAGGTTGGCATGGCCAAACTTAGGTTTTCGGGCCAAAGCTTACCATGTGTCGTCTGGTAACCTTGGATGGCTAGGATTTGCTCCTGGGATTGAAGGGCAACCGTTGATTGTTGCACGCCTTCGTTTTGGTAGCCGCGTAGTGAGGGCCAACGTGGTGGCGCGACAAGGTTGGCATGCCGTTGGCATGGAAAGGTTTGGCGTGGCCAAACTTAGGTTTTCGGGCCAAAGGTTACCATGTGTCGTCTGGTAACCTTGGATGGCTAGGATTTTCTCCTGGTATTGAAGGGCAACCGTTAATTGTTGCACGACTTCTTTTTGGTGGCCGCGTAGGGAAGGCCAACAAGGTGGCGTGGCTAGGTTGGCATGTCGTTGGCATGGAAAGGTTTGGCGTGGCCAAACTTAGGTTTTCGGGCCAAAGGTTACCATGTATCGTCTAGTAACCTTGGATGGCTAGGATTTGCTCCTGGGATTGAAGGGAAACCGTTGATTGTTGCACGCCTTCGTTTTGTTGGATGCGTAGGGAAGGCCAACAGGGTGGCGCGGCTAGGTTGGCATGTCGTTGGCATGGCAAGGTTTGGCGTGGCCAAACTTAGGTTTTCGGGCCAAAGGTTACCATGTGTCGTCTGGTAACCTTGGATGGCTAGGATTTGCTCCTGGGATTGAAGGGCAACCGTTGATTGTTTCACGCTTTCGTTTTGGTAGCCGCGTAGTGAGGGCCAACGTGTTGGCGCGGCTAGGTTGTCATGTCGTTGGCATGGCAAGGGTGGCGCGGCTAGGTTGGCATGCCGTTGGCATGGCAAGGTTTGGCGTGGCCAAACTTAGGTTTCTGGGCCAAAGGTTACCATGTGTCGTCTGGTAACCTTGGATGGCTAGGATTTGCTCCTGGGATTGAAGGGCAACCGTTGATTGTTGCACGCCCTCGTTTTGGTGGCCGCGTAGGAAAGGCCAACAGGGTGGCGCGGCTAGGGTGTAGTTAGGATTGGCATGTGGGGCCAAGGGTTCGCCTTGGGCGTGGCTAGCTTTGGCTAGGTGCGATTTTGGCTTGGCATGTGGGGCCAAGGGTTTGCCATGGGCGTATGGCGTAGCTAGGGCCAAGGCAAGGGTGTTTGGCTTGGCATGATGTGACTAGCAGGGCTAGGGCCAAAGCAAAGTGCGTTTGGCATGGCGCGACTAGCTTGGCTAGGTTTGGTTTGGCTTGACATGTGGGGCCAAGGGTTTGCCATGGGCGTATGGCGTGGCTAGCTTGGGCTAGGTGCGGTTTTGGCTTGGCATATGGGGCCAAGGGTTTGCCATGGGCATATGGCGTGGCTAGGGCCAAGGCAAGGGCGTTTGGCTTGGAATGATGTGACTAGCATGGCTAGGGCCAAGGCAAAGTGCGTTTGGCATGGTGCGGCTAGCTTGGCTAGGTTTGGTTTGGCTTGGCATGTGGGGCCAAGGGTTTGCCATGGGCGTATGGCGTGGCTAGGTTGGGCTAGGTGCGGTTTTGGCTTGGCATGTGGGGCCAAGGGTTTGCCATAGGCGCATGACGTGACTGGCTTGGGCTAGGTGCGTGACCAAGCTAGGGTTTTGGGGCAAAGGTCGTTTGGTAACCTTAGATGGCCAGGATTTGCTCCTGAGATTGAAGGGCAACCGTTGATTATTGCACGCCTTTGTTTTGATAGCCGCGTAGTGAAGGCCAGTATGGTGGCGCGGCATGGGGCCATGGCGAGGTGCGTTTGGCATGTCGTAGTAGGTGTGGCTGGCATGATTTGCCATTGGCACGGAGGTGCGGCTAGCATGTCTGGCATGCTTTGGTGCGGTCGATGTGGCTGGCATGATTTGCCATTGGCATAGAGGTGCCGCTAGCATGGTTGGCATGCTTTGGTGCGGTCGGTGAGGCTGGCATGATTTGCCATCGGCACAGAGGTGCGGCTAGCATGGGTTGCATGCTTTGGCGCGGTCGGTGTGGCTGGCATGATTTGCCATTGGCACAGAGGTGCGGCCGCATGGTTGGCATGCTTTGGCGTGGTCGGTGTGGGCGGCATGATTTTCCATTGGCACAGCAGGTGCGGCTAGCATAGGTTGCATGCTTTGGCGCGGTCGGTGTGGTGGCATGATTTGCCATTGGCACAGAGGTGCGGCCAAAGCATGGTTGGCATGCTTTGGCGCGGTCGGTGTGGCTGGCATGATTTGCCATTGGCACAGAGGTGCAGATACCATGGTTGGCATGCTTTGGCGCGGTCGGTGTGGCTGGCATGATTTGCCATTGGCACAGAGGTGCGGCTAGCATGATTTGCCATTGGCACACGTGGGAATTAGGGTTTGGCTTGTTGTAATCCTAATTTGAAAAAGATACCCCGGTAATTATTTAGGGACACATTAAAGGTTTCAGTAAATGTGCCTAGTAAATGCTTGTTACTTTAAATGTTGTGACATCACCGTCTGCGGGGGTTCAGTGTTTTACGATTTTAACCCTAAGCTAAAAACGACCATCAACACCTCCATATCGTGCATTTGCCAGGCGAATACGTCCATGTGTTCTTTTAAAAGAGTTATCAACTGCTGTGTTTGTTCCTCCGTCAATAGAGTCCCTATTCTCACCATTTTAGGCTCTTCCTCAGTGCCTAAATTAATTTGTCGAGTAGATTCCAAGGCCGAGAAATTGGGCTTCAGTTCATCGACTATTGTCGCTCCTTTGATTGCTATAAGATCTCCTTCTCGCCAGCTTCATAGGTGGTGATGGCTTGTGATATCACCTTTTCTAGTTCTTCTCCCGCCCTTATCTCCATAGCTTTGTTCTTTTCTTGGCGCTTCCTCGATCGCCTTTCTTCATTCTGCTGGATATCTATCTGTACGCATTGTCTCGCCGCCTGGGGATCACCCAACACCTCCACTACTCCTTGGTAGGATGGAAACCGCAGTCTTTGATGGTACGCCGATGCCACTCCTTTGATTCCTGCGAGCCAGGGTCTACCAAGGATTGCTTCGTAAGGCGACACGACGTCGACCACACAGAAGGTGGTGAGTGTTTCCAAATACCCCTCTCCGTCCGAGACTCTGAGGGTGACTTCTCCCTTTGGTACCGTCACTGTACCGTTGAAGCCGTAGATTCGATAGGTCGACGGGATTAAGATGTCATCAGATAACTCCATTCTTTTGAAGGTATCGTAAAAAAGGACCTCGACTGAACTCCCGCTGTCTATTAGTATCCTTCGGACACCCCATTCTTCGATAAGTAAGGTTACCACTAAGGGATCTCCATGGGCTTGACCATTTGACGGGACGTCTTTTGCTGAGAAAGTGATCGACTGCATCATCCAAGGTTCGATGGGCAGAGTTTTAGCCATGCTGAATATTTCTTTTCCCGCTCGATCTTTTATGAATCCTTGAAATGATACCTGTTCCCAAGTCAAACCCTTGAGTTGCCGAGTGTGAGATGGTGTTACATGCGAACTGGGTAACACGATTGATTCTTATTTGATGCACCGGGACGTCGGGCTGAACTGGTGTCGGCGATGTCTTGACAAAATGTCGCAAGTACCCATCTCGGATCAGATCTTCGGACGATATCTTTTACCTCCCGACAATCATTGGTCGAATGGCCACGATATCGGTGGTAATGACAAAACTCTGGATAGTTCCCCGGTTTCATCATACCGGATCCCCTCGTCTTCGGGTATCTGATGTCGTTCCTCTTTTCCACTTCCTTGAATATTTCTTCCAATGGTGCACTTAGTGGTGTGTAAGTTCTGGGTTCGTGGCGAGGCTTCTTTCCTATCTCGACGCAACTTTTCCTGTTCGACCCTTAATGTGGTGTGCTCGGCCTTTTCTCTGATCGCTTCGGATCTTCTCGTGGGATCGCCTCTACTGTAGTGCTTGCTTCTTGTATTCCCCTATCCTGTGCTCCTTCCTGTATTTCTTCTAGGGCTATGTAGTGTTCTTGCATCTTCCTGATTTCCCTTAACGTTTGGGGTTTCTCGGTGTACATTGCTATCCAAATAGGGTCTGACTTTCCCAATGAATTTTCGAACCCGAAGATCTGTTGATCGACCGGTACCTTCTCGATGTCAGTACACAGCTTCCTCCACTTATTGGTTAGAGACCGCAATGGTTCCCTAAATCTTCGTGCTAGTGTAAAGAGCTTATTGACTCTGGGCCGAGCAATACTGTTGTGCATATAAGTTTCTAGGAAGGTTTCCACCAAGGCAGCATAATTGCCGACGAACTCATCGGGCAAGGTGTAAAACCAGTCCTTCGCCTCACCTTCGAGACTCACTGGAAAGAACTTGCACATGACCACATCATAACTTGTCCATTGTAACAAAGACATGCCGTACATTTTGACATGTTCTACTGCGTCACCCGTGCCGTCAAACCTGGATGGGAAGGTCGGCAACGTACACTTTGGTGGGAATGGAGTCTGATCCAGTTCCTTAGTAAATGGTGTCTTCTGTGCTTCGCTGATCATTTCTGCCAACTTTTCGTCCTTGCCATTTCCTGTCAGCTTCTTGACCATCTGCTCAAGTTGCTCGAGCTTTTGCTTGGTTGTCGCATCCGTTCCCTCATTTTTCGCCCCTTCCTCGGTTGAAGAGTTCTCAGGTGGGCCATACCCTCCCCTTAAGTGATTGGGCTTGGGAATACGCTCTCGGTTCAGGGGTGGGGTTGGAGTGTTTCTTGGCTGGGTGCGATTGCTAGAAGCGCCTCGGATCGACGATCCTCTTGACCCGGCTCTCCGGTTGCGGAGCTGGTAGTTTCCATGCTCCAACGTTAGATTCCTTCTCTGCAGCTCTCTCATAAGGTCTTCCTGCCTTCTTTGGCTCGCCAAGATAGCAAGTAACATTGGGTCAGTGCTCTCATAGCTAGAGTGGACATTCACTTGGTTTCCTGCTGCATTGGGGGGCGCAGTTGGTGGTCCTGCTAGGGGAATAACAGGGGGAACGGTTGGAGCTACGGGTGGATTAGCTGGTGGGATGTCTCGATTGAGGTTGTCCATTACCAAACGCACTTGTCTAAGCCTTTCTCCTTCCTGTTTTAGTGCACGTTGATACTCCATCGGCTGTCTTTCTCGCCTCCGTTCCTCCTGCATCATTTGCACTTCCTCGTCTTCCTCAGTATCCAATGAAGTCCTTCCATCTTCCATGTCCCCCTGCATCATCTGGCTCGGGTTAAACCTCAGTATTCTTGGTGGGAGATCATCGTTTCGGACTAGATCGACTTCTTCGTCGACAATTGCCATATCTATGCCTGGTGCCTGAGGTTCGCCTTGATGGTTTTGTCGGCTACCCCCTTGCCGGGAATCCGTCAGTCCTTCCTGTGCACTAGATCCCGCTATGTCCCGATTCCTGAGAATCCTACCCGTCCTGGAGGTGCTTGCCATCGCCTCTAGTGTTGCCTTTGTGCCTCGGTTCGCCCGTCCCTACCTACGTCAGCAAAGTACACAACACTTACTTCGAACTGTTTTCGAAAAGGTTAAGGATGAAGTACATGCAGTTCATTGTTCAGGTGGAAAAAGTTTAGTACAATTCCATTTATGCTAGCGTGTTGATCTCAGCAATCAAGTGGTTTTGACCGTAAAGGACAATTTTTGGAAAGCTGTTCCGACACATCGCTTTCGGTACTTTCTCTACGCATTAATCATTATTTGTCCTAATATTCCTAATGCCAGAAATCATTAATCATCCGTACGTTAGATCGGAAAATTTCTTTCTTGGCTATGGTTGATAATAACGACAACCTTCACCAGTTGTTGCGCCGACGGTTTACCTATACAGATTACCGGAAATCCCCAAGGACAGTTGTACCATAGGATTCCTTTGGTTTTCTACTGACACTGTGAGGCTCTAACTGTAGGATCAAGATGAGACTTATTAACAAAGCACTCATTATACTCCTTCTAGCCGTAGTTTTCGAAAAACTAAACTCGATGACTTCGAGTTAGTCTTGCCTTCACCACTATTGTACTTTATTTAACTCACAAAGAAGATTTAAATGGCGAAGTAACGTTTCAATCTAGCTTACACCGATTTATCAAAGATGATCCATTCGGGAGCTTTGAGGTGTTATGACGGTTGACTTAGATCGAAGACGAGACGATCTTTAATCAAGAGGCTTAACTCAACAGAAAACACTTAACTTGGCGTAAGAAGATTAATCAAAATTTTTCCAACAGAAATCACTTTCCCATAGGGTAAGAAACCTTATAGTACTTACTCGACAAAATTAAGACGGTAAAGATAACTAAACAAGTTTTTCCTTTTAAACTAAAATTTTGTGAGCTTTTCGACGATGAAGTAAGTGAAAACAAATGTAATGAAATCGAACTTTTAATCAGAAAGGTAAACTTTAAACGATAGGTCTAGCAACCTATGCGTTTCAACCGCTAGAGCCTTTCACTTAGCATCAACTATCATCGATAAATGTTTATAAGAGCTGTTGAATCTCTCTTTTAACGGTGTTGATGCTATTTTGACAGTTAAACAACCTTAGAGTTTTGAGACGAAAAGGCTACTGGCGAGATGAAGTTTCACTTCAGCTTCTACCAAACATCAAAAGATGTTATTTCGGGATCTTGCGGATCTTCTAATAACTCGCTTTGACAACTCAACCAGACAGCCTAGTTTAATGACTTAATCTTAACAACTCGACCTAACCGAAAGTTAAAAAGATTGATGCTATTAAGGACAGTTCAACACCAAAACATAACAAGGTTCTACTAAGCCTAAATAAGGAAGTTTCAAAGGTGAAGAAAATCGTCTTTATAAAACAAAAACACGTTGCAAGCTTTGTCTATTAACACATTTAACCAAAGCAGTTTCTTCCCTTATCTTCAACTAACACGCAAGGTGACTTAGGAGCTTGGATTTCTCTCTTTTGGCAACTTATTTCAAGGTATCCGAAGATGTTACACGGTCCCCTTAGTCGGCGCCAGAATGTATATGTAGAAAATCCTACCACTACATCCAAAGGATCTCAAACACACAAAATGAAGTAAACAAGCAAGAGAAATAGAAGAACACAAGATATACGTGGTTCAGTATGATTACCTACGTCCACGGGGGAAAAGGGATGATCTTATTACTTGGTTCAAGGTTACAAGATGAATGCTTCTCTCTCAATATTCTATGTGTGATCTCTTTTCTCTCTCTTCTTACTTGAATTTTACATCTCTACATAGTCTCTATTTATAGTCACAGGTGATGATACATCCAGTACTACGATGTTGGGCCTGATGTAGCTTCCTTGATGTTCTTCTCGGGCGATTAGTTGATACTTCGGCCGATATTTCGCTCAGGTCGAGATATCTAGCCGAGGCGAGTGACGTCCCCTTCTAATATCCCACTACCCGATGTCGCTTGTTTGGTGGAGATGATCGATGTCGCCCTTTAAGTCCTTGCCCGAGTCTTACTTTGACCGAGCTCTTCTTATCTCTTCACCAACTCTGTCAGTGCATTTATTGTTCTCGTACTCGATGAGCATCACATCAGAACTTTTTCTCCCTTTATGTCGACCTCATGGGCTGCTTCAGTTCCTCTTTTCTCGCGCTCAGATTTGGTGAGGTGATTCAGTACTTTTAGTGCTTATTTTTCTTGGTATGCCATTGCCTAGGATTGTTCCACCTGTCCCTGTGGATTATTTACACCTACAGTCCCAGTTTTGAAGAAATTCAGTGTTCAATACCTTGTAATAATAGGTCAATCAGTTTGTCTGCCTAAACTCCTAGATAATAATATGGTAAACCTACACTTTATAAATTCGACTTGAAATTAGCAGTTGCACACCCTTGATTTTAACTGCCCCCGCCTCTGTTCGGAAGACATATTGGTTTGTCATCAATTAAGTAAGAAGCTACGCCATTCTGCCGATGAATGCACCACCTGAATCAATTTCTCTTTTCAAGGAAGAACGCCACCAAAGAACTTTGTTGCCATGCTTGCATGCGTTGAATTTTCTTTTTTTGTAGCAAATCTGTAGTATGACACCGATTTTTTTTTTGTTGTTGTTGATTCAGGTGCTACTCCTAATCTAATTTCTGGTGATATTGGAATTGACTCTACCAGTCTTATTCAATTGGTATTGAGAAGGCAAACGACATTATCAATAATGAAGGTATGACTTTTGCAAACAAGGTTCTCCAACAACTCTTACTCGTCGTAATCATGCATTTCACCTCAATAATATAAAGAAGAGAGTTTGACAATAGGTTGGTGGGTAACCTAGTAACAAGCTAATGTCGCTGCCATCGGTTTTGCATCTCTTGTTCTCTTATTTTCTTAAATTGGAATGCCCAATTAATGAAGTTCAGCCCAGTACCTAAAAAGCCTTTTAAAAGCGGTCCCCTGTTTCACTTCACATAATCGACCTTAACGCGAACTCGATCCAAAGAAAAACAAAAAAGTAAACACTAGCGCAACCCGCCAATGCATGAGCGTGCAAGCTGTCGCATACTTTCTCCCTTCACTGCTAAGCACAGACTCCTGAATATGTCATCACATGAGCAATGTGGGTGAAAATGCTAAGACCAAATAGATTGGGGGATCACATGTGGCGGTGTGATGACAGATTGACACAAAAAAACTGTAAAAACTTCCAAAAGAAAACTCCACCGTTGCACTGCACCCCTGGCCACCACTAGGTAAATGAAAACCGCCCATCACCACTACTAGCACTGGTACCAGGACAAAGAACAGATGTTGTTGTTAAAGACTAGACAAGAACTTGAAGCTGCAGCCCGGAGGACATGCAAACCTCAAACAATAACTCTCCAACTTGATTCTTAATGATGATGTTTCACTGAAACATTCATACTCTGAGTATTAAACCTCGAAATAAACTGCCATGAATTCGAGAGATAATTTTTTGTTGAATATACTGCAGTCAATGGGTCAAGCTATTATTATATTTGATGCCACTGGCATGGTAACTTACTGGTAAATTTTTTTTTTTCTCTGTGTGTGCATTTCTTAATTTGGGATTATTACTTAGAATTCAGTCTTTGTTTTACGGTTCTGGTTCATGGTTTTATGGCTTTTAGATTGTGCAAGTGATTGATTATATATGTTTAATTATGTGGATTAATTATACAGGAATCGATCAGCTGAGAACCTTTATGGTTATTCTGCTTCCGAGGCCCTTGGTCAGGATGTCCTTGACCTCATTGTCTTAAGAGAAGCCAGAGAAGATGCGATGCATTTATTGCGCAAGAACTCGTCGGAGGGAAAGTGGACAGGGACATTCCAAGTTAAGAATAAACAAGGGGAACGGATTTTTGTCCATATTACCATCACCCCCCTCTATGATGATAATGGTACTATTGTTGGGATCATATGTGTATCTGCTGATGCACAAGACTTTCTCCAAACACCACCAGTTTCATCTTCCAAGGTGAATTCCACCTCTAGTCGTCTGACATCTAAACCTGATCATAATGATGATTCTCAACAACCTCTGCAAGTTGTAGTTACCTCGTGCGGAGCTTGCACGCTTACAGGAGACGGAGACGTACCTTGTAAAGCTCCCCAAGCGGGAAAACTCTCTGGAAGAAAATTCGGAGGATATAGTGAGAAGGGTAAAGGCAAGACTGAGATTCACAAGATCAATAATACTTCAACAGCAGTGGCTAGCATTAGCAAGAAAAATATATCTTCATGGCCATGGATAGCAAGTCAACATGATGGGTTGGTAGCAAGGACTAGACATCACAACAGCTTTGCCTGCATGAGAAGAGATGAACAAGAAAATGACTTTGTTCGGCCAAAGTGTTCATCGTCTTCCTACGGAAAACCAAAAGTTCAGGTTCTGGGAAATAATAACCAACTTGAAAATGAGGCCAATGTTTGTTCTAACGAGATTCATTCATCGGATTATGACATCTTGTGGGAAGAATTGACGGTTGGGGAACAAATAGGGCGAGGTACTTGAGCATTTCTTTTTAAAGCATATAGATTTATAAGGAATGTGTTTGATTTTTTAATATGCCGTTTTGCTGATCTGATCAATGAACTGCTGATTGATGCTCTCAGGTTCATGTGGAACTGTATATCGTGGTACGTGGTGCGGTTCGGTAAGTTTGCAGTTCTTTTGTAAGAACTAGATCTGCCGGACAAATAGTAATGCCTAAATTAATTTGTGGAACATAGTGCTATATCGAATAATGAATATATGCCAAACTGCGATACTAATTATTTTATCCTTTTTGCAGGACGTTGCTCTGAAGGTATTTTTTAAGTTTGAGTGCTCAGATGACCTGCTACAATCTTTCAAACAAGAGGTAGTTCTTCAAATCAGGCTCACTCTCCTCTATAGACATGCACATATGCGTCATTCTAAACAAATTTTTCGCAGGTGTTTCTTATGAAGAAGCTCCGTCATCCAAATGTATTACTCTTTATGGGGGTTGTAACTTCACCTCACCTGTGCATTGTCACAGAGTTCCTGCCACGGTTCGTTCTTTAATTACTTTATCTTGTGATAAAAACTGCATAATATTCTACACTCTAGTTCTTCTTTTCCATATATATTAATCCGTATCGCATGGTTTACCTCTTCATATTATTGTACTAACCGGGTCTAAAATATTTATTACCTAGTGGAAGTTTGTTTCAGTTGCTTCATCACAGCACTTGTAAAATAGATTGGAGGCGGCGTGTACTCATGGCTTTAGACATTGTACGCACTCCCTAGATAAGGGCCAAACTAAAGCATTGCTTTCATATGCGTACTCTCTTGTTCCCTGACTATCATTCTTTTCGCCAACTTTTCTATAGGCACGAGGTATGAGTTATCTTCATCATTGCAACCCACCAATTATCCATTGTGATTTGAAGTCATCAAATCTGTTGGTTGATAAAAATTGGACAGTCAAGGTACACGTTTGTTACCTATATAACTTGTGATTCTCTTGTTCAATTTCTTTTATCTTACGAGAAATGCATGTAAGATAAGATATCCTCTGTTGATATAATTCCGTTGCATTAGGTCGGTGATTTCGGTCTTTCAAGAATCAAACATGCAACGTACCTCTCTATGATGTGCGGAAACGGAACAGTAAGTACTGATTATGGCTTGATTATCTATTTTTTTTCTTAAATGGGAGCTGCTTAATTAACAAGTTACCTTCTTAATTACCCTTGCTGAGTTTGTACTTGCCACTTTTTTTTTTTTTACCTCCATCCAGCCTCAGTGGATGGCTCCAGAGGTCATCCGTAACGATCCCACAGATGAGAAGTAAATTAAATATAATTTCAGTTGCTTTCTTAATAATTTCTGCTATCCAATTTCTCGAGTTTAACAAAGATTTCTGAATTTTGGGTAATGGCGGGAAACTACGTACAGGTCTGATGTGTATAGTTTTGGGGTAGTACTCTGGGAGCTTGCTACATCAAAGATCCCTTGGGATACCCTCGACTCATTCCAGGTATTCGTTACCTACGAACATAATTTTCCCAATTCCAGTCATCACCCACAACATTTACATTTTTACTTACTGAATTATGCAGGTGATCGGAGTTGTAGGATTCATGGACCAACGACTTGAGATTCCAAAGGATACAGACCCAAATTGGACATCTTTAATCGAAAGCTGCTGGCAAAGGTGCTTATATTATTATATGGCAACTATATTTGTTTTTGACCACGTCGAATAACGTCTCATATCTCGAATTCTCAATGACTACCTTTTTTTTTTTTTTTCATTTTGACAAAAATAGCGAGCCAAAATGCCGACCAACATTCAATGAATTACTAGAAAAGTTGAAAACTCTGCAAAAACGATGGTCTGTTCGAAAGCCGATATCAAAGACCCGCTTAGCCAGGGTTAGCGATGCAGTACCACAATGTTGATTAGCACTACTGGAATCCAAACTCATATGCTGTTAGAAATAATGTGGTCAAGGCTAGTCCTAGTAAACTTGACTTTAGTCCTGTCCTATCTGTCAGTGACAGCTGTTCTAGCTGGATTAGTCCTTTCCTCTCTGTATTAATACTGTCTGTAAACTGTCTTTGTCGGTTAATCAAGAACTTATCTTCTTCTCTTTACCAATACCATTCTTTCATGGTATCAGTCGCTTGACTCGATCCAAACCTCTCATCAATTCAATAACACCGATCAATTAAACATTCAATATCAATTAAACATCAGATTTCCATCAATTAAATATGGCAAATCAACAACAACATCACAATTTCACTCATAATCCTTGGGGATCTACTTCACATTTTTCCGCTGCTGCTTCTACTTCTGATCCTTCATTGAATTTTTCTTTACCTTTCACCAACATCTCTAATTTTGTCTCCTCCAAACTTAATGGTGACAATTACCGTCTTTGGCGAGATCAATTTGAGTCAATTCTTATCACCACTGATCTTTATGGCTATGTTGATGGGGAAATTCAAGGACCGTCTCAAGAAATTTTTGTTGATGGATCTGCTTCTGTCAATCCAAGGTGGTTACATTGGCGTAAAGCTGACCGATTTGTAGCTATCTGTCTCAAATCTACCTTTACTGAGACTATTTCAGGTGATGTTCTTGTCCTTTCTTCTACTCGTGATATTTGGTTATTTTTACAGACAAGTTTCTGTAATCAATTTACTGCTCGTCGGAGTATGCTTCGAAATCAGTTACATGGAATTCGTAAGGGAAATCTCTATATTCTTGTGTATCTACATAATATCAAGAATATTGTTGATTCATTATCTGCTATAGGTGAACGAGTTAGTGAATCAGATCTTACAATGTATGTGCTTAATGGATTAGGAAGATCTTATGATAATTTTGTTATCTCTGCAAATAATCGAGAAACACCATTTACTTTGGCTGAATTGAAACCGAGATTACTCAATCATGAGCAGTGGTTACTTGAACAAGAACAAGATAATTCAATGACCTTTGATTCACAGCATCCTTCAGCTTTTTAAAGTAGAAATGTTCATCATTCTGGTGGTAGCAAAGGAAAACCAAGAAATTCATCACACAATTTTATGCAGAGTCAATTTCATTCTGGTTCTTCATCACAAGGTGGTATTGCTGGAGCTTCACATAACACACCACACAATTTTATGCATAGTCATTTTCACCCTGGTTCTTCATCACAAGGTGGTAATTCTGGTGCTCCAAATGGTTTTACTTCTGTCAATAGGAGATCCAGCCCTGATTATTCTCAAGTTGAGTGTCAGATTTGCAGACGTTTAGGTCACTTTGCTCATCGTTGCTATTATAGATATGCTCCTGACAATAGACATACTCAGTTTCATTCTGCTAACATTGCTTCTGAAGAGGAGGAGTTTCCTACTATGGATCAAGCCAATCCTATAACCACTGCTGAGCAAGAGTTTGCTGGTCTTGCACTGGGAAATGTGTCAGTTACTAATGCTCCTTCATCATCTACACCTCATTGGATATCTGATTCAGGAGCAACAACACACATGACAGGAGATCAATCTTTAATGCAGACTTTTTCTTCTTATACTGGCAAGGAGCAAGTGATGGTTGGCAATAGTAAGTCATTACCCATTTCTCTTACTGGTACTTCTTGTTTGACTACACCTACTGCTTGCTTCACCTTAAAGAATGTGTTACATGTCCCTGAAATGAAGCATAATTTGTTATCCGTGGCTAGATTCACTAGAGACAATAATTGCTACTTCAAATTTGATCTTATTGTTACGAAATCGTAGATTTATTCACACATGTAGTTTTAGCTCGTGGTGCTATGCAAAATAACTTATATTCTCATTTGCCTATTTTTTTCTCGGCCTCATCATGGCTATGTTTCGTTGTGTTCTGCTTCACCATCTCTTTGGCATGATAGATTAGGTCATCCCTCTACCAAAATTGTCCAATTATCGCATAAATCAAATCAGATTGTCTTAAACTCTCCTTTTTCTTCAGCTGTGTGTGATTCTTGTCAACTTGCTAAAAGCAAAAGGTTACCTTTTTCTTTGTCTTCAACACATTCTCTTGCACCTTTGTCACTTATTCATTGTGATGTATGGGGTCCATCCCCTGTATCTTCTCTTTTAGGATATGAATACTACATCATTTTCATTGATGACTTTAGTAGATTCAATTGGATTTATCCAATGCATTTGAAATCTGATGCTATTCAATGTTTTACTCATTTCAAAAATCTTACTGAGAATGTGTTCTCTACTAAAATCATTTCCTTTCAAACTGATGTTGCTTCGGAATTAGTAAGAGGTCCTTTTAAAAATTTTCTTGCCACACATGGATTTCAAATCAGTATTTCATGTCCTAAGACACCTGAGCAAAATGGTATTGCTGAACGAAAACATCGGCATGTTACAGAAATGGGAAATTCCTTATTGTTTAAAGCTTCATGTCCCAAGGATTTTTGGTTTGATGCTTTTGCTACTGCTTCCTATCTTATCAACAGAACTCCCACAAAATTGTTAAATTTTAAGTCTCCTTTTGAAGTTCTTTTCAAGTCAATTCCTGACTATTCTTTCATTAAGCTTTTTGGCTCGACTTGTTATACTTTTTTAGGACATTCTAGAATTGGTAAATTGTCTCCCAAATCTGTCAAATGTGTTTTAATTCGCTATAGTGCTCTTCATAAAGGCTATAAGTGCTATAATCCACTCTCGAAGAAAACTCATATTTTAAGGCATGTGATTTTTGATGAAACTCACCTATATTTTAATTCCTTATCACCATCTACTGTTGAGGAATGTGTCTCTGTTTCTACTCCTTCTCCCACTACCTCTATTGTCACAAGATCCAGTAATGGTATTTCTAAGCCAACAAAATTTCCTGATCACATTACAAATCTATCAGTTAAGCACCCTCTTTGCTCTACATTTGTCTCTCTTCTTCATAGCAACCCTGAGCCTAAAGTGTAACCAAAAACGCTGAATGGTTCGGCGCTCAGAAAAACGCTGAATGGTTCGGCGCCCACAGATGACGTGGATAGCCAATCTAGCAGCTAGATATCTAACCCATAAGACTTAGGAGGTTGCCCAGGCTGACGTGGATGGCCAATCTAGCAGCTAGATATCTAGCCCATAAGACTTAGCCTTATGGTTTATTGGATAACAGACACCTCTACTCTTTACTTCGGCTGTGGTATGAGTAACTACGTATCCTCAAGGTGAATGTCTAAAACTAGACATTCACCTTGAGGATGTCAAGCTATCCTAATAAGCTTTTGCTAAACTAAAGTTAATTCTAATATATTAAATAACCATTTCCACATTGGTGAAGCAATGTATACCATATCGGAATATGGAACCGATACTATATTCCGAAAAAACCAGCTCGGCTACTCCGTGAAACAAAGAAAACATGACCTTGAATAAGGAGGTCCATATGCGTATCAAAAAAAAGAAAAAAAGAATAAGGAGCTCCATTTTTGATGATTGCTGATGCAGAGCCCAATCATGTATCCATCTAGGCTTACCTCCAAAGATGAAATTATAGTGAACATGTTCTCATTCTCATATTAGGATGAAATAAAAGTGAACAAATTTCCATACATTAGGATGAAATTAAGGAAAATACAGACCCAAATCTCTGGTAATTAAAGTCTAACTCCAAATTAAATGTTTTAATTAAACAAGTCTCAACTAAAGAGAGGCCACCATTACCACACACTACACCACTTAAGTCTTGAACTACTCATTCATGATCTTCACTTGGAGGTGAAGCATCTGCTCCATCAACTGTAAAAGAATGGTCTAAATTAGAAATTAAGGAAATCAAAAATTAAACGAAAATAAGATATATTACTATATATATATATATATATACTCACATCACAGATACACTTCACTTGGGCTAAGAAGTCTTCAATAGCAATCTCCATGTCCGAAACTGGTGCGGAGACGTTCTCGGCCTCCATGGCACTCAACACATCCGAACAAGCAGTGTTAAGCTTCGACCCTCCATAACTGTGAAATTAAATGGAAATTTATCATTTTATTTCCCCCCATGATGCAGAGTAGAAACCCCTAAATTAAAGTAGAGACCTATCAAAACTAAATACAGTATGTTATCAGGGTTTATATTTTGTAACTTACTCTCGAGCAACAGCTTCAGCTGCCTCTACAAGAGATATGAGTTCCTGAAAATCAACGGGATCTTCTTTCCTGCTCGACGGAATCACAGTCACAAACAAGAAGTCAACAAGTTTATTTTTTTACTTTGAAATATATCTATATTTTTGTCCTTCTAAGAAGTCAAAAGAATAATGATCCTGTGAAAAATCCATATTCTATGATTTGACAATATAAAAACCAAATGCATTAAGCAAACAGAATATTGGTAAGAATACTAACAATCTGTTTGAGATAGCAGTAGGCAAATTCTTGAGGGCTAAATTTACGAACCCATAAAATCCAGCTCCCCCAATGTAATCGTAACCATCCCCCTTTCTAACCTTCTCATCTAGGATACCCTGTCTCATACAAAAGCAAATAAATGATAGAGCTCTTGTTTGACAGGATTTACCAAAAATAGATCATGGCACACATCCTAGTATTTTTTTTTTTTTTTTTTTTTTTTTTGATACTAAAAGAAATTTATACACATCCTAGTATATATCCATGAGATTTGATATTTGTAAAGAAAAGAAAAACAAAGAATCTTCACACTTAATAGATGCAAAAAGTATACAGAAGACTAACGCAGCAAAGGAACAAAAAACCAAATTCTAAATAGTAACTTATGACAATTCAAACAAAAAATATACTGAAAAATACAAGTCCAGCACGCCTAAGAGTCCGACCGAATAAACTGGAGCGAGGCGAGCGACTACTCTCTTCTTTTGTTTTTTCTAATAAAGAAAATCCATATAGTTACAGAGAAAGAGGTGAACGTACAATTAAAATCTGCATTGTCTAAACGTCTTTGTCTCATAATCAGCATTTAAAAAAGGCCCCAAATAAACTCACAATTATAGAGAAAGAAGCAAAATCCATTGATTTTCTTTTAGTTGAAAAATGACTTAAATGACTTACCTCGGAGATGGCAGCTTCAACAGCAGAATTCAGCTGCTCTTCTAATTTTTCCCAAGAATCATTTGCAGAGAACTGGTGTGGTTTTAGCAAATACAGCAACATGATTAAAAATGATAACAAGGAGGAGAGGTTTTGTTTTGTGCAATGAAACTTGAACTTTTTTTTATTTATTTGTTTTGAACTGTGAATGTAACTTGATTGAAGACAAGAATTGGTGCTCGTTGTTTTTTATACAACTGGTTATGGCAAAATGCATAAAGTGTGAATTCGTCAAAGCACATGATACAAAATCATTTTTAGAAATGGGCACTTCATATGTGTTTTTACATTGTCATTCAAAACACATGATACAAAATCATTTATACACCTCAAGTGAGATTCATATTCATGTTTGAATCACAATATAACTAAACAAGCTCACTTTCAAATGTCAAACAATGTAATGAAACAAATACTCAGTCTTGGAGGATGCAGGGAAAAAAAAAAGCATAAATTCTTATCAAAAGAATAACTAAAACTCTAAGAAAATTGTTTGTTCATAATTAAGAATATTCATGAGCTCCCAGGCTTCTCAACGTCGAAGAATTTCTTTATTCTTGTACTCCAACAATTTGGTGCTCTATGCTCCTTTACCTACACAGATTGAAAAGAGAGACAATAAAGCAAAAATATGCTTTGGTTTCCTATTCGAATTATCAACGGAACTAATGTTATACACCTTTGTTCAGTATCGAACTACGACTTAACTAGCAACTTGGACCAATCTTGGTACTTTCCATATATTAATTACTGTGTGCATCAGAAAAAACTTGTACTTTTGAGATCTAACTGAATAAAAGAAGCAGTGAATACAACTTCTTCTTTTTTTTTATAATAAACAACGGTCTTCAACAAGGCTTATGGTCCCTTCAACAATTGGCATGAGCCAAATTGGAGGAGCAAACCGGTACATGGTAGAATTGTTTGATTTTACCCAGAGGGCAACTTCATGAGCCACAGATTTACAGACTCTTGGTTGAAAACTAAATAAACAAGCAACTAAGATAGAAGAGAAAAACTGAATATCCTTGAAAATAACATATGTTCTAGAATCTCCATCAAATAGGCCAGCAGAAAATTGATTAATCAGAGTCTGAGCATCACTCTCAATAATGAGATGAGTAAGCTTTTGCTCCACAGCTTTCTTCAAGGTTGCCCAAATAGCTCTGGCTTCAGCTTCTTCAACAAACTTTACTTCAAAAACTGTAGAAGCACAAAAGGAGGTAGTGTAGGTGAAGTCCCTCATCACATAGACTGCACCATTATGTCCACAAATATCATCATAAGTTCCATATGTATTGCATTTATCCAACCAGTAGGTGGGGGCATCCATTTGTCACAATAACCAACATGGATAGTTTGGGAAATAGCAGGACAGGGTTTTCTAGTTAATAACATAGCTCTAGCTCTTATCAAAACAGTAGAGTGGTTTTCTTTGATGTTTTGAATAAACAAGTTATTTCTACTTTGCCAAGATGGACCAAAAAATAGCTACTAAGAAACCACTTTCAGGGAGTTTAGAAGCTCAGTTGACTAACCAAAAACTCATCCAGTCAATGAAAGAATTGTTACTGAAGACCTGAGTGTTAATGCAAAAAGAAGAGAGGAACCAAACACGACTAGCAAAATGGCATAGAACCAACGCATACATAACAGACTCATGTGGATCATTACACCTAGTACAATCAATGAAAGCATACTCATTCTAGTATGTAAAATATTTCTAGCAAAGTAAAGCATTTGGTGGCTTTCCTCTGTAAAAACTTGAATTCTCGTAAGGAACATTTATTTTCCAAATGCACTTCCAAAGAGAGCTACAAGGGAGGGCCCGAGCCCTCGAAGTCCCAAGTAAGCGATTTAGAGGTAAATCTACCATTCTTTGAAAGTTCCCAAGCCCTCCTATCAGGAGTGCAAATCTGGCTTAAGGGAATGGAGACAATCTTCTCAACAAAAGCATTATCAAAATGGGTGTTTAATCTATTAACATCCCAAGATATGGTAGAATGATTAATAAAGTAAGAAACTTTGATAGTGGGATCAGGAGGAACCAAAGGGTTTGGGGTAGCAGAGCCCAAAGAAGGGATCCATTTGGCACACCAAGGGTCAATAAATTGACCATCTCCCACTATCTAGGTGATAAAAGGTTTAATTAGTTCCTTAATAGCATGAAGATACTTCCAAGTCTAGGAACAATTGTTATGACACTTAGCATTTAGAAAATATGTTCTAGGAAAGTATCTATCTTTAAGGACAATGGCCATAAGACAGTCCGGATTCTCAATAATCCTCCAAGCATTCCTAGCTAGCATGGCAAGATTATTGAGCTCGGATTTTCAGAAACCAAGGCCTCCTTCAGACTTAGGAGAGAAAAGGATATCCCACCCTAAAAGATGAAGTTTCTGTCTTTTAGGTAAAGGGTTTCCCCCACCAGAATTTTCATAAATAAGAATCCATTTTTCTGCAAAGGTATTTAGGAATGAGAAAAGCACCCATCTGATAGAGGGGGATAACCTGGCCAATATGATTTGTTAAAGTAGTTTTAGCAGTTTGAGACAGAAGATTATGAAGCCAAATATAGATTCTAGCATCAACAGCTTGGAGAATACCCATATGGGGTTGTATTTTAGAAGCTTGGAACACAGTTGGTGTGCGCAAATATTTTTTTTCCTTAGTCTCTGTTACTTATATCAAGGAGATTAGAAAGCTGCTGCCTAAGATGTTCATGTATTTTCTTGCTAAAGAGAATTCCAGACTTGTCAAAATTGATTACTTGGCCAGAGGCCAAGTAGTACTTTTGAAGGTACTCTTTGATAGTCTGGAAATCTTGAATAGTGGCCTTGGAAAAAAGTAAGGGAATCATCAGCAAATAAAATATGTGTCACGACAGGAGCATTCTTGCACACTTTTATACCTTCAACCAGACCTTTCCGAGTAAGAACATCAATATAAGAGGACAGAGCCTCAGAACAAATAATATAAAGGTAAGGAGACAGAGGGTCTCCTTGTCTTAATCTTCTCTCAGGTTTTATAAGTCCAGTAGGACTACCATTTAGGAGAATAGAATAATAAGAGAAATAATAAATACACTTATTAATGAGTTTAACCAAGTGATCAGAGAGACCCATTTTTTGCAAAACGTTTTCAAGAAAGAACCATTCTAACTTATCATAAGCCTTAGACTTGTCAAGCTTGATAGCAGCAATACCAACTGCTTTTATCACGATGGTTGACAACATAAATATCCTCATTAGCTAAAAGGATATTATCAGATATACTTCTTTTAGGAACAAAGGCACTTTGGTTTTGGGAAATTATGTTGTTCATAAAGGGTTTCAATATTTTAGCCAGAGTTTTAGATAGGATCTTGTAAATGAAGTTACAAAGTCATATAGGTCTATATTGAGAGACCAACTCAGCTAGAGGGACTTTAGGGATGAGAGATATGTTGGTATGATTAAAGACTTTAGCTATGTGGCCAGTTCTAAAGCAAGTCTTAGTCATATCAATAACTGCATCCCCCACAATGTCCCAATGTTTTTGGTAGAAAAGACCAGTGAAACCATCAGGCCCATGAGCCTTTCCCCACCAACACCAATTTGGAAAACAACATTTTTAATCCCTTTAGCAGAGAGAAGAGAAATTAAGAAGGAGTTATCATCATCAGAAAACTTCACAGGAAGGTCCTGGACATCTTGAAATTGATGGGGATGGGAGGAGTAAAGGCTTTTGAAATAATCAACAAAGGAGGTTCTTATACCATTCATATCAGTTAGGATAGTACCAGAAGGATCCTTAAACCAGCTAATAGCATTTCTTTTTCTCTTGAAGAGGGTGAACCTATGGAATTAGGGTAAATTTTTATCACCTTACATAAGCCACACCTCCCTGGATTTATCTTTCCAGTAGAGTTCCTCTAGATTGTAGGGATATTCTAGTCTAGCTCTGAGTCTAGAGATGTCCCTAGAGTCAGTAGGAGTAGAAGTTTGGATTTCCACTAATTCCTCTCCGGTAGTAGAAATATTAGTATGTATATTGCCAAAAGAGAAGACTTATTCCAATCACGTAAACCTTTTTAGAGTTAAAGAGTTTGGCTTTAAGCTTATAAGCTGAAGATCCCACAATATTAACAGACCAAGAGTTAGCTATAATGTTTCTACAAGTGGGATCCTCAATCCACATAGCATGAAGTGGAAGGGCCTAGGCATAAAAATATCATCAAAATTGAATACAACTAGTTTGGTTTGTATAGGCAATTCAAGTATTCAACTGCGAGAGTGAATTAAGTCCATTAAGCCCTTTAATTAAAATTGAATATTCAATTGTCATTTTTAGGGTCCGTTTAGAGGTATGATTCAATTAGAGGAGGAACGATGAGTGGGTTAAACAACTAGATATGGAAGAAGACACTATATAATGCAATTACTTGTTTTACACAACTATGCGAACAATTGATAAGCATGAAATTCATTTCTCAATAATCATACTTTAAACTTATTACTAGAAGTTAAAACATTAAATTGATAACATAACTTTACTAGATATAAATTAAGTTTTAAACAGACACCACCGATTCACCGAATCACCAACAAATTTTTCTTTTTTGTAATATTTGGTTGATGAAAATGTTTCTATTGTTTAAACCCTAGAGTCAGAGATGAACACAAACCCAAATCTTAGAAGAAAACGAATTATAGCATACAAAGTATGCTAACTTCCTAAGATTTTGGGAAGGATTGCCGTGAATTTTGGTAAGATGAAATATTTTTTGCAAAGATACTGAATGAAAGATTAAAAAAAAATTCCCATTCCTGTTCTATGATTATGGCTAGTTTTAGGGAATATACTCGAATATATCGAAATAAATAGGTACTTGGGACTGGAAGAAAGAACAGGTAACGGGCCAGGTAGTTTAGGTGGGCACCAGGCCGGGCAGTAAAATTTTGGACGAAGCCTGAGCCCGCCCGTTCACACTAACCAGGTCAGCCGGGCAGCCTGCAAGGGGTTATAACAGGATTTGGGTTATTTCGGGTATATGCGGGCTCAGGCGGGTGCGGAGAGGCCGAGTATTTTCGGATAATATTTACACACCTAGCTTAGATTATCAGCATCTCCATGAGTTTACTAGAGTAATATTTTAGATGATGTATTTTTGATAAGGAGATTAAATATTTTGTATGGCATTATTGCTACTATTTTTAAGGAAAATTACATAAACGTAATAAACATCTCTCGGTATATAAACAAGACCTAAATAGCCCTCCCTACATTTAGATATATTATATAAGAGGTTCCTATACTATTCCTTACGTCTCTGATCCCAGCAGCATACTATGCACTTGATTCTCTTAGTTGATCTCATCCACAACCAAGAGTTGCTACGATCTAAAGTCGAAGACTTGATAAACAAATCTGTCTCACACAGAAAAGTCTATAGATTGAATAAATCTGTCTCCCACAGAAATACCTAAGAGTTTTTGTTCCGTCTTTTGATAAATCAAGGTGAACAGGAACCGACTGATAAACCAGACTTATATTCCCGAAGAACAGCCTAGTATTAACAATCACCTCACAATAATCTTAATCGACTAGCGAAAGAAGATATTGTGGAATCACAAACGATGAGACGAAGATGTTTGTGATTACTTTTATCTTGCCTATAGGGGAAATTAATCTCGAGTCAATTAATTCAATTGTACTCAATACGATAGAATCTGGCAAGATCAGAACACGCAACTACAAAGAAAATAGTTGGGTCTGGCTTCACAATCCCAATGAAGTCTTTGAAGTCGTTAACCTACTCGAAGAAACCTAAGGTTAAAGGAGAATCGACTCTAGTTATGCAACTAGTAACACACATGAGGTGTGGGGATTAGGTTCCCAGTTGCTAGAGTTTTCCTTTATATAGTTTTCAAATCAGGGTTTGAAATCCAAGTTACCTTGGTAACAAAGCATTCAATATTCACCGTTAGATGAAAAACCTGATTCAAGCAAGATAATATCTTTCAACCGTTAGATCGAACTTAGCTTGTTACACACCAATGAAATGTATCCTCATTTGGGTTTATGTAACCGTACCATAACGTGTACACCATGTTGGTTCACAAATAGTTAACTGAGGTTAGCCATATGATTACTCTCATATCAACCTTATTCATCTTAACCATAACTAGTTCAAATGACTCAAATGAAACTAGTTAAAGAGTTGTTCAATTACTATATTCTCATAGAATTATATAAGAACACAATTGAAGCAAAATCGATTTGATTCACTCGAATCAATCATGAACATTGTAGCCATGGTTTGCAAAGATTGCATTCCTTATTATATAAATGTTTATGTTCATGTTTAAAATTGATTTTAGAACTTTAACCTTCAAGTATGCAAACAGGTATGCATACTTGAAATACCTGGACTAAGATTGGGTTCCGCCAGTACGCAAACGGGTACGCGAACTTTAAATCCCAACATAAATTCCCGGACATGAACCTGTACGCCAGTACGCAAACATGTACGCATACTTAAGTTCCCGGATTTCTCAAACCAACTGGTACGGAAACGGGTGCGCATACTATGGTTCCCGGACATGGATTACATATGCGCAAGAGTGCACAACATGACATATACAATAATGGTTAAGTGTTCTAAACTTTTATTTCAATTATTGAAACTTTCTTAGAGGATGGCAATAGCCGTTTTCACACACTATTAGCATCAAATCAATTTTCAAGTTATTGAAATAATCAAGCTTGCTTTTTATACAACATTTTGAATCAATCCCACTGTAACACCCCTAGCTTGCTTTTCATAAAAGTGAGCCATTAAAGAGCCATATACAATCTGGTACATCTTTTGTTGCAATGCTCAAAGCTAATTCGTTATTTAAACCCAAAAAATCCAACAAAATCAAAAATTAGAATCCATTCACTTACAGCCAAAAAAAAAAAAAATACTGCATCTTAGACTCAATAACACAGAGAGCTAATGAAACAAAATTAGTGAACAGACAAAAAATTATTGAAAGAGAAGAAGCACAATATACATTGAGTTTGTACAATCTATAATCAATCTGATAAATACTTTTTTTTTAAGCAAAAATCCAAATGTTGAAGAAAACCCAATACTGAATCATAGTTTTGAAAGCTAAAAGATATGGGTTTATGATATATCAGTAATTAGAATAAGAGTAAAATCAGTAAGTTGAATACAAAAATCACCTAAACCGTGAGATCTTTTCTTGAATGGCGATTAGGGTTTCTCCTTAACGTATCTTGGACAAAAATCTTACCTGCAAAATTAAAATTAAAAATAAAAGGGTTAGGGTTTATTAAAACAAAGGATATGTATCAGTTTCATCAATCGATCACATACGCTGAATAAAATTTGAAACTAAAAAAATACCTAAACACCAAATTGAACTGTATCAAAAACCCAAGCTTCCCTTCAATCGACGAATCCCTACAACACAAACACAAAATCCCTTCTTTGAATCTTTAAAAAAAAATAAAAAAAAAATAAGATGAATTACGAATTTTATCGGAAAATAGAAGTGGATCAATGATGAATTACGAATTTTACCTTTCTTCCACCTCCCTGCTCTGCGAGTTGTTCTCACCAGTATAAAAAATTGCGAATTTGGACCTTGTATAGCCAATCAAATGTCAACAATTTGGACCCCTATCATTTCCAACTGAGTAGCTAAACCTCAGCAAAAGAAACGTCTGTATCATTAAACCAGAATAAAAAGAAAAGAAAAGAAAAGAAACATATTGTCTATGATCAAATTTATAGCTAGAGCTAACTTTGTCATATTTCGGTACGTAATTGCCACTTTGTGGTACTTTTTGTATTCACCAAATTATAAAATTCCTTCATCAGCTGGTGGATTTCCATGTGCCAGAATGCAAGCATCCACATGTAAAAACACCTCACCAAATTGACAATCATGATATGCCACCTTTGAGATACATGATGTGATGACAAAGCAATCACCCATACTTGATCATTGTTGTGTAAAAACTATAGGACTGATGCAAAGGCGTTTTAAAATGTAGACGTCAATCAAATCTTAGAAAAAATTATAAGAAAATGTGGAGATTATAGAGAACAAAATAGTAAGATCGATACCTGTGCATATCAAACTTCTAAAGTTTCATTTCCTTTTTTCTTTTCTTTTTTTAATTAAGATCAATTAACTATACCTTGATCAAGCTTGCTTTTTATACAACATTTTGAATCAATCCCACTGTAACACCCCCTAGCTTGCTTTTCATAAAAGTGAGCCATTTGAGAGCCATATACAATCTTGTACATCTTTTGCTGCAATGCTCAAAGCTAATTCGTTATTTAAACCCAAAAAATCCAACAAAATCAAAAATTAGAATCCATTCACTTACAGCCAAAAAAAAAAAACACTGCATCTTAGAGTCAATAACACAGAGAGCTAATGAAATAAAATTAGTGAACAGACAAAAAATTATTGAAAGAGAAGAAGCACAATATACATTGAGTTTGTACAATCTATAATCAATCTGATAAATACTTTTTATTAAGCAAAAATCCAAATGTTGAAGAAAACCCAATACTGAATCATAGTTTTGAAAGCTAAAAGATATGGGTTTATGATATACCAGTAATTAAAATAAGAGTAAAATCACTAAGTTGAATACAAAAATCACCTAAACCGTGAGATCTTTTCTTGAATGGCGATTAGGGTTTCTCCTTAACGTATCTTGGACAAAAATCTTACCTGCAAAATTAAAATTAAAAATAAAAGGGTTAGGGTTTATTAAAACAAAGGATATGTATCAGTTTCATCAATCGATCACAGACGCTGAATAAAATTCTTTATCAATACAGGAAGTTGAAGATGGTGGGACTTGGATCTACTGTTGAACAAGGAACATCAACTAGAAGGAGTAGAGGTGTAAATTGGGCTGTGCCAAAGACCAAACATGATTTGACCAAAGACGCTAAAATTTGAGCACATTGACCTCAACACGTGACTTAGCCAAAGACGGCAAGACAACACGTTAGTTAAATGGGACGTCTTTGGGTTTGACTAATTGGCACAAAGAGCACAACACAAAGACGCGGCACGGATAAGCACGTGGCCCATCGATCAAAGACGTTAAGATAGCACGTCACAACATGTACAAATACACCATATAACAAGGCATAATACATCACATTTTTTGTATATTTCATAAAAGAGTCATTATTCTAGCTAGTTTTTAACATTTTATGTTGGCTTATTCATAACAACACATATAATACCTTAATATTTGGAAAATATATTTCAATATCGTTGTTATAATGTCGTCACCTATATTAAACTAGAACTTTAATTTACATGACAATACTCCAATTTTATATTTGATTGGTTATTTCTTTTTATTGAATAAACTTGTTAATTTTACTTGAAATAATTTCAAATGATATGTTGTCTAATTAAATTCTTGTGATAATGTCCGACTTAATGTATACATTAAGTGATTTCAAATTGTTTATAGCACGTGTGCCAAAGACGGCAAGAAAGACACGGCACGTTTATTCGTGTGATGTGCCCGTGGGTTGTGCTGTGCCTAGCTTTTGACTAGTAAAGCACAGCACGGCACATCACGTTTAAATCGTTGGCACAGCACAACACGGGACATGGCACGTGAAGCACGCGACTTCGTGTGCCGGGCTGTGCCGGGCCGGCACGTTTTACACCTCTAGGTATTCTCACCGCGCGACACATGCCATCGCATGGATTAGGATTTTAAAGGAGTTGATGGCCAAAGATGTGTTTGGCAACGAAAAAGTCAGTTAACCATATTCTAACTGCACTTTTTGATCTAGATTCTCATTAAACTTACGATCCTTTTACAAAATACTCCAATCGTCCCTTCGTTATGAATTCAACTAATCCTTCTTTAATTTTAGAGCTAAATCCAATCGTCCCTTCATGAATTATCATGATTGCTAAAGGTTGTTACCGATTTTCTAGGGAGGGTACCAATGCATATAGGACAAAGCAATCTCAGCCGTTGGATCCTGGATTGGTACCCGCCCCTAACAAAAGTGGTATCAGCCTTTAGCAATCGTGATGAATTATGAGCTCATTATCCACTATTATTGAGGTAATGTTGAGATTGAACTGCACTATATACCCAAAGAGAAGTCTTTGACAACAAACAAAAAGAGGAAAAAACGAAAACACGGGAATGAACTTTATTATACTGAAGAAAACCAAGACAGGTTTGAAGGTCGCTTTTTACATATAAACTTAACTATTTTTTACATGTTTAACAAACAAGTAAGGTTATTAAACAGTGATGCGCTACTAGCCATCCTCTGCAGAAAGTAACCATGCTACTTATCTTCATCAGAGGTTCTTTTACTCTTGAGGTGTTTGTCACTCTTGAGGTGTTTGTCATCATCATCACAATCTCGTACTATGCTGCTTCTTTTATGCCCTCTGTCTAATGATCTTGCAAACCCATCATCGAGGTGGTGGTCTCCAATCACCTCAGCTCTGGTACTTTGCACCTAAACAAAACCCTGGCAATGAGTTAGCACTTGTATTTATATTTTGATTTAGCAGCAAGTCTGAGCCCTGATTACTGCAATAAAGAAAAAACTTCCAAGTACCTGCAAAATCAATTTCCTATAAGATGTATATAAAACATCACTTGCCTTGTCAAAAAAACATGCCAGTCCAGAACTAGTTTGATTAGTTCCTTCCACATGAGGTGCACCTACTGGGATTAATTGTTTTACAACCTGACGTGACATCAAGTTATCAACCCCATGCTTTTCGTAACTCAAGAATGCACCCAAAGCTCCTAAAAATCCCTCGTGCCGCAAAAACATAGCCTCTACTGCACCTTTGGACCTAAAAAGTAAAGCACGCGTAACTGGTAAATATCTCAAAACAATATGACAAAATGGTAAGCAAAATAATCATGAATATTTATTTTAAGCTTGGCTACAGTATGCTTATGGAGCAAACATGAAACCCATGAATATATACCAGTATTGAACGGCAAATGATATCGTGTTCATTGTAAATGCATTGCCCCTTATGAAAAATCCTCCAAAGTAGATCCTCTTAAGTCCCAAATCGCGTGCAGTGAAGTACGCGATCTACACAAAAAAAGTATCCATGTCAGGAACATTAAATATTAAAGCTGATTCAACCAATTGTTATTGTGCCCTAGATATCTTGGCAATATAAAACTCACCTGGCCAATAGTGTACGAAATCATTCGTAAAAGCGACAAAGATATATCTTCCGGTTTGCAGTCTTTAAGTTTTTTCTTTCGCGACATTATCTTTCCAAAACTAGAAGCAATTGTTGATGCGGAAAGCCCAATCTGTGTTATTTCAGCAAAATTTAACATTCGATCAATTAAAAGTGGAATGAGCAAAACAAAATGGAAAATGTGTTATCTTCTCAGTAAGCGATGGTATTTAGTTATGCACCTTAGAATAGTCCATGCCACCATAGATGTCTCCAACAAACAAGTCTATTTCCTTATTATCTCCCCGCTGACTGAGTTCTATTAAATCATCAAAGCTGGAAAAGAAACAGTTGACAGGTGGAGAAATTAAATAGATGCAGACTGAAGAAGAGAAGAAAAGAAACATCTTCCATGACATATACTAGAACTAAAAACACGAGATGCAGAAGAGTATCAGTATAACCTTTCACAATCTGTCATAAGCGTTCCTATACCACAATATGTACCACCTCCTACATGTGTCCCGCTAACGCGCTCATAAGACCCATCTCCATTCACCTACATCCATCCGTATACAGTATACAAGATCATACATACAAGATCATCAGTCAAATTTGTAAGGAAAAAAAAGATATGTTAACTTAAGAGCATATCATCTAAAGTTAAGTTACCTTGATAATGCTAACACCAGAACCGATATTGACAAGAAGATAAGGGAATAAATCCTTTTGGTCAATATGAACAAATTTTTTCTGGCCTTCTAGGTGCGTGAAAACTTCGTATCGGATTGCCTATTCAATAATAACGAGAAAACCTCAGCGCTGTTATGTTTTGAAAAAATAAAAAATAAACGAATTAAGTATTCCATCGCACTATGCTTCAGAAATTTTTTTGAAACCCCAAGGTATAGTTCAGTTGTTACCTGAAGCAAAAAGTTCGCTCCAGCAACTAGACAGTCCATTTCATCTTCCTTGTCAAGACAAACCCCAAACCTCTCTTTGAAGAGGTCCGCAAACACATATGCCCCGCCACCTGTTGCCTGCTCACATAGGAAAATCAGTTAAGTAAAAACATCCTACTCAAAGTTAAAGCCACAAACAGAAATCTGGAAGAGTCTGACATGCAATGGTTACCTTGAATATCACATTATCATTGTTTTGGATCTCCGAGTCCCAATTCCGTGAACCTATCCCAAGACTTATTAAAAATAAATATTCGTAATTTGAATTTAGTAATCAGCAATAAATAACAGGATGGAGTACTAGAAAACAATATACCAGTATTACGGCAGAGCTGGTTGGATTGGATAAATTGTAAGCACTCGTCAATATTCCAAGATTCAAACTTGACGAAATGGAGCCTTCCTCCGGGAACAGGACAGCTGTTTATGCTATCATCGGAAACTACTCCCAGTGTCTCATCCAGAGTTCTGTTTTGCTTATCATCTACCAAATTATCCTCCCCATGTCTCGAGAAATAAATCAACTTTATCAGAGATCCTAACAAATGAAACATACAAATATCTTGGGATTAATAAATCTGTATGAAGTACAGTAATAACACTTAGAGGCGAGCAACCTAAGGTTTCCAAACAGGCCAACACAATATTTCGAAACAAAATCACTTGGCATTGACCACATGCACCTTTTCATCCTGTGATCAATCCGGAGTTCATAAAACAAGTACGTGTAATTTGCAAATTTCACTAAAACGAATTTTCACTCAAAACCATTACTGCAATAAATCACTGGTGAACAGGGACATGAAACATAAGCTGTAGCATGTTATTCCTACTATACAAAACTAATTGAGAGAGAATTCTGAGGAACCAAACCTCCGATATCCAAAGCCAGATGTGATATATCATCAAATTGATTAGGTAACAGAATTGCAGGATCCCTGTCCTCAAAATTGCCATGTATTTCAGCACCACTAACATCTAATTGAGGCATACAACTACACCGACGAACCAACATCTTATTATTCTCCTTCTCCTTAATTGTTTCTTTCATAATAATCTGTTGCTGCTGCTTTGAGGAGGAGGATTTCTTAAATAAAGAATTGCAGCTCGCTCACTTCTACTTTCCTTTTCCTTTTGGGTCTTGTTTTCTTACCACACCTCGTAAATAATTTCAGTATTCCATTAGTTTTTGGAATTGAAACAATTTTTTTCTTTTTTGTAAGAACAATATATTTCCTAAAGTTATCAAATTAAATAAAACACAACTAGGCAAAATAAGGTTTTAATTAGAGTGCGGATTCCTGCACTTAAGGAGTGTAAAGTTCTCTAAATAAGTTAGGAGAATCAGTAGCGTTCAATCGGCAAATTGCTTTAGGAGAAGACAACAAATGGACGACATGAGAAAAGAAATACTCTATTAGCGTTAATAAAAATAGGACACGTGCCGAGTTTCTATTGGCGGCACAGGGCACAGGAAATCCGAGTACTGAGGATCCGAGCCATTATGATAACAATAATTCTGTTTAGCCCACCAGTCAAACCCACTGGTCAAACCCACTGCTGATGTGGAGCTGACGTGGATTGACTTTTAGTTTTGTTTATTCTCTTTTTTCGGCCGCGTATTTTTTCCTTCTCTTCATTGTTTTTGATCATCTTCTCTGACTCTCACGAAGCCATGAACTTGCGCTAACACAGAAAAAGGTTTGACAAGGAGAAAGCTAGAAATTAGTTCATCAATTCAAAACAATATCCAAGAGAGGGTCGAACAGATGGAAGGAATTTGAAACCAAAGACTTGCTCTCCTTCGGGTTCAAAAGTACTAAACCCTAATCTCAATTTTAACTCTAGCTTTTTCAATTTTTGTACTCCTCATTCTCCATTTCGTCCAATTTCATGCTGAAAAAGTAGTTCGAAACAAAAAATCTTCAATTTATCCTTAAAATTTTCAAAGGTAAGATCCATGAAATAAAGGAGTTTGTATGAACAGATCAATGCTGCATCGAAGTTCAAGATTTTAGCTCATAACAAAGGTGTTTAGTATGATAGAGTTGCTCATCAATTCATGTAATTTTATCTTTCTCGATACCCTGTTTGTAGGTTTGTGAGAATTTGTTTCATTCCGTCTTCAGTGGTAATGATAAGCTTAATTTCTCATTGCTTTGAAACTTTAGCTTGGTTAAACTTGATCGTACGTGGTTGTGTTTATCATTATTTGTGATAATCTGATGTGTCGAAAGTACTTACTTTGCTTACTGAATTGCAATTGTGTTGTTTCTCAAAAGTCTTCATCGGGATGGTTATATCAGAAAGAAGTATTCAACCCTAAAGATAGGTCATTGAGGCTTGAGGAAACATAAAACAAGTCTCTATAGGTTAGATATCAGTAACACATATGAGGCAAGGACTGTCTGGTTCCTAATTTTAACATGTACTTGAGTGGTGTTTTTGTCTGTTGGGCATCAAATATAGTTAGAGTACTACTTGGGTGTATGTTTATTCATCAACCTATGTGGATAGAACAAATAGAGTCATTTCTTTGTGATTTTGGCGAAGCTCTGTTGCAATTAGCGTTAGCTGAACTATGGTGGTGCTGAGCATTTTCTTTGTCAATGGGCTATCTATCTGCAACTGATGGGAATTTGGCATTTTATATATGGCTGTCATCTTGAGTAAATTATGTTAGCTCTTTATATCTATGAGTATAATTCTATGATGGGTGTTATGCGTAATGGTGGTTTTGAGTTTAATATTACTGATGATATTACTCTCACACCACTTAGTAGGTGAAAAATTTATCATTATTAATTTGTTGATAAAGTTTTCATTTTCTGATTTAGTTGAGATTGTGTATATGTGAACTAGCTATTGATAATTGTACTCAAGATTCAATTATTGTTGCCACCTAACTATCCCTTCACATTGTGGACTCAAGACTTGAATTTTAATTCCTTACGGACATCTATTTTGGTGCACAATGGTTGTAGGATGCCTAGTATGGAAGCAGATGCATGCAGAGATGTTTAGAAGACGAGACAGTTATGAGTACAACTTCCGAAGGAAACCAAAACCTCTTTTTACCACCG
The DNA here is from genome assembly GCA_023531295.1 of Papaver armeniacum. Taxonomy (NCBI): domain Eukaryota; kingdom Viridiplantae; phylum Streptophyta; class Magnoliopsida; order Ranunculales; family Papaveraceae; genus Papaver; species Papaver armeniacum. Next base: position 660,252 of record JAJJWW010010013.1, read on the forward strand.
CAAGACGCAGCAATGGCTCACACAATCACTGTAGCTTCCACTATGCTCCTATCAGGTTCAACCTTGAGCAACAACAGAGAACCAAATCTCTCAACAAACGTCTCTTCTCTTCTTTATCAGCGTCTTCTTTATTCCCTTACATCACTAACAATGTTACTCTGTCAGCCTATGCACCGTCAAAATGCACACTAGCTGGCTTGTTTCGTTAAGGCTTTAATATTTTCGTGGGTTAAAGTCTATCATCCTACAATTGTGATGCCCTTCAGCGTCAGGATAATAACATGGGGCATCTTTCTACCTTAGAACTTGCATATATCGCTTGTACCTTGTATAGTTTTTCTCTGTAATGGAAAATGTAAACTCCAAACACCTACTGTTGTAAGACATATCATGTCTAAATGTTTTTCATATGCAAATGTTTAATCTATGATATGAAAGTTATGATGTTTTTCCTATGCTTAAGATTTTTCTTGTTTCAGGTGGTATGGTGCTTTTAGAGTTTGGGCATATCAAACAGAATACGTAAATCCACATAAGAAGGAAAGAGAAAAACTTAAAAAGGAATTTTTCAACCCACGTCAGGAGTGGGTTTTAAAGTGGGTTTCGTTAGTGGGTTGAATAGAATTAATGTTATGATAATTTCGTTTAAATCTAAACCCAATTTGATTTCGCGATATTAATTGATAATACTACATTTTCACGAAAGATGATTATGTATCATTTGGTAATATTTGGGCAAGTTTACTAATGTATCAAAACACTATCCACTATCGAAGATGATTATGTATCTTTTTATGCTTATGAAGCATTTGCGCTAAGTGTCGATATAATGATATATTAAATCCCACTTACATTAGGAAATTCTGCTTGGGTAGCTCAAACAGAAGAGCACATGATTCTCAACCATGTAGGATGGGTTTGACTCCCATAGATGACATTATTATTAATTTGGGTAGCTAAAACCTTTTCAAGCATGTTCCGAAATGTCACCCCTTGAAGTGGGAGCTTTCCCTAGGGCTTACACATCATCTTGGAATTTCGAACAGTATTCGTGCGCCAACTTTGCATGTGTAAGATTTTCCTTTCTATAGGCATCTTTTTCTTGATAAGATCATGATCTTCATCTGATATCTCATTTTCTAAGACCCGGTGCAGTACTGGGCTTTTGTCAGCTGTTTTATTTGTTCTTCGTTCACGGTGGTGGTCAGCAATTTCAATCTTTGTTAAGACTGATGCATACAACTATATGCAGAACTTTGGTGGAAGTAACACCCAAGTCAGGTCCATTAGCCCTGGCCGCTAGCTGAGATTTGTGAGTTGTACTTCTAACCGTAACAGCCCGGAGGAAGTATTTCTGGAATGTTTGTTATCTATAGAGTTTAATCCGCTATGCAATTATGACTTCTGAATCAGGAGTGCCCATTGGATCAACATTGTTGAAAGCAGAGTGGCTAATTGGGTGTGGGAGATGACCTGATACCAGTGTAGGTTTGTGAAGTCCTTCCTGCAACCAAAATAAAAGCATTAGCCTATGATGTGTTTCCAACTAGATTGATATTTGCTTCTTCTTCTGCGCAATAGACGCCTTTCATAGGCAGAATATTCGTTCATGTTTCAAAATTCTCTATATCACTTTTCTTATGTCTCGAAATTCTATAGTACTGTTTGTACTGTTCTTGCATCATTGATAAGGATCGAGCAAGAGAGAGGAGAGCATAAACGCCCGGAAGCAATATACTACATTGAGAATAACTTGGTGTCTTTCACATTAATTCTTCAATCTATTTATACAATCACAAGACTTGGTTCTTACGACATAAGACTTGATTCTCAAGATATTCAATTTCCTAATATAACTCACAACTTAAAGTGCATATCTCCTAAATATAGACTCTCATATATTATTCCCTATTACCCTCCCTCAAGATGGAGCATGTAGAACACGAATGCCCATCTTGGACAAAGAAAATTTAAACTAAGCTTTCCCTAACACTTTTCGGTCCTCCGTAGTTTCAGGACATTTCGGTCCCATCTTCGTAGTTTAGGGACATTACGGTCCTCTTCATAGTTTAAGGACGTTACGGTCCCCTTCATAGTTTTTTGACATTACGGTCCCAATGGAAGCTTAAGGACATTACGGTCCCAATCATAGTTTTTGGACATTGCGGTCCCAATGGAAGTTTAAGGACATTCCGGTCCCAATCGTAGTTTTTGGACATTTCGGTCCCCTTCGGAAGTTGAAGGACATTACGGTCCCAATGGAAGTTTAAGGACATTACGGTCCCCTTCGTAGTTTTAGGACGATTTCGGTCCCATTCTTTAGACAACTCATAGGATTTTAACCCACTATTGTTGTTCTTTCTCTCATCACCTCTCGGTGATCGCTTCTCTTTCTTCACAATTTTATTGTTGTTTCTTCTTCTTTTTCTTCACCCAATGTTCCATTAACGCTTTTGCTGCGGAAACGGTCAAAATTCTGTTCGCAAACATCCAGGCATTTAAACAAACACCTTGCCTGCACTTGTCTATTTCCAAGATATACATGTCTTTCCTAGTCATCCCAACTTCCGGAAATGTGTTCCTAGTTATAGCCAAACCCATTAATAATGGCAGCATTCCATCCATCAACCGTTAATCGTGACTGCCATCAATCATTTCTATGTTTGAAACTCTAGCTCTTCCTTCTATCTGCCACGGCTTCAAAAAATCAACTCAAATCCTTACCATATCTGAGCTCTGATTCACGTCCCTCTTGGTTTCGAGAACTCTCTCATGCAACAAACTTGCTTTCTTCTTTGTTTTCTAATCTAGACAAAATCCTTCTCATCTGTTTAAACAGCTCTTGACTTTCATCATTCGGCTTCAATATCGAGAGATCCAAACGGTGGCAAAGACATGTCCCTGTCTAAGTCTTCTCTCGTTCCAAAACCAAAACCACCATAAACACATAAACACAAGCCTGTCAATGAATGATCACATCTATCTCCATCTTCATTGTCTGCGCAACTGCTCAATCTTCATAAATAACAACACAACGTCTTCTTCAACTCATCAGAACTTCACAGCGTGTTGTTTTTTTTTTTTTTTTTCCTTCAATCAAAAACTATATTCATAACTTTACATGGAGCTTTCTCTGATCCCGTGTTCTTCTCGTATCTCGCGAAGTCGGAAACCCTATTAGTTGTCACTGGTTTGCTCTAAACTTTAGAACAACATCCACCATCTTTTGTTAGCTCCGAACCCTAACAAAACTCAAACTCAGATTCTCACAAACCCAAGTTTCCTAAGTCTCATCAATCAACCACCGGTAGTCCAACAAAATCAACGAAAATAACTCTTTCCTTCTTGACTCAAATTCACGTCATAAGTTCCGACTTGTGCCCTTGGTGAAAACACGACTTGACAGACAACAAGTCTTGGAGCAGCAACATAAGACTGCCTTCTTCTTGCATATTCTTTTTTATTTTCCGTTAACTCATTACCTAAACACTAAAGCGAAAACTCCCTGACATTCTCTCCCTCTCCTCTCTCCCTCTTACCTTTCTCTGGTACCATGATAAGGATCGAGCAAGAGAGAGGAGAGCATAAACGCGCGGAAGCAATAGACTACATTGAGAATAACTTGGTGTCTTTCACATTAATTCTTCAAGCTATTTATACAATCACAAGACTTGGTTCTTACGACATAAGACTTGATTCTCAAGATATTCAATTTCCTAATATAACTCACAACTTAAAGTGCATATCTCCTAAATATAGACTCTCATATATTATTTCCTATTAATCATGTTTCCTCTTTGAAACTCCATGACTTAATTAGAGGCATGATGGAGTAGAATTTTAACAAATTCAATCATGTTACTCAACATGTATACTACTCATGAATGCCACATCCACGGAAAGTACAGTGGTACACACACGCACACACTCAATCACGGTTAGCTCCCACCAGTCAATCTCAAGAATAATGAAACTTATCACCACAAATCTACAACTCCAAGCGAAAAATGGATAACACTACCTGCAGCTTCTGTGACAAGTTGTAACTAAATGCATATTGTTTTAGCTTGGCGTTTTAATACTTCAGAACAACCGAAATATTAATTTTTTGTTGATTGGTTGGTTATGTAGAAGGTGCGGGACTGGGAAGGGCAAGTTAAAAGCATGGGTGTGCAGTTTCAAGATACGGGTAATGGGAAGTTTGAGTTTTGTGATTTGTCGTGTCAGCTGTTATAAAAACCAATTATAAAAAACAAATATCATGGGAAGAGAAAGCTTATGAACCTAGAGGTGATCTCCAGTCAAGTAATTGAGTTAGCAGAAAAGGACAAGGCTAACTAGCTCTTGCAGTCTTTTGTTATTTTTATATATCCCTCGAATATTTGATATCGCATCTGATGAAATTTCCATGTTCCATCTAATTACAGTATCAATTAAGCACGAAAAGGTGTTAATCAACCCTGGAACTATTCTTTGAAAATTGAGCTGTAGATGAAAAAATCTGCATTAATTCCTGTTGAAGAAATATTTTATCTTATTGGTCAGAAAATTGTAAAATTATCAGGTATTGTAGTCTTGGATATGGTACGACCTTTTAATCCATCAGTCAATATGTACTTGATACATCATGTGACAAATTAGGTGATAGAGTACTAACTGAATACAGGCACTGCAACAGGGGACACATTCCACGAGAATATTGCTTCTTCTACTAGATTGGTATTTTATGCTTCTCTTAGCAAGTAGTCTTATGGAATATGATGGTCTAAGTACTTCTTATGGAATGACATGTATACAACTATTGTTATATACCTTAGTTTCCGAACGAGCATTTTTCTATTTTGGGAATTAGAAAACTTTTTCAAGAAGTGTTAGTAGACACATGTTCGAGATTTATCAAGATTTGATGATCATCATACGTTTTAACCATCACCTATATATCTGTGTTGATGATTGTGAACTCGAGTTGGCCAAAATTTTAAGACATCTAAAGTATTAATATGCATCATATTGTCCGGACTAAATAACCACTATTTTCAAGTTGAGAAGAGATTATTTGTCAAAATAAATCAAGAAAGAAATTCTTTGGGTATAGTAGTTGTATCTCATATGTGTACTGGCTTGAATTCCCAAATTTTTTATAACCCTATATGATTTTTTACTTTTTTATTATTGGATAATTTTGAAAAATTTGAATTATGGAGCAAATTCAGAAATTTAGTTGTGCTAAATCTTTAGATGAAAAAAATGACCCATTTTTGTTTTTCATACACGTAGAAAATGTATGATACATGGTTAATATGGTTGTAGGAACCTAATCTCCCTTTCTAAGAAAATAAAAATATATTATAAATTAACATAAATATAAGTTCATTGTTTATTTTCGGCTGAAGGTGGATATCCAAATTATTGTCAGATGTTTTTTCTTATGACCGAATTTGTCAAGAGTGCTTAATTGTCACATCAGTATGGATGTTGTTCTTTTTATTATCGCATGTTGATGAGTGTTATGCATCAAATTATACTTATGATGTGTTAATGGTTAAAGAAAAAATGGATGAGGGAAAATTTGATTTTTGTGATCTGTGAAGAGTCAAGAGTTGTCAAGAATACCAATTATAAAGACCAAGATGCACCAAGTTCGAGAATTATATCATTTTACAAGGATTTATATTTCTCATGAATCGAAATGGGAATCGTTGTTGTTTAGGAACCCAACATCAAAGTTACTGATCCCTGAATATTAATTTGGCAATGCAAGGTTGCACTTATCAAAGGTATCTGACCATGAATTCGGGGAAACAACTTCAAATTAGACGGTAGTTCTCTTCGAATAGATTTTCTGGATTGATTTTAAAAATTTTAACTTATTGCTTTCAGATTCTTCTATTTTATGCTCTAGAGAATAGGAAAATACTATTATTAATTCTTCATTTGTTCTTTTCAAACCACACTTGCATGTTCTAATTTGTTAGATAAAAATGCTCATCATCATCCACGTAACTCACATTATACTTTTACTGCCATTAACTTTATAAATCAATGATCACCATTTAATTATCCAGGAAGCAACAAATAAAAAGCACACCAAGATAAATATTTTGGAAATCATTATGGTGATACCTAGATAATATAAACCGAATTATATCAATGGGATACCCGGGTAAGTATGTTAACAGTACTTTAAAGTATTTTCATGGAACATAAATACCAATGAATACGTGATGCATGACACTAACCAGAGATTGAGCCGGGGCCGTGAGGCCGCGGTGATACCTAGTATAGGATAGAAAAATATAAGAAGTAGCCGCACTTAAGTAGTATTCTTAGGTTTTGGGTGAATAGATTTATTAGAAGAGATCTATTAAGAAGAGATCGGTGGTGGTAAATGTCAAATTGACTGATTTTTCTCAATCATGGTTTAGTCAATTACAATTTAATTAAGTTATTCTCTTGTTTTGTTTTAGGAACTCAGTGAAAGCAATTCTTCCTAAGAGGAGGAAATTTGACTCGGGCGTTGTTGAGGCAAGTTTGCTTTTGTTTCTTGTTAGGGCAGACATGAGATTTAATTTGGGTAATCTTGATTAATTGGATTTAAAGAGTATAGTATCGATATCTATATAGGATCCTTAACGCGCAACACGGATTTCTCTCTCCTCTAGTAAAGCGATTTCCGTCATAGGGAAAAAGAAAATTATCGGCACCTCTGCTGCTCGGATCAGCTTTAAAATGAGCAGTACCAATCTCTAATCTTCTCTATTAGAGCAAGTCTTATGGTGGAATCCATCCATCTTCCACGCCACCTCAGCACTTGGAATTGTGGATGGAAGCGCAAGTGTAATGGTGGAATAGTAGAAACGCTAATCTTAATGGAGCTAAGCTCCATTCTTAATAGCGCTAAAAAAACGCTATTCTTAATGGAGCTAAACGCCAATCTTATTAGAGTTTTTTTTCTTAGCCGTTAGATTCTCAACAACTTAGTTTAAATCTACGGATAAAAAAAAAAATTCCAATCTTAATGGAGCTAAGCTCCAATCTTATTAGCGTTTTTTTCTTAGCCGTTAGATTCTCAACAACTCAGTTTAAATCTATAGATAAAAAAAAAAACGCCAATCTTAATGCAGCTAAGCTCCAATCTTAATAGCGTTTTACGCTATTCTTACGCCATTCTTATTAGCGTTTAGCGCTATTGTTATTGGCATTTTTGATGGATTCCACGCGCCATTCCACCAAACCGTCGAACCTTGCTTGGATTTTGTGTGGAAAACACCAACTTGGAAGCCATTAGACTTGACATTCAATGGATTTTACACACTTGGAATAGGTTGGATTCCACCATCTTAGCCTAGAATAATCAATCAGTAAACCTCGACAGAAGAAAGGGGAAAAAGAAAACCCTAACCTCTCCTTTAATTTCATCACCGCCATCAAAACCCTAAATAACCACCATGGATTTAGCAGATTTCATAGGCTAAATCCTCGATTCACCGGCCTTTAGCCTTCAATTAGGTCGCTGATGCTTTTGAAGTGATGATACCCACCTGTACTCATGAAGATTTTAACTTAGTTTATTTTTGTTGCTGCTGAGATTTGGAATTTATATAGAAGTTTATCTCGGATCTGATCTTCAACAGCAATTCCCTCTAATTCCCTCTGATCCTGGTCTCCAGCTCCACTTAGCTATTACGAATTTGAGGTAAATCTCAGTTTGTTTATTCCTCAACCTCATCTAATCGGGAAAGTAGGAGAAATATTTTTCTGATGATACCCATACTCTTTCAAAACCCCTTTAGTCCTAAACCTGATCTTATATCTTCAGTTGTTTTCGATCTTTTTCTCGATTTCCATTTGTCGCTGTCTATTTTTGTAAACCTTTTGCATCTGCTTCTTTGCATTCCAAAAATGGTTCTCAGCCGTTCCTAGGCTAATAAAGCCCCTATTAGAAGTTGTTTTCCTCTCTGAAGTTGTTTTAAGAGGTTGAAAGGCAGTTTTCAATCAAACCACCAGTTTAGTTTCGACCCTAAGTTTTGTTTTGTTTGTATCATTGGGACAACAATATTAAGCTTAACTAGGGGTGCAAAGAATGCCCGGAAGCCTGCGGCCTGCCATGTACCGCCCGGGTCCGAAGGAGCCCATGGGCGCTCGATAGCCTGTCACGGGCTAGCCCGGCCTGCCCGATAATTATAAGTGGGCGGACCCGGGTTTTTGTTCAAATATTGGAGTCCATCCTGTTAGCCTGCCCGGTACCCTATTTAGTTACCCGGCCTGCCTGACTGCCAATAGTCTCGAATAAAGTTTTCTACTAGTGTGATGGATTTATCAAGAACTTAAATTTCATGTGGACAATTTATTGGGGTTAGAGAAAATTCTGAATTACATTTCACAGTAATGAATATGAATTGCTTGAACTATCATTTGAACGAGTTACAGATATATCATCATTCATCAAGCCAAAAAAAAAAAAACAAACATATATGCTTTAAAATTTTGAATTATCTCTTGGCCCGAGGCCTGCATGGCCCGACCTGGCCTGGCCTGTATTGTTTCACGGGTATGGACGGGCCATGGGCATTAAATTTTTGTTATTGCCCGAGCCTAGCTGTTAAACTTAATGGGTAGTAAGGACTACAAGCCCTTCTGGCCCGGCCTGTGCTATAATCGGGCTTGGGCTGGCCTGCCCGGCCCGATGTACACCGCTAAGCTTAACCTGGGTATCTAAGGAAAATAACAACATCAATTTTCATTCTTCAGCACTTAATCTCTCGTCTGCACCAAAAAAAGGGTACCCTGTCATCAGACATCAATTGCCAATTGCAGCTAGATTTGTAGTTCTCTTCTATAGCTTCACGATCCTAATTCGTTATATGCCATCTCTGGTGATTTACTGATAAATCCCGAAGCAAGTTGCTCTAGAAGCCTGATAACCTTGGTCCTCTTTGATAAGTATAGATTCAACTGCTGTGTATCTATACTTGAAGAAATATATTTGAGAACATGCAACATAATAATTCCCCCAAGGATGGATTCCATGAGTAACTGATTATATCACAGCTTCAGAATTTCTTTTTATCTTAACAGCAGCAGCAACAACCACAAAACCTAATGTTATGTGAATGGGCCGGTGAACTCGACTCCTCTACTCACTTTTTAATCTCAGTTTCATTGTCTTTTACTTTAATGTGAATTTGTTTTCCCCTTTCAATTACAGTAGTGTATTCTAGTTTGAGTCTGTAATTCCTTTTGCTCCTATATTTCAGTCTCTAGTTATTTTTTTAGTAAAATTATTAGTAGTTGTAATCTCTATCTTTTCTGGTAACCACCACCTGATGGATCAAGACGGAAAAAAAAGGAGATAGACAGGTAATGTTCGGGCAGTATACCCTAGCATTTGGACACATATGCATGACTAGCACCTTCAATCAAGCGCATTGGATACCTCTTCCATCAACTAATCTCTTATAGACTCAGTCGTGTTCGTCAAAAGTACAACTTTTCTTGTGGAAAGCATTGAACGAAGGCCTTCCGACCTTCGACTCCAACATATCACCCCGATGCAATTCTGACCTGAAGACTGCTGCTCACGCTCTGCTCCTCTGCTTTGCTACTTTAGATTCATGCCATATCATTCAAATTGTAACTGATGAATCTTAGGGTATCATATACCCTCATGTAATAGCCATTTAATTAGATTAATGCAATTCATGCTTCAAAAAAAAAATCTATATAGGATCAGGTGCTAAACGGTTTGGTAGTCTTGTGAATATATATAAATCTCGTAAATTTATCATGGCCGACTATCGATAGGTAGTTTGATCACTGCATCTCGTCCTTTTCATGTATTTGTCTATATCGATCTGCCTAATCTTACTAAGTTAGCTAGTCCTCTCTCTGGAATTTGTTTTGTTTGAATTCATTGCACGTTGATTTATGAATGAGCTGTAGGAATTAGTGTGCAACTTAAAATATATACTAGCTCAGCCAGGGTTAGCGATGAAGAGGAGGTGAAGTAAACTGACAGCAGAGATTTATGGTGGATGCATGGCCGTAGCATAGGGTAGGCGAGCTAGCGAACCGCCTAGACCCCCAGCCGAATGTAAGGGCTCACATCGAAGCATAAAATGAATTCTGGGCTTATTGTTAACAACCCAATAAGGTTTATTATTTTTTTGTTTTTATTATAGGCCCAACATCTATTTTTGAATGGATTTTTTTTTAACTATGTTCTTACTATTTTTCTTTTTTCTGTTATTGTTAATTGAACATCAGGGGATTGTTTCCGGTCCCTCATTAGAGCAAGTCTTTCGGTGGAATCTAACGTATTTTAAGATTAGAAAAAGTTTGGAATGTCAATTCTTATGGTTTATAAGAGGGTGTAATCTACACGTTTTCCAAACCATGTTACATGATTTCTCGGAATGGTGGGTGTAATCTCTACATAATTCAATTAAATTACATAAATTAAAATATTTAAAATTTGGAATTACAGCATTCGAATACCAAGAATTAAATATTTAAATTAAATTACATTTGAACCAATAAACTTAAAAGCTTGATTAATTTTCATCAATTAAAAGGAGAACACAAATTAGCTTGCTTTTCTTCGGATTCTCAGAAACTGAAGTATGCAGAGATTACTTATCAACCCAAGCACAAACCTTTTAAAGTAATTGAATTGATTAAATTCGTGATGGTGAGAAATCAAAGGGTAAGAACTAGAGTTTTTTCTCTTTTAGAGTAGAAGAAATAAAGAAAGTGTTTGAGTGAGTTTTGAGAAGAGAAAAATGCATAGGAGAAGTCAGTCGACTTACGATATAGAAAACAGTATAAACACGATTTGGAATAGCGTTAAACACTATTTAGAATAGCGTTAAACCGTTGACCAAGTCGAGCACGATTCTGTTTAGCGTCTCTTGTACAATATTTTGTTTAGCGTTAAGTGTTGTTATGATTGGAGTTTTTGTAAATCCATCACAAGACTCAAGTTTCTGTGAACAATTCCAAATGCCGAGCTGGTACGGAAAATGAAAAATAAGTTTCCACCATTAAGACTTGATCTTATAAAATGATTGAATGGACTAAGAATGTTATCTATCTAAGTGGATATGCTACGTAAAGTTGATTACTATAGCACTAGTACAACCGTTGCCACGGTGGGAGGACTGACCGAAAAAAATTTAAAGATGGGGTTTGTCTGCGATTACTTTCGCCCCGTTTTAGAAAAAGTGATATTTTCGTTTCGTTTCTGAAAAAATGATACTTTTGTCCCGTTATAGAAAAAATGATACTTTCGCTCCCTATTACTTTTCCTGAAACGAAGTGAAAATATCACTTTTCCTAAAACGGAATGTGAAAGTATCGCTTTTCCAGAAACGGAAAATCAGTCGATCCATAAACCAAAATATGGTTGCACGATGTGTGGAGGAGTGCACCGTTTTATTAGTTGCAACGAATAATTAGTTGATGCATAAACTAAAATATGGCTACATAAAGTATTATGTAGCCTTTGTCACTACGGGAAAAATCATCATTGACGACACTTTATTAGCGTTGTAGTACCCCTACGACAACGCTTTTTTATGTATTGTGTAGGTGGGGTATTGTAGAAAGTCCAAGCTTTTCTACAATACTTGAATATGAGTTGTAAAGTGTGATGTGATTCATGGTTCGACAATATTTTGCCAAAGTTGTGATTCTCTTTCGATTTTTTTTGAAAGCCTAACACAACCCTTGCTTGTTGTTGTAGGAGTATCTTGGACAACACAAGTAGTGTATCGTAGAAACATGTAACACAACACTTGTATAAGTTGAAGGACTATCTTAGACAACCTAGGATGTGTATCGTAGAAATATGTAACACAACACTTGTATAAGTTGAAGGACTATCTTAGACAACCTAGGATGTGTATTGCAGAAATATGTAACAACTCTTATTACTATTATGAATAAGATTTGCACGACACTTGTTTAAGTTGTAGAACTATGTTGGACAACACCTAGTTATGTTGTAAAGACATTCTTTCACAACCTCTGGTTCGTGTAGTTGAAATATGGAACACAACACTTATTAGAAGTTGTGTGCATAAACCTATTTTGAAAAAAATTAAAGCCTGAAAGCGAATTGCCAAAAGTATTTCACATTCACATTTGCCGGTGTAACACATTTACATTGTTAACCTTCCAAATGTTAAACACACACATTCAAAAGATGGCGGTGATACTTGGATATAGATGTTTGTTACAAAAATTTAAAGTTTCCTAAACAACTCCAACAAAAAGGATGCATTATACTTCGTATATGAGCTTATCAGTGCGCATTCCATCAGTAAGGGCGTGAATAGTTTCCTCCATGTTGATGTCTATCAGCCACAGAACCTCCATCTCTCGTAGTTCTCACGTCCACCACCACCACCGTTGAAATAACCAAAAAAGAGAAGAGAACGATAAAGCCATTAGAATTTGGAACTACATGAATAACAACAAATTCGAGATAGATTTTATACGCATTGCTTCACACATCAAAAGGGAAACATCTAGCTTTATGCAATTGAACCTATGGTGTCATAGCACTATGCCAACAATGTCAAAATAGAAACATCTAGCTTTATTGACAACTTAAACTATGTTCAGCTGCCATATCACATAATATGCAAGTTGTAACCAAGTTAGAGCATGCTTTTGTTGATGTTATTATACTGAAACTGAATCAACAAATGTACAACACAAATAAGTATTAAATACTTTTAATGCAAGAGAGATGCTTATCACACCCTCGACAATTGAGATGTTGGATACGATCTTCAAAATACAAATGGGCTAAATTCACAAATTCTCTTCACCTCAATTTACCAACTTCAGGGTTTAAGACCATCCAAAATCAGAATTCTTAGCAATGTTTCGCTACCCCTATTAAGTATGTAATGCAACGTACCACACAACTTTCGGACCTCTCAAATGATATTTCAGGCATGACATCTACTAGCAGCACTTTATGTCAGACCATTACACTTAAGAGTACAATTCAAATTAAGGGTGCACAGGAACCGAGCCGGACCGACGGACCGTCCGAGGCCGGTGGAACCGTACTGTTTTATACCGAACCGAGGAAGGGGTGCAGTCTGGGCCAAAAAAATAGGAACCGAGAGGCTAGGGAGGTGCAGTGCACACGGTCTATCCCAATCTAATCACCGTCCGGACCGAATGTACCGAAGAATCAGTTTCAACACTCACCACTTCGTTTCCATGGCCTTACCAGTCATCAACGCTCTGGCTTTTGGAATTCTCGACTTCATCCGAACTTTCAAATCCAAGTCCTCGGTGTACGCTTCAAACTTTACGGCTTCTTGGATGAGAACCCATCATTATCGGGTATTTGCAGAACTTGAGTACCGAGTTTTTGGCATGCCGAAAAATGAACTCAAAGATGATTCCTTCTTGTTTGCGAATATGTTTTCAAATATGTATTTGTTATTGCATTCTCTTAACAATTTGTCTGGTTTAGTTCACGGAACTTGTCAATTTAGCTACTTCAATTCAACATCATTTGTCGGAAATCCCGAACTACGTGGTCCATATTTGGGACCTTGTAAGTTTGGAGTTTCATTTGCGTCATTGAAGCTTCTTCTTGTGATCGGTTTACTTATATTCGATTTTATTTGCAATTCTTTGCAATTTTTAAAGCTCGAGCCATTAAGAAAGCAAACGACTCTCGTTCTTGGAAGCTAATGCGTTTGGAGGTTGGAATTTACAAGTGATGATGTTCGGATTCTTTGAAGGAAGAAAACATTATTGGTAAGGGAGGAGCTGGAGTTGTTTACAAAGGTGTGATGCCCAATGGTGATAATGTTCTTTGTGAAAAGACTACCGGAATGAGTAGAGGGTCCTCTCATGATCACGGGTTTAATCTTTGAGATACAAACGTTGGGTAGGATTGGATCATAGAAATCAATCCAAAGGGGTGGCGGCAGAGACACCAAAATTGCATTCTCTTTCTCGGGAACCGAAACTAGTGTTCGAACCGTACACAGTACCGTATGTGTGCAGAATGGTACCCTAACCGAGGTACAGCAAGGCAGCACCGGTCCAAAATTTTGGAACCGAGGCTAGGGAGGTACAGGTACTCGGTCTCGACAAGAACCGAGCCGAACCGTACCGTGTGCACCCTTAATTCAAATAATATTTCAAGATGGTGGCGACCTCACCCACTAGTAAATACTTATGCAAACCATTGCATTTAAAAACACAATGACACTAAAACAACTTTTTTTAAAATATTTGACATGCCAATTCATAAATGATCAAACAAAAGATAGCATACAGCCCTTGTGATGCCACATAGACTAACATGGTTCATAGTTTAAACAAACTTTGAATACAGGGTTTAGAAATAGAGTGGGAAAAAGAAAGGTACCCTTGTCCAAAATCAGGTGTAGGTCTAGGTGCAGATTTTTTGCCATTGTAACAACGATATTTTTACCCCATGATTGTGTCGATAAAAGCAAGAGAAAGCTTGTGTCAATACTAATATGATATGAGCACACAGATCAAAATCCAAACATTTCCTTCGAAACTTACTTGTTATAAAACCCTCCAGCAGCATGTGCCGAAGATGGATCTTCATACAACAAAACTCGTTCTCCTTTAGGTTTTCCAAGACACTTGCATTTTGGTTCAAGAGCCTTAAGACCTTGGAATATCATCACGGAAGCTCTGAGAACAAGCACGAATGTCACCGACGGTGTGGACGATAATTGAAGCGTGCAACCATTCATGTTCCATCTGCTAGCCTCGGTCGAATAGAGGTTGATGGCAACGTATCGTCTACAACTAGGCCTATTGGAGCAAGCTGGGCAAAGTGTTGTGTGTAATGGGAGCTGCGGTTTGCTCGGGGCAACATTATTTCTGCTTTACCTAAGGTTCTTCCCACCCCTTGAAATGCAACTGCACTTTATCCGGTTCTGCATAAATAAGAGAAACAAAATTGATAAGCAAAAGACAAAGCAATCAAACAGGGGAGAACCACGACAAAAAACAAGAAGACGAGAATAACGTCCTTGAAGAGTAGAACTAAGACATACAGGGCCATTTCCTTCAAAATACGGGAACCACGGAAAAAGTACATAGATCATATGCCATCAAACAAATTTAAAGTGTAGAGTTCAAGTTGATATTACCTCCAAAAAAGGTGCATTTTCGTGGTTATCTAACCTCCTAAAAGGACCATCATCCACTTGTGAACCCATTATTATAGAAAACGATATCATGATTGGTAGCTTCTTGTGTACGTGGAGTAGGATTAGATGTCTGGTGTTAATGGTTCCCCAGACGATGAGTAAACATGTCCCCGTAAAACTCCTTGAGCTAGAAGAAGTTGGGTGAAGGTGTTCGTAGATCCTTTCATCGCTCCCAATTGCCTAGCTTGGTCGAATATCGAGTCAAGCACATGATTCGCGAAAATATGGCCGCAACTCAAAGCCTAAGGATTAAAATCAATCTCCCGCAAACAAAAAACCAAAAAATTGGCATAAGCATATCTCGATATCCGATTAGTTAACCATCTCCATAATGAATGAAAAGCAAAGCATTACCAAGCAAACAGTGCTAGTCAAGCTATACCCGACTTCCACGTAATCCAAAACCATCAATGTCATTAAAGGATGATCCAACTCAGGATCACAAGAGAATTGGTCGACAAACTTGCCTGAAACTCCATTAGATCCATTGAAATATATAAAAAAGGCACCCAACTCTATTATCCAAGGAGATTTAAGGAGCTCAATGTGCTCAATAAACCATGAAGTTTCTGCCATTTACAGAGGAATATACCTGCAAAATCCAGTAGAACCTCAATAAACCAGGATTCACAGAAGAGCATTTTAAATATCTTCACATAAGAAGAAGAGATGGTTTACCTTGAACTAATTTGGGTTCCATCAGTATGTCAGATATAAAACTCCTGTAAGACAAAATTAAGCAGTTGCCACCAATTTGTGAGGGAAATTTGAAACTTGAATCAAATAACTTGAATTATCAAATTACCCGTTGAGCTAGGTTTCTGTTGTATCAATTGTGCGTGGAAGACAACATCTTGCATATACGATGTCGAAAAATAACTTAGGTCTGTCTTTACACATAACATTAACCACGGAATAACCCCTCTCGGCCCAATTACGATCGGAGCGATAGGCAAATCATCATCGGGCTTCTTCTCCTAATCACGGTCAAGAAACCTCAATTGGTGAAGCCTTCTTTCAAAGACATGAGTAATGACAATAGAAGAAATTTTAGTTCTACCACTTCTAATATCATTATCCCCTTTAAGAACATTCCTTAACCGATGAATCTTCAATCATCCATTATCTTCAATTCGAACTTCAACAGACTACAAAACATGGCAAAGCATCATTAGTTTCTTCTTCTCTCGGTTCGACCATTCTTGAAACTCCACCGGATGTTCATCATCTCGAACCCAATTCTCATCCGATTATTCTTGCTAGCATCACCAATTACTCAACCTCGGATATCACCATCTACCGTAACTCCAACTTTAGCTACACCCCTGCAACCTCCACCTCAACTGCAACCCAACATTTCTATCTTAAATTCCTGTGTAAAAATCAACATCATTGTGTCAAGAAAAAAAAAACAATCAAAATCACCACTATCAAATTCATATAAAACCTACTGTTTACCTTCCACACATCCTTCACAAACATCTACAACATACAATTGAAATTCAAAACAAAAATTTTTATTTAACAACAATCAATCCAAACCCATAAACCATGTAAAATCCATGGTTTTTGTACAAGAAATCAACATAATTCTAAAATCTAAATAAAAATGATGAGAAATTAAGAAGAAAACAAGGTGAAATTACGTAAAAATTACCCAATAATCATTAGCACCAACATTTCTTCGGATTCAAACAAAGTCCTAACCTCGTCTGCTCCATCTCTTCCATTTTACTCGAACATCAACCATTCCATCTAACCAAAGAACACCAACTCGAAATCAGGTTTGAACGCCAAGCTTGAGCTTCAATTCCTCATATGCAATTTGAATTTCACCATAATAACCACCACCATCAGATCTTGATATCTCATCAGTTCAATCTTATCAAACCTCTAAAATCCAGTGAACCCATCTCTGTAACTTCAATCACCACCTTTATTCTCCCATTTATCCATTAATTCAAAGAACAAAAGTTTCAAACCCGATCTCGCAGCATTAATTAGGTTTTCGGTGAACCGAAAAGAAAGGGAAAAATGGTTTCAAGGTCGCTTCATATTTGGAATTTAAGAATCTAGATTTAGGGTTCTTAAAAAATAGAACTAGCTAAGTATTTCATTGAATCCATGGCCGATCCATAAGTGGAAGAAGAAAAAGCAGAGAAATTTTTTGAGCTAGGTTTTTTTCTCGAGGCGGAAGACTCGAGAGATTAGAAGAGAAAATGGAAGTTTAAGGGAAATTTCGTTTGGTGTTTTATTGAACGGTGGAGATTTAGTTAGGGAATGTCATACAGATTAGGGATATATTTGGATGGTAGAGATTTGACTAGGGATTATCATACGGATCAAGGAAAGTGTGTTCTCTTTGTCTTAATACGAACTCATGTATTCGGTTTATTATCAACCTTCAACATGAAAAAAAAATCCAAAAAAAATATTAATAAATTTAGGACATTGTTATCGACATTCTGATATAAAAAAATACAAAAAATGTATAAGAATGAATCGAGAAAATGAAAAAAAGAATTCAATAATTGGTGTGTTTCTTTGTGCTTTCTCTTAGTTTCTTCATCAGACATGAATGGCGCCTGCGTTGGAATCGAAGATTCGGATATGATTCTAACCGCTAAAACAAAGTCGACCATGACTGCGGGGCTACGCCCCAGACCCCTTTAGATATCACAGTTGAAAATATTCCAACAAAACTTGGTATAATGGCATATAATATATGGACCACGAAGCTCTGAGAGGGCTCTGACTTCAAACTTAGCATGATACATCATCAAAATTGATGAATATGTATAACAATATACAAACTATGAACCAAGAAGCTCAAGAGGGTTCTAACTTCAAACTTAGCATGATACATCATCAAAATCGATAAGTATGAAGCTCAATGTCGATTCGAACTTCAAACTTGGTATAATAGCATACAATCTATGAACCAAGAAGCTCTGAGAGGGTTCGACTTCAAACTTAGCATGATACATCATCGAAATTGACTACCGTAAGTCGAAACTTGGTAAGAATGACGAATCCATCCATTTACGGGTAAGATTCCTTGAAATATTCTACGAAACCTTAAACAAACCTTATTTCTCGCATATTGTATGCAAATCGAGGCTCAGAGGTCGAAACACGGCCGTGAGTTGACTACTCTAAGTCGTAAACTTGGTAAGAACGACGAATTCATCCATTTTACGGGTAAGATTCCTTCGAGATATTCTACGAAAACTTAAACAATCCCCATTTATGCATATATGTATGCATACGAGCTCCGAGATCGAAACTCGGCCGCGAGTTGACTACTCTAATTCATAAATTCGGTAGTTAACTGACGACTCCATCCATTTACATGTAAGATTTCTTCTAGATATTCTACGAAACCTTAAACAAACCCTATTTCGCATAAATGTATGCATACCGGGCTCTTAAATCAAACTCGGGCCGCGAGTTGACTACTCCAAGTCGGAAACTTGGTAAGAACGAATTAATCCATTCATTTACGGTAAGATTCCTTCTAATATTCTACAAAACCTTAAATAAACCCTATTTTTGCATATTTATGCAAAACAGGCTTCGAGATTGAAACCTGGATGTTAGTTACTACTCTAAATCGTAAACTACTTGGTAAGAACGCAGCTAATCCATCCATTACATGTTAGATTCTTTGAATATTCTACAAACCTTAAAGAAACCCTATTTCTGCATATTGTATGCAAACCAGATCCGAGATCGAAACCTAGCCATGAGTTGACTACTCGTAAGTCGAAACTTGGTAAGAATGACGAATTCATCCATTTTAAAGGTAAGATTTCTTGAGATATTCTACAAACCTTAAGAAAACCCTATTTCGCATATTGTATGCGTACGAGGATCCGAGATCGAAACCGGCCGCGAGTTGACTACTCTAAGTCGAAATTCGGTAAGAATCCAGCGAATCCATCTATTTCTGGTAAGATTCCTCCAAAATATTCTACTAAACTCTAAACAAACCCTATTTCTGCATATTGTATGCGCACCAGGATCCGAGATCGAAACCTGGCCGTGAGTTGACTAATCTAAGTCAGAAACTTGGTAAGAACGACGAATCCATCCATTTACAGGTAAGATTCCTCCAAAATATTCTACGAAACCTTAAACAAACCTTATTTATGCATATTGTATGCATACCAGGCTCGAGATCGAAACAAGCCGCACTGGGACTACTATAAGTTAGAAAGTTGGTAAGAACAATGAATGCATCCATTTACAGTAAGATTCCTTGAATATTCTACGAAACCTTAAACAAACCATATTTTCAGCATATTGTATGCAAACCAGGCTCCGAGATCGAAATCTGCCACGAGTTGATCTTTATAAGTCGAAATTTGGTAAGAACGATGAATCCATCCATTTACGAGTAAGATTCCTCCGAAATATTCTACTAAACCCTAAACAAACCCCTATTCCCCCGCATATTGTAGCGTACAGGGCTTCGAGATCGA